>OW387149.1:6307224-6913518 GCA_936440205.1 Lepidonotus clava
GTGTTTTGTTTCTGTAAGAACCTGGGGCCATAGGACCAGCCAGTCGGTACCTTTTTCCCAGTACAACTTTCTTAAGTACAAAGCGTCCTATCATTACTAGAACTGTTGCCGTCGTGTTTGGTTTCTGTAAGAACCTGGGGCCCATAGGACCAGCCAGTCGGTAACTTTTTCAAGTACAAACCTTTCTTAAGTACAAAGCGTCTATCATTACTAGAACTGTTGCCGTCGTGTTTTGTTTCTGTAAGAACCTGGGGCCATAGGACCAGCCAGTCGGTAACTTTTTTCAAGTACAACTTTCTTATGTACAAAGCGTCCTGTCATTACTAGACCCACTGGTGACCACCCGCTGTGTAACACCCACTGCGCCCTTATATATCCACCGTTTTCCTGCTGCAGACGGAAAGGTGTCATAACCAAGAAGTCAGAAATGTCATGCAGCAGTGCGCACCCCCTTCTGGTGTCACGCCGAACTAGTTTGGTTCGTGCCTGCACACACACCGTCGTGTTTTGTTTCTGTAAGAACCTGGGGGCCCATAGGACCAGCCAGTCGGTACCTTTTTTTCCAGTACAACTTTCTTAAGTACAAAGCGTCCCTATCATTACTAGAACTGTTGCCGTCGTGTTTTGTTTCTGTAAGAACCTGGGGCCATAGGACCAGCCAGTCGGTAACTTTTTTCAAGTACAACTTTCTTATGTACAAAGCGTCCTGTCATTACTAGACCCACTGGTGACCCACTGGTGACCACCCGCTGTGTAACACCCACTGCGCCCTTATATATCCACCGTTTTCCTGCTGCAGACGGGAAAGGTTGTCTAACCAAGAAGTCAGAAATGTCAAGCAGCAGTGCGCACCCCTTCTGGTGTCACGCCGAACTAGTTTGGTTCGGTGCCATGCACACACCGTCGTGTTTTGTTTCTGTAAGAACCTGGGGCCATAGGACCAGCCAGTCGGTACCTTTTTCCAGTACAACTTCTTAAGTCCAAAGCGACCTATCATTACTAGAACTGTTGCCGTCGTGTTTTGTTTCTGTAAGAACCTGGGCCATAGGACCAGCCAGTCGGTACCTTTTTTTCCAGTACAACTTTCTTAAGTACAAAGCGTCCTATCATTACTAGAACTGTTGCCGTCGTGTTTTGTTTCTGTAAGAACCTGGGGCCATAGGACCAGCCAGTCGGTAACTTTTTTCAAGTACAACTTTCTTATGTACAAAGCGTCCTGTCATTACTAGACCCACTGGTGACCACCCGCTGTGTACACCCACTGCGCCCTAATATATCCACCGTTTTCCTGCTGCAGACGGGAAAGGTGTCTAACCAAGAAGTCAGAAAATGTCATGCAGCAGTGCGCACCCCCCTTCTGGTGTCCACGCCGAACTAGTTTGGTTCGTGCCATGCACACCTACCGTCGTGTTTTGTTTCTGTAAGAACCTGGGGCCATAGGACCAGCCAGTCGGTACCTTTTTTCCAGTACAACTTTCTTAAGTACAAAGCGTCCTATCATTACTAGAACTGTTGCCGTCGTGTTTTGTTTCTGTAAGAACCTGGGGCATAGGACCAGGCCAGTCGGTAACTTTTTTCAAGTACAACTTTCTTATGTACAAAGCGTCCTGTCATTACTAGACCCACTGGTGACCACCCCGCTGTGTAACACCACTGCGCCCTTATATATCCACCGTTTTCCTGCTGCAGACGGGAAAGGTGTCTAACCAAGAAGTCAGAAATGTCATGCAGCAGTGCGCACCCCCTTCTGGTGTCACTCCGAACTAGTTTGGTTCGTGCCATGCACACACCGTCGTGTTTTGTTTCTGTAAGAACCTGGGGCCATAGGACCAGCCAGTCGGTACCTTTTTCCCAGTACAACTTTCTTAAGTACAAAGCGTCCTATCATTACTAGAACTGTTGCCGTCGTGTTTTGTTTCTGTAAGAACCTGGGGCCATAGGACCAGCCAGTCGGTAACTTTTTTCAAGTACAACTTTCTTATGTACAAAGCGTCCTGTCATTACTAGACCCACTGGTGACCACCCGCTGTGTAACACCCACTGCGCCCTTATATATCCACCGTTTTCCTGCTGCAGACGGGAAAGGTGTCTAACCAAGAAGTCAGAAATGTCATGCAGCAGTGCGCACCCCCTTCTGGTGTCACGCCGAACTAGTTTGGTTCGTGCCATGCACACAACGGTCGTGTTTTGTTTCTGTAAGAACCTGGGGCCATAGGACCAGCCAGTCGGTACCTTTTTCCCAGTACAACTTTCTTAAGTACAAAGCGTCCTATCATTACTAGAACTGTTGCCGTCGTGTTTTGTTTCTGTAAGAACCTGGGGCCATAGGACCAGCCAGTCGGTAACTTTTTTCAAGTACAACTTTCTTAAGTACGAAGCGTCCTATCATTACTATATCTGTTGCCGTCGTGTTTTGTTTCTGTAAGAACCTGGGGCCATAGGACCAGCCAGTCGGTAACTTTTTTCAAGTACAACTTTCTTATGTACAAAGCGTCCTGTCATTACTAGACCCACTGGTGACCACCCCGCTGTGTAACACCCCACTGCGCCCTTATATATCCACCGTTTTCCTGCTGCAGACGGGAAAGGTGTCTAACCAAGAAGTCAGAAATGTCATGCAGCAGTGCGCACCCCCTTCTGGTGTCACGCCGAACTAGTTTGGTTCGTGCCATGCACACACCGTCGTGTTTTGTATCTGTAAGAACCTGGGGCCATAGGACCAGCCAGTCGGTACCTTTTTCCCAGTACAACTTTCTTAAGTACAAAGCGTCCTATCATTACTAGAACTGTTGCCGTCGTGTTTTGTTTCTGTAAGAACCTGGGGCCATAGGACCAGCCAGTCGGTAACTTTTTTCAAGTACAACTTTCTTATGTACAAAGCGTCCTGTCATTACTAGAACCCCACTGGTGACCACCCGCTGTGTAACACCCACTGCGCCCTTATATATCCACCGTTTTCCTGCTGCAGACGGGAAAGGTGTCTAACCAAGAAGTCAGAAATGTCATGCAGCAGTGCGCACCCCCTTCTGGTGTCACGCCGAACTAGTTTGGTTCGTGCCATGCACACACCGTCGTGTTTTGTTTCTGTAAGAACCTGGGGCCATAGGACCAGCCAGTCGGTACCTTTTTTCCAGTACAACTTTCTTAAGTACAAAGCGTCCTATCATTACTAGAACTGTTGCCGTCGTGTTTTGTTTCTGTAAGAACCTGGGGCCATAGGACCAGCCAGTCGGTACCTTTTTTCCAGTACAACTTTCTTAAGTACAAAGCGTCCTATCATTACTAGAACTGTTGCCGTCGTGTTTTGTTTCTGTAAGAACCTGGGGCCATAGGACCAGCCAGTCGGTAACTTTTTTCAAGTACAACTTTCTTATGTACAAAGCGTCCTGTCATTACTAGACCCACTGGTGACCACCCGCTGTGTAACACCCACTGCGCCCTAATATATCCACCGTTTTCCTGCTGCAGACGGGAAAGGTGTCTAACCAAGAAGTCAGAAATGTCATGCAGCAGTGCGCACCCCCTTCTGGTGTCACGCCGAACTAGTTTGGTTCGTGCCATGCACACACCGTCGTGTTTTGTTTCTGTAAGAACCTGGGGCCATAGGACCAGCCAGTCGGTACCTTTTTTCCAGTACAACTTTCTTAAGTACAAAGCGTCCTATCATTACTAGAACTGTTGCCGTCGTGTTTTGTTTCTGTAAGAACCTGGGGCCATAGGACCAGCCAGTCGGTAACTTTTTTCAAGTACAACTTTCTTATGTACAAAGCGTCCTGTCATTACTAGACCCACTGGTGACCACCCGCTGTGTAACACCCACTGCGCCCTTATATATCCACCGTTTTCCTGCTGCAGACGGGAAAGGTGTCTAACCAAGAAGTCAGAAATGTCATGCAGCAGTGCGCACCCCCTTCTGGTGTCACTCCGAACTAGTTTGGTTCGTGCCATGCACACACCGTCGTGTTTTGTTTCTGTAAGAACCTGGGGCCATAGGACCAGCCAGTCGGTACCTTTTTTCCAGTACAACTTTCTTAAGTACAAAGCGTCCTATCATTACTAGAACTGTTGCCGTCGTGTTTTGTTTCTGTAAGAACCTGGGGCCATAGGACCAGCCAGTCGGTAACTTTTTTCAAGTACAACTTTCTTATGTACAAAGCGTCCTGTCATTACTAGACCCACTGATGACCACCCGCTGTGTAACACCCACTGCGCCCTTATATATCCACCGTTTTCCTGCTGCAGACGGGAAAGGTGTCTAACCAAGAAGTCAGAAATGTCATGCAGCAGTGCGCACCCCCTTCTGGTGTCACGCCGAACTAGTTTGGTTCGTGCCATGCACACACCGTCGTGTTTTGTTTCTGTAAGAACCTGGGGCCATAGGACCAGCCAGTCGGTAACTTTTTACCAGTACAACTTTCTTAAGTACAAAGCGTCCTATCATTACTAGAACTGTTGCCGTCGTGTTTTGTTTCTGTAAGAACCTGGGGCCATAGGACCAGCCAGTCGGTAACTTTTTTCAAGTACAACTTTCTTAAGTACAAAGCGTCCTATCATTACTAGAACTGTTGCCGTCGTGTTTTGTTTCTGTAAGAACCTGGGGCCATAGGACCAGCCAGTCGGTAACTTTTTTCAAGTACAACTTTCTTATGTACAAAGCGTCCTGTCATTACTAGACCCACTGGTGACCACCCGCTGTGTAACACCCACTGCGCCCTTATATATCCACCGTTTTCCTGCTGCAGACGGGAAAGGTGTCTAACCAAGAAGTCAGAAATGTCATGCAGCAGTGCGCACCCCCTTCTGGTGTCACGCCGAACTAGTTTGGTTCGTGCCATGCACACACCGTCGTGTTTTGTATCTGTAAGAACCTGGGGCCATAGGACCAGCCAGTCGGTACCTTTTTCCCAGTACAACTTTCTTAAGTACAAAGCGTCCTATCATTACTAGAACTGTTGCCGTCGTGTTTTGTTTCTGTAAGAACCTGGGGCCATAGGACCAGCCAGTCGGTAACTTTTTTCAAGTACAACTTTCTTAAGTACAAAGCGTCCTATCATTACTAGAACTGTTGCCGTCGTGTTTTGTTTCTGTAAGAACCTGGGGCCATAGGACCAGCCAGTCGGTAACTTTTTTCAAGTACAACTTTCTTATGTACAAAGCGTCCTGTCATTACTAGACCCACTGGTGACCACCCGCTGTGTAACACCCACTGCGCCCTTATATATCCACCGTTTTCCTGCTGCAGACGGGAAAGGTGTCTAACCAAGAAGTCAGAAATGTCATGCAGCAGTGCGCACCCCCTTCTGGTGTCACGCCGAACTAGTTTGGTTCGTGCCATGCACACACCGTCGTGTTTTGTTTCTGTAAGAACCTGGGGCCATAGGACCAGCCAGTCGGTACCTTTTTCCCAGTACAACTTTCTTAAGTACAAAGCGTCCTATCATTACTAGAACTGTTGCCGTCGTGTTTTGTTTCTGTAAGAACCTGGGGCCATAGGACCAGCCAGTCGGTAACTTTTTTCAAGTACAACTTTCTTATGTACAAAGCGTCCTGTCATTACTAGACCCACTGGTGACCACCCGCTGTGTAACACCCACTGCGCCCTTATATATCCACCGTTTTCCTGCTGCAGACGGGAAAGGTGTCTAACCAAGAAGTCAGAAATGTCATGCAGCAGTGCGCACCCCCTTCTGGTGTCACGCCGAACTAGTTTGGTTCGTGCCATGCACACACCGTCGTGTTTTGTATCTGTAAGAACCTGGGGCCATAGGACCAGCCAGTCGGTACCTTTTTCCCAGTACAACTTTCTTAAGTACAAAGCGTCCTATCATTACTAGAACTGTTGCCGTCGTGTTTTGTTTCTGTAAGAACCTGGGGCCATAGGACCAGCCAGTCGGTAACTTTTTTCAAGTACAACTTTCTTAAGTACAAAGCGTCCTATCATTACTAGAACTGTTGCCGTCGTGTTTTGTTTCTGTAAGAACCTGGGGCCATAGGACCAGCCAGTCGGTAACTTTTTTCAAGTACAACTTTCTTATGTACAAAGCGTCCTGTCATTACTAGACCCACTGGTGACCACCCGCTGTGTAACACCCACTGCGCCCTTATATATCCACCGTTTTCCTGCTGCAGACGGGAAAGGTGTCTAACCAAGAAGTCAGAAATGTCATGCAGCAGTGCGCACCCCCTTCTGGTGTCACGCCGAACTAGTTTGGTTCGTGCCATGCACACACCGTCGTGTTTTGTTTCTGTAAGAACCTGGGGCCATAGGACCAGCCAGTCGGTACCTTTTTCCCAGTACAACTTTCTTAAGTACAAAGCGTCCTATCATTACTAGAACTGTTGCCGTCGTGTTTTGTTTCTGTAAGAACCTGGGGCCATAGGACCAGCCAGTCGGTAACTTTTTTCAAGTACAACTTTCTTAAGTACAAAGCGTCCTATCATTACTAGAACTGTTGCCGTCGTGTTTTGTTTCTGTAAGAACCTGGGGCCATAGGACCAGCCAGTCGGTAACTTTTTTCAAGTACAACTTTCTTATGTACAAAGCGTCCTGTCATTACTAGACCCACTGGTGACCACCCGCTGTGTAACACCCACTGCGCCCTTATATATCCACCGTTTTCCTGCTGCAGACGGGAAAGGTGTCTAACCAAGAAGTCAGAAATGTCATGCAGCAGTGCGCACCCCCTTCTGGTGTCACGCCGAACTAGTTTGGTTCGTGCCATGCACACACCGTCGTGTTTTGTTTCTGTAAGAACCTGGGGCCATAGGACCAGCCAGTCGGTACCTTTTTCCCAGTACAACTTTCTTAAGTACAAAGCGTCCTATCATTACTAGAACTGTTGCCGTCGTGTTTTGTTTCTGTAAGAACCTGGGGCCATAGGACCAGCCAGTCGGTAACTTTTTTCAAGTACAACTTTCTTAAGTACAAAGCGTCCTATCATTACTAGAACTGTTGCCGTCGTGTTTTGTTTCTGTAAGAACCTGGGGCCATAGGACCAGCCAGTCGGTAACTTTTTTCAAGTACAACTTTCTTATGTACAAAGCGTCCTGTCATTACTAGACCCACTGGTGACCACCCGCTGTGTAACACCCACTGCGCCCTTATATATCCACCGTTTTCCTGCTGCAGACGGGAAAGGTGTCTAACCAAGAAGTCAGAAATGTCATGCAGCAGTGCGCACCCCCTTCTGGTGTCACGCCGAACTAGTTTGGTTCGTGCCATGCACACACCGTCGTGTTTTGTATCTGTAAGAACCTGGGGCCATAGGACCAGCCAGTCGGTACCTTTTTCCCAGTACAACTTTCTTAAGTACAAAGCGTCCTATCATTACTAGAACTGTTGCCGTCGTGTTTTGTTTCTGTAAGAACCTGGGGCCATAGGACCAGCCAGTCGGTAACTTTTTTCAAGTACAACTTTCTTAAGTACAAAGCGTCCTATCATTACTAGAACTGTTGCCGTCGTGTTTTGTTTCTGTAAGAACCTGGGGCCATAGGACCAGCCAGTCGGTAACTTTTTTCAAGTACAACTTTCTTATGTACAAAGCGTCCTGTCATTACTAGACCCACTGGTGACCACCCGCTGTGTAACACCCACTGCGCCCTTATATATCCACCGTTTTCCTGCTGCAGACGGGAAAGGTGTCTAACCAAGAAGTCAGAAATGTCATGCAGCAGTGCGCACCCCCTTCTGGTGTCACGCCGAACTAGTTTGGTTCGTGCCATGCACACACCGTCGTGTTTTGTTTCTGTAAGAACCTGGGGCCATAGGACCAGCCAGTCGGTACCTTTTTCCCAGTACAACTTTCTTAAGTACAAAGCGTCCTATCATTACTAGAACTGTTGCCGTCGTGTTTTGTTTCTGTAAGAACCTGGGGCCATAGGACCAGCCAGTCGGTAACTTTTTTCAAGTACAACTTTCTTAAGTACAAAGCGTCCTATCATTACTAGAACTGTTGCCGTCGTGTTTTGTTTCTGTAAGAACCTGGGGCCATAGGACCAGCCAGTCGGTAACTTTTTTCAAGTACAACTTTCTTATGTACAAAGCGTCCTGTCATTACTAGACCCACTGGTGACCACCCGCTGTGTAACACCCACTGCGCCCTTATATATCCACCGTTTTCCTGCTGCAGACGGGAAAGGTGTCTAACCAAGAAGTCAGAAATGTCATGCAGCAGTGCGCACCCCCTTCTGGTGTCACGCCGAACTAGTTTGGTTCGTGCCATGCACACACCGTCGTGTTTTGTTTCTGTAAGAACCTGGGGCCATAGGACCAGCCAGTCGGTACCTTTTTTCCAGTACAACTTTCTTAAGTACAAAGCGTCCTATCATTACTAGAACTGTTGCCGTCGTGTTTTGTTTCTGTAAGAACCTGGGGCCATAGGACCAGCCAGTCGGTAACTTTTTTCAAGTACAACTTTCTTATGTACAAAGCGTCCTGTCATTACTAGACCCACTGGTGACCACCCGCTGTGTAACACCCACTGCGCCCTTATATATCCACCGTTTTCCTGCTGCAGACGGGAAAGGTGTCTAACCAAGAAGTCAGAAATGTCATGCAGCAGTGCGCACCCCCTTCTGGTGTCACGCCGAACTAGTTTGGTTCGTGCCATGCACACACCGTCGTGTTTTGTTTCTGTAAGAACCTGGGGCCATAGGACCAGCCAGTCGGTACCTTTTTTCCAGTACAACTTTCTTAAGTACAAAGCGTCCTATCATTACTAGAACTGTTGCCGTCGTGTTTTGTTTCTGTAAGAACCTGGGACCATAGGACCAGCCAGTCGGTAACTTTTTTCAAGTACAACTTTCTTATGTACAAAGCGTCCTGTCATTACTAGACCCACTGGTGACCACCCGCTGTGTAACACCCACTGCGCCCTTATATATCCACCGTTTTCCTGCTGCAGACGGGAAAGGTGTCTAACCAAGAAGTCAGAAATGTCATGCAGCAGTGCGCACCCCCTTCTGGTGTCACTCCGAACTAGTTTGGTTCGTGCCATGCACACACCGTCGTGTTTTGTTTCTGTAAGAACCTGGGGCCATAGGACCAGCCAGTCGGTAACTTTTTTCAAGTACAACTTTCTTAAGTACAAAGCGTCCTATCATTACTAGAACTGTTGCCGTCGTGTTTTGTTTCTGTAAGAACCTGGGGCCATAGGACCAGCCAGTCGGTAACTTTTTTCAAGTACAACTTTCTTATGTACAAAGCGTCCTGTCATTACTAGACCCACTGGTGACCACCCGCTGTGTAACACCCACTGCGCCCTTATATATCCACCGTTTTCCTGCTGCAGACGGGAAAGGTGTCTAACCAAGAAGTCAGAAATGTCATGCAGCAGTGCGCACCCCCTTCTGGTGTCACGCCGAACTAGTTTGGTTCGTGCCATGCACACACCGTCGTGTTTTGTTTCTGTAAGAACCTGGGGCCATAGGACCAGCCAGTCGGTACCTTTTTCCCAGTACAACTTTCTTAAGTACAAAGCGTCCTATCATTACTAGAACTGTTGCCGTCGTGTTTTGTTTCTGTAAGAACCTGGGACCATAGGACCAGCCAGTCGGTAACTTTTTTCAAGTACAACTTTCTTATGTACAAAGCGTCCTGTCATTACTAGACCCACTGGTGACCACCCGCTGTGTAACACCCACTGCGCCCTTATATATCCACCGTTTTCCTGCTGCAGACGGGAAAGGTGTCTAACCAAGAAGTCAGAAATGTCATGCAGCAGTGCGCACCCCCTTCTGGTGTCACTCCGAACTAGTTTGGTTCGTGCCATGCACACACCGTCGTGTTTTGTTTCTGTAAGAACCTGGGGCCATAGGACCAGCCAGTCGGTAACTTTTTTCAAGTACAACTTTCTTAAGTACAAAGCGTCCTATCATTACTAGAACTGTTGCCGTCGTGTTTTGTTTCTGTAAGAACCTGGGGCCATAGGACCAGCCAGTCGGTAACTTTTTTCAAGTACAACTTTCTTATGTACAAAGCGTCCTGTCATTACTAGACCCACTGGTGACCACCCGCTGTGTAACACCCACTGCGCCCTTATATATCCACCGTTTTCCTGCTGCAGACGGGAAAGGTGTCTAACCAAGAAGTCAGAAATGTCATGCAGCAGTGCGCACCCCCTTCTGGTGTCACGCCGAACTAGTTTGGTTCGTGCCATGCACACACCGTCGTGTTTTGTTTCTGTAAGAACCTGGGGCCATAGGACCAGCCAGTCGGTACCTTTTTCCCAGTACAACTTTCTTAAGTACAAAGCGTCCTATCATTACTAGAACTGTTGCCGTCGTGTTTTGTTTCTGTAAGAACCTGGGGCCATAGGACCAGCCAGTCGGTAACTTTTTTCAAGTACAACTTTCTTATGTACAAAGCGTCCTATCATTACTAGAACTGTTGCCGTCGTGTTTTGTTTCTGTAAGAACCTGGGGCCATAGGACCAGCCAGTCGGTAACTTTTTTCAAGTACAACTTTCTTATGTACAAAGCGTCCTGTCATTACTAGACCCACTGGTGACCACCCGCTGTGTAACACCCACTGCGCCCTTATATATCCACCGTTTTCCTGCTGCAGACGGGAAAGGTGTCTAACCAAGAAGTCAGAAATGTCATGCAGCAGTGCGCACCCCCTTCTGGTGTCACGCCGAACTAGTTTGGTTCGTGCCATGCACACACCGTCGTGTTTTGTTTCTGTAAGAACCTGGGGCGATAGGACCAGCCAGTCGGTACCTTTTTTCCAGTACAACTTTCTTAAGTACAAAGCGTCCTATCATTACTAGAACTGTTGCCGTCGTGTTTTGTTTCTGTAAGAACCTGGGGCCATAGGACCAGCCAGTCGGTAACTTTTTTCAAGTACAACTTTCTTATGTACAAAGCGTCCTGTCATTACTAGACCCACTGGTGACCACCCGCTGTGTAACACCCACTGCGCCCTTATATATCCACCGTTTTCCTGCTGCAGACGGGAAAGGTGTCTAACCAAGAAGTCAGAAATGTCATGCAGCAGTGCGCACCCCCTTCTGGTGTCACTCCGAACTAGTTTGGTTCGTGCCATGCACACACCGTCGTGTTTTGTTTCTGTAAGAACCTGGGGCCATAGGACCAGCCAGTCGGTACCTTTTTCCCAGTACAACTTTCTTAAGTACAAAGCGTCCTATCATTACTAGAACTGTTGCCGTCGTGTTTTGTTTCTGTAAGAACCTGGGGCCATAGGACCAGCCAGTCGGTAACTTTTTTCAAGTACAACTTTCTTATGTACAAAGCGTCCTGTCATTACTAGACCCACTGGTGACCACCCGCTGTGTAACACCCACTGCGCCCTTATATATCCACCGTTTTCCTGCTGCAGACGGGAAAGGTGTCTAACCAAGAAGTCAGAAATGTCATGCAGCAGTGCGCACCCCCTTCTGGTGTCACGCCGAACTAGTTTGGTTCGTGCCATGCACACACCGTCGTGTTTTGTTTCTGTAAGAACCTGGGGCCATAGGACCAGCCAGTCGGTACCTTTTTCCCAGTACAACTTTCTTAAGTACAAAGCGTCCTATCATTACTAGAACTGTTGCCGTCGTGTTTTGTTTCTGTAAGAACCTGGGGCCATAGGACCAGCCAGTCGGTAACTTTTTTCAAGTACAACTTTCTTAAGTACAAAGCGTCCTATCATTACTAGAACTGTTGCCGTCGTGTTTTGTTTCTGTAAGAACCTGGGGCCATAGGACCAGCCAGTCGGTAACTTTTTTCAAGTACAACTTTCTTATGTACAAAGCGTCCTGTCATTACTAGACCCACTGGTGACCACCCGCTGTGTAACACCCACTGCGCCCTTATATATCCACCGTTTTCCTGCTGCAGACGGGAAAGGTGTCTAACCAAGAAGTCAGAAATGTCATGCAGCAGTGCGCACCCCCTTCTGGTGTCACGCCGAACTAGTTTGGTTCGTGCCATGCACACACCGTCGTGTTTTGTATCTGTAAGAACCTGGGGCCATAGGACCAGCCAGTCGGTACCTTTTTCCCAGTACAACTTTCTTAAGTACAAAGCGTCCTATCATTACTAGAACTGTTGCCGTCGTGTTTTGTTTCTGTAAGAACCTGGGGCCATAGGACCAGCCAGTCGGTAACTTTTTTCAAGTACAACTTTCTTAAGTACAAAGCGTCCTATCATTACTAGAACTGTTGCCGTCGTGTTTTGTTTCTGTAAGAACCTGGGGCCATAGGACCAGCCAGTCGGTAACTTTTTTCAAGTACAACTTTCTTATGTACAAAGCGTCCTGTCATTACTAGACCCACTGGTGACCACCCGCTGTGTAACACCCACTGCGCCCTTATATATCCACCGTTTTCCTGCTGCAGACGGGAAAGGTGTCTAACCAAGAAGTCAGAAATGTCATGCAGCAGTGCGCACCCCCTTCTGGTGTCACGCCGAACTAGTTTGGTTCGTGCCATGCACACACCGTCGTGTTTTGTTTCTGTAAGAACCTGGGGCCATAGGACCAGCCAGTCGGTACCTTTTTTCCAGTACAACTTTCTTAAGTACAAAGCGTCCTATCATTACTAGAACTGTTGCCGTCGTGTTTTGTTTCTGTAAGAACCTGGGACCATAGGACCAGCCAGTCGGTAACTTTTTTCAAGTACAACTTTCTTATGTACAAAGCGTCCTGTCATTACTAGACCCACTGGTGACCACCCGCTGTGTAACACCCACTGCGCCCTTATATATCCACCGTTTTCCTGCTGCAGACGGGAAAGGTGTCTAACCAAGAAGTCAGAAATGTCATGCAGCAGTGCGCACCCCCTTCTGGTGTCACTCCGAACTAGTTTGGTTCGTGCCATGCACACACCGTCGTGTTTTGTTTCTGTAAGAACCTGGGGCCATAGGACCAGCCAGTCGGTAACTTTTTTCAAGTACAACTTTCTTAAGTACAAAGCGTCCTATCATTACTAGAACTGTTGCCGTCGTGTTTTGTTTCTGTAAGAACCTGGGGCCATAGGACCAGCCAGTCGGTAACTTTTTTCAAGTACAACTTTCTTATGTACAAAGCGTCCTGTCATTACTAGACCCACTGGTGACCACCCGCTGTGTAACACCCACTGCGCCCTTATATATCCACCGTTTTCCTGCTGCAGACGGGAAAGGTGTCTAACCAAGAAGTCAGAAATGTCATGCAGCAGTGCGCACCCCCTTCTGGTGTCACGCCGAACTAGTTTGGTTCGTGCCATGCACACACCGTCGTGTTTTGTTTCTGTAAGAACCTGGGGCCATAGGACCAGCCAGTCGGTACCTTTTTCCCAGTACAACTTTCTTAAGTACAAAGCGTCCTATCATTACTAGAACTGTTGCCGTCGTGTTTTGTTTCTGTAAGAACCTGGGGCCATAGGACCAGCCAGTCGGTAACTTTTTTCAAGTACAACTTTCTTAAGTACAAAGCGTCCTATCATTACTAGAACTGTTGCCGTCGTGTTTTGTTTCTGTAAGAACCTGGGGCCATAGGACCAGCCAGTCGGTAACTTTTTTCAAGTACAACTTTCTTATGTACAAAGCGTCCTGTCATTACTAGACCCACTGGTGACCACCCGCTGTGTAACACCCACTGCGCCCTTATATATCCACCGTTTTCCTGCTGCAGACGGGAAAGGTGTCTAACCAAGAAGTCAGAAATGTCATGCAGCAGTGCGCACCCCCTTCTGGTGTCACGCCGAACTAGTTTGGTTCGTGCCATGCACACACCGTCGTGTTTTGTATCTGTAAGAACCTGGGGCCATAGGACCAGCCAGTCGGTACCTTTTTACCAGTACAACTTTCTTAAGTACAAAGCGTCCTATCATTACTAGAACTGTTGCCGTCGTGTTTTGTTTCTGTAAGAACCTGGGGCCATAGGACCAGCCAGTCGGTAACTTTTTTCAAGTACAACTTTCTTAAGTACAAAGCGTCCTATCATTACTAGAACTGTTGCCGTCGTGTTTTGTTTCTGTAAGAACCTGGGGCCATAGGACCAGCCAGTCGGTAACTTTTTTCAAGTACAACTTTCTTATGTACAAAGCGTCCTGTCATTACTAGACCCACTGGTGACCACCCGCTGTGTAACACCCACTGCGCCCTTATATATCCACCGTTTTCCTGCTGCAGACGGGAAAGGTGTCTAACCAAGAAGTCAGAAATGTCATGCAGCAGTGCGCACCCCCTTCTGGTGTCACGCCGAACTAGTTTGGTTCGTGCCATGCACACACCGTCGTGTTTTGTTTCTGTAAGAACCTGGGGCCATAGGACCAGCCAGTCGGTACCTTTTTCCCAGTACAACTTTCTTAAGTACAAAGCGTCCTATCATTACTAGAACTGTTGCCGTCGTGTTTTGTTTCTGTAAGAACCTGGGGCCATAGGACCAGCCAGTCGGTAACTTTTTTCAAGTACAACTTTCTTAAGTACAAAGCGTCCTATCATTACTAGAACTGTTGCCGTCGTGTTTTGTTTCTGTAAGAACCTGGGGCCATAGGACCAGCCAGTCGGTAACTTTTTTCAAGTACAACTTTCTTATGTACAAAGCGTCCTGTCATTACTAGACCCACTGGTGACCACCCGCTGTGTAACACCCACTGCGCCCTTATATATCCACCGTTTTCCTGCTGCAGACGGGAAAGGTGTCTAACCAAGAAGTCAGAAATGTCATGCAGCAGTGCGCACCCCCTTCTGGTGTCACGCCGAACTAGTTTGGTTCGTGCCATGCACACACCGTCGTGTTTTGTTTCTGTAAGAACCTGGGGCCATAGGACCAGCCAGTCGGTACCTTTTTTCCAGTACAACTTTCTTAAGTACAAAGCGTCCTATCATTACTAGAACTGTTGCCGTCGTGTTTTGTTTCTGTAAGAACCTGGGACCATAGGACCAGCCAGTCGGTAACTTTTTTCAAGTACAACTTTCTTATGTACAAAGCGTCCTGTCATTACTAGACCCACTGGTGACCACCCGCTGTGTAACACCCACTGCGCCCTTATATATCCACCGTTTTCCTGCTGCAGACGGGAAAGGTGTCTAACCAAGAAGTCAGAAATGTCATGCAGCAGTGCGCACCCCCTTCTGGTGTCACTCCGAACTAGTTTGGTTCGTGCCATGCACACACCGTCGTGTTTTGTTTCTGTAAGAACCTGGGGCCATAGGACCAGCCAGTCGGTAACTTTTTTCAAGTACAACTTTCTTAAGTACAAAGCGTCCTATCATTACTAGAACTGTTGCCGTCGTGTTTTGTTTCTGTAAGAACCTGGGGCCATAGGACCAGCCAGTCGGTAACTTTTTTCAAGTACAACTTTCTTATGTACAAAGCGTCCTGTCATTACTAGACCCACTGGTGACCACCCGCTGTGTAACACCCACTGCGCCCTTATATATCCACCGTTTTCCTGCTGCAGACGGGAAAGGTGTCTAACCAAGAAGTCAGAAATGTCATGCAGCAGTGCGCACCCCCTTCTGGTGTCACGCCGAACTAGTTTGGTTCGTGCCATGCACACACCGTCGTGTTTTGTTTCTGTAAGAACCTGGGGCCATAGGACCAGCCAGTCGGTACCTTTTTCCCAGTACAACTTTCTTAAGTACAAAGCGTCCTATCATTACTAGAACTGTTGCCGTCGTGTTTTGTTTCTGTAAGAACCTGGGGCCATAGGACCAGCCAGTCGGTAACTTTTTTCAAGTACAACTTTCTTAAGTACAAAGCGTCCTATCATTACTAGAACTGTTGCCGTCGTGTTTTGTTTCTGTAAGAACCTGGGGCCATAGGACCAGCCAGTCGGTAACTTTTTTCAAGTACAACTTTCTTATGTACAAAGCGTCCTGTCATTACTAGACCCACTGGTGACCACCCGCTGTGTAACACCCACTGCGCCCTTATATATCCACCGTTTTCCTGCTGCAGACGGGAAAGGTGTCTAACCAAGAAGTCAGAAATGTCATGCAGCAGTGCGCACCCCCTTCTGGTGTCACGCCGAACTAGTTTGGTTCGTGCCATGCACACACCGTCGTGTTTTGTTTCTGTAAGAACCTGGGGCCATAGGACCAGCCAGTCGGTACCTTTTTCCCAGTACAACTTTCTTAAGTACAAAGCGTCCTATCATTACTAGAACTGTTGCCGTCGTGTTTTGTTTCTGTAAGAACCTGGGGCCATAGGACCAGCCAGTCGGTAACTTTTTTCAAGTACAACTTTCTTATGTACAAAGCGTCCTGTCATTACTAGACCCACTGGTGACCACCCGCTGTGTAACACCCACTGCGCCCTTATATATCCACCGTTTTCCTGCTGCAGACGGGAAAGGTGTCTAACCAAGAAGTCAGAAATGTCATGCAGCAGTGCGCACCCCCTTCTGGTGTCACGCCGAACTAGTTTGGTTCGTGCCATGCACACACCGTCGTGTTTTGTATCTGTAAGAACCTGGGGCCATAGGACCAGCCAGTCGGTACCTTTTTCCCAGTACAACTTTCTTAAGTACAAAGCGTCCTATCATTACTAGAACTGTTGCCGTCGTGTTTTGTTTCTGTAAGAACCTGGGGCCATAGGACCAGCCAGTCGGTACCTTTTTCCCAGTACAACTTTCTTAAGTACAAAGCGTCCTATCATTACTAGAACTGTTGCCGTCGTGTTTTGTTTCTGTAAGAACCTGGGGCCATAGGACCAGCCAGTCGGTAACTTTTTTCAAGTACAACTTTCTTATGTACAAAGCGTCCTGTCATTACTAGACCCACTGGTGACCACCCGCTGTGTAACACCCACTGCGCCCTTATATATCCACCGTTTTCCTGCTGCAGACGGGAAAGGTGTCTAACCAAGAAGTCAGAAATGTCATGCAGCAGTGCGCACCCCCTTCTGGTGTCACGCCGAACTAGTTTGGTTCGTGCCATGCACACACCGTCGTGTTTTGTTTCTGTAAGAACCTGGGGCCATAGGACCAGCCAGTCGGTACCTTTTTCCCAGTACAACTTTCTTAAGTACAAAGCGTCCTATCATTACTAGAACTGTTGCCGTCGTGTTTTGTTTCTGTAAGAACCTGGGGCCATAGGACCAGCCAGTCGGTAACTTTTTTCAAGTACAACTTTCTTATGTACAAAGCGTCCTGTCATTACTAGACCCACTGGTGACCACCCGCTGTGTAACACCCACTGCGCCCTTATATATCCACCGTTTTCCTGCTGCAGACGGGAAAGGTGTCTAACCAAGAAGTCAGAAATGTCATGCAGCAGTGCGCACCCCCTTCTGGTGTCACGCCGAACTAGTTTGGTTCGTGCCATGCACACACCGTCGTGTTTTGTATCTGTAAGAACCTGGGGCCATAGGACCAGCCAGTCGGTACCTTTTTCCCAGTACAACTTTCTTAAGTACAAAGCGTCCTATCATTACTAGAACTGTTGCCGTCGTGTTTTGTTTCTGTAAGAACCTGGGGCCATAGGACCAGCCAGTCGGTAACTTTTTTCAAGTACAACTTTCTTAAGTACAAAGCGTCCTATCATTACTAGAACTGTTGCCGTCGTGTTTTGTTTCTGTAAGAACCTGGGGCCATAGGACCAGCCAGTCGGTAACTTTTTTCAAGTACAACTTTCTTATGTACAAAGCGTCCTGTCATTACTAGACCCACTGGTGACCACCCGCTGTGTAACACCCACTGCGCCCTTATATATCCACCGTTTTCCTGCTGCAGACGGGAAAGGTGTCTAACCAAGAAGTCAGAAATGTCATGCAGCAGTGCGCACCCCCTTCTGGTGTCACGCCGAACTAGTTTGGTTCGTGCCATGCACACACCGTCGTGTTTTGTTTCTGTAAGAACCTGGGGCCATAGGACCAGCCAGTCGGTACCTTTTTTCCAGTACAACTTTCTTAAGTACAAAGCGTCCTATCATTACTAGAACTGTTGCCGTCGTGTTTTGTTTCTGTAAGAACCTGGGGCCATAGGACCAGCCAGTCGGTAACTTTTTTCAAGTACAACTTTCTTATGTACAAAGCGTCCTGTCATTACTAGACCCACTGGTGACCACCCGCTGTGTAACACCCACTGCGCCCTTATATATCCACCGTTTTCCTGCTGCAGACGGGAAAGGTGTCTAACCAAGAAGTCAGAAATGTCATGCAGCAGTGCGCACCCCCTTCTGGTGTCACTCCGAACTAGTTTGGTTCGTGCCATGCACACACCGTCGTGTTTTGTTTCTGTAAGAACCTGGGGCCATAGGACCAGCCAGTCGGTACCTTTTTCCCAGTACAACTTTCTTAAGTACAAAGCGTCCTATCATTACTAGAACTGTTGCCGTCGTGTTTTGTTTCTGTAAGAACCTGGGGCCATAGGACCAGCCAGTCGGTAACTTTTTTCAAGTACAACTTTCTTATGTACAAAGCGTCCTGTCATTACTAGACCCACTGGTGACCACCCGCTGTGTAACACCCACTGCGCCCTTATATATCCACCGTTTTCCTGCTGCAGACGGGAAAGGTGTCTAACCAAGAAGTCAGAAATGTCATGCAGCAGTGCGCACCCCCTTCTGGTGTCACGCCGAACTAGTTTGGTTCGTGCCATGCACACACCGTCGTGTTTTGTTTCTGTAAGAACCTGGGGCCATAGGACCAGCCAGTCGGTACCTTTTTCCCAGTACAACTTTCTTAAGTACAAAGCGTCCTATCATTACTAGAACTGTTGCCGTCGTGTTTTGTTTCTGTAAGAACCTGGGGCCATAGGACCAGCCAGTCGGTAACTTTTTTCAAGTACAACTTTCTTAAGTACAAAGCGTCCTATCATTACTAGAACTGTTGCCGTCGTGTTTTGTTTCTGTAAGAACCTGGGGCCATAGGACCAGCCAGTCGGTAACTTTTTTCAAGTACAACTTTCTTATGTACAAAGCGTCCTGTCATTACTAGACCCACTGGTGACCACCCGCTGTGTAACACCCACTGCGCCCTTATATATCCACCGTTTTCCTGCTGCAGACGGGAAAGGTGTCTAACCAAGAAGTCAGAAATGTCATGCAGCAGTGCGCACCCCCTTCTGGTGTCACGCCGAACTAGTTTGGTTCGTGCCATGCACACACCGTCGTGTTTTGTTTCTGTAAGAACCTGGGGCCATAGGACCAGCCAGTCGGTACCTTTTTCCCAGTACAACTTTCTTAAGTACAAAGCGTCCTATCATTACTAGAACTGTTGCCGTCGTGTTTTGTTTCTGTAAGAACCTGGGGCCATAGGACCAGCCAGTCGGTACCTTTTTTCCAGTACAACTTTCTTAAGTACAAAGCGTCCTATCATTACTAGAACTGTTGCCGTCGTGTTTTGTTTCTGTAAGAACCTGGGGCCATAGGACCAGCCAGTCGGTAACTTTTTTCAAGTACAACTTTCTTATGTACAAAGCGTCCTGTCATTACTAGACCCACTGGTGACCACCCGCTGTGTAACACCCACTGCGCCCTTATATATCCACCGTTTTCCTGCTGCAGACGGGAAAGGTGTCTAACCAAGAAGTCAGAAATGTCATGCAGCAGTGCGCACCCCCTTCTGGTGTCACGCCGAACTAGTTTGGTTCGTGCCATGCACACACCGTCGTGTTTTGTTTCTGTAAGAACCTGGGGCCATAGGACCAGCCAGTCGGTACCTTTTTTTCCAGTACAACTTTCTTAAGTACAAAGCTTCCTATCATTACTAGAACTGTTGCCGTCGTGTTTTGTTTCTGTAAGAACCTGGGGCCATAGGACCAGCCAGTCGGTAACTTTTTTCAAGTACAACTTTCTTATGTACAAAGCGTCCTGTCATTACTAGACCCACTGGTGACCACCCGCTGTGTAACACCCACTGCGCCCTTATATATCCACCGTTTTCCTGCTGCAGACGGGAAAGGTGTCTAACCAAGAAGTCAGAAATGTCATGCAGCAGTGCGCACCCCCTTCTGGTGTCCCTCCGAACTAGTTTGGTTCGTGCCATGCACACACCGTCGTGTTTTGTTTCTGTAAGAACCTGGGGCCATAGGACCAGCCAGTCGGTACCTTTTTTCCAGTACAACTTTCTTAAGTACAAAGCGTCCTATCATTACTAGAACTGTTGCCGTCGTGTTTTGTTTCTGTAAGAACCTGGGGCCATAGGACCAGCCAGTCGGTAACTTTTTTCAGGTACAACTTTCTTATGTACAAAGCGTCCTGGCATTACTAGACCCACTGGTGACCACCCGCTGTGTAACACCCACTGCGCCCTTATATATCCACCGTTTTCCTGCTGCAGACGGGAAAGGTGTCTAACCAAGAAGTCAGAAATGTCATGCAGCAGTGCGCACCCCCTTCTGGTGTCACGCCGAACTAGTTTGGTTCGTGCCATGCACACACCGTCGTGTTTTGTTTCTGTAAGAACCTGGGGCCATAGGACCAGCCAGTCGGTACCTTTTTTCCAGTACAACTTTCTTAAGTACAAAGCGTCCTATCATTACTAGAACTGTTGCCGTCGTGTTTTGTTTCTGTAAGAACCTGGGGCCATAGGACCAGCCAGTCGGTAACTTTTTTCAAGTACAACTTTCTTATGTACAAAGCGTCCTGTCATTACTAGACCCACTGGTGACCACCCGCTGTGTAACACCCACTGCGCCCTTATATATCCACCGTTTTCCTGCTGCAGACGGGAAAGGTGTCTAACCAAGAAGTCAGAAATGTCATGCAGCAGTGCGCACCCCCTTCTGGTGTCACTCCGAACTAGTTTGGTTCGTGCCATGCACACACCGTCGTGTTTTGTTTCTGTAAGAACCTGGGGCCATAGGACCAGCCAGTCGGTACCTTTTTACCAGTACAACTTTCTTAAGTACAAAGCGTCCTATCATTAATAGAACTGTTGCCGTCGTGTTTTGTTTCTGTAAGAACCTGGGGCCATAGGACCAGCCAGTCGGTAACTTTTTTCAAGTACAACTTTCTTATGTACAAAGCGTCCTGTCATTACTAGACCCACTGGTGACCACCCGCTGTGTAACACCCACTGCGCCCTTATATATCCACCGTTTTCCTGCTGCAGACGGGAAAGGTGTCTAACCAAGAAGTCAGAAATGTCATGCAGCAGTGCGCACCCCCTTCTGGTGTCACGCCGAACTAGTTTGGTTCGTGCCATGCACACACCGTCGTGTTTTGTTTCTGTAAGAACCTGGGGCCATAGGACCAGCCAGTCGGTACCTTTTTCCCAGTACAACTTTCTTAAGTACAAAGCGTCCTATCATTACTAGAACTGTTGCCGTCGTGTTTTGTTTCTGTAAGAACCTGGGGCCATAGGACCAGCCAGTCGGTAACTTTTTTCAAGTACAACTTTCTTAAGTACAAAGCGTCCTATCATTACTAGAACTGTTGCCGTCGTGTTTTGTTTCTGTAAGAACCTGGGGCCATAGGACCAGCCAGTCGGTAACTTTTTTCAAGTACAACTTTCTTATGTACAAAGCGTCCTGTCATTACTAGACCCACTGGTGACCACCCGCTGTGTAACACCCACTGCGCCCTTATATATCCACCGTTTTCCTGCTGCAGACGGGAAAGGTGTCTAACCAAGAAGTCAGAAATGTCATGCAGCAGTGCGCACCCCCTTCTGGTGTCACGCCGAACTAGTTTGGTTCGTGCCATGCACACACCGTCGTGTTTTGTTTCTGTAAGAACCTGGGGCCATAGGACCAGCCAGTCGGTACCTTTTTCCCAGTACAACTTTCTTAAGTACAAAGCGTCCTATCATTACTAGAACTGTTGCCGTCGTGTTTTGTTTCTGTAAGAACCTGGGGCCATAGGACCAGCCAGTCGGTAACTTTTTTCAAGTACAACTTTCTTAAGTACAAAGCGTCCTATCATTACTAGAACTGTTGCCGTCGTGTTTTGTTTCTGTAAGAACCTGGGGCCATAGGACCAGCCAGTCGGTAACTTTTTTCAAGTACAACTTTCTTATGTACAAAGCGTCCTGTCATTACTAGACCCACTGGTGACCACCCGCTGTGTAACACCCACTGCGCCCTTATATATCCACCGTTTTCCTGCTGCAGACGGGAAAGGTGTCTAACCAAGAAGTCAGAAATGTCATGCAGCAGTGCGCACCCCCTTCTGGTGTCACGCCGAACTAGTTTGGTTCGTGCCATGCACACACCGTCGTGTTTTGTTTCTGTAAGAACCTGGGGCCATAGGACCAGCCAGTCGGTACCTTTTTCCCAGTACAACTTTCTTAAGTACAAAGCGTCCTATCATTACTAGAACTGTTGCCGTCGTGTTTTGTTTCTGTAAGAACCTGGGGCCATAGGACCAGCCAGTCGGTACCTTTTTTCCAGTACAACTTTCTTAAGTACAAAGCGTCCTATCATTACTAGAACTGTTGCCGTCGTGTTTTGTTTCTGTAAGAACCTGGGGCCATAGGACCAGCCAGTCGGTAACTTTTTTCAAGTACAACTTTCTTATGTACAAAGCGTCCTGTCATTACTAGACCCACTGGTGACCACCCGCTGTGTAACACCCACTGCGCCCTTATATATCCACCGTTTTCCTGCTGCAGACGGGAAAGGTGTCTAACCAAGAAGTCAGAAATGTCATGCAGCAGTGCGCACCCCCTTCTGGTGTCACGCCGAACTAGTTTGGTTCGTGCCATGCACACACCGTCGTGTTTTGTTTCTGTAAGAACCTGGGGCCATAGGACCAGCCAGTCGGTACCTTTTTTCCAGTACAACTTTCTTAAGTACAAAGCTTCCTATCATTACTAGAACTGTTGCCGTCGTGTTTTGTTTCTGTAAGAACCTGGGGCCATAGGACCAGCCAGTCGGTAACTTTTTTCAAGTACAACTTTCTTATGTACAAAGCGTCCTGTCATTACTAGACCCACTGGTGACCACCCGCTGTGTAACACCCACTGCGCCCTTATATATCCACCGTTTTCCTGCTGCAGACGGGAAAGGTGTCTAACCAAGAAGTCAGAAATGTCATGCAGCAGTGCGCACCCCCTTCTGGTGTCACTCCGAACTAGTTTGGTTCGTGCCATGCACACACCGTCGTGTTTTGTTTCTGTAAGAACCTGGGGCCATAGGACCAGCCAGTCGGTAACTTTTTTCAGGTACAACTTTCTTATGTACAAAGCGTCCTGGCATTACTAGACCCACTGGTGACCACCCGCTGTGTAACACCCACTGCGCCCTTATATATCCACCGTTTTCCTGCTGCAGACGGGAAAGGTGTCTAACCAAGAAGTCAGAAATGTCATGCAGCAGTGCGCACCCCCTTCTGGTGTCACGCCGAACTAGTTTGGTTCGTGCCATGCACACACCGTCGTGTTTTGTTTCTGTAAGAACCTGGGGCCATAGGACCAGCCAGTCGGTACCTTTTTTCCAGTACAACTTTCTTAAGTACAAAGCGTCCTATCATTACTAGAACTGTTGCCGTCGTGTTTTGTTTCTGTAAGAACCTGGGGCCATAGGACCAGCCAGTCGGTAACTTTTTTCAAGTACAACTTTCTTATGTACAAAGCGTCCTGTCATTACTAGACCCACTGGTGACCACCCGCTGTGTAACACCCACTGCGCCCTTATATATCCACCGTTTTCCTGCTGCAGACGGGAAAGGTGTCTAACCAAGAAGTCAGAAATGTCATGCAGCAGTGCGCACCCCCTTCTGGTGTCACGCCGAACTAGTTTGGTTCGTGCCATGCACACACCGTCGTGTTTTGTTTCTGTAAGAACCTGGGGCCATAGGACCAGCCAGTCGGTACCTTTTTTCCAGTACAACTTTCTTAAGTACAAAGCGTCCTATCATTACTAGAACTGTTGCCGTCGTGTTTTGTTTCTGTAAGAACCTGGGGCCATAGGACCAGCCAGTCGGTAACTTTTTTCAAGTACAACTTTCTTATGTACAAAGCGTCCTGTCATTACTAGACCCACTGGTGACCACCCGCTGTGTAACACCCACTGCGCCCTTATATATCCACCGTTTTCCTGCTGCAGACGGGAAAGGTGTCTAACCAAGAAGTCAGAAATGTCATGCAGCAGTGCGCACCCCCTTCTGGTGTCACGCCGAACTAGTTTGGTTCGTGCCATGCACACACCGTCGTTGTCGTCGTGTTTTGTTTCTGTAAGAACCTGGGGCCATAGGACCAGCCAGGCGGTACCTTTTTTCCAGTACAACTTTCTTAAGTACAAAGCGTCCTATCATTACTAGAACTGTTGCCGTCGTGTTTTTTTGTGACTTTTTTTGTTATTAACAATTTTATTATACTGGTCAATGCTCGGGTGTCCGGTTTTCGTTGTTGCACCAGTGGGCTTACAATTTCATTTTTATAAGTCACACATTCTAAAAATTCAATATAACATTATTTAGATGCTTAAATTGATACAATTTTCACTATGTACAATATTTAGTTTTTATTCTATTATTGGAGTTGCTGTTCAATTGCTATTTTGTTAATCTTTCTCATGTTCAAATCTTAAATCCTAACAATGCATTTAGTATGTAACCATAAATGGAGAAGGCAATAGTAACAGTAATTATTATTATACATTCATAGAAGTTGTTTTCATGAGAGCTACAATACATCGAGCAAGTTAAACAGTGTTTACATATGATTTCACCATTAAATCTTTTTGAATTCTTTTGAATTCAATTTTGGTTTCAATATTTCTTATTTCAGCATTTAGATTATTAAATTCTATTGAGCCTGAGTAGAAAACATTTCTTTTGAATGTTTCACAATTTGGTTTTTCAACACCAAACAATAAATTATCATTAGATCTTGTTTGTCTAATTGGTTTTTGAACAATTTCAGGCTTTTTTGATTTTAATGAAAATAAGAAATTTAACAAATGATTTGATCTTCTTACTTTTAAACTTGAAATATTACAATTTCTAAATAGTAAAGTGTCATCACGTTTCCCTTGAGTTTTCAAACAAATTCTAAGACCTCTAGTGTGTAACCTGTTTAGTTTTTCAATTTCAGGAGAAGTACTATACATATAAATAAAGTCACAATATTCAAAATATGGTAGAATCATTGATTTATAAATGATAGTAGCTGCTTCAGTATTTATCTGATGTCTTATTTTCCCAAATAGTAATAATTTATAAGAAATACAGGAAATAACATTTTTCAGATGATTTTTGTAACTGAGTTTTTGGTCTAGAGTTACACCTAGGTATTTGAATGTATTGACTTGTTTAATGATACCGTTGTTAATATTCAAACTTGAGTTAACAGCCTTCTTAATAGAGTTTGAACTTCCAAATACCATTGATTTAGTTTTTTTAACATTCACGGTTAAGGCATTCTCTTTACACCATTTTGAAAACACATCTAGATTTTCTTGCAGATCAAATACAGCATTTGTGTATTTTTTGTCTGAACAGTATAATACAGTGTCACCTGCATATAATTGAAATTTCAAGTTCGCAAAAATGTATTGAATGTCATTAATGTACATAAGAAAAAGTAAAGGACCCAGTATTGATCCCTGTGGAACACCACAAGTAACATCCAATTTACAAGATAATTTGTTGTTACATAAAGTGCTTTGTTTTCTGTTATTCAGATAATCATCTATCCAAGGAAACAATTTACCCTTTATTCCCATTTTTCTTATTTTGCTCAATAGTATCGTATGATTTACAGTATCGAATGCTTTACTTAAGTCAATAAAAGCTGCTATAGTGGTTTCTTTATTATTAATTGCATTAAATAGATCATTTGTTAATTCGGATATTGCACCACCAGTTGAGTAGCTCTTCCTAAATCCATTTTGATATTCACTAAGTATACCATTATCCTTAAGATATCTCATAATTTGATTATGTATTATTTTTTCTAGTATTTTTCCGGGAACTGGTAGTAATGATACTGGTCTATAATTAGAAACATCTTCTTTCTTCCCACCTTTAAATAGTGGAATAATGGTTGCAATTTTCCATTTATTTGGAAAAATACCCTTTTCTATTGACAAATTAAATAGATATGTTAATTGTGTGACTAGTACCAAGAGAGCATCTTTTAGACATCTTGATGATATTTCATTCAAACCAGAAGATTTAGAGATATCAATTTCTTTGATTAATTTTTTGACGTCTTCTTTTTTAATTTCAAAGAAATCAATTTCCTCTAAGATATCAGGACCATTATATTTAGGATCAATTATAAAATCTTTAGCCAGATTTGGTCCAATATTTGTGAAGAATTTGTTTATGAAGTTTGACGTATCTTCATTCTTTATTACCAAATTATTTTCATCAACTAAATTAATTTGTTCCATTTCTTTTGCGATTTTTTGGTAAAATTTCATAAAATGTTTCTCCAGAATCTTTTTGGGTCATCTTTTGATGCCCAGAACTCATCTTCAAAGTAATTCTTTTTGGCAGAGTCAATTATTTTACCAACAAAATTTGTCATTTTCTTTGCCTCTATTTCATCTTCTGGTCTGTTTGAATTTTTACCTCTCTTAAGTAATAGATCTTTGTCAATTATAAGTTCCATTAATTCTTTATTCATCCATGGTTCTTTGTATTCTTTGATTTTGAAAGTTTTTTCAGGACAGAACCTATCTAATACTGATATAATATTTTCATACATATATTCCCAGCATTTATTCGGATCAGACAATCCAAAGAATGGAACCCAATCAATTTGTCTTAAACTTTCTTGAAAAAGTTCAGTGGAATAATTTTTATATAATCTACCTTGAAATTCAATATTTTCATATTTAATGGATTTCTTTTTTCTAGTAATCAAATCTGCTTGATGATCACTTTAGTTTAAGTCAATTTTTTTACCCCTTGATTATTTATGAAGTCTTAATTTGAAAAAATCAAATCAATACAACTCTTGGTATGACCAATTCGAGTACATTCCTTTATATATTGTTTTAAGCCAAAACTATTCATGAAATTGATTAAATCATTACTATCTTTATTTTTCCTTGAGACATCAATATTAAAATCACCAAGTATAAAAATTTTTTAAATGAACTTCCAAGTTAGTTTAGAACAAAATTGACACTGTCACGATTGTTCAAATTAACCAGCCTGGAAGTCTTTTATACAATTATCTTTTCCCTGAGTAACAGAATAGACACTGTCACATCTGTACGCAGGAAAATGTCAGAATTTGAACAATTTTTGAATAAAATTAATAATTTTAACCAGAGTAATTTTCATGAATAGCTAATTTTTAGAAAAGTTTACAAACTGAACACAATGTTGATGTTTTCATGATTTTTTCAGTATCTTTCAGCCGTTTTGATCATATCTTTGGCCCATTTTTCTTTCAGTTCCGGAGAGAGGTGGAGACCATCTTTCGACATGTAGTTCCAGTATGTTTTTTTTACTCCTTTGGAAGTTCGGTGAACAGTTTTTGCGAAGTTTGGCGCATATTGATTTTTCATCTTGTTTTTTTTCATAAATATCTTCATTAAATAAGTTGATCGCCTCGTCTAGAACCCGTTGTTCATCTCCAGCTTCTCTTTTTAGCACGGCCGATAGATTTGCACCAACAATTGGGCAAAAGATAACTTGTGCACCTGGGATTTCATCTTCAAATCCTTTTTCAGCGTCCTCCACTCGATCAATGAGATGTTTTGCCAGAATGGCCGGGTCCGTCCAGTTAAAAAGAATTTTTTTGGTGTTGTAGTCCTTCTCCGTGACATTGTTTATCCTGGCAGCGACGAAGATCACATTAAAACGTGAACTTTTACCATAATAAACTACTTCATGTGCAATATCTTCAATGGTAAAACCTGGGAAGAACCACGTGTGAATCTCTTTACCGTTTTTTTGAGGGTCCAGTTTACTTATTATCTCTTCAATTCCTCTTCCTCTGCTATCAAAGAAGAAGATGACTTTCCTTCGTACGGACGACGCCATGTTTGTTGTCAGTTTGAATTTAGGTCACCGTTATGACGAGCCAATGTTATCGAAAGTATTATTTACTAATAGCGTAACGATATACATGTGGCATCAATTGAACCTGAATGTTCACTAATCATTTTCATTTAGTAGAAAATGAATTCCTTACTTCCATGAGAATGTTCCCAAGCACATTTTTACCTGGAAGATTTTTGTAGTTGACGTTGTTTCTTTTGGCAATCGGAATACCCCAACCCCAAAATTTATCTGCTGTAGCTTCTAGTAGACTTCTATTTTCTGTTGCCATCAATTTCCTCTTCAAATCTTCATTCTGTGAGAATTTTGCAGTGACGATTATCTTCATAACTTGTTCTCTGTTGTTTAGCCAGTCTTCAGTATCTTTTATATTTTTGCTTAAACGTTTCGCCATATAGGGATCAGCTGATTTCATCATTTCATGCGCGTCACGGTTTGACCCTAATTTCTTTGCACGGTTGTACTGGTAGGCTTGCTCAGTAGATTCAAATTTTTTCCCCTTCGAGTTTGCCATGTTTGATAGGAAACTATGTTTCCCTTGGAAAATAACTGCTTGATCTTCGCAAATTTTGATTGTCTTTGCTCTTTCAAGGTTGATTTCTTGTGGAGTGTTGTCAATGTCGTCAAGGCCAAAAGACTGTTTGTCAACAACTAACATCCTGCCTTTGATCATGGTGGTTTTTCCGATTGAACGTGCGTAGCCATTGAATTCTCTTAAATCCCTAATTTTTTCATTTTGATCATTTGTGAGGTCATCATTGATGTAGATTCCTTCCCAGTCTTTTTTGCCTTTGAGTTTTTTCAAGTTTTTGAAAATCAAACCTTTCGTTGACGAAACGTAGAACTGAATGATTATTGGTCTAGGCCAAGCATTTGGATTTGTTTCTTGTTTGTACCCTTTTCTGTAGATCGATTGAATGGCCGCCTGAGCACTCATATTTATTTCTAGATCTTGAAATAAATGATTGACAACATCCTCAAGGGATGAGTTCCATTTTTCTTCAATGTCTTCAATACAAATATTGTTCCTTTTTGATTCTCTCTCTTTTAATTCAAAACGCCAGTCGTAACCATCAACTTTCTTTTTGAGGTCAGAAACGGTTTGTTCCAGTCGCGAGTTTTTCACTTTAAGCTCTTTCATTTCCTCTTTCATTTCGTCAACTTTCTTGACAAAACCATCCAATTTGTCAATAATTTCATCATTATCAAATCCAGCTGATTCAAATCCTTCAACAATCTTCAACTCATTGGCATTAGCTTTTTTCTTCAGGTCATCTATTTTGCTAATCAATGTTTTTAAAATTTCTTTTGTGTCCATTTCATCACAAAATGTTCGAATTGGATCCGTTTGGTTTAGACTTACCCAAGTTTTTTTCTTTTTTCAAGTCTGGCATTGTTAATTCTTCTTTCTTCAACTTGAAATAATGTCCATATGATCCATGAATCTTTATGATTCCTTTGGTATTTTCCTTTTTTAATAACAATGCTTTTATCCTCTTTACCCAGCTCAATTTTTTTCAAGTCCAAGTGTTAGCGTTGTTAAGCATTGCACGTCATCACTTAGCGTTGATGGAATTGAAACCTGAAATTTTAAGACATGATTCCCCACACCTTGGCGGTCATTTTGAGCCGATTCCCGTCCAAATCCGTGACGGGCCGTTTTGAATCTAACGAAAGCCCCCTTTTTAACAGGCCGCCGACCTTGGGGGCCGTTTTTGAAGGGCTTGGGCTATCCCAGCATTCCAAGTAAATAGCTGGAAAAATTCGCCTTGGCCTGGGCTTCGAAACGCTGGCTTCGGTTTGTTCGTGCGACGTGTCTAAGCGCCTCAAATAAGGGGACGAAGTTAACTGGCAGTGCTGTAGCATAGGCCAGCCCCAGTTTATATTAAACTTCATATAGAGAATGGTATTGAATCAAAACTAAATGTTGGAATTGAAACTTCAAATTTTAACACATGATTCCCCACACCTTGGCGGTCATTTTGAGCCTATTCCCGTCCAAATCCGTGACGGGCCGTTTTGAATCTAACGAAAGCCCCCTTTTTAACGGGCCGCCGACCTTGGGGGCCGTTTTTGAAGGGCTTGGGCTATCCCAGCATTCCAAGTAAATAGCTGGAAAAATTTGCCTTGGCCTGGGCTTCGAAACGCTGGCTTCGGTTTGTTCGTGCGACGTGTCTAAGCGCCTCAAATAAGGGGACGAAGTTAACTGGCAGTGCTGTAGCATAGGCCAGCCCCAGTTTATATTAAACTTCATATAGAGAATGGTATTGAATCAAAACTAAATGTTGGAATTGAAACTTCAAATGTTAACACATGATTCCCCACACCTTGGCGGTCATTTTGAGCCTATTCCCGTCCAAATCCGTGACGGGCCGTTTTGAATCTAACGAAAGCCCCCTGTTTAACGGGCCGCCGACCTTGGGGGCCGTTTTTGAAGGGCTTGGGCTATCCCAGCATTCCAAGTAAATAGCTGGAAAAATTCGCCTTGGCCTGGGCTTCGAAACGCTGCCTTCGGTTTGTTCGTGCGACGTGTCTAAGCGCCTCAAATAAGGGGACGAAGTTAACTGGCAGTGCTGTAGCATAGGCCAGCCCCAGTTTATATTAAACTTCATATAGAGAATGGTATTGAATCAAAACTAAATGTTGGAATTGAAACTTCAAATTTTAACACATGATTCCCCACACCTTGGCGGTCATTTTGAGCCTATTCCCGTCCAAATCCGTGACGGGCCGTTTTGAATCTAACGAAAGCCCCCTTTTTAACAGGCCGCCGACCTTGGGGGCCGTTTTTGAAGGGCTTGGGCTATCCCAGCATTCCAAGTAAATAGCTGGAAAAATTCGCCTTGGCCTGGGCTTCGAAACGCTGGCTTCGGTTTGTTCGTGCGACGTGTCTAAGCGCCTCAAATAAGGGGACGAAGTTAACTGGCAGTGCTGTAGCATAGGCCAGCCCCAGTTTATATTAAACTTCATATAGAGAATGGTATTGAATCAAAACTAAATGTTGGAATTGAAACTTCAAATTTTAACACATGATTCCCCACACCTTGGCGGTCATTTTGAGCCTATTCCCGTCCAAATCCGTGACGGGCCGTTTTGAATCTAACGAAAGCCCCCTTTTTAACGGGCCGCCGACCTTGGGGGCCGTTTTTGAAGGGCTTGGGCTATCCCAGCATTCCAAGTAAATAGCTGGAAAAATTCGCCTTGGCCTGGGCTTCGAAACGCTGGCTTCGGTTTGTTCGTGCGACGTGTCTAAGCGCCTCAAATAAGGGGACGAAGTTAACTGGCAGTGCTGTAGCATAGGCCAGCCCCAGTTTATATTAAACTTCATATAGAGAATGGTATTGAATCAAAACTAAATGTTGGAATTGAAACTTCAAATTTTAACAAATGATTCCCCACACCTTGGCGGTCATTTTGAGCCTATTCCCGTCCAAATCCGTGACGGGCCGTTTTGAATCTAACGAAAGCCCCCTTTTTAACAGGCCGCCGACCTTGGGGGCCGTTTTTGAAGGGCTTGGGCTATCCCAGCATTCCAAGTAAATAGCTGGAAAAATTCGCCTTGGCCTGGGCTTCGAAACGCTGGCTTCGGTTTGTTCGTGCGACGTGTCTAAGCGCCTCAAATAAGGGGACGAAGTTAACTGGCAGTGCTGTAGCATAGGCCAGCCCCAGTTTATATTAAACTTCATATAGAGAATGGTATTGAATCAAAACTAAATGTTGGAATTGAAACTTCAAATTTTAACACATGATTCCCCACACCTTGGCGGTCATTTTGAGCCTATTCCCGTCCAAATCCGTGACGGGCCGTTTTGAATCTAACGAAAGCCCCCTTTTTAACAGGCCGCCGACCTTGGGGGCCGTTTTTGAAGGGCTTGGGCTATCCCAGCATTCCAAGTAAATAGCTGGAAAAATTCGCCTTGGCCTGGGCTTCGAAACGCTGGCTTCGGTTTGTTCGTGCGACGTGTCTAAGCGCCTCAAATAAGGGGACGAAGTTAACTGGCAGTGCTGTAGCATAGGCCAGCCCCAGTTTATATTAAACTTCATATAGAGAATGGTATTGAATCAAAATTAAATGTTGGAATTGAAACTTCAAATTTTAACACATGATTCCCCACACCTTGGCGGTCATTTTGAGCCTATTCCCGTCCAAATCCGTGACGGGCCGTTTTGAATCTAACGAAAGCCCCCTTTTTAACAGGCCGCCGACCTTGGGGGCCGTTTTTGAAGGGCTTGGGCTATCCCAGCATTCCAAGTAAATAGCTGGAAAAATTCGCCTTGGCCTGGGCTTCGAAACGCTGGCTTCGGTTTGTTCGTGCGACGTGTCTAAGCGCCTCAAATAAGGGGACGAAGTTAACTGGCAGTGCTGTAGCATAGGCCAGCCCCAGTTTATATTAAACTTCATATAGAGAATGGTATTGAATCAAAACTAAATGTTGGAATTGAAACTTCAAATTTTAACACATGATTCCCCACACCTTGGCGGTCATTTTGAGCCTATTCCCGTCCAAATCCGTGACGGGCCGTTTTGAATCTAACGAAAGCCCCCTTTTTAACAGGCCGCCGACCTTGGGGGCCGTTTTTGAAGGGCTTGGGCTATCCCAGCATTCCAAGTAAATAGCTGGAAAAATTCGCCTTGGCCTGGGCTTCGAAACGCTGGCTTCGGTTTGTTCGTGCGACGTGTCTAAGCGCCTCAAATAAGGGGACGAAGTTAACTGGCAGTGCTGTAGCATAGGCCAGCCCCAGTTTATATTAAACTTCATATAGAGAATGGTATTGAATCAAAACTAAATGTTGGAATTGAAACTTCAAATTTTAACACATGATTCCCCACACCTTGGCGGTCATTTTGAGCCTATTCCCGTCCAAATCCGTGACGGGCCGTTTTGAATCTAACGAAAGCCCCCTTTTTAACAGGCCGCCGACCTTGGGGGCCGTTTTTGAAGGGCTTGGGCTATCCCAGCATTCCAAGTAAATAGCTGGAAAAATTCGCCTTGGCCTGGGCTTCGAAACGCTGGCTTCGGTTTGTTCGTGCGACGTGTCTAAGCGCCTCAAATAAGGGGACGAAGTTAACTGGCAGTGCTGTAGCATAGGCCAGCCCCAGTTTATATTAAACTTCATATAGAGAATGGTATTGAATCAAAACTAAATGTTGGAATTGAAACTTCAAATTTTAACACATGATTCCCCACACCTTGGCGGTCATTTTGAGCCTATTCCCGTCCAAATCCGTGACGGGCCGTTTTGAATCTAACGAAAGCCCCCTTTTTAACAGGCCGCCGACCTTGGGGGCCGTTTTTGAAGGGCTTGGGCTATACCAGCATTCCAAGTAAATAGCTGGAAAAATTCGCCTTGGCCTGGGCTTCGAAACGCTGGCTTCGGTTTGTTCGTGCGACGTGTCTAAGCGCCTCAAATAAGGGGACGAAGTTAACTGGCAGTGCTGTAGCATAGGCCAGCCCCAGTTTATATTAAACTTCATATAGAGAATGGTATTGAATCAAAACTAAATGTTGGAATTGAAACTTCAAATTTTAACACATGATTCCCCACACCTTGGCGGTCATTTTGAGCCTATTCCCGTCCAAATCCGTGACGGGCCGTTTTGAATCTAACGAAAGCCCCCTTTTTAACAGGCCGCCGACCTTGGGGGCCGTTTTTGAAGGGCTTGGGCTATCCCAGCATTCCAAGTAAATAGCTGGAAAAATTCGCCTTGGCCTGGGCTTCGAAACGCTGGCTTCGGTTTGTTCGTGCGACGTGTCTAAGCGCCTCAAATAAGGGGACGAAGTTAACTGGCAGTGCTGTAGCATAGGCCAGCCCCAGTTTATATTAAACTTCATATAGAGAATGGTATTGAATCAAAACTAAATGTTGGAATTGAAACTTCAAATTTTAACACATGATTCCCCACACCTTGGCGGTCATTTTGAGCCTATTCCCGTCCAAATCCGTGACGGGCCGTTTTGAATCTAACGAAAGCCCCCTTTTTAACAGGCCGCCGACCTTGGGGGCCGTTTTTGAAGGGCTTGGGCTATCCCAGCATTCCAAGTAAATAGCTGGAAAAATTCGCCTTGGCCTGGGCTTCGAAACGCTGGCTTCGGTTTGTTCGTGCGACGTGTCTAAGCGCCTCAAATAAGGGGACGAAGTTAACTGGCAGTGCTGTAGCATAGGCCAGCCCCAGTTTATATTAAACTTCATATAGAGAATGGTATTGAATCAAAACTAAATGTTGGAATTGAAACTTCAAATTTTAACACATGATTCCCCACACCTTGGCGGTCATTTTGAGCCTATTCCCGTCCAAATCCGTGACGGGCCGTTTTGAATCTAACGAAAGCCCCCTTTTTAACAGGCCGCCGACCATGGGGGCCGTTTTTGAAGGGCTTGGGCTATCCCAGCATTCCAAGTAAATAGCTGGAAAAATTCGCCTTGGCCTGGGCTTCGAAACGCTGGCTTCGGTTTGTTCGTGCGACGTGTCTAAGCGCCTCAAATAAGGGGACGAAGTTAACTGGCAGTGCTGTAGCATAGGCCAGCCCCAGTTTATATTAAACTTCATATAGAGAATGGTATTGAATCAAAACTAAATGTTGGAATTGAAACTTCAAATTTTAACACATGATTCCCCACACCTTGGCGGTCATTTTGAGCCTATTCCCGTCCAAATCCGTGACGGGCCGTTTTGAATCTAACGAAAGCCCCCTTTTTAACAGGCCGCCGACCTTGGGGGCCGTTTTTGAAGGGCTTGGGCTATCCCAGCATTCCAAGTAAATAGCTGGAAAAATTCGCCTTGGCCTGGGCTTCGAAACGCTGGCTTCGGTTTGTTCGTGCGACGTGTCTAAGCGCCTCAAATAAGGGGACGAAGTTAACTGGCAGTGCTGTAGCATAGGCCAGCCCCAGTTTATATTAAACTTCATATAGAGAATGGTATTGAATCAAAACTAAATGTTGGAATTGAAACTTCAAATTTTAACACATGATTCCCCACACCTTGGCGGTCATTTTGAGCCTATTCCCGTCCAAATCCGTGACGGGCCGTTTTGAATCTAACGAAAGCCCCCTTTTTAACAGGCCGCCGACCTTGGGGGCCGTTTTTGAAGGGCTTGGGCTATCCCAGCATTCCAAGTAAATAGCTGGAAAAATTCGCCTTGGCCTGGGCTTCGAAACGCTGGCTTCGGTTTGTTCGTGCGACGTGTCTAAGCGCCTCAAATAAGGGGACGAAGTTAACTGGCAGTGCTGTAGCATAGGCCAGCCCCAGTTTATATTAAACTTCATATAGAGAATGGTATTGAATCAAAACTAAATGTTGGAATTGAAACTTCAAATTTTAACACATGATTCCCCACACCTTGGCGGTCATTTTGAGCCTATTCCCGTCCAAATCCGTGACGGGCCGTTTTGAATCTAACGAAAGCCCCCTTTTTAACAGGCCGCCGACCTTGGGGGCCGTTTTTGAAGGGCTTGGGCTATCCCAGCATTCCAAGTGAATAGCTGGAAAAATTCGCCTTGGCCTGGGCTTCGAAACGCTGGCTTCGGTTTGTTCGTGCGACGTGTCTAAGCGCCTCAAATAAGGGGACGAAGTTAACTGGCAGTGCTGTAGCATAGGCCAGCCCCAGTTTATATTAAACTTCATATAGAGAATGGTATTGAATCAAAACTAAATGTTGGAATTGAAACTTCAAATTTTAACACATGATTCCCCACACCTTGGCGGTCATTTTGAGCCTATTCCCGTCCAAATCCGTGACGGGCCGTTTTGAATCTAACGAAAGCCCCCTTTTTAACAGGCCGCCGACCTTGGGGGCCGTTTTTGAAGGGCTTGGGCTATCCCAGCATTCCAAGTAAATAGCTGGAAAAATTCGCCTTGGCCTGGGCTTCGAAACGCTGGCTTCGGTTTGTTCGTCGCGACGTGTCTAAGCGCCTCAAATAAGGGGACGAAGTTAACTGGCAGTGCTGTAGCATAGGCCAGCCCCAGTTTATATTAAACTTCATATAGAGAATGGTATTGAATCAAAACTAAATGTTGGAATTGAAACTTCAAATTTTAACACATGATTCCCCACACCTTGGCGGTCATTTTGAGCCTATTCCCGTCCAAATCCGTGACGGGCCGTTTTGAATCTAACGAAAGCCCCCTTTTTAACAGGCCGCCGACCTTGGGGGCCGTTTTTGAAGGGCTTGGGCTATCCCAGCATTCCAAGGGAATAGCTGGAAAAATTCGCCTTGGCCTGGGCTTCGAAACGCTGGCTTCGGTTTGTTCGTGCGACGTGTCTAAGCGCCTCAAATAAGGGGACGAAGTTAACTGGCAGTGCTGTAGCATAGGCCAGCCCCAGTTTATATTAAACTTCATATAGAGAATGGTATTGAATCAAAACTAAATGTTGGAATTGAAACTTCAAATTTTAACACATGATTCCCCACACCTTGGCGGTCATTTTGAGCCTATTCCCGTCCAAATCCGTGACGGGCCGTTTTGAATCTAACGAAAGCCCCCTTTTTAACAGGCCGCCGACCTTGGGGGCCGTTTTTGAAGGGCTTGGGCTATCCCAGCATTCCAAGGGAATAGCTGGAAAAATTCGCCTTGGCCTGGGCTTCGAAACGCTGGCTTCGGTTTGTTCGTGCGACGTGTCTAAGCGCCTCAAATAAGGGGACGAAGTTAACTGGCAGTGCTGTAGCATAGGCCAGCCCCAGTTTATATTAAACTTCATATAGAGAATGGTATTGAATCAAAACTAAATGTTGGAATTGAAACTTCAAATTTTAACACATGATTCCCCACACCTTGGCGGTCATTTTGAGCCTATTCCCGTCCAAATCCGTGACGGGCCGTTTTGAATCTAACGAAAGCCCCCTTTTTAACAGGCCGCCGACCTTGGGGGCCGTTTTTGAAGGGCTTGGGCTATCCCAGCATTCCAAGGGAATAGCTGGAAAAATTCGCCTTGGCCTGGGCTTCGAAACGCTGGCTTCGGTTTGTTCGTGCGACGTGTCTAAGCGCCTCAAATAAGGGGACGAAGTTAACTGGCAGTGCTGTAGCATAGGCCAGCCCCAGTTTATATTAAACTTCATATAGAGAATGGTATTGAATCAAAACTAAATGTTGGAATTGAAACTTCAAATTTTAACACATGATTCCCCACACCTTGGCGGTCATTTTGAGCCTATTCCCGTCCAAATCCGTGACGGGCCGTTTTGAATCTAACGAAAGCCCCCTTTTTAACAGGCCGCCGACCTTGGGGGCCGTTTTTGAAGGGCTTGGGCTATCCCAGCATTCCAAGGGAATAGCTGGAAAAATTCGCCTTGGCCTGGGCTTCGAAACGCTGGCTTCGGTTTGTTCGTGCGACGTGTCTAAGCGCCTCAAATAAGGGGACGAAGTTAACTGGCAGTGCTGTAGCATAGGCCAGCCCCAGTTTATATTAAACTTCATATAGAGAATGGTATTGAATCAAAACTAAATGTTGGAATTGAAACTTCAAATTTTAACACATGATTCCCCACACCTTGGCGGTCATTTTGAGCCTATTCCCGTCCAAATCCGTGACGGGCCGTTTTGAATCTAACGAAAGCCCCCTTTTTAACAGGCCGCCGACCTTGGGGGCCGTTTTTGAAGGGCTTGGGCTATCCCAGCATTCCAAGGGAATAGCTGGAAAAATTCGCCTTGGCCTGGGCTTCGAAACGCTGGCTTCGGTTTGTTCGTGCGACGTGTCTAAGCGCCTCAAATAAGGGGACGAAGTTAACTGGCAGTGCTGTAGCATAGGCCAGCCCCAGTTTATATTAAACTTCATATAGAGAATGGTATTGAATCAAAACTAAATGTTGGAATTGAAACTTCAAATTTTAACACATGATTCCCCACACCTTGGCGGTCATTTTGAGCCTATTCCCGTCCAAATCCGTGACGGGCCGTTTTGAATCTAACGAAAGCCCCCTTTTTAACAGGCCGCCGACCTTGGGGGCCGTTTTTGAAGGGCTTGGGCTATCCCAGCATTCCAAGGGAATAGCTGGAAAAATTCGCCTTGGCCTGGGCTTCGAAACGCTGGCTTCGGTTTGTTCGTGCGACGTGTCTAAGCGCCTCAAATAAGGGGACGAAGTTAACTGGCAGTGCTGTAGCATAGGCCAGCCCCAGTTTATATTAAACTTCATATAGAGAATGGTATTGAATCAAAACTAAATGTTGGAATTGAAACTTCAAATTTTAACACATGATTCCCCACACCTTGGCGGTCATTTTGAGCCTATTCCCGTCCAAATCCGTGACGGGCCGTTTTGAATCTAACGAAAGCCCCCTTTTTAACAGGCCGCCGACCTTGGGGGCCGTTTTTGAAGGGCTTGGGCTATCCCAGCATTCCAAGGGAATAGCTGGAAAAATTCGCCTTGGCCTGGGCTTCGAAACGCTGGCTTCGGTTTGTTCGTGCGACGTGTCTAAGCGCCTCAAATAAGGGGACGAAGTTAACTGGCAGTGCTGTAGCATAGGCCAGCCCCAGTTTATATTAAACTTCATATAGAGAATGGTATTGAATCAAAACTAAATGTTGGAATTGAAACTTCAAATTTTAACACATGATTCCCCACACCTTGGCGGTCATTTTGAGCCTATTCCCGTCCAAATCCGTGACGGGCCGTTTTGAATCTAACGAAAGCCCCCTTTTTAACAGGCCGCCGACCTTGGGGGCCGTTTTTGAAGGGCTTGGGCTATCCCAGCATTCCAAGGGAATAGCTGGAAAAATTCGCCTTGGCCTGGGCTTCGAAACGCTGGCTTCGGTTTGTTCGTGCGACGTGTCTAAGCGCCTCAAATAAGGGGACGAAGTTAACTGGCAGTGCTGTAGCATAGGCCAGCCCCAGTTTATATTAAACTTCATATAGAGAATGGTATTGAATCAAAACTAAATGTTGGAATTGAAACTTCAAATTTTAACACATGATTCCCCACACCTTGGCGGTCATTTTGAGCCTATTCCCGTCCAAATCCGTGACGGGCCGTTTTGAATCTAACGAAAGCCCCCTTTTTAACAGGCCGCCGACCTTGGGGGCCGTTTTTGAAGGGCTTGGGCTATCCCAGCATTCCAAGGGAATAGCTGGAAAAATTCGCCTTGGCCTGGGCTTCGAAACGCTGGCTTCGGTTTGTTCGTGCGACGTGTCTAAGCGCCTCAAATAAGGGGACGAAGTTAACTGGCAGTGCTGTAGCATAGGCCAGCCCCAGTTTATATTAAACTTCATATAGAGAATGGTATTGAATCAAAACTAAATGTTGGAATTGAAACTTCAAATTTTAACACATGATTCCCCACACCTTGGCGGTCATTTTGAGCCTATTCCCGTCCAAATCCGTGACGGGCCGTTTTGAATCTAACGAAAGCCCCCTTTTTAACAGGCCGCCGACCTTGGGGGCCGTTTTTGAAGGGCTTGGGCTATCCCAGCATTCCAAGGGAATAGCTGGAAAAATTCGCCTTGGCCTGGGCTTCGAAACGCTGGCTTCGGTTTGTTCGTGCGACGTGTCTAAGCGCCTCAAATAAGGGGACGAAGTTAACTGGCAGTGCTGTAGCATAGGCCAGCCCCAGTTTATATTAAACTTCATATAGAGAATGGTATTGAATCAAAACTAAATGTTGGAATTGAAACTTCAAATTTTAACACATGATTCCCCACACCTTGGCGGTCATTTTGAGCCTATTCCCGTCCAAATCCGTGACGGGCCGTTTTGAATCTAACGAAAGCCCCCTTTTTAACAGGCCGCCGACCTTGGGGGCCGTTTTTGAAGGGCTTGGGCTATCCCAGCATTCCAAGGGAATAGCTGGAAAAATTCGCCTTGGCCTGGGCTTCGAAACGCTGGCTTCGGTTTGTTCGTGCGACGTGTCTAAGCGCCTCAAATAAGGGGACGAAGTTAACTGGCAGTGCTGTAGCATAGGCCAGCCCCAGTTTATATTAAACTTCATATAGAGAATGGTATTGAATCAAAACTAAATGTTGGAATTGAAACTTCAAATTTTAACACATGATTCCCCACACCTTGGCGGTCATTTTGAGCCTATTCCCGTCCAAATCCGTGACGGGCCGTTTTGAATCTAACGAAAGCCCCCTTTTTAACAGGCCGCCGACCTTGGGGGCCGTTTTTGAAGGGCTTGGGCTATCCCAGCATTCCAAGGGAATAGCTGGAAAAATTCGCCTTGGCCTGGGCTTCGAAACGCTGGCTTCGGTTTGTTCGTGCGACGTGTCTAAGCGCCTCAAATAAGGGGACGAAGTTAACTGGCAGTGCTGTAGCATAGGCCAGCCCCAGTTTATATTAAACTTCATATAGAGAATGGTATTGAATCAAAACTAAATGTTGGAATTGAAACTTCAAATTTTAACACATGATTCCCCACACCTTGGCGGTCATTTTGAGCCTATTCCCGTCCAAATCCGTGACGGGCCGTTTTGAATCTAACGAAAGCCCCCTTTTTAACAGGCCGCCGACCTTGGGGGCCGTTTTTGAAGGGCTTGGGCTATCCCAGCATTCCAAGGGAATAGCTGGAAAAATTCGCCTTGGCCTGGGCTTCGAAACGCTGGCTTCGGTTTGTTCGTGCGACGTGTCTAAGCGCCTCAAATAAGGGGACGAAGTTAACTGGCAGTGCTGTAGCATAGGCCAGCCCCAGTTTATATTAAACTTCATATAGAGAATGGTATTGAATCAAAACTAAATGTTGGAATTGAAACTTCAAATTTTAACACATGATTCCCCACACCTTGGCGGTCATTTTGAGCCTATTCCCGTCCAAATCCGTGACGGGCCGTTTTGAATCTAACGAAAGCCCCCTTTTTAACAGGCCGCCGACCTTGGGGGCCGTTTTTGAAGGGCTTGGGCTATCCCAGCATTCCAAGGGAATAGCTGGAAAAATTCGCCTTGGCCTGGGCTTCGAAACGCTGGCTTCGGTTTGTTCGTGCGACGTGTCTAAGCGCCTCAAATAAGGGGACGAAGTTAACTGGCAGTGCTGTAGCATAGGCCAGCCCCAGTTTATATTAAACTTCATATAGAGAATGGTATTGAATCAAAACTAAATGTTGGAATTGAAACTTCAAATTTTAACACATGATTCCCCACACCTTGGCGGTCATTTTGAGCCTATTCCCGTCCAAATCCGTGACGGGCCGTTTTGAATCTAACGAAAGCCCCCTTTTTAACAGGCCGCCGACCTTGGGGGCCGTTTTTGAAGGGCTTGGGCTATCCCAGCATTCCAAGGGAATAGCTGGAAAAATTCGCCTTGGCCTGGGCTTCGAAACGCTGGCTTCGGTTTGTTCGTGCGACGTGTCTAAGCGCCTCAAATAAGGGGACGAAGTTAACTGGCAGTGCTGTAGCATAGGCCAGCCCCAGTTTATATTAAACTTCATATAGAGAATGGTATTGAATCAAAACTAAATGTTGGAATTGAAACTTCAAATTTTAACACATGATTCCCCACACCTTGGCGGTCATTTTGAGCCTATTCCCGTCCAAATCCGTGACGGGCCGTTTTGAATCTAACGAAAGCCCCCTTTTTAACAGGCCGCCGACCTTGGGGGCCGTTTTTGAAGGGCTTGGGCTATCCCAGCATTCCAAGGGAATAGCTGGAAAAATTCGCCTTGGCCTGGGCTTCGAAACGCTGGCTTCGGTTTGTTCGTGCGACGTGTCTAAGCGCCTCAAATAAGGGGACGAAGTTAACTGGCAGTGCTGTAGCATAGGCCAGCCCCAGTTTATATTAAACTTCATATAGAGAATGGTATTGAATCAAAACTAAATGTTGGAATTGAAACTTCAAATTTTAACACATGATTCCCCACACCTTGGCGGTCATTTTGAGCCTATTCCCGTCCAAATCCGTGACGGGCCGTTTTGAATCTAACGAAAGCCCCCTTTTTAACAGGCCGCCGACCTTGGGGGCCGTTTTTGAAGGGCTTGGGCTATCCCAGCATTCCAAGGGAATAGCTGGAAAAATTCGCCTTGGCCTGGGCTTCGAAACGCTGGCTTCGGTTTGTTCGTGCGACGTGTCTAAGCGCCTCAAATAAGGGGACGAAGTTAACTGGCAGTGCTGTAGCATAGGCCAGCCCCAGTTTATATTAAACTTCATATAGAGAATGGTATTGAATCAAAACTAAATGTTGGAATTGAAACTTCAAATTTTAACACATGATTCCCCACACCTTGGCGGTCATTTTGAGCCTATTCCCGTCCAAATCCGTGACGGGCCGTTTTGAATCTAACGAAAGCCCCCTTTTTAACAGGCCGCCGACCTTGGGGGCCGTTTTTGAAGGGCTTGGGCTATCCCAGCATTCCAAGGGAATAGCTGGAAAAATTCGCCTTGGCCTGGGCTTCGAAACGCTGGCTTCGGTTTGTTCGTGCGACGTGTCTAAGCGCCTCAAATAAGGGGACGAAGTTAACTGGCAGTGCTGTAGCATAGGCCAGCCCCAGTTTATATTAAACTTCATATAGAGAATGGTATTGAATCAAAACTAAATGTTGGAATTGAAACTTCAAATTTTAACACATGATTCCCCACACCTTGGCGGTCATTTTGAGCCTATTCCCGTCCAAATCCGTGACGGGCCGTTTTGAATCTAACGAAAGCCCCCTTTTTAACAGGCCGCCGACCTTGGGGGCCGTTTTTGAAGGGCTTGGGCTATCCCAGCATTCCAAGGGAATAGCTGGAAAAATTCGCCTTGGCCTGGGCTTCGAAACGCTGGCTTCGGTTTGTTCGTGCGACGTGTCTAAGCGCCTCAAATAAGGGGACGAAGTTAACTGGCAGTGCTGTAGCATAGGCCAGCCCCAGTTTATATTAAACTTCATATAGAGAATGGTATTGAATCAAAACTAAATGTTGGAATTGAAACTTCAAATTTTAACACATGATTCCCCACACCTTGGCGGTCATTTTGAGCCTATTCCCGTCCAAATCCGTGACGGGCCGTTTTGAATCTAACGAAAGCCCCCTTTTTAACAGGCCGCCGACCTTGGGGGCCGTTTTTGAAGGGCTTGGGCTATCCCAGCATTCCAAGGGAATAGCTGGAAAAATTCGCCTTGGCCTGGGCTTCGAAACGCTGGCTTCGGTTTGTTCGTGCGACGTGTCTAAGCGCCTCAAATAAGGGGACGAAGTTAACTGGCAGTGCTGTAGCATAGGCCAGCCCCAGTTTATATTAAACTTCATATAGAGAATGGTATTGAATCAAAACTAAATGTTGGAATTGAAACTTCAAATTTTAACACATGATTCCCCACACCTTGGCGGTCATTTTGAGCCTATTCCCGTCCAAATCCGTGACGGGCCGTTTTGAATCTAACGAAAGCCCCCTTTTTAACAGGCCGCCGACCTTGGGGGCCGTTTTTGAAGGGCTTGGGCTATCCCAGCATTCCAAGGGAATAGCTGGAAAAATTCGCCTTGGCCTGGGCTTCGAAACGCTGGCTTCGGTTTGTTCGTGCGACGTGTCTAAGCGCCTCAAATAAGGGGACGAAGTTAACTGGCAGTGCTGTAGCATAGGCCAGCCCCAGTTTATATTAAACTTCATATAGAGAATGGTATTGAATCAAAACTAAATGTTGGAATTGAAACTTCAAATTTTAACACATGATTCCCCACACCTTGGCGGTCATTTTGAGCCTATTCCCGTCCAAATCCGTGACGGGCCGTTTTGAATCTAACGAAAGCCCCCTTTTTAACAGGCCGCCGACCTTGGGGGCCGTTTTTGAAGGGCTTGGGCTATCCCAGCATTCCAAGGGAATAGCTGGAAAAATTCGCCTTGGCCTGGGCTTCGAAACGCTGGCTTCGGTTTGTTCGTGCGACGTGTCTAAGCGCCTCAAATAAGGGGACGAAGTTAACTGGCAGTGCTGTAGCATAGGCCAGCCCCAGTTTATATTAAACTTCATATAGAGAATGGTATTGAATCAAAACTAAATGTTGGAATTGAAACTTCAAATTTTAACACATGATTCCCCACACCTTGGCGGTCATTTTGAGCCTATTCCCGTCCAAATCCGTGACGGGCCGTTTTGAATCTAACGAAAGCCCCCTTTTTAACAGGCCGCCGACCTTGGGGGCCGTTTTTGAAGGGCTTGGGCTATCCCAGCATTCCAAGGGAATAGCTGGAAAAATTCGCCTTGGCCTGGGCTTCGAAACGCTGGCTTCGGTTTGTTCGTGCGACGTGTCTAAGCGCCTCAAATAAGGGGACGAAGTTAACTGGCAGTGCTGTAGCATAGGCCAGCCCCAGTTTATATTAAACTTCATATAGAGAATGGTATTGAATCAAAACTAAATGTTGGAATTGAAACTTCAAATTTTAACACATGATTCCCCACACCTTGGCGGTCATTTTGAGCCTATTCCCGTCCAAATCCGTGACGGGCCGTTTTGAATCTAACGAAAGCCCCCTTTTTAACAGGCCGCCGACCTTGGGGGCCGTTTTTGAAGGGCTTGGGCTATCCCAGCATTCCAAGGGAATAGCTGGAAAAATTCGCCTTGGCCTGGGCTTCGAAACGCTGGCTTCGGTTTGTTCGTGCGACGTGTCTAAGCGCCTCAAATAAGGGGACGAAGTTAACTGGCAGTGCTGTAGCATAGGCCAGCCCCAGTTTATATTAAACTTCATATAGAGAATGGTATTGAATCAAAACTAAATGTTGGAATTGAAACTTCAAATTTTAACACATGATTCCCCACACCTTGGCGGTCATTTTGAGCCTATTCCCGTCCAAATCCGTGACGGGCCGTTTTGAATCTAACGAAAGCCCCCTTTTTAACAGGCCGCCGACCTTGGGGGCCGTTTTTGAAGGGCTTGGGCTATCCCAGCATTCCAAGGGAATAGCTGGAAAAATTCGCCTTGGCCTGGGCTTCGAAACGCTGGCTTCGGTTTGTTCGTGCGACGTGTCTAAGCGCCTCAAATAAGGGGACGAAGTTAACTGGCAGTGCTGTAGCATAGGCCAGCCCCAGTTTATATTAAACTTCATATAGAGAATGGTATTGAATCAAAACTAAATGTTGGAATTGAAACTTCAAATTTTAACACATGATTCCCCACACCTTGGCGGTCATTTTGAGCCTATTCCCGTCCAAATCCGTGACGGGCCGTTTTGAATCTAACGAAAGCCCCCTTTTTAACAGGCCGCCGACCTTGGGGGCCGTTTTTGAAGGGCTTGGGCTATCCCAGCATTCCAAGGGAATAGCTGGAAAAATTCGCCTTGGCCTGGGCTTCGAAACGCTGGCTTCGGTTTGTTCGTGCGACGTGTCTAAGCGCCTCAAATAAGGGGACGAAGTTAACTGGCAGTGCTGTAGCATAGGCCAGCCCCAGTTTATATTAAACTTCATATAGAGAATGGTATTGAATCAAAACTAAATGTTGGAATTGAAACTTCAAATTTTAACACATGATTCCCCACACCTTGGCGGTCATTTTGAGCCTATTCCCGTCCAAATCCGTGACGGGCCGTTTTGAATCTAACGAAAGCCCCCTTTTTAACAGGCCGCCGACCTTGGGGGCCGTTTTTGAAGGGCTTGGGCTATCCCAGCATTCCAAGGGAATAGCTGGAAAAATTCGCCTTGGCCTGGGCTTCGAAACGCTGGCTTCGGTTTGTTCGTGCGACGTGTCTAAGCGCCTCAAATAAGGGGACGAAGTTAACTGGCAGTGCTGTAGCATAGGCCAGCCCCAGTTTATATTAAACTTCATATAGAGAATGGTATTGAATCAAAACTAAATGTTGGAATTGAAACTTCAAATTTTAACACATGATTCCCCACACCTTGGCGGTCATTTTGAGCCTATTCCCGTCCAAATCCGTGACGGGCCGTTTTGAATCTAACGAAAGCCCCCTTTTTAACAGGCCGCCGACCTTGGGGGCCGTTTTTGAAGGGCTTGGGCTATCCCAGCATTCCAAGGGAATAGCTGGAAAAATTCGCCTTGGCCTGGGCTTCGAAACGCTGGCTTCGGTTTGTTCGTGCGACGTGTCTAAGCGCCTCAAATAAGGGGACGAAGTTAACTGGCAGTGCTGTAGCATAGGCCAGCCCCAGTTTATATTAAACTTCATATAGAGAATGGTATTGAATCAAAACTAAATGTTGGAATTGAAACTTCAAATTTTAACACATGATTCCCCACACCTTGGCGGTCATTTTGAGCCTATTCCCGTCCAAATCCGTGACGGGCCGTTTTGAATCTAACGAAAGCCCCCTTTTTAACAGGCCGCCGACCTTGGGGGCCGTTTTTGAAGGGCTTGGGCTATCCCAGCATTCCAAGGGAATAGCTGGAAAAATTCGCCTTGGCCTGGGCTTCGAAACGCTGGCTTCGGTTTGTTCGTGCGACGTGTCTAAGCGCCTCAAATAAGGGGACGAAGTTAACTGGCAGTGCTGTAGCATAGGCCAGCCCCAGTTTATATTAAACTTCATATAGAGAATGGTATTGAATCAAAACTAAATGTTGGAATTGAAACTTCAAATTTTAACACATGATTCCCCACACCTTGGCGGTCATTTTGAGCCTATTCCCGTCCAAATCTTAATCCATGACTGTCCCTTAGAAAAATCTTTGATTTTAATTGAAAATAAAATATACAGCCGTCAATACCCGAACCTTACTTAAAATTTTCTCTGAAATTTTTGAAATTCCAACTTTTTCGCAACATAATGTCATGCATCACATTTTCCCCCTCTCCCCCATTGTTGGACGGACCGATGTTGTGCAGATGATGTTATATCCCTCAAAATAGGCAGGCCGCCATTTTGGTGATCAATCTAAAATACTAAATATTTACTATCTTAAAACATTTTTTTTTAGAAATATTTATTTGACAATAGATCCCTGGACTATAATGACTATATTTGATAATTTAGATTTTACTAATTGCTGTTATTTTCATAGCCAAGTGGTAGTAGGAACCACGTGGTGATCACCAAAATCTGGTAACGTGCACGTGACCATGTCTACGCAAAGTTACGGTCTATAGAAGATCCTTACGCTATGGTGTCAATACAGGCTGACAAAGTAACCTGGATGCCCCGAGCCTATCAGATCCCACATAAATATCACTCAGATAGACCTATAAATAAGGGGTTATCACGAGTTCATTTTTACGAAACAACTTGTAAAGAACTGTGGAACCCTCTGACTTCTGATTAAATTTTGTTAGTTTTTTATTTATTTCATTATTACCCACTTAGAGCCAGTCATTTCCTTCGCTTCGGGACAGAAAGGTATATGACACTACAGATGGCGCCACAGTGAGTTGCATCCTGGACGGGCCTCTCGCGGTGGATGGGCGAAGGAGACCCTGGCGGCTACCATGACGTCACGACGTTGTAACGCGTCTGGCAGGGCCATTTCAGCTGCACTGTTGTGAGTGTTGCGCCAAGCGACGCAATGTGAAGATGGCGGGAGTCCGTGATTACACGGCCCTTGGAGTCCCGGTAATCGGTGTGTAACTTCCTTAATAATAGACCTAGAGACGCAAAACAAAAGCTCAAAAACTCAGAAGAATCTCAGCTTGCAGTACCTGCAATCAGATTTGAAGGCAGACTTGTGAAACTTTTTCAAAATTCACGACACAACTTCACAAGACAATGTAAGTTTCCAGTGCATCTACTGATCTAGTATCAATCGTTCAATGTAGCTCTGTCAAATCATCTCTCCCACTGTCGAGAACACTGGCCGTCGATGGTTTGGCCAGTATATATATCAATGATCAAGACTGACAAGAGGGAGTTTCAGATTCTCCAAGGGGTGTGTGCAAACGCTCGCAACGTCGCACAAATGTGCGAATTTCGTAACAGAATGTGCGAATTTTGCCTTCTAATTTATATATGGAAATTCTATACAAATATGTGCGAATTTGTAACTAGAATGTGCGAATTTAACTGCCAGTTTTGTGAAAATTATTCAGGGTCTGCACACCCTGATTTACCGTGACGTAATGTAAAAACGTTACATATCTTTCATATCAGCTTTTATCTAACATATTTATGGGTCTAGACCCTTAAATTCGACATGGCGACAGAGGCATTTCTTAAATTCGACATGCGACACGGGACCCCCATTCTGTAACGAGATGCGTTGTGATATCTGAAACTATATTTATATAGCTTAATTTTTTCCCTGTTCATACCCTGACGTCGACACAAAGACCAAATTCCTTCCTTCTTGATTGATAGGTAAAGTTCTGTGTTGATTCGGCAAAACAGAGATTTCTCAGGAAATAGGGAATTTGAAATTATTTTTCTTTTTATGAAAATATATGATAACTACCAGAATGTCAAGAAAACTCAAGAAAGTTCGATAACTTGTAATCACATTTCTCTTTTTTTCACATAGACATTTAGAATCGAATTGCAAATTTCGTGCCTGCAAGTTTTCTTTGTAACTGCTACTTCAGGCAATATCATGAACAGAATATTTTTTCACAATTTTCCTGAGGGGTACCCCGATATATACCCCTCCAAGTGGCAGATCTAGGCGGTTTAAACATATTTTTCATAATGCCATGATATGTAACAGACGTTGATAATAGATGTCTGCCGATGATACACACCACTACTAGATCTGTGTACTCTGACAGAAAAAAACAATCATTACTCTTTATTTTCAAATAACAATAATTTCCTTAATATTTAACATGGGTATATTCAACGAGTTATGCATTTCTCTTTTTCTGGTCTTTCAGGTAATACTAATTTTACACAGCCCCCGATTTTATAAAACGACCAAGGGGAATAGGGGCCCGCTGTGGTGCATATGTCCTATACACAGGGCTTGACAAAAATCTTCATTTTATAAGGGGCTTCATCCAAGGGGGGTTTGTGTGAACCTCCCAATCCCCCTCCCTCCTGCCTAGCTGTGAGCCTGAAATATTGAAGGAAAATGTTATTTACTTTTGTATGTTATAAAATATTACTCACTCATCCTCAATTTTGTAGTTTTATATATATATATATATATATATATATATATATATATATATATATATATTTTTTTTTTTTTTTTAAATTTAGTTATTTGGTAAAAGGCTCCGGCATTGCCTATCTTTCACACACTCCCATTTCTCAATATGGGGAGTGGGTATGTTAACTTATTACAAACCATTATCACGCTCATTGTCATCAAAATGGCTTTTGGGTGGGACGATTAATGAGATGTGAGGATGATGTCCTATGTAGGCCTACCATGAAAGTTAATCCCTAAAACAACACTTTTCATGTATGGGTTCACAATCTCTATTATCAATACACCGTAACTGCACTGGGAGACGATTTCATTCTAACATTGCCTTATGTCTTTGATTCTTTTTTAATTTATAATGGTTATGAGCGGGAATAAGATACAGTGGTCCTCGATGTCTTATAGTCAGTAGGTTTCTATTGTCACATATTTCATTTATATTCAGCAATGTATTGGCATATCCTTCTATGAAATAATCTTAATATTCTACAATCTGTATGGAGAACATCTGTCTACTCACTTTGATTAAACTGCATGAAATATGGATTTTTTTACAATGTAGAGACCTTGATTTTGTAACTTCTGCAATTCTCCCAACCACAGATAGCCAAATTCTGGCGTCGTACCTGCAGGTTAGCCTAGATCAGGTTGCATGCTGGGTAATATGTCGACAAATCCCATGGCTTTAGCATAGAAATTTTCATTAGTTACTTCATCATTAGTTCTAAACTATTGTGAAAAACTTGTCATCATTATTTTTTGAGTTGTATACATGTATACTTAATATTTTTTAAATTGTTTGAAAATTCATTGGTTATAAATGGATATATAAAAATTATTTGATTATTTTCTATCGCTTTTTTAATGGTTTTGTCGACAAAATTAGTCCAAATTAGCCTGCAGGTGCTTAAAATACTGTAAATCAGCTATCCGAGGTAGGGAGAATTCAACATTAACATATTTGAGGCTTTGATCATATACAAAGTCTGCATATTCCAAAGCAGGCAGAATCGTGGTAAGATTAGAAAAAAAAGTTTTATACTGAAAAATAGACTACCTTAGTTGTTTCATAAAATGCAGAAATGTGTTTTCACTGTGTTCTGTATTTTTCATGACAGTCTGTAGAGTGGCATCTCTGATAGTAGTCCCTAAAATTAAATCATAACTTTTCCGTTAAGATAGTCTGTACATCTGATAACTCTAGATATAAATAAGAAAAATCTACGACATTGATTTGAAAGATATTGGTTTATTTCATTTTTCATTTAGTTTTGTATTGTAAACTTTGCTGAATTCTTACCTTTTTATCTTATCTTTTTTTTTTACCTAGTAACCTGTTAAAGCCTGCTGAACCCGTCACAGCCTGCTGAACCCGTCACTGTCTGCGGAGGGCTGTTACTCTCTGCCGGGGTTGTTACTCACTCCTGGGGTTAGTCACTGCCTGCTGCAGACAGTCACTGCCTTCAGATGACAGGAATTCGTGTTAAATGTGAGCAAGTAAGTAGCGTAGATACGTTTTTTAGCTAATGTAGGCATTACATTCATGTCACTGAGGCAGACTGAAGGCAAAACAATGTACACAACCCATGCAGACCCTGTGCAACGTCAGCCTTGTTTCCGAGAGACACACCACTTGAACACCACTATCGGCTATCTGAACCTCTAACATGTCAACCTCATTTTTAGCAAATATGTTGGGTACATTATTGTGCATAAAGTGAAGACCCTCGTCATTCGTGAAGTCAGGGTCAGCCATGCAGACTCTGTGTTTTGCAAAAGGTACTTGCTGTAGAGCCTACCCTTAAAATGCTTAAAATACATAATGCACATAGAATACATAATATTTGAATATATAAACATTACTATCAGTATAAGTTAAAACAAATCTGATTCCAATTTCAAAACATACAATGACAGAGGTATACTAATAAGATGTGAGGATGGATATAGATTGTTTGATCAGCCATCGTCTCTGTCCTTTTAATGCTGCAAAGGTGCATGCCCTGTTTTTTAAAAAAGAAAACCAGGTTACTGACAGGTCATGGTAAGTGTTGTAAATATTTACAAGCTTATTGGGTTTCATAAAAGAAAGAATCGTGGTAGGTTACAGTTTGAGGCAGCCTGTTCCAGCATCATAAAGCAGATTTGTCCTCAGGTCGAGGGTAAACAAAATACAAATACTTACAAACATGTCCATGCTGGTTTGGTAGACCACCTTGACAAACCTATCAATGACATGTAAGGGACGGACAAAAAAAGTGCAGCTGATCAAGTGTGTGCGGGGGTTGCTAACATTTGAAGGCATATTTCGTCGAGGGGCTCTTGGACGAACGAGACCCTGAGACGAAATACAAGGCACAGAGTCCCAGACAAGGTTAGTATCGTTTTCATTTCACCCCCTTGCGCATATTTGTTTATTTCCTTGCCACTCACTTTTGTAATATTAATTTATTTAAAAATTATCAAAAGTTCTACAGGAATCTCTCCACTCCCCAACAGATTGTCGGTAGTGGGTTGTGGTTGGTCGGTCATCTCGTGATGTGTTGTTTTGTCTAGTAGTCGTGTTGTGTCCAAGTTGGTTTCTGCTTGTTTATCCAATCATCAGTTTTGTCGCCAGCACCAGCCGTATGTCATGGACCATCTTGAAAAATTCGCTGACGTGAGGTACTCCTCAGTCTATAGATGGATCCAAGATTATATGCAACCAACCAGTCAATCAACTGTGATCACTCCTGGTGCACAAATCCTGGCAGAAGGTTATTGCTACCACTGCATGAATCATTAATCCATTAACATCACTGTTGTTACTGGGTTCAACTCCCAGCCTGGCTGATTGACATGTTAACATAACATGTTTTCAAGACTATGGTATGGAGCAGATGAGTCAGGGCTCCACAACAATGATGTTATTGGAAGTATAATTCAGGAGGTCTAGAGTGGAAGTAGGGTAGAGGTCAACTAGAGAGGACCATGGTGCCCTAAGGCTAAGCGAGGAGGGCTGTAAGAGGGAGGAGGGTAGCTTTGGTGGCCTTTTGTGTTGTATGAGTCAAAGGGCAAGGCCCCCAAAGCATGGACCCTTCTCCCCCCCCTACACAATACCACCCCCCTACCCCTACAGCAGTGATTGGACAAGTCTGTCCCCTCCTACTTAGTAGCAGGTGTAGAAAAAAAAGATTCAAAGAATATCCACTCATGTCTTCAATCTGAGGCATTCTGTGCCACTTTTACCTTCCCCTCCCATACCCTGTAGACCCCTTAGCCTCTCTAGTCAAACCTTATCCCCCACCAGTACCTAGGTGACCCCCTGATTAGTGGGGGGGATGATGAGGGAGGGGTAAATTATCCCACAGGGGGTTTTGGGGGGGGGGGCCACCCCAGACAAAGTTTGAAAGAATAACCACTCATTCATTCAATTTGAGGCATTAATGGGGTTTAAACATGTCAGGGAAGGATGAGGAGTCGATAGCATGTATAGAGGGCTAGGGTAAGGTGGGGAGGGGTTTCAAAGGGGCAGTTGGAGGGTTAGCAGTATAAAGACATTTCTTCAAGCGGGCTTGTCCTAGGTGTCCATGAGCCAGGAGAAGCAGGGGGGAGGCCGGGGCACCTGTCCCATGTGTCCATGGAGCAGGCAAAGGAAGGGAGAGGCTGGGGCACTTTCCTTCTTGCTGTGGTGGCCAGTTCTGACTGACAGCAGAGTCGCCAAAGCTTACCATTGGAGGTTCTGCATTGTATAAAATCAGGGAGGCATGAAATCTGTCTATTGTGTTTGACATGCGCTCAATTTGTACCAATGGAAGTGGTCCTTTCCCTCTGTGCAGCGTCATTGACTTCGATTGACCAGTGGGAGGAGCAAGAGGTATTATTGACATGTGGGGCACGGTGGCACAGGGCAGACAGGAAAGGTACCAGGTTGGCAAGCGAGGTACAGGGCCAGGAGAGGAAGGAAATGACTATTTACTGTAGGTATTTCCATCACCCATGAAATCGGTGAAAGTCTAACAATTGGGGACTGCTGTCTAGCTAAAGCCCCGGCTCGAGTTGAGTTGCGACCAATCTTACAGTGGAGCCGGGATTACAACTAGAGTCGCAGCTTTTGGTACGACAGATCCATCGGGTTCGACGTGTAGAGCTACTGAAGATGTACAACCAGTCAGTTGTAGGTTGTAGGTTCTGACAGTCGAGTTGAGTTGGGCAGTGGAGCTGGGCCTTAAAGGAGAACCGCAAAGGCAACTTTATTTTCTATATCATATTGAATAGGGTTTTCTTTAAATATGTCTGCAAAAATTATTGCTAACATATCATTAATAGAGGAGAAATTGATATTTAAAAATTTAATTGTTCAGTGGCTTCTATTGAGTCAAGGTGACGTCATCTAGGCTCTTTTAGATATGTAGAGCAAACTGATAAGGTTCTTGCTATGGGTGACTGCCCACACAGACCACTGTGACTAAGAGCCTAGATGACATCACAGCCCTGTGAGATAAGCTGTGAGAGTGTATTCACACTCCTAATAAAAGCTTATTTAGTGTATTGTATCATCCATGTGTGCTAATTAAAGCCTAATGCTGTTTAGCAAAAACATCAATTAAAAGGTTTTTACTATATTTTGGATTTTTGTTTTCCCCTTTATGCCCCATCTTTAAGGTGCCTAGTGTTGGGGGCAACTAATTGTAGACAGTATCAATGCCATTATCAGTGTGCCTTCCACAACACCTGACCATGCTATTCTTGGATTTGGATATGCAGGCGTTTATAGATGGTGCTGTGGTCATGCACATAATCTGTAAATGATTTGGAACACAAATTGCATGCTGATTGAATCACTGAAAGGGCTGGCAGTATTCACAAAGGTAACACAATTGAACATGGTGACCCAGGCAATGTAGGCCCCAAGAGGAATGGCAATTAGGCCAAACCAACTCAGGCCCGCCTAGATCTATCAGATTCACTGCTATGGGTTCAGCTCAGGCCCCACTAGGCTAACCCAAAACTGGGTCAAGACTGGGCCCCAGACGGGCCCAAACTTTCATTGGGCTATTTGAAGGGTTTTAATTGGGTCCCAGGTATTTTTTTGGGGCTTTTACAATGCTCATAACTTGCATTTCCTCTTATTGGATGGCCATCACATGCAATGGAGCCATCCGGTAGCTCTGGGGGCCGTCCCCCATCTCAGGGAGCCATCCTTCACCCCTGGGGGTCGTCCTCCACCTCTTGGGGTCAAACTTCACTTCTGGGGGTCATATTTCACTTCTGAGGGGTCGTCCTCCACTTCTGGGGGTTGTCCTCAACCTCTGGAGGTTGTCCTCCACTTCTGTGGGTTGTCCTTCCCTTCTGGGGGTCGTATTTCACCTCTGGTGGTCGTCATCAACCTTGAGGGGGTCGTCCTTCAGCTCTGGGGGTCGTCCTTCCCTTCTGGAGGTCATATTTTACCTCTGGGGTCGTCCTCCTCTTCTGGGGGTCGTCCTTCCCTTCTGAGGATCGTATTGTTATTAATGGGAAGGTTAGTCTTATAATACTTTGATTTGGGTGAAAAGAAGAGACCCATCATCAAACATTGAATTTTGGTTATCCTGGTTCTAGCCTAATTGATTCAAAACCAAGGGTTGACTAGAAAGGATAAGGAGGTCCTCAGGGTATGGGAGTGGGGCATGCAGTGAAAATGTTAGGGCTGCGCCATGCGCCCTGGGCTCATTAAAAATATAAATGTCACATTAATTTTGAGATCAATGCGCCCATGGCACATTAGGCATTTTAATTTAATCAAAATGAATAAAAAATGGCGCATTAGAGTGAAAATATCTGTCAAATTGATAGGGAGTGCGCCATTGTCACATGCTAAATTTTTCTAACATTATCACTGGGCATGGGTCAACTGGAGAGGATGAGGGCTCTACAGGGCAGGGAAGTAGGATAAGGGTGGATTACAGAGAATCAGGGGTTTTTCAGGGTATGGAAGTGGGGAAGGGTTGACTACTGAAAACTCAGGTCTTCAAGGTATGGGAATGGGGTGAAGGTCAACTAACCCTTTCAAGACGCCACAAGCTTTTCATTCAGGTTTCAAAAACCTCCAATCTAGGGGGTCTAGACGGGGGTCCCCATGTTGCATGTCGAATTTAAGAAAAGGCCATATCGCATGTTGTGATGAATTATAGAAATCAATTCAGGATTTTAGTACGGGTCCTTGCGACCTAATTATAAAGAGTAATCCAAGTAGACGTTGTTACGAGAAGGCAAAGTCAGAATAGAATGTTTATGTAAAATAAGTAATCACGAATTGTACAAAAAGGCATGTCACATAATACACAAATTGTACGAAAATGCATGTCACGTATTATACGAATTGTACGAGAGTTACGAAGCACAAAGTGCATGAATTCTGTATTGAACGAAAAATAAGTGACCGGAAGTGACCCCTGGCAAAAGGTCAAAGTGACCACGTGATGTTGATTAGCCAATGAGAAGCAAGTTGTGGCTATATAAGAGAGTGATTTCACAAGAATAAACAGTTGCAACTTGGTACTCACTTTGTTCGCACCTCCAGCGAAGCTGGATGAAATAGGGGCAGTAACACGGGATGAACTTGGTTGCACGAGAATGGGTACGGGCCAACCGAAGACATGAGTTAAGGGGAGAACCGACAATAGGGACGAGATCATGGGCAATCGGCCTACATGCTACCACCCTTTTAATTTGTTTGGCATCATCCCCATCTTACGTCTAGAATGGTCGGTTACACGAGAGCCCGGCACGAGACCCCACATCCAGGCACGGACTGAGCAGTAACGCCAGCCCTCACCGCCCTATCCCTCTAGGATTGACAGCCCCATAGGCGCGTGAGCCCAATGAGCCTTGTTATAAGGCAATATAGGAAAATATAGGAACGTTATGACCCGTGTGGGTAGGACATAACCATAGTCTAAAACATATATATCTATTCAAATATTTTAAATACAGTTATGTAGGAATTAATATAAAATTAATATAAAATTATAGAACTATTGTAAACAAGTACTAAACTATACCCTTAAAGTAGTGTCTAACTACCCTTATAAGGTCCAGGTAGAGCCATCTACCACCTGGCCCTTATAAGGGTCTACCTATTGACATCTTTTCAAGCCACCATCCCAGCCCCTCTCCTTTATGACACATTTATTCAAGGCCCAACAGCCCTGTGAAAACAGGCCTCCATCTGCCCTTGCACACCTATTATTGCCCCTTAGCCCTCAGAAATCGGACCCCCTTCCCTTTTTGCACAACTATTTAATGCCCACCAGGCCTCCCCTCACCTATGATGCATTTATACAAGGTCCACAAAGCTTCAAGGTTGGCCCCTCCCCCTAATTAAGTTCTCAGAAATCGGGCCTCCCTGCCCTCTGACACACCTGTTCAAAGCCCACTGGGGGCTTCCCTACACACACCTAATCAAGGCTCACCAGCCCTTGGGGGCTGGCCCTCCAATACTGTGACACACCCATTCAAAGTCCAGGCCTCAAAGATTGCCCAGCCTTTCAATTTTCTTGTTGATTCACTGTATTGGAAAGTCTTATTTCTCTTTAGTAAGCAAGGTTTTGTAAAGGAATAATCAAGTACTTAATTTTGGTTCTCAAGAAAAGCATGGGCACATTTGATTAGAGCATATCTTAACTCATCAATATGGCGGGACCATTGGCCAATCTGTCCACTTTGCACCAGCAGCTCTTACATAGGCCAAGCCAGGAATCGAACCTGGGTACCACATAGATGAGTTAGAATAGTCTTTATAAACAGGGTTCCCACAGCCTTGGCTGCATCTTTTTCAAAGAGTTTCTATGACTAGTCAAAATCAAAAAGGGGGTGAAAGGGGCAGTCCCCCCCTAGACAAGCTGAGCGACCCAATGCCCTCTTTATAGTGCTGCCACACTGATATATCATGTCATAGGCCAACACATGAGATATCATGTCATAGACCCAGTCACATTATACTGACACCAGGCCGACGTGGGAACAAGTTTTTGGTATAGACTGCAGACCTCAGGGCATTGTTATAACTGTACTTACTGGAGGATTAGTGGATCAGTGGCCGATGACCGACTGAAAACTGATTGGCCAAACCACTAAAACAACAGGATTAAAATTAGTCAAAGGTCTAGTAGAATGTTAGCACACCTGTGCAGCCGACCAGTCAAATGTGTCAGGGAACTCTCATCAGCAAGGATTCCAGTCATGCTAGGTGAATCCTAGAAATTCTGATGTTTTTAAGCCTATAAGTACGTATTTAATACAACTTCATACACAAGAATTGAGATTGACCTCGTGCAATACCCAAATATCTAAATCAGTATGCACGAGGTGGTTATTACTCTAGGGACAGATTTAGAAGGGGGCGTCTTAATTTTTACCAAATTTAGATTTTTTAAATGTAAAATTCTAACCCAGGGTTGGGGCACTTCCCCTTGCCCCCTGCTGCCTCTCCTTGCACCCTGCCACTTCACACTGCCCCGTCACCTGCCCCCTCCCCTTGTCCCCTGCCCCCTCCCCCTGTCCCCCGCCGCCTCCCCTTGTCCCCTGCCACCTCCCCCTGTCCCCTGTCCCCTGCCCCTTCCCCATGCCCTCAGCCACCTCGCCCCGTCTCCTGGACACTCCCCCTTTCCCCTGCCGTCTCCCCCTCTCCCCTACTACCTCCTCATTTCCCCTACCATATCCCATATTCCCCTGCATCCTCCCCCTGTCCCCTGCACCCTGCCTGTGTCCCCTTCCACCTCCCCGTTTCCCCTGATACCTCCCCATTTCCCCTGATACCTCCCCATTTCCCCTGCCTTCTCCTCCTATCCTTTGCACTCTCCCTGTGCCCCCAGCATCCTCCCTCTATTCCCTGTACCCTCCCCCTGTCCCATGCCGCCGCCTCCTGTCCCCTATCGCCTCCTCCTGTCCCCCTACCACCTCCCCCTGTCTCCTCCCGCCTCCCCCTGTCCCCTGCAACCTGTCCCCTATTCCATGCCTTCTGCCCCTGCCCCCTGCCACTTACGCCTGCCACCAGCCACCTCGCCCCGTCCCTCCCCCTGCCCCCTGCCCCCTGCCACTGCACCCTGCCACTTACGCCTGCCACCAGCCACCTCGCCCTGTCCCCTGCATGCTCCCTCTATCCCCTGTACCCTCGACCTTTCCCCTGACAGCTTCCCCTGTCCCCTGCTACCTCCTTGGCATTTCCCCTGCCATCTCTTCCTGTCCCTTGCACTCTCCTTATGCCCCCAGCATCATATCCCCTGCACCCATCCCCTGTCCTGTGCCCTGTCCAGTCACCATGTCCCCTACACCCTCCCTTTGTCTTCTGTACATAGTCACAGGGACGGTGAGACAGGTAAGTGATTGGTCACAGGGTGGGCAGGGCTTGACAAATCGGGTGTCCAGTTGCCCAGGACCACCAAAGAGTTGTACTGGGCCACTGAAATGAATGCCTCAGTTGCCCAGTGGGCAACCAGTTGAATTCCAAAATTTAGGTTTTAAAAAATTATGAAAATCTTAAGTTATTTGTCGCCTTATTCTCTTCAAATGTTACTGGGCAACCACATTTTGTAGATGGGCAACCACTTTCAAGACTCTGGGCAACCCGGTTTCAAATTGATTTGTCAAGCCCTGGTGGGACAAGTAGGTAGGAACATGGTTGGTCACACCGTGGGACAAGTAGGTAGGTACATGGTTAGTCACAGGGTGGGACAGTGAGGGAGATACATGGTTTGTGACAGGGTGGTTCAGTGAGGGAGGTACATGGTTGGTCACAGGGTGGGGCAGTGAGGGAGGTACATGGTTGGTCACAGGGTAGGACAGTGAGGGAGGTACATGGTTGGTGAACTTGGTCACAGGGTGGGACAAGTAGGGAGGTACATCTTTGGTCACAGGGTAGGACAGTGAGGGAGGTACATGGTTGGTCACAGGGTGGGACAGTGAGGGCGATACATGGTTGGTCACAGGGTGGGACAGTGAGGGAGGTACATGGTTGGTCACAGGGTGGGACAGTGAGGGCGATACATGGTTGGTTACAGGGTGGCAAAGTGAGGGAGGTACATGGTTGGTCACAGGGTGGGACAGTGAGGGCGATACATGGTTGGTCACAGGGTGGGACAGTGAGGGAGGTACATGGTTGGTCACAGGGTGGGACAGTGGGGGAGGTACATGGGTGGTCACAGGGTGGGACAATTAGGGAGGTACATGATTGGTCACAGGGTGGGACAAGGAAGGAGGTACATGGTTGGTCACAGGGTGGGACAGTGAGGGAGGTACATGGTTGGTCACGGAGTGGGACAGTGAGGGAGATACATGGTTGGTCACAGGGTGGCAAAGTGAGGGAGGTACATGGTTGGTCACAGGGTGGGACAGTGAGGGAGGTACATGGTTGGTCACAGGGTGGGACAGTGGGGGAGGTACATGGGTGGTTACAAGGCGGGACAATTAGGGAGGTACATGGTTGGTCATAGTTTGTTTGTTTGTTTGTGGGATTAGTTTAACGTCCGGCCAACGCTTCAGGGTTCTTTTACCAGACTGCACAAGGTAAAGCTTTTCAGCTAGTTTTGCGCCACAGGGGCGGTGACCAAATTTATGAAATGAGGTGCCTATTTGTAGCAGTGGGACCCAATGCCCTCTTTATAGTGCTGCCACACTGAGATATCATGTCATAGGCCCACACAATACCCCACCCAGTCACATTATACTGACACCGGGCCGACCAGTCTTGTTTTGTGGTTCTTACTTTATACCGAGTGCCAGGCAAGCAGTGACCACTACCATTGTTAAAGTCTTTGGTGTGACTCGGCCAGGGATAAATCCCAAGACCTCCCAGACTCGGAGCGGGCACTCTGCTAATTGAGCTACCAAGTCTGGTCTCCCCATTTGTCGCCTTCTACGAACAGCAAGGGGCTGCTGGGGACCTATTCTTCCAAGGAGGCTCCCGAAGGAACCCCCACCCCGGATCCCCACGGGTGTGGTTGGTCATAGGTCAGGACAAGTAGGAGGTACATGGTTGGTCACAGGGTGGGACAGTGAGGGAGGTACATGGGTGGTTACAAGGTGGGACAATTAGGGAGGTACATGGTTGGTCACAGTGTGGGACAGTGAGGGAGGTATATGGTTTGTCACAGGGTGGGACAGTGAGGGAGGTACATACTTGGTCACAGGGTGGGACAGTGAGGGAGGTACATCTTTGGTCACAGGGTAGGACAGTGAGGGAGGTACATGGTTGATCACAAGGTAGGACAGTGATTGTGGTACATTGTTGGTCACAGGGTGGGACTGAACTATTGTTAGTGTTGATTTAAGACTGCGTGATGTGTATAATTAATTTATCCATGAGTCGTTTATTCAAGTTATTGAGCCAATCAGACTGTGCTCAGAGTTAATTCATCCATTCCCCAATAGTTTAAAAGAAATGGACGATGAGGAAGCTCTTAAAATGAAAGGGTTTTTATTGAAGTAAACATCTCATCCCGAGTCAAAGCCACAGTGAATAAGTCTCCATCAGTCCACCTTCCCATCTCCTACTCAGTGATCAACCACATTTAGAATACAAGTTGTTCCAGCACATCCTAGACCACCCTAGCGCTTAGCTCTATCACAATCCTTTGTCCGAGGTAGTTGGTATCGGTAAACTCCAGTATACTCCGCAGGAGCTGGTAGGCATAGCTCCGAGCAGCTCAGCTAACGCTGCTTACTTGTTACTAACTCCACTAACTCTGTGGTTAAACTCTAAACTGACTCACTCCCTACCTTGCAACACCTTTTATACTGGTTAACAGGTGGCGCTAGGAGCGCAAAATACCTCTTCTTAGAAGTAGACTTGCTAGGCCTGATCCTAACTAGATTATACAATATGATAATATATTAAAAGTACTAAGCTTATTAGTACAGGACAGTGGGGGAGGTACATGGGTGGTCACAGGGTGGGACAATTAGGGAGGTACATGGTTGGTCACAGTGTGGGACAGTGAGAGAGGTATATGGTTTGTCACAGGGTGGGACAGTGAGAGATGTACATGGTTGGTCACAGGGTGGGACAAGGAGGGAGGTACATGGTAGGTCACAGGGTTGGAGAAGTAGGGAGGAACATAGATGGTCACAAGTTTGGAGAAGTAGGAAGTTGCATGGTTGATCACAGGGTGTGACAACTAGAGAGGTACATGGTTGGTCATAGCTCGAGACAAGGAAGGAGGTACATGGTTGGTCACATACTACCTCCCCCTGCCTCATACCGCCTCCCCCTCCCTTATACCGCCTCCTCCTGACTCATACCACCTTCCCCTATCTTATACTACCTCCCCCTGCCTCATACCCCTTCCCCTTATCTCATACCACCTCCCCCTGTATTTTACTGCCTTCCCCCGTCTCATACCGCCTCCCCCTGCCTCATACCGCCTCCCCTTATCTCATACCACCTCCCCCTGTCTCATACCGCCTCCCCCTGCCTAATACTGCCTCCCCCTGCCTCATACCACCTCCCCCTACCTCATACCACCTCCCCCTGACTCATACCACCTCCCCCTGACTCATACCGCCTCCCCAAGTCTTGTACCACCTCCCTGGGTATCATACCACCTCACCCTGTCTCATACCACCTCCCCCTGCCAGGAAGAGGGTGGGGGTAAGGACAGGTAGGGGATGGGGGTAAGGACAGGTAGGGGGTAGGGGTAAGGACAGGTAGGGGGTGGGAGTAAGGACAGGTAGGGGGTGGGGGTAAATACAGGTAGGGGTGGGGATAAGGACAGGTAGGGGGTGGGGGTAAGGACAGGTAGGGGGTGGGAGTAAGGACAGGTAGGGGGTGGGGGTAAGGACAGGAAGGGGGTGGGGGTAAGGACAGGTAGGGGGTAGGGGTAAGGACAGGTAGGGGGTGAGGATAAGGACAGAAAGGGGTGGGAGTAAGGACAGGTAGGGGCAGGGGTAAGGACAGGTAGAACGTCGGGGTAAGGACAGGTAGGGGGAGGGGGTAAGGACAGGTAGGGGGTGGGGGTAAGGACAGGAAGGGGGTGGGGGTAAGGACAGGAAGGGGGTGGGGGTAAGGACAGGAAGGGGGTAGGGGTAAGGACAGGTAGGGGGTGGGGATAAGGACAGAAAGGGGTGGGAGTAAGGACAGGTAGGGGGTGGGGGTAAGGACAGGAAGGGGGTAGGGGTAAGGACAGGAAGGGGGTGGGGGTAAGGACAGGAAGGGGGTGGGGGTAAGGACAGGTAGGGGATGGGGGTAAGGACAGGAGGGGTCAGAGGTAAGGACAGGAAGGAAGAGAGGGCCGGGATATGGGGCAGGAGAGGGCCGGGAGAGGGGGCAGGAGAGGGCCAGGAGAAGGGTGTAGATGGGGGGTCCTATGTCAGATGTCGAATTTAAGAAATGTGTATGTCGCATGTCACTATCTTTTTGATATTCATGTCGATTTTAAAAATCCCTCATGTCACATGTTGAATTTAAGGAATGACCTATGTCATGTCGTTTATTTTTTTCGTCATGTCACTAAGCTTCATGTCGCATGTTGAATTTAAGAAAAGGCCATGTCGCCCTGTCGATTTTAAGGGTCTGCACCCATAGGAGATGGGGCAGGAGAGGGCGGGGAGATGAGGCAGGAGAAGGCCTGTAGAAAACGACCTCGTGCATATAACACCCTATCAGATCTACATGCACAAGGTCCTTCTCATCATCAATCTCTCAAAAGTGTATGCCCGAGGGCTTAGAGTGACATCGTGCATATAGTAGGGTGTTATATGCACGAGGTCTGACAAATAAATGAGATTCCAGACCACGCCACCTAGTGTGGAAATCGACCAAGAAGGGCTAGCCAGAAAAGCTTGGTTTTTTTCTCTCTTTGAGCCAATGTGAATTGGGCATATCCAACCCCCTATAACTATTTAGGTATACAAGGTAAAGGAATGCTCTAACAATGATCCCATAGTGCACATCTTGATCTTTTTATTGATATATAAAACGTAATTGTGAACAGTAGCCTTGTATATTTAAAACATTTTTCAATATTAAAAGTTTTGCTTTAATCATTAGCCAATGGGAAGTATGTGCAGATGCCTTATCAGTGTTATGTAATAGGCTCTCACCAATCAGAGGTCGCGCTCCACCAACCACGTGGGTTTGTTTGTCCTACCTTCACTGGACCGTGACAGGTGCGCCAGGTCGGGATACGACTCTATTGGTGTGTGCAGGATTGTACTTTGACGGTCCGGTCGGGTTGTAAGTTGTCAAAATCTGTCAATATTCGGAAAGGCTAGATCAATACAAGGTAAATACAAGTTAAAATAGCATTGTGGAATAAAAATATCAAAGATATCAAATTTGGAAAAAAATCTCAATAATTTGAACGCTATTTCCAGGCCCATAGCCAGGGGGGGTTGGGGGGGGTTTGTACAAAACCCTCCTTGGACGAACCCTCCTTTAAAATATCACTTCTATGGTCCCTATAAATTAAAAAAAAAATATATATATAAGCCCAAAATTCAAAAAACGACCCCTCCCCCCTCCTCTGAAAATAAACTATGTATCAAAAAATGAACCCCCCTCTCAAAAGAGCTGGCCAAGGGCCTGATTTCTCAACACTCCAGTCCCCCCCCCCCACTCCAGTCCCCGAATTTATCAACGCAATCTCCCCCTCCCCCCTCTCTTCCCTCGTGGAGCTCCCAGTCCCCCTCCCCAAATCGGTCCCGACCTTATCTATGCCATCTTCCCCTCCCCCTGAAGTTCTGCCCTCTCCCATTGGACGATCTGCCCTCCTTTATTGTGATCCAATTCGCACTACTTGCGCGAAAATGACGTGAGGTGGGGAGTGTCGGACCTAAGGTGGGAGTGGGGGGAGGGGTCGTCCCATGTCACTTGTTGAATTTAAACAGCCCTGTCGCATGTCGTTACAGTTCAATTAATCCCCATGTCCCATGTCAAATTTAAGAAATGACCCTGTCACATGTCGAATTTAAGACAAGTTTAACGATTGGTATGATTGATGAGATCGATCATTTGGTAAAATGAGAATTGCGCCCATTGTTATTTAATGTAGGAAGTTAAGTTATAAAGTAATTGTGTGCATTGTAAATTATTTATTGTTAATTATTTATTGTTAACTAGCCCCACCTACGTAGGTGCCCAGGAGTTGGCGATTTAATGTAAAAAAAAATAGAAATAAATCACCGTGGTTTTTGATCAAACTGAGAAAGGTAAGAATCCAAGATAAATGGAATCAGACTGAATATTTTGATGGTAGCTCAGAAAAAATAACGCTATAGTGAAAATTTCACAAATCATTTAATGTTTGAATCACTTTAAATCTTAAATCTGTGAAACATGGTCTGAAAATTTTTGAATTGCAAACGTGTCCAGGCCTAAATCCTATGATATGTAGATACCTGAGTGAAGGATACTAGAAAACGCTTTCTTTGATCAAACATCAGATTTTACGCCAGAAACCTACCGGGAGAACAATATACCTGGGGTCCATTTTAACCTGAAAACTCTTGTCGCACAATTTGAGGCCTCTGTCGCATTTTTGTGTGACAATGCGACAGGATGCCCCCCCCCCCCCCCCCCTGGGTACGATAAATACACAGAACTAACCGAGGGGGCACGAAGCCGCGATTATTGCCCCTCGTCGAAGCCTATTTTGAGGGTCGAGGGCTTTGCCCGAGACCCTCAAAATAGGCTGAGACGAGGGGCAATGATCAAGGCTGAGTGCTCCCGAGGTTAGTTCTTGTTTTATTATATATCAATTACCCGCCTATGTTGAAGATTTGTGAAAAAATGAGACGATTTCCGTTTATTTACCTCCGTGGGTGGGCCGCGCCATTGCCGGATGCGTTGAATGCACCTCCTCAGTGGAGAGTTCCTAGCCTTGCTACCGTTTCCGCATCAAACGTCTTATTTACGAATTTTAATGCACTATTTCGGTCAATTCATGCGTTATTTTCAATATTTTGATGAATGTATGCATTGAAACGCATGAACAACGCGAATTTAAAGGAAATAAATCGGATCGCTACTACAACTGCACCACCGTCTGGTGTTTCATGCGGAAATTAGTCAAGATGGCGGAGAATCAACGCTTTTGAAGAATTTGCTGGGTAAATAAATCGTTTTTACGTTGTATTTTCATCAAATAAGACATTTTTGGCGTGGTTTGAGGGTTGTTTACGTAGTTCCTACGCCAGCAAGCACCGTTATTGCCCTCCTGACATTAATGGGGCAATAATTTTTGATTATGCCACAGTGTGGCATAACGCCCTCAGTTATTCCACCTTTACTTGCGGGGGAGTACAATGCTGAAGGAATAGGCGCTCCGAACTTGGTATATAATAATATTGCTAGCGTTAGCGGTAAGGGTAGACTCGTCCTACTAACCTTGGAGGATCTGAAACTCCCTAGTGTGCCCTGGCGGCCCGCCTACATTGACACAGGGCCAGCCTAACTTAAGACTATAGTGTTGGGCCCTTAGTCACGTAAGTGACACTAACACTGTTACCACTGGCGGATCCAGGGTTTTGAAAGGGGGGGGGGGCGTTATTGGAAAAAAAATCCTTATATCTGAGTAGAGGAGTCAGTTTCCGTGCGGCTCTAGTTTCCGCGCATTTTACGCATTTTTATGAACGCATTTTTCCTAAATTGATCTAAATCCCGTTTTTGCCTTCTGATATATACCAGGGTCTTATTGTGTAATAAATTTGACTTTTTTTAGGGGTAATTTGTAAATATTTAAGTATTTTATTAGCAAAAGAATGCAGTGATGTTCCTATTAAATGGATAACTGTCAGGATCCTTATAAAATCATTTTTTTCTCAAATAACGAGTAAAGATGTGATAGGGAAAACCTTGGAAAAAATTTCCAAACATAATTAGATATTATTTAGAAGACACTTTCCTAAAATAATACAAACCAAATCGTTATTCCGGTGACAACAAAAATAAGGCTAACAAAAATAAGGCTAATTCTCCAAATTTAAGGTAATTTCTGGTTTAAGGTTACTTTTTCCGGAGTCACCTTTAATTAGCCTAATTCTTGAAGATTGAAGATAAGCCGGGGATTCATCCAAGTTCTTCGGGTATCAACACTAGAAATTAGGCTAATTCTCCAAATTTAAGGTAATTTCTGGTTTAAGGTTACTTTTTCCGGAGTCACCTTTAATTAGCCTAATTCTTGAAGATTGAAGATAAGCCGGGGATTCATCCAAGTTCTTCGGGTATCAACGCTAAAAATTAGGCTAATTCTCCAAATTTAAGGTAATTTCTGGTTTAAGGTTACTTTTTCCGGAGTCACCTTTAATTAGCCTAATTCTTGAAGACTGAAGATAAGCCGGGGATTCATCCAAGTTCTTCGGGTATCGACACTAAAAATTGGGCTAATTCTCCAAATTTAAGGTCATTTCTGGTTTAAGATTACTTTTTCCGGAGCACCTTTAATTAGCCTAATACCTTTGATTAGCCGAATTCTCGAAGATTGAAGATAAGCCGGGGATTCATCCAAGTTTTTCTGGTATCAACGTTAGAAATTAAGCTAATTCTCCAAATTTAAGGTAATTTCTGGTTTAAGGTTACTTTTTCCGGAGCCTCCTAAAATCTCTGCAATTCAGTCTAGTGGGAAATACGGTACGGGATAACATAGGATAAGCGACAACCCTTCCTTAAGATCCCGCAACTCCAACACGGCAAATTTTTGAACTCATACATTAAACAGACTCGGCCGTGTCTGAATCCACTTGCTCTAAACCGTGTCAAGGAGTGTAAGTCTTACTCCGCCATTATCCCTGAAAAAGCAAAGTATCATTATACCACCCATAGCAGTGGGCGTGTTAGGTAATATTTTTGCGCCCACCTCAAAGTTTCCCTTCCCCTTCTGGCGTGTATATAAGTGTAAGTCAGGGGGTGTTAACTATATTGTGTCACAATAGTCCCGTCCGCTCATAGTTCTCTTAACACGCCCAACCTTCTCGGCGTCTTAACGTACCTACCCTCCATTCAGGCACCAATATAATTGCCAGCAGTGGCGTACCCAGTCCCCCCCCCCCCCCTCAGGGCGGGAGTGGGGGGGGGGGGGGTGAGGGGTTCCCATGTTCGGTGGACCCCCCTCAGATTTCTCAAATTTTACGCAATTAAACTACCAATAAAGGGAATTATCCAAATTAGGGGTCTCTGGAACCCCCTCAGATTTAGCAAAGTTTCTATGCCTATAGACCTATAGGGGGAATGTGGGTTGTATCCCGCAAGTGGGTTGTATCACGCATCTACACTTTAATGCTTATGAAATAGCTTCGATTAATTCGATCATCATAATTTTCATACTTTTTGCAATTATCACATGGGACAATATGTCATTCATCTAAAATTCAATCATGACTTCATTTTTTTTTTTTTTGCTAATATCTATTCTGACGATTGGATTAAGCAATTTGGCTCCACAATCTGAAAATTTCGTTTGGAATTTCTTATTAGATTACTTCACATGTTTCTATCAAAAATGAGCCTATAAAAATCCGCCATACAAAGTTTACATGCGCGACATAACCACCGACCGTTCATTCTTATTCATATAAATACGAATTTACCTTTAAAAAGGGCAACTTCAGGGCTACACTATTATTTATCTACACCGGCCTTCCCACATATGCGTCATATAATCTATAAACGCAGGTTGATATGGGTTTCCAAGCTCAACAAAAATAATACTCAGTTTCCTGACCTAATAAGAATAGATGAGGCTGAAGCGCAGAAGGAGTAGCCTATAGTGTGCACACAACTAGGGTAAAACCGGGTTGTATCGCTCACATTGGTATATCATTAGCGCATTTAGTTTTAATAGCCCTTACATATAGAAACAAAAGTTATATAAAATCAAAAATAATTCATAATAATTAATCAAATGCGTAAAAACAGCGATAAAGCGTGATTTAACTTTATAACCTCTATATGATTACTTAATAATGAAACAATTGTCTTCCCATGATGTTGGGTACAACCCTTATCATTAAATGAAAGTAATATTTTTGAGAAATCTTATCACATATCATATCAATAATGGTTTTCCATCCCATGAAAGTGATGTCCAATAGGCCTATTTCTAAAAAAAAATAGGGTTAGTTCAACCAAACTTGTAGCTAAAAGTTTTAAGAGCGTATTTCCAAAAAGCAAATATGGTTTAAGCCTGTTTTAAACCAGATTTCTTAAACTCGCTTGTGAGACTCGTGTAAGCATTATAAGGCAAAGATAATTTGGTCCCAACGTTAACCTTTCCCAACCTAGCTACTGAACTCAGTAACAGAATAAAACCTGTCTAACTAATACAATTCACAAGTTATAGCCTCATAAACCTATTCTAAATTTGTATTTCGCCCTATTTATTGTTTACCATTTCAACTAGAACTCTCCACCTTAACTTTGTTTTAAGGTCCTTCAGGGGCAGATCCAGGGGGGGGGGCAGACGGGCTTTGCTCCCCCCCCCCCCCCCCCTCCCCTGTTAAATCATGTTTGATGGGGGGCCCACCGGGTGACGGTGACCCCCCCGTACATTCATGTTTTTGGGCCCCCCCCCCCTCTACAAATTCCTGGGTCCACCCCTGTCCCTTAATTAGATACAGTACTAGTTTAACTAAAACAGGTAGAAATATAGCATTTTTAAAACAGATTTTCTTGAAACACATTATTTAGGAGTTAAACCAGGCTGCCTAAACCAGATTCTTAAACTTCTTGGAAATACAGGGTGAAAGGCATGAAAGCGCAAATGGTCTTCACTTAAAATGATAATATTAAATAACCTTGACTACACATAAAACTAATATTTTGTGTGATTTCAAGTTTTTACCCTTATTTAACTCTCGACATAAGAAATGATAAATGCGCTATATTAGCCTGACGGGCCATGCCCCCCCTCCCCCCCCCTCCCCTGTTAAATAATGTTGTTTAAAAAGGGGCCCCTCCCACGTAGATTAATGCATTAGCCCCTCCCCCCCCCTCCCCCCTAGAAATGCCTGGGTCCGCCCCTGCATCCCTCCGGACCGGCCCGTGGGCCATCTTTTCATTTCAATACCATTATTACAAATATAACTTCCCAAAAAAATTTTTGGAGTGGCAGGTGGTAATCGAGTGCATGAAGTTCGATTAGCTCCTACCACCCAGGTCTGGCGAATTCATCTGTGCCATTATTCAGTTCATTTCATTTCATTAGTTTGCACAACCAGACCCAATTACGTATAGAGTTTGCGACATATATATACCGTGGGTGTAATCGGGGCAACGAGAAAGGTGTTTACCAAAAAGAGACACTTTGTAGTTTCGGTCCTTGTGTTTCAGTGGGTTTTCCGATTTGGAAAACAAGCAATACCACAAGTTATTAATTTTGATCGCCCTCAATTGTCACTGATGTGTCTCTTTCGGCGGAAAGGCAAGTTTATCAACTTCAATTTACATCGCCCATCATCGTTTTCCCCAACGTAGTTTCGACGTATTTGGTCCTGCGACCGGAAGGACCTCTAGACGGCTTTCGCTGGTTTCCGACGTCATCGTATTATTCGACCCAGTGGATCTTTGGGTACCAGCTAACTCGGTCGGACTCCGGTTCGAGTCCCCTTCATGCCCTACGTTTTTCGTTCATTTAATTTCAATTTTGCAATGACGATCATCAGGGTTTTTGCCGACGAGAGGGCCATGGACCTGCAGGCTCAGGTGGACAAGCTGAACCTTAACTGTAACTGATGTATATTCAGCTAGTGTCTCATACTATGATGTTACCTGGCGGATTTGTTTAGGCTTTGTAAGCCCACAGTTTAGTGTCATACCTACCTAACCTATTATATCCCAGAATGATCTCACTACTATGTACAGAAAACTTGGATTTGTTAAATTATCCTGTAAGTGTCCCTCCGTACGTCTTGTTTCTTTTTAAGTATTCTTGAATTGCGCGAATGTTAATTCATCCATCTAGATCATGTTCATATGTTTAACTTTAATTAAAAGTGACTTTTTTTACCCGCACCCTATGAAGAAGCGTCTGTTGTATGTAACAGTATTCCCTCAATTTAATGATAAGGATAGGACTACTCTCAACCCTAATCGTCATGTCAAGAGAGGAGGTTGATTGTTAACTTATTTTAAACAGGATCGGGACGTTACGCTTTTTACAGGCGAACTCTCCATTTGTAATCAAAAAGTTGTTAAATCAAAAAGACCCTAAAAAAAAAAAGGAAAATTATAAAAAAAAAACTGCTCGAACCCGCCCTCTCCTCAACTACTACTTTTAAACATGATAGTCCTAATGGTAATGAGACTGATCCGGCTGAAATTCCGAATATTATAAATTTATTATATATACTTCTTGCAAACATTCTAAATAACCTTCTTTCCCGATCTTAGCATCTGAATAAACAGGAGACACTGGGCATCACACTTCATTTAAATTAATTGTCTCAGTTAAATATGACCATTAGTTAACAAGTTCTATGTACTTTTTAAGTAACATGACAGAAAGCATTTTCGCGATTCTGCAGCTATCCCTCGCTCCCCTGTTCCCTTGTGCATAACATTTCATAATAAATCAGGTCCATTCCTAACGGCGGCAAAGTTTGGAAGCGTCCATCATGGCCGGCCTTAATCCATTAACACCCATAAGTACCCGGAAGCACCCCATCTAATCTGTACCCCCCTCTGACATCTGACAAGGGCAGGGGCACAGTCTTGGTAATCACATAACTCACACCAAACCGACTCAAGAGCGACACAGCTCTCATGCTGGGTGTCATCTGAAGGACTCCCCGCCATTATCAGGGGTTAGTTATCGAGTTAACACGGGCCAGAGTTGCCCCAGGGAACCTGCTGGGTCGGGCACTTCCATACCCAACCTACGTTCGCCTGCAAAGCACATGTAGCTAAATCTTTGACAGGCCTATTTCACCCTACCATCCATCGCCCCTCCCACCCGGAAAACCATTTACCCTTACCATCCATAGATGGAGTATTAAAAGTGTTTGAAATTAACTTCTTTTGAAGTCATCCGTGAGAGATGAGAGTCATTAAAAATTCATTAAACATTTTCTGTATGGATAAAAGGTACCTCCCGGCCTATATAACTACCCTAAATAATTCACCTTAAACTGGGTCTAAGCTGGTTAGATATAAAGCCGACCTTAAGGTTTGAGACTAATTTCAGCCAGTGCATGACTTAAATCGGCCTGAACTCCATATAAACCACCTGCAAATAAAACCTATAAATATCGGGCAGTAATGGCATTTACAGGCTTTCTCACTTCTCATCCACAAGTTAAGGAACCCCATGCCAACAATTCATTTTGAAGTCTGCCTTCCAATTCAATTAGAACAAGCCGACACCCTAACCAACGAAAGCTTACTAGCAAGCATACGCCTAAGCTTATACTCTTCGCACGGCTTTTCTTTTGGCATTAACGTAAGGTTTCTGCACGGAGGTCGAAACCTTTAGATCCCAGGTGCACGTGGCCACTGTCTGTCTACTCCTTCCCGTGACTGGGAAAAAGTAATAAAAGACTACAGCGGTCTCTAGCCTGCATCAGACATGGCTCCAACAGTATCCGTACTGCTCCTTCGTGGACTCTTTATCCTGGGCACTGTCTCAGCTAAGCCATGCCTATGCACCAGTACGGTAAACCGTTTTCGTACCAACTATGGTGTAGTATTCGAGAGTAAACCGTCCATCCACATAGGTAATGAGTACTTCACTACCGAAGTCGATATCATTTTACCACTTCCTCCTTCTCCCAAACAGGCAGCCGCACTAAATTGTAGACACGGCGCTACCCTGGCAGCCGGTTCAATCGAACAGTGTCGAAAAATCCAACTTATGTTGAATAACATAACATCTATTGGGAAGACTATAGCAGCGAAGGTCACCAACGGACTCCGGGAAGTGCAATCAATTTTGGAATCGACGGCCCAGCCAACACCTCCATCAGCCAAATCCAGGAAGCAGCGGGCTCTGATTCCAGAAATCGGCAAGTTCTCCGAGACTTTATTTGGAACGGCCACACTCGATGACTTGAAGCAACAGACTCGTGCTGACCAGGTAAATGCCGATGAAATTGGCTTCCTCGATGGCAAAATAAATGCAGTCCTAAAGGTAGTTGACTCCACTTTGGAAATCCAACTCCAGGCCATCATAGAGAACACTCATTCCATATACAATTTGTCCCGAGGACTCCAGGCTTACATTAGTAACCGGGAATTGATGGTCAGGTTGATGCAAGATTTGCAAGAATTGCGTCTACTGGATTTTAAACTGGACTATTCCCTTGATGTCTTGCTACAGGCTATTCGCGACCTAACGGAGAACAGGCTGAGTAACTCTTTGATATCGGAGACTGATATGAGGAAGATTCGGTACCTTTTCCTTTCCAAGTCCAATCGTTCAAATATTTATATTCCAAACACTCGCGACATGTATAGAAGTGTAACTGTTTTAGTCCCCCCGGTTTTACAGCGAAATGTTCTGAAAACTATTTTGAAGATTCCCGTTATTTCCTTAGACAAAATATTTACGGTTCTAAAAGTGAACACCTTCCCTCTAGCCTTCCATGGGCATTATACTCGCCTCTCCAACACACCGGCTTATTTATTGGTGTCCGCAACCCAATACACGGTATCCTGCAACCCAGATCTGGATAATTGCCATTCTCTGTTTTGTCATTATGACCTACCAATTCGCAGGCTTTCTCCCTCGTCGTGCCTCATTTCTATCTATCTACGTGATCATGAGTCTGTCAAACGTTATTGTGATTTCAAAATACTCATTCAGTCTAATTTCAGAAGGTCGAACATCCAAGTCATTGCAACAGGGACCTATTTGTTCTCTCACATAGACGAGGTCGTTGTGCGCTGCCCCAACCGAACAACAACCCATCCTGGATGTGAATCGTGCGTTCGTGCCTTTGAATGTGGTTGTTCTGTGTCCGCCAAAGAATGGGAAATTCCCGTCTCAAGTGTTAACTGTTTGCCTTCTACAGCAGGCCCCTTAAGAACAGTTTTCCCCGTCAACCTTGCTAGTCTTCAACACCTCAACCTGTCACTTAGCCGACTTGTGATTTTTCGTACGATAAACCATTCCCAATTTTACCTCTTAGCCCGCAAATGCGAGTCCGCCAAGAGGATATTTTTAAGCAAGCAAAAGACAATTTCCTTTCCCTCCGTACATACATGAAAGAGATTCGACTGAATGAGGTCGAATACAAGAAACTTCGTGGTGACTTGCATCTTCCCCACGTACCATTCCTCCCCCCCAGTGTGCACGGTACTGTTTACCTGTTGAACATTGGACTTACTTTTATAATGGTACCAGCACTTTTTGTTTTCATCTCAATTCTGTATTTCAGACAACGTAGGATTCAAAGCGCATGCAGACGCTTGACTTTAAATTAAGTTGGTTATATATACATTAGCTATTAACTCTTCCTTTTATTGCAGCTCAAAAGTTATCAGTTCTCATTCATGTTCGATTTTTGTTGTTTAGAATATTTACTCGCCCTCATAATTTCGTCACACAGCAGCAATTCATTTCCCATTATCAAAATTCGTTAAGGACCAGTTCCGATTTCATTGTCGCCCTCATGAATTCCCATTTATAATTAGTCACAGCCACATAAGACTACACACGTTCATGATATCAAAATGTTTTATTGTTATGCATGCGGAAAAGGTTTTAGGATGTCCACGTGTCAACGTTTCGCCTATTTTCCCATAATTGTATTTACTGAACATACACTAATGTACATATGTAACTCGAAAGCTTCGTGAACATATGCATTTCACAATTAAAATTTTCCCATATCTACTTCAAACATATCGTACACTTTTATATAACTGTTCATCACACCCAAGAGTCTACGTCAGGCATGCAGCCCAGTTTTTCGGCTGGGAGTAGTTCTTGGGCCATGTTGTTCCTGTTGTTTATCAGGCAAACGCTCGCTCTACAAAGTCTGTGCCTGAAAAATTTGTTCAGGCGCACGCGCTCCCAACGAGGAATCTTGACTTCTTGCGGGAGTTCCAACGTCAAGGGTTCGTCACTGCCATTCAGATGGACCGTGAGTGGGCCCGACCAGGCGACGGTCAGGGCCTTGGACAGGATGCTCGGTCTTTGGATGATCATTCGTGGGCAGGCAGCACTTCCTACGGCTTCCATTTCGGCGGGAATGGGAGCCAGTGGAAATAGGAGCGTTTCCCATCGGCAGTAGATTCTCAGAAAGCACTGCACTGTAGCCCTCCGACGTTGACCCTGCGCCAACGAGCGACAGCCTGCTGCCAATTTCCAGAAGATAAATTTCCACCCCAGGTATATCACTAACAAGAGAAGCAGCCACTGATGGTCGGATTGGTCCGCGGGTTGGAGGTGACTAGGTCTCACCCCCGGTCTCACCACTGGCCTTTCCTCCCGAACAGTACGCAGACGCAGACTTGCGTTTAACAGTCGCTCGATGTCCATGGCCATCAAGTGACTGTTCTGAACCAGTGTCTAGTACAGGCACATACTTATACCCCCCACCCCCCACGACATCACAACCCCCCAGGTACTGTAAGGGCTTCGTCTAGTCTTTAGCGAAAAGTTAACCCTCGGTCGACAACTTAAACGCTAGGTAAGGTACAACTAAAACGACTTCTTCTAGCCGGGGGCTTCACAAGTTTTTACACTGGGTAGCGCGAAGCACGTCTAATAGGCCGCTATTTTCTTCAGAGAGCCGATCGACAGGGGGTTCATCTGAAATGACTTCTGTCGCGTTTGACACCGGGACACGTGTCTATGATGACTGCGTCCAGCTGTTGGCCATCTGAGGCGGCGCATGTCAACTAGCTTCTGTGTCAGGTCGCTCACAGGAGTACCGCGGCCCGCGGCCCGCGGGGTAGTCTTAACACTTCTTGACACGTAACAGGCCTCACAAGGGGCGGCGGTGAGGGTGTCGCTGATACCCCATGTACTCCCCGTCACGGCTAGCACGTAACTTATGGTAAAAGTCTCTCTTACCCCGTCCACACCCCGTCACGTCTACCACGTAACTTATGTTCAAAGTCTTGCCTCATCGATAAAAGATCGCTTTCACCAGATCATGTATCCACAGGGGGGCCTGCCCGGCATGTATAAATACGGCGTGGCATATGGCTATATAGATCACTTGAAAACTTGCTGCCACCATGAACGGATCAACTGACTATAGTGACTCTGTCCTGTCAAACCCGTCTACGAGCTCATGCAGGATCTTGACCAGCAGCCCAAAATCGGGTGGCGCGCAAATAACAGATCATGATTCATCAGCAGGCGTAGGTACCCTGATGTTGGATATGTCTGAGGATGCGCGTCAGTATGGGTCTCAGAATGGGTTTCAGGATCTCTCTGCGGATCAGTCTCTTCAGGACTCCCTGTACGCGGACGAAGGATCCACCCTCAACGACGTGGAGCTTAGCCTTGGTGGTTCCCAAGGCGGTACTGCATCCGCATCCTCGTCCACGCCCTCCACGCCCTCCACGCCCTCCGGATCCACGCCCTGGGGGATGACGCCCTCCACGTCTCAAACCCATCCATGGTTCACCACCTCCACGTCCAGAACGTCATCCACGCCCGGGCCCTTGACGTCTCAAGCGTCGTTCACGTCGACCTTGTCCCAAAAGTCGTCCACGCCCGGGCCCTTGACATCGCAAGGGTCGTTCTCGTCGACGACGTCCCAAAGGTCGTTCACGCCCGAAAACTCGTCCTCGTCCGGCCCCTCCACGTCTACAGCTGAACCGTCCATGGCCGATTTGCTGGCCAGGATGGAGGAGCTGGAGAAGAAGTGCCGAAGGGCGGAGGCTGAAGCGGCTGCGGCAAAGGCCCAGGTGGAGGTGCTCGTGAACCAAGCGAAGCCAGCTGACAAACGACCCAAACTGCGCCCACGCAATGAAATATGTGTAAGTTCTAAAGTTTGTTTTTACAGCTTATAATCAACTACTAATCTCACCTTGAAAACGTTACCGTTTAATATAGTTCTCGGTTTGTTTAGAAATGATCTCATTCCTAGTATAGCCCTGATGTTCTTCTCTTTTGCCGCGCCGCCAGGGAACATCCCGGAAAACAACGAAAATCCGTAATGATTTCGTACACTGACATATAGTTAGAAGTCCACTATTAATTATTGGCTTATTATATTGTTTGTAGGCACTCGTTCGTTCTGCCTACAAGGCCAAGAGAGGTGAGCCTGATTGGGGATTCAACCTGAACCGTGGGTAAGTTGATTACGTCATAACAACATGAATAGTACAGAAAATAATATTGTTTTTAAGTAAGCAATGGGTAATGTGTTCCTGAACACCAGAAGCTGCAGCTGAATATAAGTTTTGCCATTTTTTCTCATGTTAATAGAGTCATAGAGCACTTGACGTGATGCCGATGAATTGAACAATATAAATATATTCCAACATTCAGGGCGGGGATCAAACACCCAGATAACGTTGCGATCATCAAGGCCGTTGTTGACAACGTGTGCCTGGGGCCAGATACCCCCAGAGAAGAGGTGTTAGGTAAGTCCCATAGGTAGCAAGTTTCTTTGTTAACTAACCTGCAGCTGTACATTTCATGCATCTAGTGTCCATGATTCCAAAGTTTTGGTCCTTCAATTAACACAAAATTTAACATGCTTGAAATGCTGGAAATCTGTTTTTAGTGTCTAAATAGGCTCCACTTACATTGGAAATTGTTACTTTTATAAATTAAGTTATACTCCCAGTCATCTGAAAAAAACTTAAGTTCGATTATCTGGACAAAGAAATATAATACCGGTGTAATGATGGTTTTAATTCCTGAATAATATGTTGACCTCACTTTGCATTTTTAACATGTATTCCCTTGCTTTATTGCCTTTATATTGCCTTTGTCTACTTAATGGCTCCAGTTTTAAGCATACTTCATGTCCTTCCTCTTTTTCTAGCTGCTGCCAACACCTACTTCAAGGCCCTCCAAAGCAGGGCCAGCAAAATCCGGAACGACCAAATCAAGGACAACAATGAAAAGTCTATCATCCGTCACCACGTCAACGAGGTAAATACATTTTTGTTACAGACTTCCTCTATTGTTCTCAACATTGTTGACGTAGTTCGATTCAGGCAGGCCGAAATTTTACACTTTTCAAACATATTCCGTTAAATTTTTTTTTTCAGGAAAAGTGCAAAGCCGAGGAGAAAGAGTAATGTTTATGGTATAGGGTGTGTGACTTCCCGGGGACCCACTCGGTTCAAAAAAGGGTATATGTACGAACTGCGGTCGGAACTATACCGGGGGCTGTAGCTGTGAATCGCCAATTTGGCTTAAAACAGGGGGCTGTGAAATGATCATGGGGAGCTTTCAATAATGTATTGTCCATTATATTATATCAACAGTTTATTCTATGTCATTCAACCACGTCACTTCATAATGCTTCTTAATCAACTTTTTAGTACCAAAATCAAATAATGGCCACTAAATTTGTCAACAAATGCCTTTTTGGAGGCCTGAAAAGGGGGGGCTGTCAGAGTTGATCTATACGTATTCAAAAAAAGTATCTACCTTCAAAGAGTGAGTGCCCCCCCCCCTCTCCGGATGTGCCTTATGGTTGTAACACTGAAACTTGGAAAACAATTATCATTTTTTTACATTATGAATTTATATAGAGCACTGTAACCTTACTTGCTTCCTTGGACAATAATCTTGACATACAATTAGAATGGATATGACACAATTAATAAAAAGTGCCTGTATGTTATAGAGACCAAGGATAGAGCAACGCTTTTGAAATTAACTGCAGTGACCAGCTTTTAAATTAAGGCAACTGAAATATTGAAAAACTTGTTTGTGTTTATTTGATGTTCTTGACCAAGTATGTCGTAACTGTATTAAAATAAAAAGTGTCTTTTTAACTTTGCAGAAGCTCAAAAGACGGATAGTGGGGGTGGAAAGAATCGTCACAACGTGGGACGAAACTCGTAAGAGTTCCGTGAGGCGCCTCCTCACCCCCGACTACACGAGCGACGAGGAGCGCGGACTTTATTTTCCGGTCGACAAAAACGGGAAGACCACCGAGCGATACCACCGCCTCATCAAACCGCTCATGTGGGAGAGCGACGAGCTGAGTGGCTACAAAGCCCACCTGGACGAAATTGAGTTTAAAGAAATTAGCGGCCGTCAGCGGGGTGTTAGATTGGAAAAGAAGCGGAAAAATGTCCCCGACGATAATCCAAAACGCCAACAGCCTCCTCCCAACACCCCAGACTGGGCGGTGAAGCCCGCGTATCGGTCGGGTATCGCCGATGCACAGCCAATTTAACTTATTTCTAACGGTTCTGTTTAATGCTCTATGTTATGTGATGTTTATGTTTATCATCTTTATGTTTTCTTTACACTACGTTTAATTGTATGGTCTGTGTCACGCTGTATGTTAGGTCTTTGTACTTTCTTCAATTGTATAGTCGTTTTATAAACTTTTATCAAAGAACTTTGCGCTTCTTGTTTTGATTGTGGCATGCTCGATAAGCAGGGAAGTATTTATATAGATATGTTGGTTGCCTAAGACTCGCCTTATAGTTATATTAGTCTAAAACCGTACGCGTTATCGAGGTCCTTCTAATAAGTGAATCTTAAATTTATGAATACTTTTGATTTACGATAGGAAACGCATTTAACTATAATGACGTGTCATTTTGTTGAAAACCCGAATGTGCTATTTCTTGAAGATAGACCACGAACTTGAAATCGATTACAATACAACACTTTTTTGAAGAGTGTTATGGTACAAGGTCTCTACCATTAGAAGAGCAATGGAATGACACCTAGGCCTGTTATCAATAATAGCATAAATCACTCATAAAAAGTGTATTTTAAACAAACATAAGCTCGATATAAGATTTTTAAAATGATGCGACATGAATCATCTCTTCGTACTTATTTCGCAGTCATGAAAAAATAATGTTGACATGAAGCCGGTTTTCAGAACTGTTACTTCTTTTCTAGTGGATCCTTTTTAGTTAGATTTCATGCAGTAAGTTGCAAAAGTAATTTTTCAGAAATTTTATTATGATCAAATACATCGCTGCCAGTAGGACCTATAATAATTTACACGTGACCATGTAGTCTCCTGATGAACCCGAAATACTTTCTAGGATTTGTATGACACGGTGACCTATATTCTTTCTGTGAGAGAATAAAAAAACCTCATGCATATTGTAACCCTTTAAAGTGGGAGTTCTCCTGGAGTTATGTATTGGTAACTTGGAGCTTCTGTGTCATTGCAAAATTAATAATTTAAAAAACGAACAAGTCGATTTAGGTGTCGAGATTTATTAAGGGACGATAGCTTAATTAGCTATAGCCATAATTTCGGTTGGAGCCCGATAGCCAGATTGTGGCGTTAACCACATTTAATTCCACTACTAGTTTAGGTTGCAGACCTAGTTTAGCCGCAGGCCCCTAACTTAGGGGCCTGTCTCACAGATTACATAAGGGGTTGACCCTAGCCCGAGCCAGAGTAAAAGCGCTCTTGTCAGCGTCATACTGCTCTTTCCAAAACCGAAATTTTATTTAGCTACAAATTCAATTCATGACCATAACACTTGTATCGATTGCACGCACGTTCGGCAGCATATTGGTAGTAAACACACAAAAATACAACATTTTTCACACAAGACTTAATCAAGGTCAACACGGCTTAAGTCGACTGAAGTATTAGTACTAATTGCAAGCTCACCGGGCTGGTATTTCCCCAAAAGAACAGGCTCTCCTATGCCTATACCCATGGTAACCAACTGGTAGCGTATAATGTCCTTAGTCATCAATCTTGTCAACATGATGTCCTTCAGTTTATTAACCTTTAAATGTGTGGGCAGTCGTGTCGATGTGCCGGTATAGCAGTCGGTCATTTGGATGACACAGTTAAATGTGTATCGTGCGCCTAGGCATATATTTTCGGCTTTAGTCAGTGTGATAGGATCGTCTGTTTGAAAGATATAATCTCCAAAATGTCCAGGGAACGTGCCTATTTTAAGCCATACACTGTGATTGCCCGAGACAAGCAAGTATACACGAAAACGAGCGTCTGCGAAGATGCGATTAATTCCGGAGCAAACAAAGAATATGCTAATAATTATGGCTACGGCGAGGATAACAAGAAGAGTGTACGAAGAGAGAAGTACCACAGTTGGGAATTCTTTAATGTTTCCGTCTCCTGGGTTGGCTTCAGATCCAGTGTCAGTTACGGTATGGTCCTGGTCCAACAAGGCTTGCAGGGTGTCATGAAAGGTGAGGCCGGTCATCGCATCGTGTTTTGGTGGAGGGTGACCGGTAATTGGAGCAGTGAGGTTGACCAACCGGGTACGGGTTACTCCAGGCTTATTGTGAACGACCCTAGGCCAGTATCCGCCACTGGCAGCTCGAACAAATTCCACGCATGATACAAGAACCAAGTACGCGGCAGCTATATATTGAAAAAAAAGAAAGAAGAGAACATGAAGGTTGTCATCTCAACTTTAAACAAACACCTTCCTTCCAAATTACCATGGCCAGGCTATTCAAACAGACAGAATAAAATATAACTGCCATATGGCCACACCCTAGAATTCAGAAAACTGGCCATATTAATTAATTAGGAAGGGCGACCCCCAGAATGAATGCATATGTTTTACCTATTTTGAATAATTTGGAAAGTCGGCCATCGACTCGTATCACTTGTAGAACAAAAGTAATTAAGAAGATTCTCACCAAGGGTGGCACTCAGGATTTTGACACTCATGATATTCACGTAGCCGTACACCAAACGCAATATATAACGAAATAAGCTGGCCCTAAGTAGTAGCAGAAAGCTTAAGGTTTGACCTTCGAGCTCGGTTTTCAAGGCAGATGAAATCCTATCACCAGTCGACCTGACGGCGGCCGATGCGTTTCGGAAGCTGAGGAAACTTCACCGCCCTTTAATGGGTAGACCCTAGTTTTTAATGGCAGGTGTCATGCCCTCACCAGTCCAGACGGCGGACGATGCGTTTCGGAAGCTGAAGAAACTTCACGCTTCCGACAAATCACGACAACGCGCTACCGTGACGGCCAGGCTGGAGGCGACAGTAATCTCCTGGTAATACTGTGGCAGCTGTTCTCGGCTTTAATTTCACACGGGTGTCTCAGGTTAGGAGCTCGAGTGCAGCTACCCCTGGGTCGGGGCTGTGGCATGTCACGGCAATTCGCGGCTTTCAGCTGGTGGGACTCTAGGCGTCGGTCTGTACCATATATAAATACTTGGGTCGCGGTCGCAAATGGGGAAGGTTCATCGCCCTGAAGTGCTGCTGTCTAACTCAAGTTCGCCATGGCCTCGAGCTCGTGGTGTTTCAAGGGTCTGACCAGTGACCAGGCAGAAACCAGAAGAAATATGGACACTAGCCGAAACCGATGGTGCGACATATGTAAACGTCCAGTTTCAAAAAGTACATATAACAGGAAGCATCGTATGGAGCATGGTGAGTACCTGAAATCGATATCCTTCAAAACCTTCCTAGCTAGCTTGCGCGCATAGATATTATTTTCAAATACCTACTATACTCTTAATGATCAGTTAGTGTTTGGAAAATTATCGGCAGCCTAAATCTTTTCTTGACAATTAAACAATTGTTCAAATAATGAATGACTTAAACAATGGACGTTATATATATGTATTCCTCCATGCATCTTTCTATCATAGCTTTTGAGTCAGAGAAACAACATTGGGTGGGATAGTCTGTACTCTGAAACCCTACTGTACATTTAATTTATTCTTATACATGTGTCTTGCAGAACCAACCCCATTTGGTTTACCTCAACACGCTGGCAATCAGGCAGAAGTGGGTCTTGAGGCCGAAGCTGCAGATATTCAGGCTGAGGCAGGTAACCAGGCTGAAGCAGGTTTTCAGGCTGAGGCAGTTAACCAGGCTGAAGCAGGTTTTCAGGCTGAGGCAGGTAACCAGGCTGAAGCAGGTTTTCAGGCTGAGGCAGGTAACCAGGCTGAAGCAGGTTTTCAGGCTGAGGCAGGTAACCAGGCTGAAGCGGGTATTGAGGCTGAAGGTGGTATGCAGGTTGAAGCGGGTATTCGGGCTGAAGGTGGTATCCAGGTTGGAGCTGGTATTCGGGCGGAAGCTGCAGCTGCTAATCAGCGGCAGGCTGAAGTCGGGAATCCGGGAGAAGCAGACAGTCAGCCGGTGGGTCGCAATCAGCCTGTTGAAGAGGCGGTACCCATGGAAGCCGATGAGGAGTCAGGTGATGATATGGAAAACTATTACGGTACAATGGAAGATTTCCAAGAATCGGATGAAAATGATAAGCTTCATCCAGAGGCAGTCAAGATTCGCAACAGGGCCATCCGTCACTTAAAAGTGGTTTTCGGTGACGGGACGGGTCTTCCTAGCCCATTGGCAAGGCTTGTTAGTGGTACCCCTAATAAGAATATCCAAAGCCTATTTTCATAGGTTCTGTTCTTTCTTTTGCAGTGGCAGATCCACACCTTCACCAGTGATACGCAAATGGCTAAAGTTATGTGCTTCATTTGTGAATTATTGACGGTAGCAGGTAATGACCGGTTTTCACAAGCAGCGGAGGCAGTATTCCGCAAAACGATGCGGATGATGTACAAATGGTTGGGTACAGACCTAACGATGACTAATTACTCTATGAGTGTATGCTGCCCGACCTGTTATACGTTGTCGCATTCTGTGTTGTCCACCACTGAGCGTGTACGAGGTCGAGGCTTTTACACGGATCGTAATGGTATTCAGCAACCCATTAGGTGCACAACCATCGGTGATGATTTAAAACGTTGCAACAGGAAATTGTTTTCTGAGGCCAAGATTAGTGGGGAAATTACCTTCCTTCCAGTCAGGACATTCTGTTACCAGTCGCTCGAGAAGAGTTTGCAGGTTATGATGAAACGTCGAGGTTTTGAGCTGAAATGTATAGAATGGAAGGGAAGGAGGATACCCGACAGAGTGTATGCTGACATTTACGACGGTTCGGTATGGAAAGACTTTAACGCGAACAACGAGGGCTTTCTTGATAATGAAAACAATTGGCTCTTCAGATGAATATCGATTGGTTTCAACCATTCTCTTGGAAAGCTTCGATGTCAGTAGGGGGCATTTACCTAACAATACTTAACCTACCCAGAAATGAGCGGTACAGACTTGAGAACGTCATACTATACGGTATCATTCCAAACTTAAGTAAAGAACCTGCCGACCTTACCAGTTTTCTGAGGCCCCTAGTCAACGAACTCAAGGAATTCTGGCATCAGGGAAAAAGGCTTATAACCAACTATTGCCCAAATGGCAAGACCGTTAAGTTGGCGCTTTTGAACGTTGCTGCCGACCTGCCTGCAGGGAGGAAGACCTGCGGTTTCCTGCTACCTAATGCTATCATGGGTTGTTCAAAATGTCTGAAGGAATTCAAGAATTCAAACCGTGGAGGATTCAACATGGCGAATTGGACTCCTCGTACTCTGGACCAACACAAGGAAAGAGTGAGTGAGATTACAGCTGCATCCACCCCGAGAGAGAAAAGTAAACTTGAGAAACAGTATGGAGCTCGTTCCTGTGTCCTCCTAGAATTGCCCTACTTCAATCCCATCAAGTAAGTTCAATCTCCAGGCCGAACCAATTTAGAGGCCAAACTTACACAGAATTATACCAAAATATTAAAAATTTTAATTTGACATTTGAATAAACATTAATACAAATGTTTCCATTAGCAGTAACTATATTATATGTTTTTACTTAGACGTTTGACATTCATTAATAAAAATGTTTCCATTAGCAGTAACTATATTATATGTTTTTACTTAGACGCTTGACATTCATTTTTTCAGGTTCCTCTCGATCGATGTGATGCATAATGTACTGTTGGGTAAGTGTTGAAGCTTGACCTAACGTTAATTAATGTTTAGCACTGATAATGTGTTTGAAATGGAACTTGCATTTGCCTTTAATTTGGACTATTAAGTTCATTGGGGTTTCAATACCGATTTCACATATGTGCTTTTATTATTGGGATTCAGGGACTGCCAAGCGAATGTGGAAGAGGTGGACCGACAAAGAGTTGTTAAAGAAGAAGAAGAATTCAACAGATGACGTTGTACTAAGCGCTAATCAGGTGTTGACTATTGATGCTCGTCTGAATCAGTTTAAAGAGGGACTACCGGATGACTGCGTGGTAACTAACATCAAATCGAACGCTGGGATGTGGACGGCAAAGGAGTGGAAGAATTGGGTTACAGTCTCGTCTGGATACTGCCTCCAGGGCCTTTTGCCGGATAATATGCTTCATAGCTGGCAGCGTTTCGTAGAAGCCACTCGACTTCTGTGCAAGCCTGGTATTACATACCACGAGATAGAACAGGCACACAGGAAACTATTGTACTTTTGCAGGAGCACAGAGGTCCAGTTCGGTTCTGATTTCATTACCCCAAACATGCATCTACATCTCCATTTAAAGGAGTGTCTCCTTGAGTATGGTCCAGCTCCCAGTACTTGGCTGTTCAGTTTTGAGCGGTATAATGGTTACTTGGGGGATGTGCCGACTAACAATCGCCAGATAGAGAAACAATTGTTTGAGAGGTTTCACCGGATGAGTCGTGTCAGTCAGGCGCGCGCCGAAATGCCGTCCAAACACGAGGGGAAATTTGGCAAACACTGCCGGCTGGGAGAAGGAGAGAAGAAAGCAAGAACGGTCCTGGAAACACTCGATGTACCCAATGAGCGAGATTTGGCGCAGTGCGAGAGCCTATGGAGTCTCCCCGACGGCTTCGAGACATTTAGAGAAGAAAAGGTGTGGATCGACTCGGACGATCTTGAGCTGCTCAAAGAAACATACAAAAAGATGTACCCCACAGAACAGGAGATCCTAGAGAAGTCATTTCTGCCTTCATTTTACGTGAAGTCTAAAGTCGTAAAATATGGCCCCATGACTTATTCCAGCACAAATTCCAGCAGTGGTAAAAAGTTGTCTAGACTAATGGCCAATTGGTACGAAGACGGACAGAATGACCCCCGGGAGCGACCGTGCATCGCCACCCACTACGTGAAACATTACATAGAATGTCGGACAACCAGGAAGAAGAGGCAGCATATGTTTGCAGCTGTGAAGTGGTACCAACACAGCACCGTCACATCCAGATACATAAGTCCTTATACAATGTGGCACAAGGAAAAGTTCGAGCAACCTTCATGGGCATCTTTCCTGCCTGTTATGCGGATAAGTGGACATTTTGGATATGTGGTTGAAAAAGAAAATATGATCGTATGTCCCCTTCGGCGCCACGACTTCTTGTAGATCTAGAGGACCTATAGATATATCGAACTCGTGCACGTGGTGTCCGAAATTAAGCTGAAAACGTATGCAGAATTAATGAGATTGTGCACCACAAATTTTGGATATGCACCCCCCGATATATGGGAATGAAAAAATTCCATGAGAAGTGTGCACATGTATAAAAAAAAAGTGCAAAACTTAAAGAAGCGCACCTGGCCGTGCGTGTGCAGAATCACGAGTGTGAGTGTGCAGACTCACGAGTGTGAGTGTGCACCCCGGTTGCAGGCCTATAGGCCCGGCCTATAGGGCGCAGCGGCTTAATTTCGGACACTGTCCGGTGTTTTATATGCATTGTTAGGATTATGTGTTTTAGACGCTTTTGCCAACAAAAGCAACATTTTTTTATTAAAAATTCGTCTTTAAGTAGTGTATTCATGGCAGGAATAATTATATTACGCCCTAAACCTTATAATGTGACTACTTTCAAATTTAAAATAAAAGGTAGGAAATTACTTCACAAGGTTACGGTGCCAGGATGTGCGACTTTGAGGTACATTTTCTGAAGTTATTTCACAGGCTGGGGGTGTGGGGCTGTGTGCATTTACGGGTGGTTTCTTGAGTCAGGTGTCAGGACGTGCACCTCCTGCCAGGGCTGCGCTGCGCGAGCGACACCTTATGTAACACCTGACACCGGTCGCTCAGGCTGCTCGGCTGACCCAGATCGCCCCTCATTAACCTGCCCCCCGGGGGGGGGGGGCACCAGCTTTATAAGGAGGTGCCCACCACGTGCACGTGCACACACACAGTCCCGCGCCAGCCTCACGACCATAAAAGACGTACGCAGAAGTTTGCTGATATTAACACAAGCGCCACATTGTGAACAATGGCGACCGCGCAGAAAACCCGGTAGGTGAATGAGATAACTTGCCTATAATTTGATAAGATAACATGCCTATATAGAGAAGTAGTGTTTTTTCAGGCTTTGCGGGAAAATGACTTGAGGGTTACACTTCCATATATAGAGTGTTTGTTAACAAATGTATAAGGGTGTGGATAATAGCTGTTACGTTTGGTACATATTTTCCAATTTTTTTCGTTTTCTCCCCATACACGTAGATAACCAATTCCAGACACTTAAAGGTTGTTTTTTTGGCTCATTCAAGCAACCATGTGCTGTCGGAGGAGGAAGAGGAATCCCAGGCATGGACACCGCGTGAGGAGAAAAATATTGAAGAGGAGGAAACGATCTGGACGGAACCCCAATGGACCGAGTGGGCGCCCCTGTTCACCCCTAAGTAGGTTTAAATTGTTCAACACTGTTGATGGACAGGGATGGAAGAGAAGCATGGATAAAAATTATTAACTTACTATCTGGTAGGATGACTATCTTCATGCCAAATAATGCACACTGTCTAAAACCCGACGACGGACTCGCGATCGGACATGGTTGTGGTCGCTCGAATTCATGTAACATGCTGAAACAACAGGCTCTTTTTTTGACAATTTAAAAATTGCAAATTTATCAGACTGGCACAATAACATGAAACAGAGATTGGATGAGAAAAATTGAGATGCCGATGATTTGGTAGTTTCGACCACCTATGTTGAAATGATGGACGGTGTGATGATTTTTGAATTTTTTTCCAGGACTCACGACCAACAGCAGCTCCCGGACGGCCCATCAGAGTGGACGTGCGTCTACTGTTCGGAGGATCCGACCCAGGTTGGTACATTTGTATTTACACGATGAAGCTAAGAGGGAAATAAAACATGTAAGCGTATGAAGGGAAATATGTATAAACAAAACAAAATGATGAGTGGGGCGATTTCACGAGTACAATTGTTCTGAAATTTGCCAATATTACGAGGGACACGCTGGTATGTAGTAAGTGCAAAATTGACTTTTGCACATTTAACTATAACCACACAATTTTTTTCAGGAGCAGGAGGAGTATTTAACGGACCAAAGGTGGAAGGCGATGGAAACGTTTGCCGAAGACCAACACGCGACACAACCGCAGGCCATATTATTGGATGGCAACTACAGGTACGCCGTTTTTTTTTCATAACAAATAATATTATATAGCGGCAATGATTTTCGATGATGCTAATAGGCAAAAAATAACGAGGGCATAGAATCTTAATGTTGACGTTGGAGTGAACGCCGAATTTCGTACGGTTACTAAAAATTGTGATTGATGATGGTCCGATTAGTTCGTGCACACAATTTAAACAAATGTGTATTTAAACATGCCTCCGTAATATTTCAGAATGTACTTGGTCTGCAACTACTGCGGCCGGTGCTACCACGCCGACTGTGAGGGGGGCGAGCCTGCCAGCATCATGTGCTCCGAGGTGTTGTGCGAGTGGTGCGCCGAGGATAAAGATCAATATATATAATCGATTCAGCAATAAAATAGTACACTAGATTTTAACTACACTTTGTGTGAAATGTCCTTTTATTTTTATTTTTATATAGTAACACTAGTTAACCTCGGGAGCATGATAGCTATAGGTTAGAATTTACCTTAAATAACAGCTTCACGCTAAACTATGTTTTTGTGTGTACTTGGCAGTCTACGGCCGATCGTACAGAGTATTGAACAGATAATGTGAGTCTTAATATATGTTTCATCTAAATTTACAAATATACTAGATCAGAGTGAAACACAGTCTTTTAATGTCTAACTAACTTCTAAGTACAGTGAGAGTAGAACACTGGTAAAGCGCGGCCATCAAATACAACCCACATTCCCCCTATAGGCATAGAAACTTTGCTAAATCTGAGGGGTTCCAGAGACCCCTAATTTGGATAATTCCCTTTATTGGTAGTTTAATTGCGTAAAATTTGAGAAATCTGAGGGGGGTCCACCGAACATGGGAACCCCTCACCCCCCCCCCCCCCACTCCTGCCCTGAGGGGGGGGGGGACTGGGTACGCCACTGCTGGCAATTATATTGGTGCCTGAATGGAGGGTAGGTACGTTAAGACGCCGAGAAGGTTGGGCGTGTTAAGAGGACTATGAGCGGACGGGACTATTGTGACACAATATAGTTAACACCCCCTGACTTACACTTATATACACGCCAGAAGGGGAAGGGAAACTTTGAGGTGGGCGCAAAAATATTACCTAACACGCCCACTGCTATTGGTGGTATAATGATACTTTGCTGTGTCAGGGATAATGGTGGAGTAAGACTTACACTCCTTGACACGGTTTAGAGCAAGTGGATTCAGACACGGCCGAGTCTGTCTAATGTATTTGATCAAAATCTTCCCGTGCAAACTAACCACCAACGCGGCACCCCAGCTCGAGCGTTCCGTGACCCATCCCTCGTTTTACCGAACGCGCTTGTAACATGGCGAACAGTATGCCGGCTGATCCCCCGTTTAACCTTAACACGGGGACCGAAGACCAACTAAGGACCATACCAAGAATAGGTGCGGCGAGGTCTAAGACCCTCGCCAAGGTTCTTCGGCAGCATGGCCCCGCACAAAGGCTGAAAGATCTGGCCCCCTATCTGGAGAAAGACATACTTGAAGCCCTCACCGCCGCCATCGTGGAAAAGGTAATTGACTTTGGAGAGGAGGAAGAAAGGGAAAGCCTGCGCTCAGAAAGGGAAAGCCTGCGCTCATCCTTGAGCAGCGCGAACGCTACAATTACCGAATACCAAAATGAGTCTGAGGTGCGCCAACGAGAGGCTGAGAAGGAAGCAGCCGAGGCTGACCAGCGTGAGCAGCTTCAGCGTCAAGCGGAAGAGGAGGAACGCACAGCGTCGGAGCAGAAGCAGCGTGCTCGAGCCGCCCGGGAAGCAACTCGTCATCGGGTCCGGGCCGCGAAAGAAGCAGCCGCACAGGCCGAGAAGGAGGCAGCCGCCCGACGCGCCGAAGCTGAAAGAGAAGAGGCTTCTCTTCTATCCACCGACGATGAAGAGTTAAGTGAGGACCCTGAGCAAGATCCTAAAGAGCTGTGACTTAAAGAGCTGCAACGCGAGGCCAAAGAAGCAAAGGAGCAGGCGTCCAAGTGGAGAGAGGCCTACAACTCAAAAGGAAGAGACAGGAGGACCAGCCAGGATCACCCAGAAGATCCGGAGGGGCCGGTAGAGGGGAGCGAGGGTTGGCCAAAACCCCGGCGGCACTCAACTCCTCTACGTAAGGGGAGCGTGCGGGATAACCGCTACATCCCACACCACCAAACTCCAGAAAAGGGAAACAGGAGCAGCAGAAATGGCAGCTATCTCTCAGAACAGTCGCACTACCGGGATGACCGTCGCTCACAGGGCTCGCCGTGGGAACGTGAAGACAAGGGCCGATATGAAACGCCCCACCACGCCCCCCACAACGACCTCCGCTCACAGGGGAATTCTTCTTGGGAACGTGATAGTTAGAGCCAGCATGATGCCCCTCGCCACGGGGAGTGGTACGATCACCAACCTCAACCACCAAAGGAGCCCCTAAGGGAGAGTGGCCGTTCAAACCATGGCCGGAGCGTGGGGCGGGCCAAGTCATCCAGGTCTTCCCAGCAGGGCTCAGGCGACTACTGGGAAGTGGACTCCACCTCCTCCAGCAGCGAGGATGACGTGGCTCCAGAGGGACGGGGCTACGAATCAAGAACTCCGCCCCCTCGGAGACCAGACACCGGTAAGATCCCAACTTACCATGGCAAGGTCAGGTGGGAGATCTACGCCGACCAATTCAAGCGTATGGCCCGGAAATGCCAGTGGAACCACGATGCCAAGTTGGACAACCTGGTCCAACACCTAAGAGATGATGCCCTGGAGTTTTACGGGACCATTTCAAAAGTCGATCGTAAAGACTTCAACTGTGTTAAGAGGGCCATGAAGGATCGGTTCAACCGGAAGAACCCCCCGCAAACGGCCCGAATGGAGCTTCGCACCCTCCGACAAGATCAAGGGGAGGAGCTCGAGCACTTCGCCCAGAGGTGCCAGACGCTGGCCAGGGACGGCTATAGGGGAGACCCAGAAAGGACCGCCGAGAGGGCTGCCATGGACGCCTTCCTCCATGGCTGCCTGGATCGTCGGGCAGCTTTGTGGGCTGGCAAAAAGAAGGTGGAAACCATGAGGGAACTTCTGCGGAGGCTTAAACACTCCATCCAGAATGCCAAGGCCCTCGTGGGAGAGAGGAAGGTCCGGTCTGTCTCCTTCATGGACGGGGACGAGGTAAGCATCAAGCAACCTTCAATCGCCAGGGTGGAAAAGGACCCGCTCCAAGGTCTGGAAGAACGCTTTCAAAAGATGATGGAGCAAGCGGCAACAGCAGCGGCGGAGAAGGTAATACAGGCCACCACCGCGAGGAGCACAGCGAGGCCGCCCAGATCGCCAAGCCCGTATCCGAGCAGGAGCCGATCACGGAGCACTTCCCCAGGCCGACCAAGGCAGTGCTTCAACTGCCAGGAGGAGGGCCACTTTGCACGGGAGTGCCCAAAACCCAAGCGCCAACCGGTAGCCCTTGAGAAGAAAACGGCTTCGGAAAACTAGGACGGGGTGGTCAGCGCGACCAATCGCCACCCCTCCTTAACCGAGGTCGACCACCGGACCAAGTGTCATACTTGGGCCCAGAGATCCCACAGGCCCCACAGTCACCCCTCGAAGTAAGCTGCTCCCAAGACCAGCCCTCATGCCCGGACCAAGAACGGCCATGGGATCAAGCACTGCCTTCGGAGCAAAAACGACAATCCGAACACCCGAAGGGATACCCAGACAAGGAGACAGGAGCAGGTACAGCTTATTCCCAGGTTGGTGTGGGCAGGTGTGCTTTACACCAGGAGGACCAGGAAGTCGGGCCCGTAACCCCTATGTCTCAGGACTACCACGTACGGAGCGTCACCTTCCGTGGGGGAAACTCAGCCAGGGATGTTCCGGAGAGCCTCTACATCAGGGTTAAAATGAACGGGACATCAGTGGAAGCTCTAGTGGACTTGGGAGCCCAGGTCACAGTGATGAGCCAGGAATTTCTGAATTCTATGGTTGAGCCCCCAGAGTTCCTCGAACAGGTCAAGCTGAAGGGTGCTGGGAAGGATAGCGTGATGTCAGGGCACTTCACAAAGAGGGTGAGGATACAGCTTGGGGACACCGAGTTCCATTGGTGTGTATATGTGGCGCAAATATCGGATCCAGTGATTCTCGGTTTGGATTTCCTCAAAGCCATCGGCGCAACAATTGACCTGCCCTCTGCCTCTATCACCATCAAGGACCAGACTGTTGCTGCAAGCTACAGAAAGGGGCAAAGTAATGAGCCGCATCCCGTGGCCAGTATCGCCTGCGCAAGAAGTATCTCCATCCCGCCAATGTCAACCAAACAAGTACCAGTGCGCACATGCGGTGACAGGAAAAACTTTGGCGATGAGGCCATGCTCTGTCCCAAGGTTTTCAGCCCCGACATTGTGTGCCCCTATGCAGTCCTCAGCGGTGAGCAGGAAGAAGGGGTCGTGGAGCTGACAAATATCAGCGATCATTGGGTAAAGGTAAAACAGGGTCAAACCCTGGGCCTAGCCCACCCTGCAGCAACTCTGGACGTTGAAGTGGACCAAGCCAGCATCCCCGCGATGCTGAGAAGGATAGCTTTGGAGGACGAGGGAGAGAACTCCTGTAAAGTCTCCCCTGAAGAACTAGCGACCCTGTCCCCGACGGTCCCACCACATCTCCAAGACCTGTTCCTTCGGTCAGCCAAGAACCTGACACACCCTCAAGCACGTGAGGTTTCCCGAATCCTCGTAGAATACCAGGCCGTGTTCTCAGTCAGCGACACCGACCTAGGATGTTTTACAGCCATTAAGCATTCCATCGACACACAGGGTGCTAGACCAATTCGCCAGCGCATGCGCCAGACCCCCTTGGGTTTCCAGGAGGAAGAAGAAAAGCACCTGACAAAGATGTTGAATGCCGGGGTAATCAGACCTTCGTCCTCGGCATGGGCAGCTGTCCCTGTGTTGGTAAGGAAGAAGGACGGATCTGTACGGTGGTGCCTCGACTACAGGGGTCTCAACAGTGTCACGGTCAAAGATGCCTTCCCCCTGCCGAAAATCGAGGAATGTCTTGACTCTCTGGCCGGGAGTAAATTCTACAGCACCCTCGACATGAACTCCGGGTACTGGCAGATACAGCTAGAGGAAGACGACCAGCACAAGACAGCCTTCATCACCAAGTATGGACTCTTTGAGTGGACCCGAATGGGATTTGGACTCTGCAACGCGCCCGCCACCTTCCAACGTGCGGTCCAGCTAGTGTTGCATGGAATGCAGTGGAACAAGGTCCTCTCATACCTGGACGATGTGGTTGTCTTTGGCAACAGCTTTGGGCAGGCCCGTGACAACCTAGTGGAAGCCCTGGAACGTTTTCAAGGGTACAACCTGAAGTTGAAGCCCAAGAAATGCAGCTTCTTCCAGCAGGAGGTAATGTTTCTGGGCCGACTCGTGTCTCCTCAAGGCATTCAAATCAACCCAGGCAGCAGGGACACCATCAAGAACTGGCCCACCCCCAAGTGCGTCCGAGATGTTGAGTCCTTCCTGGGATTTGCTAACTACCACCGGGAGTTTGTACCTCGCTACGCGGAAATCGCGGAACCACTCTATGCCATTACCGGGCCTAAAGTAACATTCAGTTGGCCGGAGCAGGCTGAAGAGGCTCTCCATCTGCTAAAAGGAGCGTTGATGGAAGCCCCCATACTACCCTACCCTGACCTAAAGTACACCTTCATACTCGACTGTGACGCATCGGACACCGCTGTTGCAGGGGAGCTGGGACAGATGGTGGGGGATAAGGTACAGGTGATTGCCTACGGGAGTTTCACTATGACGAAAGAACAGCAGAAGTACTGCACCACCCGCAAGGAGCTTCTGGCAGTGGTGCGCATGGCCAGGCAATACCGCCACTACCTGCTTGGACGACCCTTCCTGGTTAGGACGGATCACAACAGCCTTACCTGGCTGATGAGATTCAAGAATATCCAAGGACAGCTAGCCCGCTGGCTCGAGGAGTTGGCGGAGTACGACATGTCCATCGTCCACAGGCCAGGAAAGAAGCACATCAATGCTGACTCCCTCTCCCGCATCCCTGACCCCCTGCCTGGATGTGACTGTTATAGCGCCGGCTCGTCGCCCGAGCAGTTGCCCTGTGGGGGATGCCCGTATTGCCGACGAGCTCATTTGCAATGGGCACGCTTCGAGGAGGAAGTGGATGATGTGGTACCACTGGCCTTGCGCCGACAGACCCCTGAGAGCACCCTGCCGACACCATCCATAAGGATGCTGACACTTAGTGGGGAGGAAGAGGACGAGGTGGTCAGCACAACCTTTGGGGGCTACTCCAAAGCAGAGCTTCACGACAAACAACTGGAAGACCCCGACCTCAGGGAGGTTATTGGCTGGCTGGAACAGGGAACGGGCCCATCCCAGGCCACACTAGCCCTAAGTGGGCCTGCCGCCAAATATCTCTGGGCCAACAGCCATCAACTTCTCATGCAGGACAGGATACTCTTCTATCGCTGGGAGTCAGTCAACAGACCCAAGCTCTTGCTGGTCATCCCGGACTCATTGAAGGGAGAGGCCCTCGCTTCCTGTCACGACCACCCAACAGCAGGCCACTTGGGACATGACAAGACACTCGCCCGGCTGCGGCAAAGGTTCATTTGGTTCCAACTACGGACCGACTGCAAGGAGTTCGTGAAGTCCTGTGGCACCTGCAGCAAAAACAAGAAGCCCTGTATTAGGCCCCGAGGCCCATTAGGACAATACCATGCTGGGGCACCAGTTGAAAGACTCCACCTGGACATCCTGGGGCCCCTGCCTTCCTCGGAACAAGGGAACACCTGTATCCTGGTGATCGTGGACCAATTCACCAAGTGGGTAGAATGCTATCCTATCCCAGACCAGAAGGCAGAAGTTATAGCCCACAAGTTCGTCAATGACTTTGTGGCTCGCTTCGGCTGCCCGCAACACCTACATACAGACCAGGGCCGTAACGTGGACGGGAACTTGATCAACTCCATCTGTGACCTCCTACGTATTCGGAAAACCCGGACAACCCCTTACCGTCCGGCGTCAAATGGACAAGTGGAGCGTTACAATCGCACTATCCTCCAGATGGTACGCTGCTTCTTAGAGGGGAAGTCCAGGCAATGGGACCGTCACCTGCACCTCTTAGCCGGAGCACTGCGAACTGTCCCCCACAGAACGACAGGGTACAGTCCAAACATGATGATGCTCGGTAGAGAAGTCATGCAGCCGGAAGACATCGTTTTCGGGACGGCAGAGGCTAACAGCTCGGAGCCAGAACCCACATCAAGCTATGTAAGGGCCTTGCGGGGAGCACTACAGGAAGTGCACCGTATGGCCCGGGAAAGGCTCAGGACCTCTCAGGAGTTGCAAAAGCACATTTACGACCGAAAACTGAACCACACAAAATATGAGATTGGAGACCTGGTCTACAAGCGCGACACCGCCAACAAAAAAGGGGAGAGTCCGAAGCTGAAGCCCATGTGGAAAGGCCCGTACTTAGTAGAAGAAATACTTTCCCCAGTGCTAGTCCGGATCGGGGAGCGAAAGAGGTTGAATGTTGTACACCATGACAGGCTATTGCTATGTCGTGACAGGGCTATCCCACTCTGGCTCAGGAGGAGGCGCCACCGACTACTCAAATTTGGTTGCCAATCACCGTCGCCGGAGGGGGATGAGGGATACGACCTACTGGCTGCCGGACTGGATGAGCCCAACAAGGACCTTCACCTACCACCTCTGGAAGGGACCCAAGCCGAAAAAGCACAACGAGGAGAGAGAACTAAGGAAGTACCGGAGGAAAAGGAAATCATTCCCGGTACCCTGACCATCTTGGGAACCAAGGAGTTACCGGAGTAAGTCACTCCCGGTACCCCGAGCTCAAGTAATATGGGTGTGGGGGCAGCATCCAAGGTGTTGAATAAGGCTAAGGATACAAGCATGAAAGAGAAGTCAATGGACACAACTACAGGCCAGGAGCTGAAGATGACGGAGGCAACAGGGGCTGCAACTGGAACCGAATCAGAACGTCGATCACGCAGGGGTCGACTTATACGTGTGCCCGTTCGGTTACAAAACACAGTGCGCCGTTTGCTCCGCCCACTTCGTATGCGTCGCGTGCCGGCCTTTCCGACTTCTCACTAACTCCTTATCAATGTGTAAATAAGTAGGATTAGGAACTAGGACGATAGAAGACTATATATAGGAGATAAGACTACAGATAAGGAGTTACCAATATTTCAATGCCTTCCAGACATGCTTTCGAACGTGTTCCTGCCTGCCGGAGACCACCTCCCCGCGCTGACTGCCGCAGGGAGCTCTCTGCGAATGGCCCCTCCACCTGGCCTGCCGCAGAGGGGTGTCATCTGGCTGCCCATCGACATCGCGGGGCTCATGGGCCAAGGGGGGACCCCAGTCCCCCTGCCCCAGCTGCCTGGGAGCCAGTTGGCTCTCACTAGCTGGTACCCAAACAACCACCAGCCCCCCGTGCCAGCTAGACTGCCCATCAACGTCGCGGGGCTCATTGGCCAAGAGGCTAGCTGGTACCCAGACAACAACCAGCCCCCCGCAGCAGCTAGACTGCCCACCAACATCACGGGGCTCAGAGGCCAAGGGGAGACCCCAGTCCCCCTTCCCCAGCTGCCCGGGAACCTGTCAGCCCTCGCTAGTGGGGGCCCAGAGAACAGCCAGCCCCCCGCACCAGCCGGAGGTCTTGAAGTGACCTTTGAAGGCTTCAGACCCCGAAGGGTCCAGTGGGGGAACCAGGCAACAACCCCAGAACCAGAGAGGGCAGAAGGAGAGCGCCGCACGGTCTCGCTTGGGGACACCACCCTGCCCTCAAAGAGAGCCCGTTCGCGTGCGGTCTCGCTTAGGGAAACCACACTGCCCTCAAAGAGAGCCCGTTCACCCAGTGTGGAGGCCGCCGTACCAAGGCCCCCTGGATATGGAAGGGTACCACCGCAGAAGCAAAAGCCGATACCCTCAACAAGAGCCCGTTCACCTAGTGCAGGGGCCACCAGACCAGGTCCCCCTGCAGGTGGAGGGGCGCCAGCCAAACACGGGAAGCAAGACTGCCCCATCGGATTTCAAGACTGCCCCAGGATCAGGACCTGGACCCAGAGGGTGGGCCCAACCCGGAGGCCAATCCCTGCAGGGACCGACTCCCACTGTCATCTTCGGGAGTTGTGTCGGCGGCTTGGTGGGAGCCATGCCGTCGAGCAGGGGCGGGACCACCTGTCCTCCCTGACGGTGGTGAACGTTGACTGCTTCCCCAGGGACTGGGGCCGTCAAGACCTCGAGATCCCTGGGCTGCGCGTTGTCAACGCCGTGGGGCTCCATCCAACCCGGGTCCCAAGGGAGGCCAACAAGGTCAACGATGTGCTCGCTTCAGCCAAGCGAGCCACACGTCGGAGAGGTGGGGATCGACCTCTACCACCGGGACTCCGAGGACGTGGCCCTCATGCAGCAGGCAGCACTGGCCAACCTGTCAGCCTTCGCCGCTGCCAAGGGGCTGCCCCTCGTCATCCACTCCCGGGATCGGAAGCAGAACCAGGAGGCTGGTGCAATGTGCCGGGAGGTGCTGCAGCAGTCTGTGCCCCGCTCGCAGAAGCTACAGCTGCACTGCTTCGACAGTGGGCTAGACGAGCAGCGCCGGTGGGAGGAGGCCTTCCCCCAGGCCATGTTCAGCATCTCAGGAAAACTCCTGAGGGCTGACCTTCACCCGGAACTGGACCAGGTGGTGCAGGGCCTCCAGCTGGACAAGCTCCTCCTGGAGACCGACAGCCCGCACCTCTGCCCGCGAGGGGTCCGGCCCAACCAGCATGGGCCGACTTCCATTTGCCAGGTGGCAGACCGAGTGGGAGAGCTTCAGGGAATCCCACCCAGCCTCATCTTGGAGATTTCCTCGAAGAACGCCCAGAAGTTCTTCGGGCTGTAGGTCAAGCGGACCTACTCCTTGTATATAGTAGCACTTAGAACTGTATATACACCTGTATTTGCTGGGCCACGGACACCTGGGAACCTTGTTTCGGCCTCCCCTGATGGAGGGGGCCCTCCTAAAAAAATGGAACGAGGTGGAGTGTCGCCGACGTCGATTCGTCGGAAAGCTTCGGCCGCGTTCGGGTCACTTCGGGAACCTTCGGGAACGTCCGGTTTGCACCACGCGCCGTTTGCCGGAAATTTGAACCAGAACCCTGCTACCTACGAGACCGACTGCCCGCACGACAGCTTCAGCCTCACCAGGACAGGTTTCATTTCTACAAGAACTCCTCAGTAAGTACAGATATTTGCTTACATGCCTATGGTTTGACTATGTAGTTTGGGTTTTGGATGTTTGGCCAATGGGGATAATAAATAACAAAGACTTCGCACTTTGGTGAATCTAGATTCAATCTGCCTGATACTCGCCCATATAAGCTATTGTTATTTATGCAACACTCGTTCACATAACAGTGAAGGCAACGCCCAGATACATCGGTCACATACTCACATTTCATGTGAGCATCATGACCATGCCAATCACCTACATGAGCGATAATAGGGGATTTGAAGACTCGACCTTTGATATGGAATTACAGCTAAACCACCTGTCTCATTTTGTTCCTGCTACCTATACTCCTAAAGAAATACATCCTTATAAGCTTGAAACTATGAAAAAGTTTTGAGACCGTAAGTTTCAAAATTATAGACATTGTTCTAAAAGTTACTTTCATAGCAACGCTTTTACATTCACTGGCTTTCCCCACTCACCACTATTAATATACCTTCTTGGCAAACACCATATCATGCTCAAATGAATCTGCAAGTGTAGATTATTAAATACTGATTGTTGTTTTGGGATAAAAACACATCTGACCTGTAAATCCATCCATCTGAAAACAGTTGTGGAACGACGTCTGTGCAGCCGGTCTCCCTGAACGTTCGCGGACTCCCCATCCTGAGTGATGACGTCATGGTAGCTGCCAGAGTCTCGGTCCGCTCCGGCCGCGGCTCTCCCAGAATGAGTGAGTTGGTGACAGATGGTGCGACGTCCGGACTGTAGGCGGCGCCACTGACACGTCTTCCCGCGCCGCGGAAAGAGGTTGAGCACAGCAGGACTCAGTCAGGATTAGGGGCCTTCCAGTTAGTACGTACGCAAAATTTCCTAAATTTCAGACACCTCCCCCCCCCCCATACCCCCTTTGACTAAAGTACGCATTGGAATTGTATAGGAACGTACGCAAATTTTCAAAAGTCTCAGACACCCCCCCCCCTGCTGCGTACGTACTATATGGAAGGCCCCGAAAGGAAAAGGGTGAGAACCAGTAACTGGCATATGCAAAAGTGAGTTAAAGTCTATCGATATTTGGTGCTTGTTTTGTATGACGGCGAAGCCTACAATAGCGCACATCAAAGACTGGAAATGCCTAAGGCCGGGACAGGCTTCACCAGCGTAGCACGAGGCTTCACAGCTCCCCCTACTATTACTAGCCCGATGACCGACTTGACTCTTTACTCTTAACGTAGAATTTGTATTATCCATTCCCGACTCTGCACAAATAGAATAGTGTCAGGGAGGGGGTTGGCCAGGACTGGGGCTGACCGCGTTGGTTACCCCTAACGCCGTACACTGCTTGCCGGATCCACAGCGACACCAAATGACAGAGCTACGCATCCCACCTACCCCACCCACCTCCGCTGTGTTCCGAGATGACAAAGTTATTCAGTGACAAATCATTACAGAATAGGCCTTTGTCTAAGCTGCAACTAGTCACTGATGTCATGGAGCACGCCATCCTGGGGGGCGGGGGGGGGGGTCTCATGTCGGTTTTAACATAAGCCCATGTTCCAGGGTTCTCCCTAGACATTTTTTGTCAAGTATCAAATGGGGGGGGGGGGGGGGGGGTTGGCGGGGGATCCATATGTCCCAAATCGAATTTTTAAGAAAAGACCATGTAGCATGTCATTACTTTCCCTCCTGTCCGTGTCGCTCTGCTCCATGTCCCTTGTCGATTTTAAAGGAAAACTTGCACATAAATTCATTAGGTGCTATTTTTGATGTTATTGATTTGAGTTAAGTATTGTAAAAATATTTCAAAAGTAAAAACGCAAAAAGGTTGAGGTCCTAGGTAATTATTCAGGAAAGAAATCTCATTTTGGGAATTCCCTGATTGCTGGGCTATTTGGTACTCCCCTTGCTACGTCACAGCTATGGGAATTCCTTCTAAATTTTTTTTGGGATTCCCTGTTTAATGAATGGCTGTAGATGGATATATATATTAATTTATTATGAGTTGCATTGGGCCATATATGTAAAATTTGGGTCAGAGAGCATAACCCTTATTAGAAATTCTACAGGGATGGGGATTCCCTTATAAGAACAAGTGGGATTCCCCAATAACTCCCCTTGCTACGTCATACATTAGGGGATTTCCCTTAAAAATGAAATAAAATACAAGCTTTTTAATGTCCCATTACTGTGTATAAAAATAGAAATTTTCCTGCAATTTTCCTTATATTGATAGTGCAAGTGTTAAATAATATGCTGAATTGAGTTCATTGAAAAATAACTACCCTGCAGTTATGTGAAAGCTTTCCTTTAAGGAAAGGCCATGTCACCGTGTCAAATTAGAATAGCTGCTGTCACATGTCACTAACCTGAAAAAGGGCCGTGTCGAATTTAGGGGTCTAGACCCATCAAATGGCCCCTCATGGCAAATTTCAGGGGGCCATTCGGAAATTCCTAAAAACAATAGGCCATTATACATTAACTTAAATACTGAACTACACTACGCCCGTCGACCCTGGAAAGACCCGGGGAATGACTTTGTTGATATCAGACCTCGGTGAGTACTTTATGTAGTACCGACAGGCACCTATTATCGGCACCCCTGGCACATATTTTGATGTTGCAGATAAATGAATGCTTTTCATGTGCTTGAATTTAGATAAATTCTATTATCTAGTATTTAGTATCAAATCCTATATTTTTATTCTATCATTTAGCGATCGACTTAAAATGCACTTGCCATGGGAAGAACCATGGCATCGAAAGAAATATGGTGCCTCAAAATCATCTATTCAGAAACAGACATCTTATCTAAGTCACAAGTGCCTTCGGCACCAAACGCCAAAACACTTAATTTAAAAAAAAAACTGCAACCCCGATTCAAAGATGTAGTAGATGGCGGGGCACTGATCATGGAGATAACATGCCAACACTTTGACTTCTAAAACATTATAAACTGAAAAATAATCGCGGGGCACCAGTTTTTGAAGTTATAATACTCATATTTATCCAAGATGAGAAGGTTAAAAGTCTGAATTGATTTCCAATTCAAATATGGCGACTTTGTCTAATAAACCCTTAGCTAGCCAGCGGGGTCAGAGGGACCAGGCTACACCTCGGGCCGAGTCGGCGGCCCTCGGGCCACCTCATTAGATGGCGCCACCCTAATTCGGCACACCGGAACTGACAACAATCTCCTCGCATTGCCTTCTCCTATACTTATACTATGGACTTAGAATCTGCGTGGAGATTGAAAGCGGCCATCTGCAATCCGTACCTTATTTGAGAAGGAGATAAATAACTGATATAAGTTAGGTGTACAGATCTAATATTTAGCATGAACACCTTACACCCAGAAATAGATCTAATGCATTAATTTGGTCTTTTTTTGTAATTATATATTCAAATAGATGAACATTTGCAATCAAAACCCCTACATGGGTGCCAATGATATACGCTCCATTCCATGTGTATGTCGTGTATTATCGGCAGGGCTGCATTTTTTTGTATTAATAGGCCAGTAAATAAAAAAGTAATAGATAAAAATACAAATAATTATTGAGAATATAGAAAAATATCTAGCTAGCAACTAGGTGCTTAGCAATGTTCTATGTTACAATACTGTTAGTAAGATATATTTGGTATAAAAACATGTTAAAGCTAAATTGGCATTACTATGATTGCCATGCCAATATCAATGCATTGAATGGTATAAAAAGAATAGATTGGTTTGAATGATTGTAGAATGTTGAATGCTATTCCCGATTTTGGACCCAGCATGCTATAGAGTAATGAGCCATGAAAGGTCAGTTTTTCGTGCATGAATAATAATTTTATTAAATCCATCCTATATTTTGATGAGGTGTCGATATAACAATACTGGTGCCGATAACACACTTCCAAATATGAAAAAAATGATTTGGTTAATATTTTAAAATAAGGTTCCGTTGCTAGCATCGGGGGTGTGTGTCTAAGGGTAGGCACTACCATTAAAATATAAGATGTTTATTTCAATTTGATATACTTATGACTAATATTTATATATGCGGGAATGGCCCTGTGAAATTTGCTATAGTGTGGGAATTAAAATATCAATGCGAGAATCCCGCATCCCGCACGCCTAGGAAGAACCCTGAGGAGTATATGTGAGTGCCCCTAGATTTGGCTCCTGGAATTATAATATCTTATGTACTTAAATGTATATATACCACTATGTGTGGGATTTGTGTGCAGTGGGGCCGTGCACAAAATGATGTCATGCAGTAGGAGGGAGAGGGGCAGTTGGGATATCAAAGAGTTAAGGCCATATTCCACTTTGTGGTGGTGTTGGTGGGGGGGGGGGGGGAGAACACTAGTGGTGGCCTTTTTAGCTACTGCAAGGAATTTACGTTTCAGAAACAAACATGTTGGTTTCTGCCACCGCAAGGAATCCATAGAAAACCTATATTTATAAATTTACTTGCGTTGGATCTTGCATTGACCCAACACAACTAACAACACAAGTACCAATGCAAGCATATCTGTATATTCCACCTTGCGGTGCCTATTTTATTTGCGATGGTAGAGATAAAATAGCCACCACAAGCAAAGCGCTGCAAAGTGGAATATGGCCTTTAGCCACAATACCGGCCAATTTATTTCAGGATTCTTTTTTCCATATTTGGTCTTATTAAGTAACGTCTCCACCTCGTATTTTTAATATGATCTCCTCGTTTATGAAGTATTAACATTTATTACCCGCACAGCCGACGAGCGGTAGGTATAATGACTTGCCGTAGGCCACACTGTACGGCCTGCTCGGCGGGTCCAAAAAAGTAGTTCCGGTATGATCCAAAAATATTCATTTTGTTGGCAAATCTTTAATATTGTATGGAAAATTCTAAAATCTTAACTGAGTACATCTAAACTATGAAATTTTTTTATGGCATTGTCAAAAAAAAATTTAGGACTTTTTTTTCATGAGGGCGTATGAATATGGTGCACTGAAGTACAGTGCAAAATAATTATTATATTCTTTATAAATTAATAATTAATTGTCGTAAACTCTCCGGTACTGGCAATAGTACATTATGAATCGAGTGATGCTAGTGTGTGAGCTAGGCGCCAAGCGGCACCACTGTCCTGTGGCCTAGGTATAGTGTATAGGGTTGTCGTGGATGATGTCTTTTTGTAAAACCTATTTTTTGTCTGTCTAGATCAATGAGTATAAGAAACAAAAGAATACAACTTTTTGAAAAGATGGGGGCGTGCTTTTCAGAATTTTACATTTAAAAAAGCTAAATTTGGCAAAAAAAACCACTGATATTGGCTGTTTTTTCATGTTGTATACTGCACTGAGGCACAGTGCAAGAAGAACTAGAATAGTATATAATAAAATATTGTAAACTTGTTTTGTATTGGCAAGAATATTATAGTGAAACTTGTAACGCTGATACGTGTGCTAAACGCCAGGCGGCGACATCGTTTAGTGGCATAGTTAGAGTATATGGAGAGTGGCAAAGTCCCCAGGCGTAGGGACTGCAGCCGGGCTAACGCACGTCCTGCAGGTACGCACAGGTATGACGAATGACGATGGAGACCTGTAAGGATACGTTATGAGTCGAAACATCTAGCTAAAAGATACTGAGGACAGCAGGCTTCGCAGTCAACATTAGTTTATATGATAGCTAGAAGTAGAACTAGTTTATATAAGTAAGAATGGGCAGTATGAGAGATAAGTAAGACATCATTAAGTAATAGTGTAAATGAGTATAGCGACAAGCCTTTTGGCTGTCGCTATAAGCGGTATGAGACTTGAGACAGACGAGCAGACCAAGATAGAGTTCGAACAGAACACATGGAGCAATAGTCTGACATACGGATCACACGGGTAGTGTTCAGATGGTAGTAACCACAACGATTAGGTGATAGTAAGGATTGGGACAGCTTAGGCTTAGCCTTACGGACTGAGTATTGGATGTGACGGAGATCCTACCAATGATCTCCGTTACCGGTAGACGAGAGGTGACTGTCTCAACAGTGTTGGAGCGTATATACCTTGTGAAAGGGGAAGCTTAACCATAGCTATACCTGGTTGGATTGTTACTGATGTGTTAGAATTGTGAAACGAAAGGAAAGACCTGTATGGATAAAGAACTGTATACTTGTACCTTCGGAATATTATTATGAATGTAATAAACTGACCTCTTGCCAAGCGCGTGTTCTTTGTATAGGATTGAGCCCCTTTACTTAGAATCTCTACCACTAAAAAACTGAACTATGATCCAGGATAACATCTATCTGGATAAGGCTAGTTACCTCGACGATTAATCACTAAGAACTCCCTATTATCTTAGTACAACACATTTTATTAACATCTTCAATCAAATGAACTATCATTGATAAGCGATATAATATCATGCAGTCGAATAATGAATAAACGAATCTATACAGGATATGAACAAGTACGAACTTTAATAACGATACTCCCCTATAAATAAACGAAGACAAATAACAACCAGTCTAGCTCAATACTCTTCAAATTGGAATTTGGAAAAATATGGACAAATTCAGGAAAAACAGCCGTATTGGGGAATACACATAATTATACATATGGTCAACTCTAAAAAAAAACGATCAAGTCCGTTTTTTTCCCTATTTCCAGACTACCGGTATCAATTTTCATCGTATGATGGTCTTTATGGTACCAAATTGTGCGGAATTGCAAGCTCTATCTTGCGCGTACCACTTTTATTATTCTAGAATAAAAAATAAATACACCAGCCCCAAAAAACATCATTTTTCTGTCAAATTTCCCCCAAAATAGTTTTATTTTTGAAATAAATCATTCTGGCATTTTTTATAACAATATTTGCCGATAACCAAGTGATATTTTTCACATCCCTTATGTGTTGCTGTATTATTTTAAGTGTTTTACACATTTATTTGACTAATATTTTTTTATACAGAGCGACACAGAACTTTGGGGAAGCTATTTCGTAACCGTGTCAAAACATTACCATAACCTAATCTGGAGAAATATATTTTAACAAATAGCTACCTGTCATATTATAATTAAATACCCATGGAACTTGCATATTTGAAAATATAAATGCTTTATGGTAGTAATATTAAATAGACTCATGAGAAGGTCCCAAATTCATCTAAATCGGTGTTGTGTAGGTAAAGCCGTAACCGTGTCAAAACATGTTATTTTAGTGCCATTTTCACATGCTTTAATATTAGTGAAAGATTTTTTGGTATAATGTGCAGCCATATGGGTATGAAATGGCATAATATGAATCTAATTATTATTTGTGTGCTAAGTAGACTATATTGGCACTAATGTGGCGTCATAATCGTTTCGTCACCGTGTCAAAAAACGTAACTGTGTCAAAACATTGACAAGGCGGGAAAACTGACACGCCGGTGGCGCCGTCTGGTGTTTTACGCGGCAGATATGGGTCCAAACCGGAAGAGGGGGTTGTCTTCGACCGAGACGCTGATAGGACGTACGTAAGGTGAGCAATTCCGGACTTTTTTTTTCATTTTAACTGAAAATATGCATGCGAATGACTGTCAAAGTTTGTGATTACAGTCTAGTGCATACAGTAGAAGTCATAGATAGCTGTCAAAACTTTCAAGAAAGTGTCACGGCGTAATAAAGATGAAATTCCAAATCGCGCGTTATGGTTTCGGCACCTAAGGAGCAAAATTTAAAACGACGTAATGTTCAATGTCATGTTTTGACATGGATACGTTTTTTTTGACATGGTGACGTGTCAAAACATGTCATATTCTACTCTATGTATCCCCCATAAAGTTCGGGTACACATTATTGTGTGTTTATAGTACGTTTCGACCAGTTCCAAAGCTATTTTCAATCGATCATTTTCGGGCCTGCTCTTGAATATTCCGTCGTAAATCCTGTACAACATGAGAATTTATATGATATTTCTTGTCATTTATCATTACAAATATATAAAAATAATGTACCATAGACAAGTCTAGACTAAAACATGACAGTACTATGTCATACATTTAAAATCATAATACAAATAATATAAAAAAACATTGCTGTTTTTACAGTTCCCCCACCTTAATCTATGTGTTTACACGCGTAACCGTGTCAAAACACGTGTCAAAATGTGTCAAAACGTATGTTTATATCATTTGATTTAGGCTTTTTAAATGTTTTTACCCTAATCTAAGTGTAATTTATTGTCTCCAGCTAGACACGATGTCTGACAGTAGTCTTTCAGACGAGGTAGACCCTTCAGCCCAGAGGAGAGGCGACCTGAAAATGTTCAACAAGTACCAGCGCTTCCGATATCACGAACGTATGGACGACGATGAATACCGGCAGGGCCAGCTGGCCAAAAAACGGAAGAGGGAGAAAGTGAGTAAAATACATTAGCTATCATGCTGTACACATGTCTAAACTTGTTAAGGTATCTAGTTAATATTGATACACCACCGATTATCTTTCCAATAATTATGTCTATACAAAAATATATCAAGGCTTATTGTGGATCTACTCCTAAGACACTCAAAGTTAATGTCTATCATTGTCCTTCTCCTACTAAATCCCCATACCCACTAGGCAACTTTTACACAGTTGGCCAACAAGTCGGTGCTAAAATTGGCTGATATCTATGATCGGCTGTAACTATATACCATAAACATAGTCCAAAAAAAATCAATATCACTTTCATATATTTCTTACAGCTACGACGAGACAAGCTGAAGCACCACCCGATCGAAAGGGATGAGCGGTGGGTTTCCGATGAGAAGGAGAGGAAGAAGGGCAACAGCTACGACTGCCGCGTCAGGAAGAAAGGTTAGTATCTAAGTATTTATAAATTTAAAACCGTGTCAAAACCGTGTCAAAACAATAAAGTTCTGTGGGATAACATGAATAGAAACAATTAGAAGTGCCTAATACTGCTATATACTCATATAAATAACCATGTCAAAACCAAACCTTAAACCAGAAAGCTAGCACTACATATTTTATGTAATGTATTTACATAATTCCCTGCAGCAAAAAAGAGGCTGGCGAAGGCAGCTGCATCTGGACAGATCCCCTCAATCGTTTCTACCCCTGCTAGAAGAACGCGCAGCAGAGGTCCTGCGGATGCAGATGGACTAGTAGGTGTCACCACACGGAAAAGAACGACTCGTACCGGTGCTGTGACCTCCCAGGCCGCCCCTCCATCCCCCTCCACTACTTCTCCACAGGAAAGGTAACTATAATACTGCGATGATTAGTACTCTGTACTTTATCTATATAGTGCTTATTTAGTTCTGTGTGTAATTTGTAAACAGAATATTCTATAATTCTATTTTACTACTTGAAGTTAATTATTTCCTGACATATTCATTTTAAATTGTGTTATTCAAATTATTATTGTTATTGTTATTGTTAGAATTGTGTTATTCTTTCGTTTTGTTTGAATTTAATATCGGTTATTCACAGCCATCCCGAAATGGAGCGCGAAAAGGAAGAGAGGCAGATGGCATACGATGCGGACACTGAGGAAGAGGAACCCCACCATTCACCCACACGCACAGATTCCCCTACGCGTCCAGATTGTATTGAGGCATCGAAGCCCTCCCCCGAGTCCCCTAGTCCAGATTGTGCTATACTCCCTGAGTCTCAATTTTCTTCAGAGGAAGAGCAGGTGCCCTCCCCCGAGTCCCCTAGTCCAGATTGTGCTATACTCCCTGAGTCTCAATTTTCTTCAGAGGAAGAGCAGGCGCTGACGAAGAGCCTCGTTACACTGTTCCACGATCCCTGCCCTGAGTCCCAACAGCCCTCCCCTGAGTCCGAGCCTTCAGCTGTGTCCCAAGATCCCTCCCCCGAGTCGGAGCCTTCACCTGTGTGCCAAGATCCCTGCCCTGAGTCCCAAGATCCCTCCCCCGAGTCCGAGCCTTCACCTGTGTGCCAAGACCCCTGCCCCGAGTCCCAACACCCCTCCCCTCAGTCCGAGCCCTCACCCGTGTCCCAAGATCCCTCCCCCGAGTCCCAACAGCCCTCCCCTGAGTCCGAGCCTTCACCTGTGTCCAAAGATCCCTCCCCCGAGTCCCAACACCCCTCCCCTGAGTCCGAGCCTTCACCTGTGTCCCCAGATCCCTCCCCCGAGTCCCAACACCTCTCCCCTGAGTCCGAGCCTTCACCTGTGTCCCCAGATCCCTCCCCCGAGTCCCAACACCCCTCCCCTGAGTCTGAGCCCTCACCTGTGTCCAAAGATACCTGCCCTGAGTCCGAGCCCTCCTCCACGTCACCCCCACCTGCCAAAGTTATTGAGGCGTCACAGTCCCTAACATCGCAACCCATCAAGTGCCCGAAGAAGAAATGTGCTGCTGGTCCTGCTACTGGTGCAAAGCGTGCACCTCGTACTCAGACTCGACGTCCTCGTCTCTCTAGAAAAAAGACAAAGCAACCACTACAGATTGTAGATGACCAAGATGATGCAGTGTCAATAGCAGACTCAGAAATAGGAAAACTTTTTTCCAGTCTCACAGATACTGTAGAATTAGTAGAAGTAGAGAGTGCTTCTGAAATGTTTGACCCCTGCGGCCCAGTATTCCCACAACCAATACCTTCTCCAGAGCCCCAACCCAGTTGTTCTTGGGAAAGCTTGCACTATAATCTCAGAAGAAAGGGAAGGGGAAGGGGAAAGGGAAAGAAGCCTAAACTTTTTTGGGAGAGGCCCCAAACGACGTTTACTGACTCTGACTAGAAAGCAATTATTTAATGTAACTCTATTGTGAAGTTCTCAGCGTCATCAGACGGACTTTTCATTTATACAAGTAACCGTGTCAAAACGTGTCAAAACATGTTGATTTCATTATTGGAGAGTAGTTCTAGTGTTTATAGCGTGTAATATTATTAACTTAGGAAGCTATTACACTGGTGTAATACATTTAAAAAAGTATTCATATATATCTAAAGCATAAACTTCATTTCTGTACGAATTTTCAAATATAATGTCAAAACGTGTCAAAACATACGAAATCTACAACTGTCGGTAAACTTAGCTTTCTTATTGAGAATATTTTAAAGTTAATTACTAAAGGATGCCATATGACACTATTTAGACATGTTATATCTATTAGAGAAGTATTAATGTCCTTTTTGTGTCACCGTGTCAAAACGTGTCAAAACGTGTCAAAACATACGAAATCTACAACTGTCGGTAAACTTAGCTTTCTTATTGAGAATATTTGAAAGTTCATTACTAAAGGATGCCATATGACACTATTTAGACATGTTATATCTATTAGAGAAGTATTAATGTCCTTTTTGTGTCACCGTGTCAAAACGTGTCAAAACGTTGAATGCTATTGTAAAGTTTGGTGTTAATTATCATTTCCGTGCATTATTAGATATGACGAGTACGGTTGGTATTGTCTTTACTGGGAGGGCTAGTCGAGTGGTGAGCGAGAGCACGGTATGGGCGCTCAATCCATAACATGAACAACGTCTGGCAGTGCGGTAAGTTTATTGGTGGTTATAGTGATGCGTACAGCTGCTCGTGGAGGCAATGAATCCAAGGTATTACAGTTCAGTTTGAGGGAAGTAAGCTTCCTCCGTGGAGTCCGCTTGCTCTCGCCTCCGGCCGGCTCGTAACGACGTAGCATAAGTCACCAGATGTCCCGTGATTGCATGGCTATCTAAACCCCTTCCGAATCTCCCGATTCGTCTGATCCAAGTGCTACTGTTCTCTCCCCCTTGACTCTCCTACACTCTCGCTTATAAAGCAGTCTAATATCGATTATTCCCAGGGCCTCAGTGCTTGCGGAGAAGTGTGTTCCGGTGATCATTGTCGTCAGGTATACCAACACTTACCAGCAGCACTGGCCACTATATGGGTGAGGCTCACGAAATGGGCACCACTAGGGTGTGGCATATCTGGATTAACAAAGTTATTGCTACCCCTTAATTTAAGTTTGTTTTATATACTACAGGTGTTGGTGTTTCTGGGAAAAATAACCGTGCAACATAATCTTTTTTCGTTTTTGCGTGGTGATCGGTCAAAGATGGGTCCCTCAAGGGCCTGATTTGACCCGTTACCTACGTTATCCAGCAGTACACATGTACCATTCCATTCTCAAACCATGTATAAATGTATTGTATACCTGTTTTTATTGTTGATATAGATGGTAAAGCAATATGGTTCATGAAAAAAATTTTAAAAAATATTCTGCTATCTTTTTTATCAAGGTGGGCGGCGCTCCGAAGTTAAGGTATATTTTGCGTGCAGTCCCTACGTACAATTTCTAAAATAATTCTCTCTGCCGTTACTTGTAAAAAAGAAAAGCACTGTAATGTAGCTTAATAAACTTTATCATCAACTAAAGGGATGTCTCCTCTCCACACAGTTTGAATTTCAGGCCCCTATCCCCAACCAACACAGAGTAATAGAGTTTCTCCTACAGGTTATACTCGGATAACGTAGGTAACATAACAGTGCAATATAATCTAGGTTTACTCAAATAACTTATATATGTGTATTTCACATGTATATTATATCTTTTCTGAGTTGTAAGGTACAGAGGGGTGGCTTATAATAATTTTGAACATGAAAAATGAAACTTAATGTAATCTAGTGGTATAACGTAGGTAACGCTTTAACAGTCAATATTGAATATTTTTGATTCACTGCTGACTCTATCTTAGGAGGGGAACATTACAAAAAAAATATGTTAGAAATAGATGGTATCTCTATGCAAGGTGAGCATATGACAATTACCATGAAACTGGTTGGTAAAATCGACTTAAATGTGAAAATACCCCAAAATGTGACCTACGTTATCGGTGGTTTTGAGACTAATTTTAGGAATAAAGAAATATAAAAGTGTCGTAAATACATGTTAAAGTGTAGTTAAATATGTGGTCAATATGACATATTAGGTTTAAATCTGAATAGGTTTACAAATTCCAAATGAGATAGAATTTTGTGCAGTAATGTCAAATTTTATGTGACTTACGTTATATGGTTTTTAATGAAAAGCATGCAAGAAACAACATGCTGATATAAAACAGTATTTGGCACATAATACTCAGCCCAAAAGGTATCAAATCAAGTATGCAAAACTATTAAAAAACACTGCTTTCATTCAATAATCAATATGAATGTTACCTACGTTATCCAGGTATTACCAACCTTTAACAGAAAATTCCCAATAATTACATAATTTATTGTGCTCCTTGGCATCCCAAAATGAAGTGGAAGTGTTTGTCCAAAAGTACTATGCATAAAATGCAGACCAACTACAATGATGAATGATTTAAACTCATTGCAATGAAACAGATAACGTAGGTCACAGATAACGTAGGTCACAGATAACGTAGGTCACAGATAACGTAGGTCACAGATAACGTAGGTCACAGATAACGTAGGTCACATATTCCGCATTTCAGTCAGTAGCTCTCTCAATTGTTCCTGGATTTTATTGGGGGAAGTTTTAATCTGGTCCCTATAGCATACTTTAGCATACCTAGCATCATAAGAAATATTATTCAGACTTGATATTTATATTTTGGGTCAAAACTGGATAACGTAGGTCACATTTGATGGGTTTTCTCACCTTCAATGAAAAATTCCTAAGAATTATGTAGCAAATGATGCTTCTTAGCATCATACATTACAGTGGAAGTGTTGGTACAAAAGGACAATGCATAAAACCCTGAATAACTGCAATGGTGAGTGACACATACTCATTGCAATGAAACGGATAACGTAGGTCACGGATAACGTAAGTCACATGTCTTCCACATTTCAGTCTGTAACTCTGTCAATTAATCATGGATTTTACTTTGGGATGTTTTGTTCTCATTTTTATAACATTATTTAAATTCTAAAAAATATCACAAAGCCTATATGTATCTATATTAGGTCAAAACTGGATAACGTAGGTCACATTCCTTAACGAGGACTGCCCTTTTTTACAAGTTGCTTCATCTATGGTGGCCAGAAGGCACTATTATACAAAAAAAAAATTGCTGAATTGAATACCTACACATGTTGGTTTTATGATGAAAGGTTTGTAATAAATATCTGAAGTATTTTTATTTTACTAATACGTACATGTTTGCGGATAACGTAGGTCACGCCCTCCAATTGGACATTTGTTTTTAATTCCCCAAAAATTCAAAATTATGTATAGACTTTAACCATTTCAATTATAGGAAGCACAAATATATACAGTTACCCAAAACAAAAGACTTGTAAGGTACAAAATGATCTAAAATGTGTTAATTAAGGATTGTAAATTAAATAATGCCAATTGGACATGGCCAAAATGGCCTATTTTGCCAATTTTTCCACTTTCGGGACCAGATTTTCATGGGAAATATTGACCTGGCATATAGAAAAGTATATATGTCTGCATTCGTATCAATGAGATCTATCTATCTGTACAGGTTTCATTAAGATAAGGATAAACTGGAGCTAATGCTGAGCAATGGACACCTTTTTGAGCTACTGGTGCCCATTTCGTGAGCCTCACCCATATATATATATATGTTTTTATAACCTAAGTAATTTGGAAGAATTCTTATCATGTATATTCATCTGGTGACTCTTACACTAATTCAATAGGCATGCACAAAGCAAATGATAACTTCTACCTTTGTGCAACGTGTCAAAACATACGAAATCTACAACTGTTGGTAAACTTAGCTTTCTTATTGAGAATATTTTAAAGTTCATTACTAAAGGATGCCATATGACACTATTTAGACATGTAATATCTATTACAGAAGTATTAATATCACTTTTGTGTGAAAACATGTGAAAACGTGTCAAAACATACGAAATCTACAACTTTCGGTAAACTTAGCTTTCTTATTGAGAATATTTTAAAGTTCATTACTAAAGGATGCCATATGACACTATTTAGACGTGTTATATCTATTAGAGAAGTATTAATGTCACTTTTGTGTCACCGTGTGAAAACGTGTCAAAACATACGAAATCTACAACTTTCGGTAAACTTAGCTTTGTTATTGACAATATTTTAAAGTTCATTACGAAAGGATGCCATATCAGACTATTTAGAGATGTTATATGTATTAGAAGAGTATTAATATTATTTTCCTTTACCATGTCAAACCAGTAGAGTACTATATTTCTCTGGACTCTTACTTAGAATTCTGTTAACGTAATTTCTAAAGGATGCCATATGAGAGTATTTAGACATGTTATATGTGTTAGAAGAGCATTAATATGACTTTTCATTGACCATGTCAAAACAGTAAAGTTTTATATTTATGAGAAAGAACTTGTTAATAAAGAAGAAATATATGGATGTTACATGTACTTATAAATATGTTTTGTGTTTATGCGTTTTCATTTAGATAATACTCCTAAATATTCCGTATGTTATTTATAATTTTTGAATTAGGGAACAACTGTGTGTGCGCCTACCAGCGTTCAGTCGGCTACCAGGGACCAGAAAGCTTCAGCGACAACTATCGCTAAAGGATGAAGTGATAGAGGAGAAGGAGAAAGAGCTGAAACGTCTTCGGACTCTTCTCATAAAGCAAAGCGGCAAATTCTTTCAACCTGAGAAAGAGAAGGCAAAGGCCTCCCTCCTGAAAACGTCAACGAAAACATCCCTGAGCAAGACAACACAAATGTCCCTCCTCATGAAAACGTCCCTGCTTCTCCTCAGAAACAGAAGCTAAATGGCCCTGCTGATGGGAAGGAAGAACAACCAACTGATATACCCGACACACCTCCAACTCCTGAAGAGTGTCAAATAACTGTTGATGAATTTGATGAGGATTTCGTGACGAAGGTAGATGTTCAACACCATGAAGAAGCCGCAGCAATTGTGGAAAATATCTTAAACGTCCATGTTGATAGAGTTATGCCAAAGATGATTTCGACTCCCAAAAGGGATGCCCTTGAGGTGCTAAAGGAAATAAACGTTACCCCCACTGCAGAAAGGCTCAAGGCTCTGCTGCCCATCACCTTGGCAGTCGATACCGTCCGAAAGGCACCTCACAAAGTTAAGAAATCTTTGTTCGGAAATAAAAACCCCCAGATGAGAGGTGTGGCTTCACGCGTTGGGAAGATCCTGAAGATTTCCCATAGGCACATAAACGCATCAAATGTGTCCAAGAAAATAAGGGAAAGCCGTGCCCGTCTCATAAAGGAGAAGGTGCGGGGATTTCTCCGACGTGAGGACGTCTCGTCGGAGCTGCCTAGTAAACGCGATCAGGTCAAAGGAGAGGGACGGCACTGCCTGATGTTGACCATGGAGCAGTCACATCAGCAGTTCATGAAGGAAAATCCCAAAATCCCTATTTCCGTCAGCCACTTCGCAAAACAGCGACCACCGAATGTTCTGCTCATCAGGCACCAGACGCGGAAGCTTTGTTTGTGCCACAAGTGCACAAACATTACGCTAAAGGCACAGGCTTCCAAGTGCCTGCCCCGAAGCCCGAGGGGACTGGCCGACCTTACCAACAAGGAAATCAAGGAGAAGCTGGAAAATGTCAGAACAACAGTACGTTTTCGACAGTGGGTTCGCACAACCGTTCAGTGGAAAGGGAAAGAAATAAAGAAAGTGAAGCTCTGTGATTTCTCGATGACCTCCAACAGTTTCTGCACCAACCTTATGTTGGAGCTAGAAGGGGTCAGGCAGCACCTGAAGAGGGCGAAGGCGCAATACACACAGGTCAAGCTTCTCAAGAAGTCCATGGAACCCATGCTCGAAGCGAAAGTACAGATGGATTACTCTGGAAATTGGGCCGCCAAATACGCAGAAGAAATTACCAGCGTCTACTATGATAAAGATCAAATTTCACTGCAGCCGATGGTGATACATTACAGGGATGAAGTGGGAGATCTCAGGAAGAGCTCTTACATCAGTGTCACATCAGTCGGGGCACACACCGTCCCGACCACCTACACCTTTGTAAAGGAAATGATGAATCTTCTGATCGAGCTTCTGCCGAACCTCGTACAGGTCCACTTTATAACCGACAGCCCTAGTTCACAGTACAGAAACAAAACCATCGTTGCCATGGTACGACAGTTTCCGATGTTGTTCGGTGGGGTCAGGGCGTCGTGGACATGGATGGAGGCTGGCCACGGCAAGGGGCCTTGCGACGGCGTAGGGGGGGCCCTCAAGAAGAAGGCGGACAACCTCGTCAAATCCGGCAAGGTGCTGAGGAGCATGACTGAGTTTGTTTCCGAAATAACAACATCTGGCATTAAAAGTATACTGGTTATGTCGACCAAGGAAGAGATAAAGTCGGCAGAAACAGCAGTCAACGAGTGGGACAAGACAAAAGTTCCTGGCCTTATGGCAATGCACGCAGTCATTGTCAAGGACGATAGCACGTACTTCAGAGAAACCAGCTGCTTCGAGCCCTGCTGTAAAGTGGGGCTCGACTTCCCTCTGAACTGCCATGGATGGCGAAAAATCCTAGGTGGCAAGCAAGGGAAAAAGAGGGCAGTCAGGGAAACATCAGCTGTCAAAACATCACCTGTCAAAACAGCCCCTGTCACATCCCAAAAATCCTACAAGTCAATGAAAAGGGTCTTGAGGAAGTTGAGGAAAGTCTCCAGCTACAGAGAGGCTGAGGAGGACGAGGACGATGAGCCTTTGAGAAAGATCGTGAAAAAAGATGCAGCACAGAAGGACGATGTGGGAAAGCAGAAGGACGAGGATGATCAGTCAGTCGAAGAGAAGGAGAAGGAAAAGGACGAGGATGATGAGCCCTTGATACACCTGAAGAAAGAAGAGTCAGTCGAAGAGAAGGAGAAGGAAAAGGACGAGGATGATGAGCCCTTGATACACCTGAAGAAAGGAGAGTCAGTCGAAGAGAAGGAGAAGGAAAAGGACGAGGATGATGAGCCCTTGATACACCTGAAGAAAGAAGAGTCAGTCGAAGAGAAGGAGAAGGAAAAGGACGAGGATGATGAGCCCTTGATACACCTGAAGAAAGAAGAGTCAGTCGAATAGAAGGAGAAGGAAAAGGACGAGGATGATCAGCCCTTGATACACCTGAAGAAAGAAGAGTCAGTCGAAGAGAAGGAGAAGGAAAAGGACGAGGATGATCAGCCCTTGATACACCTGAAGAAAGAAGAGTCAGTCGAACAGAAGGAGAAGGAAACGGATGAGGATGATGAGCCCTTGATACACCTGAAGAAAGAACAGTCAGTCGATGAGGATGAGAAGCAGGACGAGGAGGATGATGAGCCCTTGATACACCTGAAGAAAGAACAATCAGTCGATGAGGATCAGAAGCAGGAGGACGAGGATGATCAGCCATTAATAAACATAAAGAAAGAAGAGTCAGTCGACCAGGATCAGAAGCAGGAGGACGAGGATGATCAGCCCTTAATAAACATCAAGAAAGAAGAGTCAGTCGACCAGGATCAGAAGGAGGAGGACGAGGATGATCAGCCCTTAATAAACATCAAGAAAGAAGAGTCAGCCGACCAGGATCAGAAGGAGGAGGACGAGGATGATCAGCCCTTAATAAACATCAAGAAAGAACAGTCAGTCGACGAGGATCACGTGCATACAGGGGACTATGTGGTGGTCATATATGATGGGAAATGGTACCCAGTGAAAGTGACAGGAAAAGATGGAGACACCCTTCAGATAATGTACATGTCCAGATTCAGGGGGCACTGGAGGTGGTGTGGAAAAGAGATCGGTTCCGTGGAAAAAGAGTGCATACTCGCCCGTATACAGCCACCCACCAAACACGGTGCTGTATGGAAACTCAACCTAAAAGACCGCAGGAATGTAGGGAAACTGTACAGGCAGTTTTTAGAGGTGAAGGAGAACGGCGTCTAGGACTATTTTCAGCCTCTAATTAGCATTACTTATCCATATACGGAACCGTGTCAAAACAACACAAACTTTTGTAAATGTAGAGAGTTTGAGGTTATATTATGAGTAAAATTAAATCTACATGTATAAGGCGTACTATTAGCATAGTACAGACAATTCGAAACACACAAATAATTAAAGATAAAAAAAAATCGTAACCGTGTCAAAACATGTAAAAAAAAGTAAAAATTCGGCTTAAAAACAAATATCTCTAAAGTTATAACTAATTCAAACATGTGAGTATCATGTGTACTTTAGGTTGAAGTGTTAAACTCACATTAGAATTTATGTTTACATTAGAATGTAAGAAACGTGTCAAAACATGTGCACCTATGCGTACCCGTGTCAAAACGTGTCAAAACAAGGGAAAATATCCCTAATTTCACCATCAATACAAATATTTTTAAAGTTATAACTAATTCAAACATGTGAGTATCATGTGTACTTTAGGTTAAAGCATTAAATTCTCACTAGAATTAATCTTTACATTAGAATGTAAGAAACGTGTCAAAACATGTGCACCTATGCGTAACTGTGTCAAAACACGTCTTTTTCTCCCTGTTAATAGAAATTACTACAATGAATATGAGTATAAGTGATGAATTTGACTGCTTTATATATATATACAGTATTTGGAATGAAATAGACAGTTAACTATGGTTAACAATTAATGTTTCATGGATATCAGGATTTAATACTTACCTTCAAAAGTATAGAAATTGGAGGAAAATCACATAAATTACAGAAAGTATGAACGAATAACCAATTTTAAAGTGTTATTTCTCATCTAGAGGTATCTTTCTTATGAATAAAACCTTTTGAAGTTATCTAAATAATGTATTTGTATTTCTTCCATAGTAGTAACAATACTAATTGAATTGAACAAGAAATGAGAAAAATGCGTAACCGTGTCAAAACAGTTCAAAATGAAATAAAAAACTTATATGATAGAATATATTGGTGAAATAAGCATGTTTTTGTAGCTTCATATTTATACTTTGCCGTAAAGTATACAAAACCCATATGATTTGGATATTGATTAAGAAATTTAGTTTGTATTAGAGGGGAAAATGGCATTTTGGGTTTTTTGAGAAGTCTAAAACTTCAATTTGGAATCACAATACCTAAATTAACCAAAAAAAGAAATATAAATGCTATTTCAAATTCTACTAGAGCTGCTTTATATAGGGAAATAAAAAAGAAATACAAATCGGGAAACATTATTTAGTATATATCAGCCTAAGGTAGGGGTGTTATGTTTTGACACGGTTACGCGTTTTTTTCTATATCACGAAATAGAGGTCAGATACCAGCATAAATTACCTAAGTTAAGGTACGCAAATTAATGTGATTAACGTATACCAAAACAGAAATCAATTTCTGAGAAGTTTTTTTTTTTTTTACCCTATTTGGGCCATAGAACCGGACTTGGTCGTTTTTTTTGAGAGTTGACCATATACATGTGACTGAATTGGGGTCTAAAGGGATAAGGGCATTTATAAACAGCTGCATGACCTGTGCTACAGTGTTATTATGAATTTATTTTACTTGTTTTATGTAAACTACATACATTTACATTGTAATTATCACTATTTTGCATATATGTATTATAGTGACCTTATCATGTGCATGACTATGCCAGTACATGTATACATGTACAGTATTTGTCTTTATAATTAAAGTACAGTGATGGATTTTATCTTTACCCTGGTATACATATGTATGGGGGTGTAGATGGAGGGTCCCCACGTCGCCCTGTCAAATTTACGAAACAGCCCTGTCCCATGTTGATAGGCCTAAAAAAGGCTGTGTGGCCGTGTCGATGTTATGTGTCTATACCCATATGTATACACCTTAGTCTCCGTTGACTAAGACCATTAGCCATCCTTTGCTATGTACATCACACTCCATTTAAGTAAGACTAACCCAAGTTAGTCACCCTAGTCACTACTGACCAGAAAAAGTTAGTCCTTTCAGGCCCCATCAACTTGACTAGCAAAGTTAGTCATTATGTGTCTAGCTTTTTCACCCATAGGATTATCAGTGTAATTACTTTATGCAACTAATTCACACTATGTGCCTGTTATTGGTCGGATTCAACTTTGATAGAGAACTGTCATCATGAGCAGAAAATGGATGGTTTATATTAGGGGCGGTTATTTATAGTGGGGAATGAAAGGTTGTAGCAACATCAATTTTATTTGTTGGGGTTTTAAAAAAAAGGTAAAATTTTTGTAAATTTCTAGAATATGTTTTATTCATAACACAATTCCTGACATGAAAATATTGGTCATTCTTACTCGGGGATACAGCTTCAAAGTCAGTTTTGACCCATAATTTTTGTTTTTGTTTTTATGTTGGGTTTATTGTTTTATCATGGACGATCTTCTTACCCCTCCCCATAGTTTTAAAGTACATCAAGCTTTCCGTGCTGGGGGAATAATAGTTGACATAATTTTGTGCTAGCGGTAAATATTTCAATTTTGGATTTTTTTGTAACCACCATTTCTGGCCGATAATGAGGCATTATCAAAGCTGAAAGTGGAGAAGAGTTCCTCTTGATAGATAACCCCAAACTGGTCAGATCCCAACCTATCAGCCCTATCTCTTACTGCCACATAATATTTGCTGAAACTATCAAATTTGAACATCTTTATTGATGACTTTCGCGAGTAATTTCACATGTTTTACTGCTGGAAGAGGAACTCTTTTGTCTAGAACTATTCTTTGAATGGTTGAGAGACAAATAACCGGAATAGTCTACACAATTTTGAGTTTCTCCCCTTTAACATAGATTTTTTTTGAGCAAAATGCTTTGTTTTACCTTATTCTTTATCAGGTGATGGTGAATCATTGGTTTCGGACCCAGGTTCATTGCTGGAGGAGTTGCTATCATTGTGCCAATCGTCACTTAGCCCAGGATCCGGATTTATATAGTGACGTGTCAACAAGCTGCTGGAGCCATGGTGACAAAATGGTTATGTCACACCTCTGCAGAGATAGTACTTTTGGTGTAGATAGATTATGACAAAGAACATTTAACAAGTTCATACATTTCATTGTCAATGCCCACGACCATCGAAAAATACATCATTGGCAAAGCATGAATGTACTTTAATAGGCACTCAGTAGTCATTTTCTGGGCAAACATCAGTGTGTACAGTCAGGGGCGTCTGGCAATGACTGAGAAGATCCCATCAGCTCAGTCTGGGAAAAAAGGATATGATTTAATGCTATGTACTGAGTACATCCCTATGAAATTTTGGTAAACATTTTATTGGTTATGTCACCTGAAAAAAAAATGTTTGCCAAAATTTAACCACTAAAGGTTGGTACTTTTAATTGGTAATACCCACATTTATGCTTAACAAACAGAGTAAGCATATTGGGACAAATTGCAAATACACTTTTTGCATGTGGAATATAGGAATTCGGTGTTAGTTGACCAGTGGACATTTGCTGGGCAGACATCAGCGTGTCTGGTCAGGGGCAGCTGGCGATGTCCGAGCAGATCCCATCAGATCAGTGGGGAAACAATGTGCTCAGTTAAGACATGCAGACGTTCATTTTTATATATTGGGATCATCTGTATGTGCGGACTTTCAGTTGCATATGTATGTGTGGATTATAGGTCACCTATAAAAGTATGTGCAGACTTTAGGTTGTGTATATAAACGAAAATTATATGTGTGGACTTACCTAATTAAAGTTAAGAAATATGTAGGTGTGTGTGTCTTAGGGTGGGTTGAGTATATTCAAAAGGTAGCAAAATTTAGAATGAATTATATGCGTGACAGTCAAGACACAAATCGGGCGGATGTATCCCATCTCAAACAATGTGCTCAGACCAGAGCCAGCTGAGAGGCAGAGCTCCTGATGGCAAAGAGCCTGGGTAAGACTGCCACTTACCTTCAAAGATCTCACTAAAAGCATCCTCCCAAACCCTGGATGCTCACACCTATTAGCCTCTCCATCCACTACCCTCCCCTCACCTACTTCCATCCCCAAATCCACACCATGCCTCCTCCTTCAAACAGGATATGGTCAGAGAATGTATAAAGTAATGAGAAATGGCGCTGCCCCAGGCAGTGACAACATCAACGTGGTGAGTGGTTATTTTAAAAAAGGATTCTTCAATAGTTGGTTGCCAGGCGACGTACTAAATTGTCCTCTAGTTGCCAGCAGATTTATAACAAAAGCGTCCCAACGTGGAGATTAATTTTTTAGAAGCCTGGCAACTTGTTAGTTGCCCAGCGACTATCATTTCTTCCGTGGTTGCCGCTGAAAACCACTAATCGCCATCATTAGTAGCCCAAGTTGGGACGCGGCATAAAGAACACTTGCCTCAGTAAAAGTTTAGGGGCATGGATTCCATCACCATCACCACCATTGTTATGACCCCGGCAGTTGATTAAGATGTTAAGCAACTAACTTATATCTGACTAACAACAACCAAAACAGGAATAGGAGCATGGGACCTTTGTATTAGCAGGCTAGTGCGCTACCACTGGCTAACTCTTCTATTCTACATGGGTCATAAGTCATGAACTATAGCTGAGTCAGCTATGTATGAACCAATCCACACCAGAGCCTCTAGGCTATGCCAAACTATAGATCAGAGTAGCAAATTAAATTTGGAACGTTGGACTAGCCACATTCAATACCATCTTAAACAAAAACCTTTTTTTTTTAACCCAAATATTTTTCAAAAGGAAATCATAATCCTTATATCTGATACCATACAATAAAAATCTAATTCAAATATGTCTCCTTGGGTCAAATTATCAGTATAATAACAAATACCTATGTCTATAGTGAGTATTGCCTCTCAAAGTTGACATCAATCTCTCTGACACAGTCTTGGCCAAGCCCTCATTTTCAGTAGATATGGCGAAGTTCTGAGAACTGGGTAGGTTCACACCCCGTCACACTCAGCACTCAGGGAGTATGTCGGCGTCAATCACTGGGTGATGTACTAGTGCTATTCTTGGAAGAAGTCTGTTGGTAAATACATAATTATATAAACCTAGTGTGGCCAATCTCCGGAAGGGGATGATCTAGTAAGTTTAGTAATTTTCTATCTATGGGACAGGTTAACGCTAGAGGAATAACATGCTGTAACTAAGGTGAAATTGAAAAAAATACCTAAAGAGAAGGCTGGATGTAAATGGAATCTGACATCATTTCTGTAAGACCAATTTAAATGAGATAGCCCATCATCATTACTCACCATGGCTCATCATCATAGCTATATTTTATTTTCATATCATAAATGGAAATAATGTTTCGATTGTGACACAACTAGAAGACCATGTATGTGCGTGAATCTGCAATAAACATATTAATTTAAACCCCAAATGGAAGGGCCGGCCGCTAGTTGAAGATTTACATTTTGTGCCAGGATGCTTTATTACAGGCAGATGGCGCTGGTTAGGTTCTGCACCTCAGAGCTGGATCGGGGATCTAGGGTTGAGGAGAAGAACCCGGGTTATTGAGAATTAGCACCAGTGGCGGGTCCAAGGGACGGTGGGGGGGGGGGGGGAGGGGGGAGGGGGAAGAGGGCTAATTGCAATGAGTTATGTTTATCATTATCTTTTCACAACATCTTCCCTTCAAGTACTGGGTTAACTTTACTCCACTTCTATTTTCAGAAAAAATAAATTAAGCTGAAAACCTGTTAAAACTATCAGAGATACATTTCAAAGAACTGATACTCCCTCACATTGATAATTCCGTGGTATGATAATTCCGTGGTATGATAATTCCGTGGTATGACACATATTTTCCGAAAATAACAATTCTAGGTAAAATAATTATTTGATTTAGATCTCAGATCGCAACTGCCAACAGCGAATGGGGCTTTAAGATCAACATGACGTCCAGTATACGAGGTCTCAGCTCCGTTCAAACAGAAGTTGTTACACACCATACTGGGGTGGAGAGTGGTATAGACCTTTCCCATTAAGAGTGTGGCACCCCCTGATGAGTTAAACCGAAACAGGGCTTTAGGTCTTTTCCTATAGTTAACCTATATGAAGTGAAGCATTATAGTATGAAGTGAAGTATATAGGTTAACTATAGGAAAAGACCTAAAATACTGTTTCAATTTAACTAATCAGTGGACTAATGAGAAAGGTGTATATGTCTATAGGAGACTGGCGGCCAAGGACTGGGGAAACCAAAGAGTGGTTGTTTGACCCAAGACTCAATCACACAGACCCGCCCACAGACGACCAATGAAGTGAAACCTCAGGAGTCTCAGACCTTTTCTTTAAATGCAGGGTTTCACTAATAATTGATAATGACCTTTTTACCAGAGACTCGGTTGGTGATAAGGCTTTAACCAGGTCAGGGACGTGACGTGATTCTTGCAATGTTGCATCAATGCAAGAAATGACAACGCTCATTATTTTCCATAATACTTACCTAATATGCATTTTTTATGCCTTTCTGAATACACATTTCTCAATTTTTGTAAAAGTTAAATACACTATATTTACATGTAAATATTTCTCGCACACAATTAGGTAGCAATAATTGCTCTACAATGTAACAAAATATGTGCTAAATTGGCAAAAATGAAAGCCATGTTTTTTGTTTGTCTTCATCTCATGGTACAAATACTAGACTCTTAAGCAGTATACCCACTGGGCAATTTTGGGAAGAATCGGTGCTGAGGTTAGCGCCAACGTCGGCGCGGCCATCGGCCAACACTACTTAGACAACACATACCCACACAAAACTGTCAGCGCCGATCATGCCAGTCCTCATTAAACATGTTTAATAATTTTATGCCTACGCCGACCGTCGGTGCCAACTTCAGCTAGTTGGTTAGTGGGTATGGGGCTTTATTGGTCCTAATCAAAATGACAATGATCACAATGTAACCATACGGTAAAAGTTTTGCACAAAGGTAGAGAGTAAATCACTTTGCACATGAAATTAGTTGTATACCAATATGTAATGAAGAGAACGTCACCAGTTGTAAATAAGGGAATTAAAGGAAGTATTCCAAATTACAGAAATTGTTATATCACGTAGTATAAAGGTAGCATGAGCTGCTGGTAGGTGTAAATATACCTGTCGCGCAGTAGCAGACAGGATGCATCTCCCAGCGAGCGTCGATGCTCGGGAAAATCAATAACAGACTGCTATATATAGAGTTAAACCTCTGGGAACGGCGGAGAGCACTATTACGTTTGGACATACACGAGTCTTGAGGATTCGAAGGGGTTTAGATAGCTATACGTAGAAAGGACATCTGGTGACTGTTGGAAGAATTACTGTGTTGAGAACGGATGAAAGAACAAGTTGACTCTTAGGAGAAAGCTTACTCTTCATCAGTCGGACTTGTGACCCTGGGAATATTAACCATCATTGCACTGGCTCTGTACGCATACGAGTGATCCACCGAATAAACCTGACTTACAGCCAAGCGTTGTTTGCGTTGTGGAAATGAGCGCCCATCTCATGAACTTACCTACCACCTGACTAGCATATACTAAAGCGAGTAACAAAGGCGGAAACGTTAAACATCATAAACAGTTCCCCATTTATTAAGCAACCATAAAACAACAACTAGCGTTCAGTTTTTCTAATTATAAAATATAATTCACACTATATATTGCCTATTATTCGACTATAGTTTTAAAAATTTGGCAAAATGTATTTAAATATCATGTTATAAGACAAATATGTAAGACTGTAAGTCATAGTATTGAAATCAACAACGTTGTCATATCATAAATGACGTTGTTGCAATATTTAGCAATGCTGCTGAGTATGACAATGTTGTTGATTTAAAGGTACTTGATGCTGTTCAGGGCACCACCTGGGTCATAGATTAAGAACTACAAAAAAAAATATTTCTGAATGCTCTTTTAAACATATTACTTGTCTAATAATGCTTTGAGAAGTAAAGTTAAGGTGTTTTTGCTCAATTAGAATAGCAGGGTATCAAATTACCATACTATAAAAACCGAAAATACCTCACTTTTTCAATGTTTTTCAGTATAGTTTTTCTGACAAACAGTGAATATTAAATGTTGTGGTTTAGATATTTACTCCTAAGTAAATGCTAGATATTCCAGAAGTTTCATAAGAATTCCATTGGTAGTATTTTTCACAGAGTAAAAAAACTGATATTTCCCATTGAAATCAATGGTAGAGATCAAATTCTTTATCAGGCTGTAACTCTTATCGGAAATGGTGAAAATTGTTTATATTGTTAATATATATTCCTCTGTATATAAGCTAAATCTCCTGCAAAAAGTTTGTGAGATTTGCAATTGATATAATATTATTACTGCAATTGGCGACACACTATCGCGGGTATCACCAATAGAAATACAGTGTGTATCCTTAAAGGGATGAAGTGAACACTTTGTCAACTTGCTAGTAATAGATTCATTGCATGCTCTTAAGCCTGTATTTTATGGAATATAGGATTAACAAGAACAATTAAACTGTTTGTCAACTGGCTGTGAAGAGTTAAAGGGGAACACCAGTGACAAACTACAACAAAATTGTAAATATATCTTGCCTTTCTGATGTCATCAGTCAAAACATCATCAAAATCGGATAAGCGGTTCAAAAGTTATTGAGTAAGTAAGATTCTTCTGAGCTCCCCACTGGCCATTTTGAATAGATTTCCAAGCATGCACCTCACCATGAAACCAAATTGTGGTTCCTGTTTAGTTTCCTGTAGGCTTTGCTATAGTATTTCATGCATTTTTAGAATCTATTTATGAAAATGTTATTCAACGAAACATAATGAAACGACATATGCTTAGTCCTTAGATACTTTGAGGCACATTTTGTAAAAAGGAATTTCATAGGAATGTACATCCTAATATAGTAAAGTTTCATGGCAACATTAGTATATATAGCAACCCCACCATAAGAATAACAGCCCCTATGAAGCTATTTATAAAAATTTATAAGGTATTTAATCTTACTAAAACCATATATACCATGATACATTAGTATCAATTCACCCTTATTTGGTCCATAACTTTTGAACCGATGCTCCGATTTGCTTTTCATTTCACCATCAGTTTGGGAATTTTATATTCTCTATGCACAAAACATGTGTTATTTCACTGGAGTGCCTCTTTAAACCTTTTCACTGATAATGACATAACATGTCTTTATCACTCTATCTAAGCTTAATGCCTGGGAGCTCAATGTTGATTATTATATGTACCAGCAACATTGCAATGTGGAATATGGGTTTTAAAGGCAAACTTGAGGTCGACTGCTAATCAACTTACCACTAAAAAATTCAGATTGGGCTCTGACAGGGAAGAAGTTATTCAAAAAAGGACTAGAACCTTTCTACTAATAGATAAAATCTCAATATCTAAGCGCGATTCCCACCATAGATTATTAGAATTGGGAGTAAAATCAGCATGTGGAGTATAGATGTTCGTGGAATAAGTCGGCTCTCTATCAGCCGGCTGTAAAGATTTAAACTTTTTAGTGATAAATAAAAGGTCTATGTTCAGCTTTATTCACACTGCAGCTTTTTCTTTTTAAATCACAGCAGAACAGATACAGGAAATATACTAGGCACACTTATAGTCAAGGAATCTGTGTATACCCTTACAAGGAAGAAGCCAGTTGTTTTTCACCTGGCTTTAAAGAGTTGTCTAGCTGTTTTAAAGACTTGTATTGCCCCTTCAAAGAGTGAGTAGTGAGGGGGCTGTGAGGGGAGGACGGACGATTCATGGGGAATGTCAAGCTGTGACCTTCGCCATTTCCTGCCACTAACACCAGGGGGCGGAAGTGGTGCCGTCTCCGAGGGGTGGGGCAGGGGGGAGGGAGGTGGGGGGAGGTAAAGACCTGAAGCTAATAAGGAGTTGGCCCCATCACACTTCCCAGTAAAACGCCCTTTCTTGTTAGCACTCTGCTTGTATTGAGAACTTGCAACAATGGCTCGTAGCATAGTGCCGAGTATACCAGTGTGAGACGTTTGTTTTGTAGTGAGGATATTAATGAAGACTTGAAGGCAGGAGTTGTGGTTGATATAAAATATATTTCTGTACAGTCTCAGGAGTGTAGGCCTAAAGGCCTATGGCTGCTTAGTGGTTACATGTTGTCTCTTCTGCTGCTGGACCCAGAGTGTCCCTACAGCAGGGGTGCACTTCCCCACCTTACCTTTGGCCTCTGACCCAATTACATTACTTAGGCCAGTTGACCACTAGGGGGAGAGGGGTGTTAACAAAGGTTTCACCATGAACTCTATGATTTATTATTCATACATATTTGATATGTCTTTTAATAACTTAGGAAATTATGATTTTGATGGAGTTTATATAAAAGATTTGGTAAATACTTGTAATAAGCCCATCCCACATTGTGAATATCCCAGGGTTGGAAACATAGCTGTTTAAACAATCCTTGTCTCCAGGAGTTGGGGATACTGAAATAGGCAAGACTTCTGTTTTTCTTCATCTTCAAGTATTGCTTAAACATTATAATTCCTTAAATTCTATTGATTAGCAGATTTGTAGGTTTGCTAGACAATCAAAAGGCTGTATTTCAGGGCAAAATAGGGTTGGATATTATAGGCTGGGCTGACAGGCTTCAATATTGGTTCTTATGAGGAAAATGTCAAAATAGAAGGGTGCATTTTACAGATTTTAGGAGCAATCTCTCAAAAGAATTGCCTTGGTTTATTTTGTATTATCTAACCATTTTCAGGTAATAAATGTGGATGCAATTTTAAAAGTATTTCATGGTAAACATTAATTTTGGTGTAGACTGGGATGGGCTTTTTATTAGAGTGAGGATATGCTATGCCTAAACTTAGATATGACACCAGCAAACTACGTCGCTCTAGAATCACGCACTGTTTTGCAAAAGCCCAACTTCGAATTTAATCCATGGCCACTTATAATAATTTTTTTCTTCGCTGAAAATCCCAATGGGACCTCTCAAAACATAGAAGTACTTGTTCTGGGATACTGAGTTGATTCATCATTAGCTATATGATATCCCTTAGCCATGACGCGGAGTCAGTTATTATAAAACCTTTTTAAATGCTCTCAATGTGGCTCATAGATAAATCTAACGTTTATGAATTCTGAAAATATAAAATGGCTCGTTACGAATTTGTGCAATTACATCAGATGCATTCAGCACGAATATTTGTTCCAGATGTTTTAATACTGTGCAAACTAATACTTTCAAAATGATTACCAATATCGCACCCGGATCCAGACACATGGCATCGTGAAGTCATCTGCACAATGTCTAGGGTCCTATATTGCTCCAATAATCCAGCGTTCTAGGGAGGCACATTTATGGCATTTTGTCTATAGGATTAAGAACCGTGTCTAATCTCTCCCGACAGCATCTACACTCAATCTTTCATCTATGTGGAGGCACATTTAATCAGGACTTCTCCCTGGGAGGGCCGTGCTATTTCTGAGTAGTTACAATGAGGAGCTCTTTGAGCTGATCCCAGCACTGCGAGGAGCCTGGGCTCAGTGTGGGGTAATTACTGCAGGGAAAGCTGGCACAGAGCGATAGAAGATAATACGGGAACTTTCCCATCTATAGAGCGGAGAGATCAAGCTGAGCTGGAGGTGAACATGACCTGGGTAAATCATGAGCAGTAGAAGTTCAGTGGTCGAGAATGTAGACAGGCAGTAGAACAGCAGTAGCTGTTGACAGACATGTAGTAGACAGGCAGTAGACCAGCAGTAGCTGTTGACAGACATGTAGTAGACAGGCAGTAGGGCAGCAGTAGCTGTTGACAGACATGCAGTAGGCATGCAGTAGACCAGCAGTAGCTGTTGACAGACATGTAGTAGACAGGCAGTAGACCAACAGTAGCTGTTGACAGACATGCAGTAGGCATGCAGTAGACCAGCAGTAGCTGTTGACAGACATGTAGTAGACAGGCAGTAGACCAGCAGTAGCTGTTGACAGACATGCAGTAGACCAGCAGTAGCTGTTGACAGACATGTAGTAGACTGGCAGTAGACCAGCAGTAGCTGTTGACAGACATGCAGTAGGCATGCAGTAGACCAGCAGTAGCTGTTGACAGACATGTAGTAGGCATGCAGTAGACCAGCAGCAGCTGTTGACAGACATGTAGTAGACAGGCAGTAGACCAGCAGCAGCTGTTGACAGACATGTAGTAAGCATGCAGTAGACCAGCAGTACCTGTTGACAGACATGTAGTAGACAGGCAGTAGACCAGCAGTAGCTGTTGACAGACATGTAGTAGGCATGCAGTAGACCAGCAGTAGCTGTTGACAGACATGTAGTAGACAGGCAGTAGACCAGCAGTAGCTGTTGACAGACATGTAGTAGACAGGCAGTAGACCAGCAGTAGCTGGGGTCAGACATGTAGTAAGCATGCAGTAGACCAGCAGTAGCTGTTGACGGACATGTAGTAGACAGGCAGTAGACCAGCAGTAGCTGTTGACAGACATGTAGTAAGCATGCAGTAGACCAGCAGTAGCTGTTGACAGACATGTAGTAGACAGGCAGTAGACCAGCAGTAGCTGTTGACAGACATGTAGTAGACAGGCAGTAGACCAGCAGTAGCTGGGGTCAGACATGTAGTAAGCATGCAGTAGACCAGCAGTAGCTGTTGACAGACATGTAGTAGACAGGCAGTAGACCAGCAGTAGCTGGGGTCAGACATGTAGTAAGCATGCAGTAGACCAGCAGTAGCTGTTGACGGACATGTAGTAGACAGGCAGTAGACCAGCAGTAGCTGTTGACAGACATGTAGTAAGCATGCAGTAGACCAGCAGTAGCTGTTGACAGACATGTAGTAGACAGGCAGTAGACCAGCAGTAGCTGTTGACAGACATGCAGTAAGCATGCAGTAGACCAGCAGTAGCTGTTGACAGACATGTAGTAGACAGGCAGTAGACCAGCAGCAGCTGTTGACAGACATGTAGTAGACAGGCAGTAGACCAGCAGTAGCTGGGGTCAGACATGTAGTAAGCATGCAGTAGACCAGCAGTAGCTGTTGACGGACATGTAGTAGACAGGCAGTAGACCAGCAGTAGCTGTTGACAGACATGTAGTAGACAGGCAGTAGAACAGCAGTAGCTGTTGACAGACATGTAGTAGACAGGCAGTAGACCAGCAGTAGCTGTTGACAGACATGTAGTAGACAGGCAGTAGACCAGCAGTAGCTGTTGACAGACATGTAGTAGACAGGCAGTAGAACAGCAGTAGCTGTTGACAGACATGTAGTAGACAGGCAGTAGACCAGCAGTAGCTGTTGACAGACATGTAGTAGACAGGCAGTAGACCAGCAGCAGCTGTTGACAGACATGTAGTAGACAGGCAGTAGACCAGCAGCAGCTGGGGTCGGACTGGCAGTGGATGGGCAGGGGTAGACGGACCATAGATAGTAAATGGATCATAGATTTACTGAAGATAGATGGGTAGATGATTGGTAGAATATCAGTACTATATGAACAGTAAACATGTAGTAGAGTAGCAGTAGGGGATAGTAAACAGGCAGTAAATTAGTAAGAGAAGGTAGTAGAAGTGTGGTAAAAAAGCTCCAGACATGTAGAAGACGGTATGTAATTAATAGGAAGTAGACGAACTTAATATTCTGTTTTATAACAACCAATTCTGTGTACCGAACACCGTTCTTTCAGTTTTTGTTAATGCTTTAGGCCCCCGACTCGGTGAAGGTGACTCACTCTCAGACTGTTTAACCCCTGTCTGGTATCCTTGTCCTTTTTAACAGTAATTATTGTAAAATATGACAGACCAGAGGCATCTGACATGTGTGCATGGTCAATTCTATTTTAGTAAGGGTGTACTAGCTATTTCACCACTAGAGCTGGCAATAATTTCAACAGAGGGATATGAGCCTTATGGTATTTAGGGGCCTATTACGTAAGCGATCACTTTAATCGTCTGGCAACACGGGAGCTTTTAGCGTGAATTTGTACTGAAGTGTGAATTTGTACTGCTTACATGCTGCACATACCTTGTTGTTATGCCTAAATGTCATGTTATCGACACGTTGTTGCAAAGACCTAAGTTGTCTACCTTGTGGAAAGATCAATGATTTCTAATTTACAAGTCAACAGTACCTTGTGTGTGCCGAGGTCCGTTGTTCACTCCTGTGCAATAAGCTCCAGACAGTTGACATTTCCAGGCGAAAGTACTTTGTTCTCAAACAATGAAAACCATTTCGTTATTGCAGAGAATACAAACAAGGTAGAGTCTTCTCGAAGGTATTTTGTTTTCATATTTCTGTTATCTATTCCGTAGGATGAGATGAAGCGTATTGAAAAACTGAAAGACGGAGGCAGGGAGGCGCATTTTTGTGTTTGTTGTCAATCCGTGTGTAATAATCTCACAGCAGATCGAGTGACTATTGACAATAGTGTCGGGCAGAATTTCACACCAATCCATTGTTGGACATGATGAAAACGTGCCTTTCGTTTGGTTTGCAGACTTTGCCTTCAATACTCCTTTGTCTCTCCAGTTTTACTAGACACGTCCCACTTTCATAACAGAGTCTTTATCGTGCGGTATTTCTCTCATGGTTGTTATGGATTGCTTGGACTAGACAGCTTCAGACTTATCAAATAAAGATGTAGAAAAAACAGTTACTGTAAAATACCAATGTAGGGTAATATTGTTGAGTTATAAACATCAGGAAGATTACATCTCATATATTAATTGGATATATTTTTGTCGCTGAAATAAAATATACTCCAGTAACCGTCCGTAATAAGAACATCAGTTCAGTGATGCAGTTCTGTCTGATGAGGTTTTGACGCAATGTAATCAATTTGTCACCACGGTCGAAACTATACCTATGGTAGGATATATAAGCTGCAACTGTAGTTGCTCAAGCGTTCCCTTTTGACTGTCAACTCATGTAAACGTTACACAGGCTGCAGTAAGTAATAGATTGAACAAACTGTCACAGTTGCAATTAATCCCTGTCAAGGCACGTTGAAGAGTTTGAGGTCATCAGCGTCCCACTTAAATGATGACCGACAGCGTGCTGGCGAGGTTAACACCGTCATGATCAAAACTGTTCGATCTGGTACGTTGGCCGCCAACATCGGGAACTTGGCTGCTTACATTTAAAGCCCTCGCCGATATGGGTGTATTCTCTTATCTTTGTTGCTATGTTGTCCGTAGCACCCCAAAGTGATGACAAAACATTAAAAATGGGCCACTGATGAATGTGGGGCCTTTTGGCTGCCAATGACCATGTTTGTCGGTTGAGTGGAAACCAGCCTGGAAGGAAAGATTCTATATACTTTTTGAGCTTGTTGTCTGCTCAGTTTTTAAATAGACACCAACAAACCAGCCTGTTGGCATCTCAACTTGATGACAAACATCTAAATACAACAATACAATTTAAGGTGGGAACCCACTGAGCGTTGGCACTAAGATTCTGGTCGATTTAGAGATTACCAGCAATTAACAATATGCAACTACAGATATTTGATGCACCAGTTGTGAAGCTTGATTATTATAACAAAATAAAGTATAAATCATCTCCAATTTATAAAGGTGGGACACTATGGAATGGACTACCAGCCAATGTACGTAATATATTAGATAGTAATGTATTCAAACAGGTAATAATGCAATATGTTTGAGTATATGTACTTATATCAGATTACGCTGTTATATCGATATGGTATATAACTTGTATCATCTCATCCCATCTCATCTCATTTCTCATTTTCTTGCTATATGTAAACGATTGGAAGTGAATTGCTGAAGTAAAACCTGGACTACATGAGAGACTGGGAGATGAATTGTTTCTCCCGAATGTAACCAGTATAAATGAATTTGAAAAAAAAACACTGTCAGATATTTTCCAAGAAATCAACCTTTTTATGATAGATTTTTGGTTGAACTGCTCAGTGAGAACACAATGTCTGGTCGTTTTCTGGTCGTTCTTGACCATTTCTGGTAGTTTTGACCAAAACTAAGCGACTAGAACTGGTTAAAACGACAAGAATTAAGTTTATTCACTCAATGGGTTCCAGCCTTATGGGGGCTGCTGATGTATTTCTAACATCATTGACTGATAACATTGTGTGTAAGCCACTGGTGACGTCGCTTACTGGAGGCCTATAAAAGGTGACTAGTTGTCACAAAATAAATAGGGTGTTCAGGTAGCACAGTGGTAGAGTGCTGGCTTTGTCATCTGAAGGTTGGCGGTCCAAGTCTCTGTCCTGCTGCTGTAGTATTATACATTCTTCCTTTGGTCAACAACAGGGTTATCAAAGGCCTATAGTTATAGTGCCACCAGCCCTTGTGTGTGGTACCCTGCCTACTGGACATTGCATATAAAGAACACCTGCCACGGTGTCCTCCTTGATGCTCAACTGTTAACATAATGATATACGCGTTGTTGAATTATGTTTTGGGGAATAGCATCATGACAAAACTTTGTACCTGAAGACAGACCTGATATCGATGGTCTTAAGTTACTTGACCACATGTTGACCAGAGGACAACCCTGACTCAAAGGCCTACAGCCTCCCTTAGGATCCTAAAACATCTCAAGGTCTCGAGTCCTGTTAACTCATTTTCCTGGGTCCAACCAAACAACAGAATAGGCATTTATACCTAGCTGCTTGGTTAGGGAGGTGTTGTCCAGCCAATGATGCGACGTTACCATAATGTAGCAGCAACATTCTGCTTGGTTTTGTATTTGGTTATTGTTACATTCTTTTGATGACCGTACCCCCAATTACGTCACTGCAACATACCGCTGTATCATTGCACTTTGATGTTATTACAACGTTCTGGTTACCTTCTTCAACCCAAACAGAATGTGCTTGTAACATTCTGTTTTGGTTTCATCCTAATCTCACCAAAAATGATGTCATAATAACATTCTGATTTGGTGAGGTTCAACCTCGCCATCAATAACATGATTGTTAAGTGTCATCTTAGTGAATAACAAACTGACTAAAAAGTATGGTTGCAGAACGTTTCTGGTACATCTCAAGCTGGCTGGGTGTGGACTTTGTTGTGTGGGTGAATGTCCGTCGACAGCTGAGGTCGTCTTTCTGTACCACTTGGTCCCCTCTCTGCATGGAGTGTGAGGTTAGATGTACAGACAGGTGGGTACCACAAGGTTCACTCCAAATAGAGGCATTCTTTCTCATTCAGTACACATTTATAGAATCCTTATCGCACCAGAAGAGCATCTTCCATTCATATAGGCAATTCAAATTACATGCTTAATCAATGTATCTTTATTTATCATAATTCAAAAGATCTTACTCTGGGGATGTAACTTTGTTTATCAGTTCCCCCTACATACATAACACCAGGGTAAGATCTGCTGACTAGTAATAATCAAAGATAATAAACTGTATTATATACTCCCTAATACCTTCAATTCTAGAACAATGATAAATTGTTATGCAAAAGGTCACGCAGTTCATACCAGTTGGGTGGTTTTAGACCTCACATAATTGTATAACCTGTATTCATAGCCCCGCGTACATGAATATCCCCCATCACATCCACCACGTATTAACCACCTAGTCACACCCCATGTTAAGATGTGCGCATGCGCACCACATGCCCCATGTGACTGGACCTACTGGCGCAGACAGGGACGGATTTCCCCTTAATTTCCGCCGTGTAAGCAGTTTTCTAGATCACGTGAAGTTTGTGCTTCAATACCCCACACGCTCCTTTAACAGACTTTATCTAAAGACCCCTCAAGTTGGACTCAAGATAAACAGCCAGCTTCAAACGGATTTGGATTTAAAGCAGAGGCTTTATACTCGAGGTAAAGACTGAGCACTCCTTTCTGGACCATGTCTTTGCGTGATGACAACTTCAAGAAAATCATTCCATTGGCGGTGACATCACTTGCATTTAGGATTAAGTCCAATATGCAATACTAGTTGCAAGAACTCCCTTTGACAATGAACAGTCTAGAGGGGCTTGTCCGCTCAGCCCACCAGTCAATGCTCGTAGTGTTTAAGGATAATGCCCACCAACTAGTTCACCCCCCTAGTGGTGAAAACTGTAAAATCCCCCTGGGGCATAGGGACATTTCCTAAAACTTGATCTAAAATGCTATTCATAATCTAAAAGGTCTGTTTAGGAAACTTAAACCAAAATTTGATTGGTTTAGGGAATTTTCCTTTTGCTTTAGAAATGCCTGTTGGCAGAAAGTGGCACTTGGTCACTAAACACATTTTTTCACAAATGTCATCCTTACAAGCTAATTGCTGAGGATATACAGGAAACCGGTGTTCTAATATGTTAACAAGTTTGGCTGCTTTGAAAATTACTTGGTGATTTATATATTTTGCATCTTTATTTGTCTCTGCACTGCAAAACATGCCAAAAAGGTATGACGTTTTTTCCTATTTTTTACGCATGTTTCTTCACCTAACTCAATAGATCACCCCGGAACTTGTGCTATTTTTTAGTTTTATGTTCAAAACATATATATATGTAGGTATTTATATAGTGATTTTGAGACAAGTTCCATGTTTAGAAATCTTTTTATAAAAGGTTTTAGGCAAAATAAGGGCTTCAAAAAGAGCCTCCTAGGACATCTAGCATTTTTTTCTTAAAGTAGAATATATATCAAATGCAATATTTAGCCACAAAATAAATATATAGCACCTCCTTGATACATTTCATGCAAGAAACATTAATAACTTGTAAATCTTGTATCTTAATTTCATGAGTATTTAATTTCTGATTTTCTCTGAAAATGTCCCGAGGTATCATCTAATAGCTCTTAAATAAACCCCAGGATCCCCACTTTTCTTTTCATATATTGGCTCTATATCACCAGGGGATCAATTGTACCAAATTACAATGCATTTCCATGTTTCGTTTAGTTAGTGGGCATTTTCCTTAAGTTTAACAAGAGTTAACACTCTTAGGACTGACCATCTGGGTCAGTACAATGCAACTGGTTGTGTGACGCACAGAACCGTTTGACATCTACCTGCCAGTATAAAAGTGTTAGATTAGTTTAAAGCAGATGAGAGGTATGTCTTGCTCATGTTCCTGGATAATGGTCATTTGCTGATAAACCTCATCACTCTTGTATACAATGAACTCTGATTCAATCAGACCAAGTTAACTCTACCAGCAGTAAGTGACCCACAAGATGAACAGCGAGAGATTGAATAACAATGGCAAATAATCTTTACAAAACTAAATTCGGTCAGTAGAACAGCTACAAATCAATAGGGAGACCTATTATTACAGCCACAGGTGGCGCCACAGTAGCACCAGGCCCCTGAGTACACATTCTTTACTGTTTACGTTCTTTGGTTGAGGTAAAGATTAATGCTCACACCCTTAATCATTATAAGCTGCTTGCGCAAGTAATACCCACAGAGGCAGAGACTAGACATTGTCGGGACGTCGTCTAGGCCGTCTCAGACCCGGCTTAACCGTCATCACAGTGTAAGCCCTGACCAGGGAGGCCGTCCTCACACATTAAGACGTTCTGCGACACGACGACCTCTGTAGAGAGTCATCTCTATCATATAGCGGCCACTTGATTGGCCCCTGGGGCATGGTGGCACCAACGAAAACCATGGGTTTGAAGTGTGTAGTTTTTAGGTGATTTTTCTACCTACAGAGACTTATGTCTAGAGCAAAGAACATCTCGCTGAAGAATGACCTTACTATTATGTTTGGTAGAGCACGGCATCTGATGGTACCATACCACAAACTATAATGGGAGAAAAGGGATTTCTTAAGGGTTAGGGAATTATTTCAGAAAGGATTTGGGGTGCTCATGAATGTACTAGGTAGTATTGAAATGTTTTGCATTTAGGCGAACACACATGATGTGTTTTCTCTTTGTCAAGTTTATGTCCCCACCAAAAGAGAGGGGATGGATTCGACCTGAGGGTAAGGGGGTAACGAAAAAGGGTGTAAGTAGGTGGTCCCAATGTCACCCTAACCCTGTGCCTGTACCACTGTCGTTAAGATTGTGTTTTGATTCTGCTAATTGCTTGCCGTAAGTTAATCGACATCATATCATGTGAACAAGGCCTGACGTGACTGACAGTCTGGGTGAGGAGAAGTCTGATGATGTTAGAGGGAAGAGTCAGTGAATTTCAATCAGAAATATTTTACGTTATTATGATAGCTCTGCTCCTAAAATTGAGGTATGCCATGTTTCTCTAATTGACTCCTGCATTAGGAAAACAGGATTTTACTCTATAAAAACACATTTTGAAAATAAGTATTCTTTGATAGATTTTGGCAACGCATACTTTTCTCATGAATCGTTGCCGTTGAATTCTAATATTTCAGGTATTAAGAAACCAAGTGACACTCCCTGGGAAAGCCTGTGGGTTCTACTTTACTGATAAGCCTGTTTGTGACGTCATATTTGCCATACCTATCTTAGGCACCCAGAAACATATCTATATAATACATATATATGCACATACATTGTCTTTACAAAGCTAGGTATGTAATTACAGAAACTTTATAAGCACATGTCTAATTCGATCATTTCATAATAGAATGTTGTAAAATATTCAAATGTTAGTTTAGGGAACTGCATTTTTGCATCATGTTGAATGTGCTAATGACTGCCATGTCTATAGTATTGGCACAGCTATAGTAACCCATAAGAACATGGTTATGATATCTAAAATGTATAATTTATGTGATCAATAGATATTTACAGAAGTTAAACAAGCGTAATTACTGATTGATATCTCTTTATCATATGTGTGTTATCTAAAACTATGGTTTAGAATTGTACACTCATCGGGTCAATATCCTCCTAAAAGTACGCAATCTGGGGCCTGTTTTGTACCCTTAATGCTCAAAGGCTCAACATTCTCTTACAGTAATTTTATCTAGTGGGTGCTCACTTTCAAAAGCCATGCCCCAAATGTCCAAAACTTAATATCAGACCGTGATGTATGCCTGTTCTGATGCAGAATACACATTCGCACATGGCAAATATTACGTCACTGATTCTGACACCCTGCGCCGACTACTGAGAGACAGACAAAGCATTATCAGAGCCATGTTGCGCTGAGCACAGGGTCCCTTATATTAATAAGTGTGAAAACACTTTAACAGGACAAACATTTTAGTGTTTTTTTGACGTGTATATATTTTTAATGATATGGATAGTTAGATAGAATAGTTTTAACTGATTTTCTAAATATCTCCATATATCACCTTTAAGGGGGTCGTCATGAAGGGCTGTTTTTAATACATAATGGCCAGCAGCATAGATATTTCAAAGCAAGGACAGTGTACAAGGAAGATACGGCCATCTTATCAAGCAGCTGTGGAACATTAAGACAGCCATATCATGAACATTAAAGGGCGTGGAACAGTGCACTCATGAAAACTGAGACATTTTTCTATGTCATGATGTACACATACTGGTCTGGTATATAGCATATTGTTCTTTTCTGCTTTCTATCAGCCTTGTAAAGTTGTATTAAGGTTCCTCAGGGGCTCCTAGGTATTATGTTACCCGTTGCAATTGTGTACCATCAGCAAATCACAATAGGAATATCGCAAAGTGAAAGATAAGCTTCAAGGCAATATTCTACAAAACAAAAGTGCTTGCTGTAGATATTTATACAATGTAGCATTATATTAAGGACGTTTGTTCAGCGGACGGTTTCTGCCAGGGTTTGGTAGCCTGCATGTGCTGCCAAAAAACATCTACAAAATTTCGGGGTGGTGTTTTTTGTGGCCACGATGGAAAATCCTGCCCAGAGGACATCCACGAAGTTTCATAGATATGAAAATTCAGTGAGAAATCATGCTAAAATCATTCACAATATATAAATATTCACCTAAAATATTTCTTAATTTCACACGGGGACAGCTACTCACCATATTGCGTGGGCTAATTTAGCACAGGACCAGAGAGATAACATTCACCCATCAGCATGGCTGTAATGGTACCGTGATTGGCTTGGAAATCTTCCTTGATCTGTAACCATTATATTCATTGAGTTAGTTGGTATTGATGTCTATTGCAACGAATGCTATAAAGAAATCTAGTTTTGATAACGTAAATATTTGCCTCTTGTGTTGCTCTCTTAGTATGTTCTTCTCAAGTTAGCATTCTGTGGTTAAGTTCATTCTTCTGGACTTACATACTCTTTATGGCTAGATATTTACTTGATTGTGATAAAAAAATCGATATAAATGTGGGAGAAAAAGCCATGCCATTACCATTAATTTTGAACTAGAAGCAGTATGTTTACAGTTTCAACGTTCATCTTTGGAAAGCAAATCTCTTAATAAAAGAATCGGGCATGGTTTGGAGGTTGTACCTAGTGGATGTTTGATTATGAGGGCAACTTATGTTGGAGATGTATGTGGGGAACTCAAGTTACTGGTCGAAGTGGAAGATAAGTCTTGGGGATTGATGTGGGAAACCGAAGTGCGATATTGAAATGGGATATCTTTCTATAGAAATGATGTAAAAAAAACAATATGAGAGTGCTACAGTATTGATAGTTGTCCAAGTTATTAACTGGCACTAAAAAAGGTCTATTTCAGGCTAGATAAGACTGAAGCAAACACTATTAGGCCTGTATTCCACATACCGATTTTGATGGTGGCAATCTAGCATTTCTTTTATTTTCTTTGAGAAGCTTGCAAGATGCTATACATCCTATATACCAATTGAACGAGAATTGTAGGACCTTTCTAGTGATATATAAAATGTCTATACCTAACCTTAATTCCCGCTACTGATTTATAAAAATATTGGCACGTGGAATTAAGGCTTTACATTTCCATGGCCGCGCTGATTCTACAAAGCCAGCAGCTCCGGGCTCGGTAATATCAGACCTAACAGACTCCGCCGTTATCAACACTCTCCGCCTCCCGTTAAAAACATTGGTAATTTCTGAAGGTAAACACTCGGAGATGGACATAATTGGAAGCAGACATGCAATTAGACGGCGACATGGGCTGTTTGGATGAGGTGGACAAAAACCTGACAATGTTGGCTTTAGTTTATGAGGACAGGCCTGAGCCATGTTGCCGGGGTAAGGGGACGACAGGCCCTCCTCCTGTCTGTTGACTGTGCCATGTTTCAGAGAATAAGCCGTACTGTGCAATGATAACCCGAGCTGCGGCTTCATGATATAAAGGCATTTTTCTACACAGCGAACGAAGACAGTATTACACTACACGACTTGAGCTGCGATATGAAGGTGTCACAGAGAGTCAAACATTAGACATAAAGTTCTTTTTTATACGTACATAAGATACTTCAAATTGCTAATTTTTAACAATCATATCATTCCTGTATGTGAATTGCCTGTAAGATAGTAAGGGTTAACACAGTTGGTAGCTTAGGCAGGCAGTAAAGTCAGGGGCAAGTTCTGTGACCATACCTTTATAGTTAGTCTGTTTCTTACTAAGTTTTCAGGCAACAGTTGTTATTTTCCGTAAGGTTGAGACTCACCTAAACAGAATGTTATGATAAGGTTGTATAAGCGGCTCGCTATACAAGGAGAGGAGACGACACAGGTTTGGGCAATAATTGATATATGTATACTTGTATTCCGCCATAAACAGTTACACAAATGCGGTACCAACTGGTTCACATCAAGAATAAATAACACATCCTCTACAACACAAATTTTGCTTTGAGTCCTTCACACGAACATGGCGGAGGCGTCGGCGGAGTTCCAATGACGTCATCCACGTGGGTGACGTCACGTCCCCAGGCAGGTAACCTGGAGACGGGGGAGTCCTTGGTTACGCTTATACTTGTATAATGCATTATACGGCCTATAAGCGGCTCGCTATACAAGGAGAGGAGACGACACAGGTTTGGGCAATAATTGATATATGTATACTTGTATTCCGCCAAACCGCCCAAACCTACGAAGTCAACAAAACCTATAAGCGAAAAGTTTGTCTTTTTCCCTAGCCGTGTCTTTCGAGTCCTCGATATAGGATAACACAGTATTAGACGACCACAGTCCGCGCCGCTTGATTTCATGTATTTCGTAGCCAATGCTAGACATAAAGGATGTCCCACCCCTTCTCAGACTGTGTTGTAACCCCGAGTTCTTCTAGTCCTGCTGACCTAGCGGAGTCAGCCAGTCTCTTACTAAACCATGAGTACGTCATGGGTTTGAAACCCATACCTTCCCTCAACCTAAACACCAAATCATCTGGCATAGGGGAAGAGAGCCTAAACATCTCAATCAACCAATACACAGGACATAAAACAGAAACAGGGTTCCTCACAATAACAATCTTTGAAACATATTCATTATATTGGTTGGTTTTAGACGACCTAATAACACCCTGGTTGTCAAACAACAAGTCGCGCACTAAAATGGCATGCTTACCACAGATATTTAAAGAACGAAGGAGGCAACGATAGGCCAAAGTGACCGCACTCCAAAACACTAAATCATTGAACAGCAAGGTGTTAACAACACTAAAGATACAGTGCAACTCTCCAGGATATAGGGGTGGGGCTTTGCCCCTGCCACGTTTTGACAACCTCCTTGCTCCCTTAAGAGCTTGCCTTAGTTTGTAACTCGAGTAGTCGAGACCTTTTCCCCCCAATGACTTTAAATACATTGAGACTCCTGACAGGTAATTAACTATTGATGAATACACCATAAACACAGACAGATATGCAACATATAACACCACATCATCTACACTAGGATTTACAGCATCAACATGGAAAGTGTCACAGAAACATATATAACGCCTAATCTGGTGATCTCTGGCAGACTTTGTGTTGATCGAGGTCGCTGCACCCAGTAGAGCATCAGCACGTTCAATCACATCATCCCTTGTGGGCTCTAAATGGAAAGAACAGATGAACAACACATGAGCCCTCCCCTAATAAGATCTATGGCTAAGTTTGCCTTAACACTAACATCAGACCTTGACAATGCATCTGCCAACAGGTTATCATCTGTTGGAATATAACTAGCGAGTAGATCAACATTGAAAATGAAACATAACCAAAACAACTCTCTAAGGAGTCCCATACAGGCTTTGTTCCTGCTCTGGCCCGTCCTCAACATATACAACACCTGGGTGTTATCGGTGACAATACCTATAGTAGTGTCATGGCAAAGCGGTCCCCAACGCCTAACAGCGGCCACTACTGGCCACAGCTCCAACAAGTTGATGTTACGACACATAGTGTTGCACGAGGGTGGGTCAATGCAATGGTCATGAACGTCTAGAGGGGAAGAACCTTTATGATCCCAAGTGCCCCATAACCAGTCTGCCTCACTCCAGGCGGCAAAGCCATAAAAGGACGCATCTGTTGTAATGACCGAGTACACAGCTCGCTTTATAATTTTCGCTGACCCATTAAAAACCCCACACAGGTTACTCCACCAGGAAAAGTCCCCCCTGATCTCATCTGACAACTGGACTCTACTACCCCTCTTGCAAGACTTGCACAGGTCAAAGATTCTCCTACAGTGGGAGACTAGTCCTCCCAGGCACTCTAGCTGCTTCTTGGATGCGGACCCTTCTCTCTCTACATCTGATATAGTGTCAAATAATTTCTCTATCTTTCCTGGTGGCAGGGACAGTGTCATATTGACAGAATCAACTATGATGCCCAGGAAAATCACTTCCTGTGACGGAGGGATCACTTTACTCCATGACACTGAGAAACCCATCCTGCGAATGACGTTGATTAGCTTTAGCTGGGCCTCCCTACACTCCTCACGAGTTCCCTCTACCACTGCAAAATCGTCCAGATAGTTGACTATCCTAGTCACCCCCTCTGCGCTAGCCATAGCGACTATCAATTCTGACAAGAGGTTAAAAATATAAGGGGCCGATCGGAGACCAAAACACAGGCGATTTTCCTGATACAACTTCTCTTCACCCTTGTCGACCCAGCTGAAACCCTGATACCTGGAATGCTCAGGAAGAATGCTAATGGAACGGTATGCATTAGAGATGTCGGTAACCGACATGTAGTCCCCTTCACTAAGCATCTGAGCCACATTATCCACTGATTTATATGAGAAGTTTTTGAATGTGGTGGACATGTAATCGTTAACACTCACCCCTTTGGGGCGACTGCAGTCGGTAATAGGCCTCAAATGTCTGTCCCCCCTTTCTACAGCACCCAGGGCATGGACACAAATTGGATTTTCTGAGACGCACTGCACCTTCCCCTGATCCAGCTCCTTTTTAATAATACTCGACATTTCCCCCCTAAATTTAGGCTCAGTAATAGAAGAGTAATTTTCACAAAAGTAGCCAGGGATTTCCACATCGTCGACAATCCTGAAACCGTCACAAAGGCCATCCCAAATTTCAGTTACCATTTCAGCTGGCATGGTGCATGCACCTCCAAACAAAAAGTTTGCTACCCTACATGGTTAGCTCTAAAACCACCAATCAGGTGGGTGCACTCACAAGTGCCTAATTTACACTCATCAAAGACATGGATAAATATGCCACCCCTACTTACAGGGGGAGAGAGAATACAACATGAATTCAGTTCACACTTCGTATCATCAACACCAGTACAATTGACATTTTTAACAACGAACGTATCCTCAAACAAAACATCACCGTGGTCAACAAAATGCTCCATAGGGACACACCCTAGTGGTGTTACAACTTCTCCTGCAACACTTACTCCTTTCACAGGTAACAGGCTAACACCCCCTACTAACACATTTTCTACATCCTGACCATCCGAGACAAAAACAGATTTATCAGTAACTCCTCATTTCTGACCGCTAGCTGAAGAGCCATTGTTGGACCCCCTCTGCTTACGGCATCCCGAAAGGCCATGGCCCCCATCCCCACAGTTTGAACAAACATGCAGATAAGTACACTTCGCATCATCGCAACCCCCACTCTTGTTGAAGCGGAGGCAGAGGCGGTCATGTCGGCCTCCTGATTTCTGCTTTGCCGATGACTTTTTGACGCTTGGCTGCACTGTTGCGTCGTAACTAAGGTGCTCTAGCACTAGTGTGTTATCGATTATGCTGAATTTTCCGATGCCCGACTTGGCTGCCACGAGCCTCATAGCCCTGTCATAAGCTATCACTGCGTCGGTGCGGTAGAACTTTGTGTTGGCTTTCTCTGCCAAAACAATCAGGTGCGTCAGCATGCCCTCGATGTCTAGATCTGAAAGATACACCTCCTTGATATTCCTAAGGCAGCAGACCATCAGTTTCTCAAATGTGGTAACAGTCTCACCTTTCTTAAGGTAGGGCCTATGAGAGAACTTGGATCTCCTGAGGAGCTTCGTCGAAGATGTGCGGTGTTTCAGAGAGTGTTTACCCTTGTCTGTCTTACGGGAGTGTGACTCGTCGTCTGACGACTTGCTGCCCTCGGACTCGGACGTCTCGTCGTCGCTAGCTGACGTCGTGCTCGATGATGGGTCCTGGAGAAATGCTATATCGGCCTTTTCAGTTTTCCTGCGCTTTGCTTTACTCTCCTTTCGGCCATACAAAGCCTCACGCAGAGTTTCTTCAAAGACTCCCATCCTACGATCTAAAGCACCAACGGCTGCTCGCCAACCGCCATCTTCGCTTCCGGCGACCTTCTCCGTTTTCACGCCGTCTTTCCCCGCTCCTTTATCCGCCATGTTTGTCGATTCGGTCCAAAAAACCTCACAAAACTTATCCACGCGTGGTTGGTGATAGCACTTGCTTGTATTACAGTTCCTCGCCTGGTTACGAGTGTTCATGTCACGTTGGACGATGGAAAATTTTGCTTTGAGTCCTTCACACGAACATGGCGGAGGCGTTGGCGGAGTTCCAATGACATCATCCAGGTGCGTGACGTCACGTCCCCAGACAGGTAACCTGGAGACGGGGGAGTCCTTGATTACGCTATCCCGTTATACTTGTATAATGCATTATACGGCCTAGTGCAATGTCACAATGTTACTTGCCATTCATCACCCCAGTGGGTATTTTAGGGCACTGAAGCAGCGGCCATTTGGAAAGGGCAAACTTTGGCCACTGACAAGGACTAGTCGCCAGGGTTAGTCCTTTATTGGGACGGATTGAAACCAATGTAACTATTACAATATTGAATTCTGATGAAGGATGTAACAATCCGAAACATGTAAATTCGACCACCTTTGAATGTCTTAATAAATTTCAAAGTCTACAACAAGTCGTCGTTGAGTTAGATGTTCTACACTACAGTTAACTATTACAATAGTATCATCCAAAGCAGGCCACGGTGGTGCTGTTCTATTGCTGTAGCGGTAGACTCAGGCCCGTAGCCAGGGGAGTGGGTGGGGGGGGGGGGGGCTCGTAAACCCCCCCCCTCCCCTTGGGTGACACTAATCCAAAAAAATAAGTATTTTAGCCCTTTTATTCAAAAAACGACACCTCCTCCCCATGGAAAAAAAGTACTTGTAAAGAAACGAACCCCCTCTGAGAAAAACTGGCTACGGGTCTGTAGACAGTCGGTTAGGGCATTTTGTCACTGTGGTAGTACATTGCACTTAATAATTTTTTACTGAAACTCTTAAACACAACTGTACCACTGTATTATGCAACGTAATATATTAAGGTGTAAAGTACAAATATATTTTATTTGATTAGGAAATTCAATTTGCAATAAAAATAACTGTACATCCGTTTGCCTTGGTGATTCAGGAGTTCCATATAGCAAAGTTAAATGGTCCGGACCAATATTTCATTTGTAGGCGCAAATATGCAACACCACAAAACATTGAATTGACAGTCATGTGATTTCAAATGAAAATAGCATATCGCCCATTGTTCAGCATTCTGTGCTCGCATTTATTATTTTTTTTAATTGATTTTTATTTGGGCGATAAATAGGTTCGGCTTAGCCGATCTTCCACCCGCACCCCTTTATATAACAATTACTAGTGGATGCGGGTATCTTTTTTAAATAATTTTCACTTGTACACACTTATTCTGCCATGAAAATGGCACTTGGTGATTTTAATGAAATGAGATGAGATGACATGATAACTGGGAGGTTTCCAATTTACTTATCCTGATACACTCATATACAAATAATCAGCCAGACTAATTTACATTATGTTAGCATATGGATTTTGTATTGCATTTTTTACTGCCATTTTAAAAATAGTTCTATCCTGTATATTTCTATGTTCAACTGTTTGCTCATTCCAACAGGTCATCAACCTGACCTTTGGGTCTCTTGAACATTTTGGATAATTTATTTTTGGAAGCAAAAACAATTTACCCCTGTGCATTCTTGTAACAATATCTCTATTATCAAGCAAATCATAGTTAGCAGACAACCTATGAGCAAACTGTAATAAATGCAGTTTCCGTCTATGTCTTAATCTAAAGATTTTACAATTTCTATGAAGCACTTCAGTACCATACCTTTGATTGTACGGTCTAATATGTTGATTAAACACAATCAGAAGCCCTTGATTTTGAAGTTTTTGCAATTTTGAGTTTAGATAGTTTATACCCTGATCATAGATAAAGTCTGCATATTCAACCACTGGCAATATTGTGTTTTTATAAACTGAAATAGCTGCCTTCAGAGTCAAATTTTTCCGAATCATCTTAAAGTAGTTCAGTTTTTGTTGTACAACACCTCTTAACAAATTTTGATGTTCTCTAAATGATAAGGAGGTATTAACTAGTAAACCCAGGTATCTATACTTCAAGACCTTCTGTAAGCCCTTCGGATATTGAATGCAAAACATGAAACTTGCATGGATACAAAACAAGGTGTGGGAATTAACTGTCCAATATCCCTCCAATCTTAGCAGTCGAACAGTTCTTTCATAACGTTTATTTGAGACGGAAACGACGGCTCCTTGTGCGAGAAATGAACAGCTTCCTGTGACATTAGCACCCTTTGTAGGAATGACTGTTTCAATCAAACTTTGACCATGGTTTCTTCACAAGAACATCCTGTTTATTAAACATGCCCATTCCAACTTAAATCTGTATGTACACGTTGAGGCTCATCGCCCCCTCAATGTAGGATATTGTCCCTAAAACATCTATACAATTTACTTGTCTATACACTTTACTTGTCCCTGGCGCGACATACTTTAAAGGTGTCTAAGATGATTTCCTAAAGCCTGTGACACAAGTCTGAAACCAACCTGGTGGTTAGTGGGATCCATGAACGACACAAAGAAACCTAAAAAAAATCTATATCACCATATCAATTTCAGAGTTATGAGAATCTGAAGAAATTACTGTTTATCATTGGAGCAATGGGAAAAAGTATATTTGGCAACATTTAAAAATAGAAATCCATGATGTTTACTTTGGTGAAAATGCCTGGGTAGGACTATGACGGGTTCTTTGATAAAGGAAAACCTTAGGTCACCATGGGAAATCTGGTTCCAATCCATGAAAGTGATGAAAAATATGAAGAAAAAATGTTTACTAGACTACCTTTGCCTGATTATTCTCTTACCTTTAAGAGAATAAAGTGTACTTCCACAGTGTTGGTTCCAAGCCGTTTTTGGACAACAATATCTTTTTTGAGAAACGTTTTTGTTCTATCCTCAAAGAGTATCATTTATATGCATTCTCCGGTGTGCCTGGAGGTACACAGCATGTCCAATAAGGGTGTGTCTTAAGACTTTACAACTTGCCAATGGCCCGTTGCACAATACCTATCGTAACAACGAAAATCAATTAAACAACACAACATTTTGCTGTTACTTTTATCGTAACAGCAATCGTTTCGATACAAGAAAAAAACTATTTAGAATGTACTTAATGAGCTCTAACTTGCCTGCTGTTACTGTTACTGTTTTTTTTCTTAATTTTTCCTTTCATATATCAAGTTACAGAATCTAATTTCATCCAGTAGTACCAGAGATATTAGGGTGTTGCTGTTACGATACCTATTGTTGTTACGAAAACGATCTTTAAGTTATCTTCAAAGTGATTGTTGTTACGAAAATCCATTGTACAACGGGCCACAAACCAGTTGCCCATTGAACAAAACCTACCATAACAATGAGCGCCTTTGTAACAACAAACATATTCCCTCTCCACTTTGATTGTTGTTAGACCACTTTTGCCCAATCAAAACGTATTTTCATTGCTGTAAATGACCGGTAATTTTTACAGCGAATAGACCTACATTGTCCTTTTATATAATTCACACAATTCCAATTGAAACAATAGAAAAGATTTCATAGCAGTTTCACAATAAAGATATATTGTAACAATGGTTTCGTTGTTAACCACATTTGCTTAAAGTGATCTTAAAATTAACATTGTTACGATTGGCCATTGTGCAATGGTATTTGGATATTTGATATTGCTATTTGGAATTTATAAACTAATAATATATGAAGAGGAGGTTTCTATTATATATGACAACAGCTGCAGACCATAGAAAAGTGCTGTCAGAAACTAAATCTGGTGGATACAGATTTTGTGTGTAAACATGTTTTGCCACAATGACTTTATTGAATAAGAAATCTCACACTGAAATTAGCAGCCCTTCAGACTTCCCAGAAATAGTGCTGGCAACAGGTGTCCAAGTTTCTTGGTATTTGCCATATGTCAAGGTTCTTGACTCTATCAAGAGGAATTCTAAAATTCTGTTATGTATTATGAACACAAATGTCTATAGCCTTGACTAATAGTGATGCATTCCAGGAAAGATATGGTTCACTAACAAATACTCGCAATGAAATTGTATTTCAGAAAAAAAGTCTCCGGCGCCAGCAAATTATATTGGGTATAGAACGCTTTACTCTTAATTCCAAGAAGTGCTTTATTAAAAACATATATATAGTAAAGACCAAATTGCACAAAGCAATTGTATTGCCTTGGTTTGCCCACAACGTTGAGGGCTTTGGCCTGAGACATAGGTGTGTGCAAACTGTGGCGACAACAATTGCTGAGTGTGACCAGGGTCTGTATACGTACTTGATTTATTCTATTTCAATTACGAAGACAGTTTTGAGAAATCTTACTGACAATACAATAGTTGGCATTAGCATTCAGAGACAGGCATTATTGCCATGCAGGGCAATAACATATCTTTTATTCAATGGTTTCTGAGAGGACAGGAAAATGCATAATGGTGAAGGTATAGGGGCTGGAATCGTTATAGAGAATAAAATTACCTATCGACCTGTTTCTTCACTGATGTTCTAAATCCTGATAAAGGAAAAAACAAGTTTTTAAGTTGAAAATGACTTCCATTACTAAAACAATACTTCATCTTCTCATTCTTTATATATGTGAACCAGCTTTACTGGACAGCAAATACAGTTCACTCAGACCACTTCAGGCCTGTTGACCTACCACTAGAACCTCTATGGTTTACCACTCACCTCTCAGCCATTTGTAGTTAGTTCCTGACCTTAGCTGCCATTTTTGGAGTGTTTCTGAGAAGCCCGGTGGGTTTTGGGTTCTTAAGAAAGTCTTGGGTCTGGTGTCTGCTCTTTTGGTCCCCCTGTAAGAGACACCTCCCTCCTCCTGGGAACCCATTAAAGAAGAGGACTTAAATCAGGTGGGATGAGCACCCAAGGGTCTGCCTCTTACCGGTTACTTGAGCACTACCTGGGGATGGCACGGTCAACGTTTGGGTTCAGATTTAAGCCCAATACCCACCGGGTTGACACAACTCGCATCTCAGTCGATTGGTGTACTCGATCAATTTGAATTCTTTTACCAGTTATATGATTTTACACTTGATGTAAATATATATGGTATGCTTTTCAGCTGAGAAAAAGCAGTCTAAGTTACCACACATGATTTTTTTCAAAGCTATTTCAGACATTATTTGACAAGGAATAAACATAGAGCAGATCAAACGACATACAAAAATAATTGGATGAAGTTATTTGAAGCTTTATTTTTATGTGACATTTTTTTCAGAATTAAAAATATATTAGCACCAAAAGTATTTTTGTTGTTGCTTTGCGCTCTTTGACCATAAAGAACTGAAATGTGCACCATGACACCTTCATATATAGAAAGATGACCCTTGGACGACCTTTTGATACCAAACATGTTGATATTCATTAAGTTTAAGTACATTTAATTCTAAAAAAGAAAAGGGGTAAAAAAGTGGACATTTTGTCAAAAATTAGGAACCTTTGCCTCCCATACATCCTTTTGCACAATTTGACCATAATATATATAGAAATGGGAGTTCTTTAGCCAAATAGTTTATAATTTCAGCTTCAATTTGGCACAAAACTTGTTCATCAAGCATGAGTCCTTCAGGAAGGGCATGGAAAAAGAGCTAATCTGTTATTTTCACGAAATTGCTGATTTGATCATGCCTACTAGGAAACAATGCACTAAATCTAAATGTATATCCATGGGAATTAAATTTCTAAATAGCAGGCAAACTGAGCTTTCATTTGACACCAAATATGTGTATGTATCTGACATAAAAATATTAAATTTGAATGGTGAAAAGCGTTCAGAAGAAATACGGGCCCTTTCACTGTTATGATAGGTGTTTGGCAACAGGCCCATCACATAATGCGATGTAGAAGAGCCAATGATGGTCAAATAACTTACTGTTGGGCAAAGATCCTGTATCAAATTTCACTTCTTGCTTATACTTTTCTTGGCTGAAAATTTATTTTTCAAAACTTTCTAAAACAGGAGAACAGCCACAATTCAACAGCAGGACCCATCGGAATAGCAGCATCCTTGTTGCAAGACATGTGCCGCGTCACATAACCAAACGCTCGCAACAGCGAGGGATTAAGGATGGTTTAGTTTCTCTCTCGCTGTTGTGCACTCATTTTGCATACATTTAATTGACATATAAACAAATTTCCGCCACTCACCTCCTATATATTTCATAAGCTGAAGGACACAGCTATCATTTGCTGAAAAAATAATATTAAAATTCATAACTCAAAAGGTCCCCCCAGTACATCAAAGTCACTCTATTTTGAACAGGGAGAGGTCTTTTGAAATGTGCCAATCCTCGCAACAGTGAGACCCGTTATGCAACACGGCAATGGAAGTGTTTCACTATCTTAATATGTGTCAGGCCTCATGGATATCTGATTGTGAATTGCTTTTTAAATGACAATAACACTGCTCTAATACCAATCCATAGTTAAGCGAAATTTTGTGAGGACATGTGAGCAGATTTGCCTTGAAATGTCAGTAATATTAAGAAATGTAACTTGTTTAACAGGTTCATTTGGACCCTCACTTTGACATTATTCATGTTTCGCAGAAACTTCGTCCACCGTCCTTTCGCCGTCTGCACTTTGTGTTATACAGTGACGTCCACGTCGAGCTTATCACCTGAAAAGGCTATGATGATACTGCACATACATGCTTTGTTAGCTTGAGGGCTGCCATTAACATCGTTTCTATCAGTTATTCTCAAATTACATTTGACGGATACGACAATGATGATTAATCCCAAATAAAAAAAGTAATAGTCATCTGAAGTTGGACTTTATCTAAGGTCAACCCATAACAATTAAAGTTTCTTTGGCCTTGTTGAAGATTACTTGAAACCAGATCTGACACAATATGGGTAAAAACAATTCATGAGAGCCAAACCCCCAACATGAACCATATATAGTCTCTCCTCTGACTTTTGTGTAGCACACTCTAACGAAATGTCGAATGATAAAGCCCTCCGAAAATAACGTTCCATTTATTTAGCTTATTGTAGGTATACATAAGCTTCGATTCCCCATGAGCGTCACATTTTGAAACGTAACTCAGGGGTAGATCTAGAGGTTCCTGTCCTCCCCCCCCCCCCCCCCCCACACACACACTCTTTTGGTGGGAACAAAGAGAATAAGACGTCACATGTGAACATGCGAATATCCAACATTTTAGTACTTAGCCTATACTGACCCCACCCCTTTCTGAATCCTCCCCTGTAGCTTCACGTGTATATTCAGCAGAGCCTATACACAAAAGTATTGGCGGGATAAAAAGTCCTATAGTGAAATGTTAGGACAAGTGCATGCGACACGAGATTGTTAGCGTGGTTCTCAAGCTGCCGCATACCCTAATCAATCATGCTTCTACCTGTCTTTGCATGTAGACACTAAAGATGGGAATATGAAGTTGATTGTTGGAGTTAAAGGTGCACTCAGCAGTATTTCAGATATATTAGAACCGGCTTACATTTAAGGCGTATATAAAGTACAATGATTGAATTTATTGAGGTAAGAAAGATGGCAAGAAGGTTGGTTTTGCAGACACCCTGAGGAATGAACTGTGAAGTGCCACAAACAACTCCTTCATGTGATTGCAAATTTACGTGCCTACAACGTTGCCACAACATTACCTTTTGGTTGCAAATTTACGTTGTCACAACGCAAAATTTTGGACTCCCAGAAAGGTCGCAGAAATGTTGTTATTAACGTTATGCTGTCACCTTTTTTTTGTTGTTTTTTTTTAGCTTTTTTGTAACATAGATTATTTTTATTTTTGTAGACCTCAATATTTCTTGATAATAATATTGTACTGACGCAAATGGCCAGTCCATATTTGTTAGGCACCATAGCATGAGGTTTAGTAAGTGCATGTGCTAGCCACGTTTCACTTTGTCAATAGTGAAATGGATTTTATTTAGCTTATTGTAGGTCAATCGAGTTCTTGTCACCGAATGTCAATACACAGGATAATAAACAAACAATATCCTTTCACGCGAGTGTTCACGTCTTACATGATGTTGGAACTATAATTATGTATTGGAAGACAATAGTCGAACGAGGAGGAGACTGCATTTGGAGCTAGCTATTATCTATGACTTAACATGACTAATTACGTACACAACACATAACAGATAATTAACTCCCTATAGTTCAATATAGTTAGCACTCAATGACATGTATATTATTCTGATTCTGTATTAAATTGTGCTGAAATATTTTTGTTTCCTAATGCTGGTAATACACACTTTGCGATTTCCTAAATGATTTTAAAGAATCAAAAATCCTTGATGCATAGTATTATAGAAGGATATGTTAAATGTTACTACTAGAGTATCAGAATGGCCCCTGACGCCGCTACCATCACCTTAAGCTTCAAGACACAAATATCTTTCCTCTGGTCATCCATTGTGGCCCCTGTCACCTCCCCCTGAACACACATGAACTAAACTGACCAATCAGGCGAGCCAAACAGTGCTCTGCTGACCAATGCGACCCCCCCCCCCCCTCCCCCAACATACACACTGGTTGCAATTTCAGGGTGCAGGAACGTTCCTTACAACACCAGTGTAATGATGAAAAGGTCCTCTCTCCCTGGACGTCCTTCTTATAGATCCGATCATTCAGAAGCAAGGTGAAACCGATACTCGTAGCTCGAACAACAGCCAACTGACTATCTCAGGCATGGATTCAGTATTTCTGCACACACGGGGTATCGTGACAGGCCATCGTCAGTGTATACATGGACTGTGACATGTGCCACAGGGCCCACAGGTGGGGATATCTGACAAACCCCGGAACAGGACATCTGCCTTAAAGCGGAATTCACACTGCTAGCCAAGTCTGATTCCATTTCTCTATATTCCACTATGCATTATTTGAAATTGTTTGTGTTGTCGTCAATTTACCCAACACGGTGCATACACTGTACAAACATAGACATTTAATGACCTTTAGCTTTGTTAATGGGGCCATTGAAGTACATAAATTAAAGGGTCTCAGAGTGATCTTGTAAAGGTAACTTAACCATTACCTTTAATGTACCTTAGGGATCAATTTACAGAATTTGGGTTCATTAAAGGTCAAACTTTGCACAGTGATGGTGGAATATGACCTTAATTCTGATGTGATTATTTCAACATCTCGTTCACCATTACCTTCATATTGTTAGAGATAATCTGCCGATAAATCAGGAATACTTACAGGAAATCTAAAGGCTATATTCCAAGATGTGTTCAGTGACACTTCCAAATATAAAAGCAAGTATGAACGCAAGTATATTCCATGATGCGTTCCTAGAATGCTTGTGTTTTGCTTGCGTTTCACATGTCTTTCCTTGTGTTCGAACGCAAGTTCAAAAACGCGTTGTGGAATACAGCCTTAACTCATCATGATCAAATTCCCACCCACTAATTCCACTTTGCAAAGAGAAATGCATTCTCCAGAGAACTACCCCACTTACAGATAAGTGATTATCACCTGGGCAGTAAAAAAGACACGTCGTCTTCTCTAATTGCCATTCAAGATTCATACCTCTCACTCTATCAAATGTAAATGGATTAAAGCTGGAATTATACCACTTCCTGTGTAACAATCTAATAGATGAAGAACGATCGGAATGGGTCTAGACCCTTGCAATTGACAACATAGCAAAGTCATTTCTGAAATTTGGGACCAAATTTGCAAGTTCAATTAATAAGAACATGCAACATTTGGTAACGAATTATTGTGACAACTGACAAGAGTTATAAGGCCAAAAGACAAGTTGTGTTCTGGTAAAAATTAAATGTTAAAAAAATAGGGCAGATAAGTTGATTTCATTTTGTTTTAAACTAACCTAAATAAACTCGGTCATAAATTACTCTGAATACCTTCCAAAACATTTTCTAGCATCTGAAATACCTCTCCTTTTCTAAAATATGCAATATCCTGTCTTATAAGTCATTATAATTAAATTTTGATGTTTGTTTGAAAGTTTTCCTGACCAAAGATTAGGGTAGGGCCAAAGTTTAAAGGTAGGTACGGTTTCCTGGAAATGAACATTATGTTTAGGCCTAATTGACATGTGCTGCTTTCGAAAATAAGCAATAAGGATTTGTGACAGAGGAATTTCCTAAATTCGACATCCAACCCTGTATCCCCCACCCAGGGGCCCACTTAAGAAGCAGAGCAATACTCTGTTCAGAAACATAAGTATACCAACTCTCCCCTCCATCTTGATGCATATTATCCCAAGCAGTAACAGCAGGATACATATAGAAAGTTATTATTTTGCATGTAGAATCTTGTACAGTAAAAAAAGTATGTACTAGTGGAAGGTAAAATGAGCTTGCAAAGTGGTATTTGAAAAAAAAGAAGATAAGCCTTTTGTTGAGGTATTTCAAATCGTATTGGATAGTTATCAAAAGTTATTAAGAAACATAACAGGAGTTCATGAGATGCCTCACTAATACATTTTAAAAACAAATACCGACATGATGTAAAACTAAATATGTCAGTGATAACAGTATGATATAAAAAACATTATTTTCTATGGTACATTACAATTGACATTCTGCTAATGTTTGTATATACGTTACATCAAGTATTTTCACCATGCATTGTGAAAAACATAATGGGGTTTGACAATGTGTTGATAGTAGAAACAATTTTCCTTGACCTAAACAGGAAAAGGCTAATGCACAGATTAACTATTCAATTACGGAGAAAAAGGCCTCAAGGTCTTGAAACAAAGCAGGTGTTGTGATGAGATGGAGAATGTGCCTTTTTATTTGCCTTCCTGCAGAATCTAAACACTTCCAAGAATTTATCAAGACTCTGACTTGTAACTTAAATCAACAGTATCGTCCATGGATTGCTAACGTTAAGGTCTCCTAAGCCTTGCTACGTCAGGGCAGGCTACATGTTTTGCCCTTTTAAAACATAATCCAGCGACGTTATTGGTCATGTCACAAATTTGGCAACATAATCAGAGAGATAGAACATTATTAAATTATTACCATCTTGCTTACTATGCTGTAAAGTTCTATATATTCCATCATGAAATGTAAGAGAGCGTGGGGGTAGTTGTCTACATTACATGTCAATTTCAGCTATTCCTATATTACAATGCCCAGTTACTTAAGGGCATATTCTACTGTGCATTAGAAAGTGTTTGCATTGCCTTCAGATAAGGATGTAACTGTAAGAAGCGTAAAGTAAATAATGCGTGTTTGCTAACGTTGGTATCTGAAAACATCCCAAAAGAAAACTTCTCATGGCTACCGGCATTGCTCCAAAACAAATGTGAACACTGTCGACAATGCTGTCTTTAAAATTGTTTGCATTGCCTTCATTGAACGCAATGCCAAACACAAGTCGAATATGGAACGTAGCCTTTAATATTCACTAAGTTAGAAGCCAATTTAAAGACTGACCATATTACATATCATCACATTGACTATAGATCTCGGGCACAAGGAACAACCCAAATACCTGAAAAATTCCCGTCACCTCCTGTTAGTTCACATTCATAATATTATGAAAATATGTGTCCTGTTAATGTGCAACACAAAGCACATAAAAGGAACACAAAATGACCAGATCTATAGACCTCTTGTTATATTGTCCAAGACCATTTTCTAATGACACACGTTTCCAGGAGGTTCTAACAAGGAAATTGGCTGTATTTGCAAATGGGCCATTACCTGAGGAACTACCCCAATATACTGCCACCTTAAGGGCCCGTTTGTCCGTCCTACATCAACTGACCCTGAGCCTGCTCTGCCTGTCTTCATCAGCCATAAACAGCTCTTTTCTTGTCAGTGCACAGTTCTTCACTAATCTAAGGACAAAGACGGAGGGGGCACTCCATAAAAGGGCAGGGTTGTATATGAATGGTAAAACAGATGCCATACTAAGATAACATTGATAAATATTCTCACAATAAAAGTTTCCCTTTCAGAACGTTTTTGTTGTGAAAATTTTATTGTTAATTTTTAAATTTGTGGCTGTACCACATTTAGTGTAACTCCCTTACACTCCTGAGGCCGTTTCACCCCACACCTAATGACCCTAGTCCAGCTTTTAGGTTCACCCTTATTTCTTCCTTTTTGAATTCTTCATTACCCTGGTTTGTCCCGGCATTCATCGGTTTTCTGATAAAATCAGCATAAACAAATTTTACAGAAATAGATTTCATTCCTTTTCATGCAAAGATACAGAGTTAATTAACCAAGGACAACATTTGACTAGCTATGTTGTTGCAGTAACAAATAGAATACTGTCTATATATGTAATGTAATTATGTAAATGACTGAGTAGCTTTAAGTATATCAGTTGTATGCACTGTATGGCATATACATATATGTTATTGCCATTGTAAGCCTGTGACTTATCCTCTTATATGATGACATCAGTATCGAAGGAGTCTACCCCTCGGCTGTGATGTAGACATAACAATCCATACAAACCTCCAGGGAGGCTTTTCATTAGTAGATTACTGTGACTTTATCCTTTCTACAATGGCAATGAACCAAATGCATTTAGGGAAATGTGCCCATTAACCTATAGAGTTACTGAACAAGGGCCTTAGCATAGGGATCCTGAATTCCATTACTTTTAAGGCTACTTCTGATGCGCTGAAAGTTTTATCCTTCTATCGGAGTAGAGTTTATAGTCCCTGAAGATAATGTCAATCCATTAAATAGTTTGAAATTATCTTCAGAGGCTGTGCAATATCACAATATGCAGTATACTTTATGCACTATAACAGTATTTAAAGAATAATTTTTCTTTTAATATTGTAACACTACATATAGCTATTTAAAGCTTTTTCTATATAAATGTCAGCAGCATAACTGTGTGGTTTTAGGCTCAAAGAAATAAATGGCTTTGCTTCTAGGTAAATTCCTTTAAGCTTATTACGCTGCATGAGTTACTATTCCTTTAGACACCTCCGTAACACAATGCACTTTTAGAGTACACATGTATTTGTAATCACTGTCTTACTTGAAATTGTTCGTTGAGTGCATACGGTTCTTCCACCTTAGACGTCAACTGTGATGTGGCTCTATATATGACCGTTTACAATGTTACTGATAAGTACTCCCTCAACCTGCTCCGTCCCCACTCCGGCCTCCGCTGCAATCACCCTCAAAGCAGGGCTCAGGCATTCTGTTAGGTCTTTTAGCAGGAGAGCATCAGTCTGTGGTTTGCACGGCCTGATTCCCAGCTCGTTAAGGCCCTAAACCGGGCCTAGGGACCGGTACATTATGAAGCATGGTCACTCCTTCACCCAAACTCCTGACTTCCCCTCCACCCACTCAAACACTGGCAATGTTATAGGTATTATTTGTGAGAAATGGCTATTTCTTCTTTTTTTTCCTTTAGCTCCTTTTTCTCATTTCCTATTTCATTTTATTTTGCGACTAAGCTTGCACTATACATCATGCTCGGACTCCATGCGGTTCTTTATCATCAAGTGCTAACAAACATGATTCCCAGATCGTTAAGATGTCGTTGGTCTCTAAATCAGGCCTAGTGACAAATACAGTATGAGGCCTGTTTACCACCCCTCAACAACCCCTGTCTCCCCACTAAACCCATACACAACTTAGTTAAACATCAGCAACACCAATAACTATACTTTGTAAATGGAATGGTATTTTTGACTATCTACTTTTCTAATTACCTATACAATTTAGTGTATGACTGAAAGATTGCATTGTGTATATATTTGGAATATGTGGCCCTTCATTATCTTCATCCCTTATTAACTGTCATTTTGGGACTACAACAGCCACATGCCATATGCAATGGGAATATAGGAAAATAATCATGTAACAACGAGAAACAAAACAATTAACCTTGGGGGCCATTTGTTTTGTCACATACTTGTTGGTATGTCACTTAAGAACAAAAAAAAGTGTCGATCAATATTTGAACCCTTGTCGTGCAGATGAGTGAGTGAGCAATGGTTGCTTGATACTGTGCTGACAGATATGGTCATATTCATGGCAAGAACAATTGAAATATGATGGTATGGGTGAACACATATGAGGTCATTGATAATCTGCCTACCCCAACCCCTATTGTTGCCTTCTAAGATCAGCAGGGGATACTAACGATATATTCTTTCCATGGTACCCCAAGAGGAAACCTATCCAGGATCCCCACAGCTAGCGTTTTCAGATGCGCAATGTCTTGCATGTATGAACCAGGGTATCGGCACACTGGCTCAAGGATAAGGTCACCTATGAGGGCCACACAAGGTGAGCATCAACTTATGATGTGTTACCCGACCAAGGTCACACCAGCCCCAAAACAACCCCGTTTGTTCTCCCTGAAGGTCATGCTGTACACCACACCCCTCCATCCCACAGTCGATCTATGAGTGGGAAGCAGAGTAGGGTCAGAATGTCAGGGAAAGAGATGATGGAGTGACTGATTGTGATCAAGCAATAGATATCCTGAGGTTACTCTCCTTAGCGGCCTGTTGCTTAGAACCAATCATATAATATTGTGCTACCAGATACAAGAGAGGCATGAGTTGGGCTGATAACATCAGAACAGTACCGCTTTATTACAATAAAGACAGTTAACAGTTACAAATGTCACAAACGACATCACAATATACATCACAAATACATAGTAAAAAACAAATTAAACTGTTTTGTCTACTGTTGAGCAATGCGAGGCCAGACCTCCTAACCTCTCTAGCTGCTTTTTTGTAGCAGAGTTTGAACGGTCAAAAGACTCAATACAGGTCAGAAGCTTCTCCACCTTCACCATGGGCAGAGAGCGGTCCATTAAATCAGTGTTAATCTTAATGCCCCTACTAGGTGGAGTGACCTTCTTCCAAGATACAGAGAAACCCACCCTGCGAATGACATCCGACAAGATACACTGCACATTTTTACGTTCATCATAAGTGTTCCCCATTACAATGAAGTCATCTAAACAGTGATTCTGTTAGGAAAAGTTGGTATGCGACAATGGCACACTCCTCATAAAATTTGATGTGATATTTTCACTGCAATGCGCTATTTTTTTGCTATATTTCAATAACTTTCAAAATCCTAATGCTCCATGGGCGCATTGATTAAATATTTAACGTGCCATTTTGAATTTTAATGCGCCCAGGCTGCATGGCGCGGCCCTAACATTTTCACTGTCTAAGTAACTGACAATTCTTTCAACTCCACGAGACCTTACCATGTCTACAATAAGTTTTAGATAGCAGGTTAAAAATTTGTGGGGCTGTCCTCAGGCCAAAGCACAGTCTATTATCCCTCAAGAGTACTGGGCCATCACCAAAATCCCACCTCAGCCCTTGATAATCACGATGAGGTGGGTAAATGCCAACTGAGCGGTAGGCAGAGGAGATGTCTACCATAGCAAGAGATTTATTCCTGTAATTCTGTTACACTATCTACAGAGCTGTAACTTAAAGGCTCAAAAACCTCATCCATAAAATTATTGATGCTTAGGCTCGCTGGCATGCTGCAGTCCATGATAGGCCTGAGACTGCCATCACTCTTCTCAACTGCTCCTAAAGCATGGACACATTTTGGTTTAGAATCTACCATCGAAACTTTACCCTCTGCAATTTCCTTTCTGAGAAGTTGCGGCATCTCCTCCTTAAACCTACCCTCAGTGATAGACAAGTAATTCTTACAATCATATTCACATGGGCAATCATGGTTAACAATCTTGAAACCGTTACACAAGCCATCCCAGATAGTTTTTTCATCTTTGTCCAGCAAACTACAATCACCGTTGAACAGAAAATTGGCTACCCTGCATGGTTTAAGTGTAGACACTGTGTCACCCACTAAATGTGTGCATTCACAACAACCATGAATGCAGTCATCCTTTAAATTGATCTCCTCCCCTTTGTAAGTTTGTTGTTAGGACTCATCCTCCACGGGACCCTTAGAAGAACAGCCTAGATCAATATGGGCGTCATTACCATCGCCCACCCATCTAGCGCAAGATCCCGAACAAGGATGACTACACAGTTGCCGTCCAAGGGGAGAAGACCTTTTTGTCACCACACAGATCTCAAACAAGGACTACCTTCCCACAACACCGTCTGAGACTGAGCATTTGGTAACTCCTTTTGCATGCCTAGACTGGCTGCACTCACATCAAAGTGACAACACTGCTGGCCTACTGGACCACATTCAAAATTACAGAGGGGATTGTTACAAGTGGCTCACTTCTGGCCGCTCAATCCTGAGTTGGGTCCCTTCTTCTTGTTGCAGGTTGTCACCCTTTGAGAACCCTCATTACAACTGGTGCAGCCATGCCTGTAGGGACAGTCCTGGGCTGTACAGCTCTGATGAGAGTTGAACTTGTAGCACAGTTTTGAGTCTGTCTTGCGCTTTGCAGTGCTATTCTGACACTTGGATAAGTTGAATCAAAGCTCAGGAACTTCATCACGCTTGTGGCATTGATCTTCCCAAAGGATTTGATGCTGTGGTTGCTTGCTCTCTCCCTCGCGGCATCGTTGAAACCCCTAAGGGCCTCAAGCTTGTAGATCTTTGTGTCACCAGGAGGTGGGAAATAAGTCCCTCCACCTCTTTGCCATTCTCATAATATTCTAGAAGAAGTTGCAGGGCACAAACCATGAGAGCCTCAAAGCTTTTTACACTCTCACCTTTCTCCAGCTGATTGAGGCGGTCATATTTCCACGTCGCTTGCCTCTTGACTTCCTGGAAGCCCTTGACTTATGGTTTCTCTTTGATGGTCTGCACCATTTGCGCTTACGCTTGGCATTGCCCGATGACGATGACGACGACAACGATGATGTCGACGATGAAGAGTGTGTCGAGTTGTCGGAGCGGCCAGTGTCAATGTCTCTGTTCAAACTGCTGTCAGATGACTCCGAACTGCTTTTGGCAGCACAACACCTAGGTTTTGACTTAGCTTGCCTCTTCTCCTTTTCCCTTATCATTCTCTCCACAGTTCTCAACCTTACATCAAGCAGCATTGTAGGTAGACAGATTGGGTGGGGGTGGTGGGTCAAAGAAACCCTGATTCAATGTAGGGGCCCCCGCTCCCAGCTCACTCAAGTCGTCAGAGTCGTCCCGACAGTTCCCATTTTCTTTAATTAACTTTTATTAGACTGGTCAAATTTCAGAAATTAATCTGGTTTTCTTCATTGCACCAGTATAAAAACAACCTTTTTTACATTCAATCAGTTGAAACATTAAATTCAGTAACATTTGTAACGATCTTAAGCTAACAGTAAACAGTATTTACAGTTCATATGATGATTAAGTTTTTGAATTATAATGTAAATTCAGTTGTTGTACATCTGTCGGATAAATCACTAAAATAATCTGATACAAAATCAATTGTCTTGTTCAATATACAAATTGGTTCAAGTAAAATCTAATTTACATGTACGAGTTTAACATAACAGATTTTTGAATTCTTTTGAATTCTATTAAACTATTACAATTTCTCATAACTGGACTTAAGGAATTCCAGCTATTTGCTCCAGAATAATAAATATTTCTTTTATATGCTTCACAATTTGGTCTTGTAATTATGAATTTTGGTCCATCGTTCGATCTTGTGTTTACAATTGGGTAATTATTTCCCATCATGCCTCTGCGTGTCACCGCCATCACCTGACTGTTCCTTCTTCTTCCCTCTTTTGTTAGAAGACATGAATCCTGGGGGAAAACCAAATTAAACTTTTTCATCTACGTCTCGGCCGTTGAATTTGGTGGAGGCGAGTGGAGCGACGTCACAGTGCGTGGATGACGTCACAATCACCGGTTGACCCCATTGCTAGGTGAGTCTCCAGGATACACGGGCCACCCAGAAACGGTCCAAGTCAGATATTATATTGGAATAACCTGCCCTTATTCTTCACATAACAATAGATACGTTGCAAAACAGCAAGAGCCTTTCAGCATCCAATTTAATCATTGTTAGGTCAATATGATGTCAGAGCAACAATGTCACCGTTAACCACAAATTCTTGAAGTGTTCTTAAAGTTTTTGTGATACAGTTGATCATTTGTAATGTGCCACAAGCAATGAAATGTTTCATAGTATCAATTGCATTAAAATGATATATGTTATAGCAAGCCGTGATGCAAGATCAGTAACAAGTGCATCCTAAATGAATAACTGTACATGTGTTAGGTTTGTAGCCCGGCCATCACAATATTTATTTAGGTTGCGGAACACCAATCATACAAAAACAGTCACTCAATTTATCTATGATCTCTAATCTCTCAGATTTGTAAATATCGCCAATGCCATCTAACTTTCATTTGTAGAATTTAAGTTGATCCAACAGAACAGTTGTCACACACATCTTCTTAAAGTGGTCTTAAAGTTGTTGATAATAAATTGGCTGTTCTGCAATTGGGCCACAGGGGCCTCTTGTAGCCTGTTGCACAATAACCAATCATAACAATGACAACTCTAAGAAAGCTGTTTGTGTAAGCAGCAGTGTCTCTGCTTATCACATGGCATAACTTGACCAATACTTGACCAATATAAATTCTGCAAAAGAGTTAAATGATCCTACAGCTGATATCTATTATTGTTAAGGTTGCAGCTCATAAGCAACTTTCTGAACAGTTCTATTTGGTGTCAACAACAACCTGACAGCAATCGATTTTGACAATGATCATAATAGTTATTGAGCAACCGTTTATTTCAATGATTGGTATTCTGCGATGGTGTGGCCCCAGTCCTGGAGGGTCTTTCATAACAAAATAATAAGAAACAGATGAATCTTAAAACGAGGAATAAGATATTCTTAATTTAAAGAGAAGACATAAGACATTTTTTTTGGATACTTTCTTAAAAAGGCCATCTTGAACTTTTGTCATTGTTGTGATACTTTTGGCTGTTGAATACAGGATCCAGGAGGTAATTTCAGAACAGTTCACTGAATCTTTGTTGCTACTCCTTACTCCAATTTCTTTGCTGTATGATTTTATTCTAGAAAACCTTTGAGAATTCTTCATTTAAGCCTTTCATAAAGTGTCATTGTTACTCTCCTGTGAGTGATTTATGAGGAGTTGGAGGTCTAAGATGACATAAAATCTGATCTCAGACACTGGAATTTCAATGGTTTATGGGTTGCCAAGAAATAATTTTGACCTGGGTATTTCATAAGGACCATGTGCCAAAATGTGGTACAAAGATAGTAATTTCTGTTTCATAATGCCAAATTAGAATTCTTGAATTCTAACTTTAAGAATTCATTGTGAAACCCTTTCATAAGCAAATCATTGTTACACTACTCAATTTAGTCACATTTGGTATCAGGTCCCTCTAGTCTATATTTAGTTTGATCTAAGTTGTTATTTGGTATTCATTTACTGACATAGTTGCTGAGATTCCATAATAAAAAGGAAGGAAAATCCAAGTCCAAGAATACCAACAGAAAGACTAACAAAGAATCATATTATCAGTGAAAGTTCTACAATAGTGTTTTTAAGAAAATACCTAAGAAAATTCTCAAATATTTCTTTACGTTTTAAGAAAATTGTACAACAATGATTTTTTCAAAGATTTTCTTATGAAATACCCTCCAGGAGGCACTGCTTGTGATAGATACATTGACTCAAATGGTCAAACAAATGAAAGGGTTTTTACAAAGAATTCTTAAAGTTTCCTTCTAAGAATGAGGAAAATGTTGAATTGGACAAAGATGCTTTTTAAGAATCGATCGGTTCTTAAAATCAAGTTATGAAATGCCTAGGTAAATATACTTTCTTACTTGTGTTTTGCCATTGATATAACATTGGCCATACTGGGTGTAAGATCAGATTTTAGGTATTTTAGGGGAGTAGGTACATGAAGGAAATGATAGTCAACAACAAAGATTTCTTGTGCAGAGCTTTTACAAAGAATTCTTTTTTCTTAAAACCTCTCTTATCTTTAAGAAAATCTTAGTTCAGCAAAGAAAAAATCTTACAACAAAGAAACAAATTTTTGACTACGATTTTGTTCTGAAAAAGGCTCCAGGTATAGGTCCCACAGACCAGCAGCAGACTGACACACATGGTCTGCTGGTAAAGGTTAAAGGGGCTGTCTCCTCTCTGTACCAGCAGCAGACTGACACACAGGTCTGCTGGTAAAGGTTAAAGGGGCTGTCTCCTCTCTGTACCAGCAGCAGACTGACCCACAGGTCTGCTGGTAAAGGTTAAAGGGGCTGTCTCCTCTCTGTACCAGCAGCAGACTGACACACAGGCCTGCTGGTAAAGGTTAAAGGGGCTGTCTCCTCTCTGTACCAGCAGCAGACTGACACACAGGCCTGCTGGTAAAGGTTAAAGGGGCTGTCTCCTCTCTGTACCAGCAGCAGACTGACACACAGGTCTGCTGGTAAAGGTTAAAGGGGCTGTCTCCTCTCTGTACCAGCAGCAGACTGACACACAGGCCTGCTGGTAAAGGTTAAAGGGGCTGTCTCCTCTCTGTACCAGCAGCAGACTGACACACAGGCCTGCTGGTAAAGGTTAAAGGGGCTGTCTCCTCTCTGTACCAGCAGCAGACTGACACACAGGCCTGCTGGTAAAGGTTAAAGGGGCTGTCTCCTCTCTGTACCAGCAGCAGACTGACCCACAGGCCTGCTGGTAAAGGTTAAAGGGGCTGTCTCCTCTCTGTACCAGCAGCAGACTGACACACAGGCCTGCTGGTAAAGGTTAAAGGGGCTGTCTCCTCTCTGTACCAGCAGCAGACTGACACACAGGGTCTGCTGGTAAAGGTTAAAGGGGCTGTCTCCTCTCTGTACCAGCAGCAGACTGACACACAGGCCTGCTGGTAAAGGTTAAAGGGGCTGTCTCCTCTCTGTACCAGCAGCAGACTGACACACAGGGTCTGCTGGTAAAGGTTAAAGGGGCTGTCTCCTCTCTGTACCAGCAGCAGACTGACACACAGGCCTGCTGGTAAAGGTTAAAGGGGCTGTCTCCTCTCTGTACCACCATCCTCAGCCAGGTCACCAAAGGCCATTAAAGGTCACCAAGAAGATCTTAGAAAGCAAGCACTACATCTGCATCCATGACAAAGTTGATGCAGTAGGGGCAACCAGAGCCAGAACACACAAATATGTATACACTAACTGACTCTGCTGTGGTGCAGGACAGTCTCAATCCTAAAGCAAACATACCATAGCTTCACTAAGATATTTAACTCTCACCATTCAATTTCAAAACGAAATCATCCTAATTCAAAACTTGTATTTAAATTTGCCCGGAGAAATAATTTGAAACAGATTATCAATGGAGTCACACGGTTCTCACAGTATGGCGGAAGCTGTGTTGATCACATTTATACCGATTGTCCTGTTGTGTCTCATTGTGGAATCCTTGATGAAGTGATCAGTGACCATTGCCCAATCTTTGCCATCAGGAAAAAGAATCGGGAAGAAAGAAACTTTACTAAACAGGAGGGACGTAGTTATAAATATTACAGTAAGGAAGGACTATATACTCACCTGCATAGTATTGACTGGAAAAAAGAGATGGCTGGCAAGAACACAACTGACAAATGGAGTGTCATGTTAGAACATATTACTGAATACCTAGACACTGTTTGTCCATTAAAACTGATTACTACACGCTCTGACAAACCAGGCTGGTTAAATCACACTGTGATGAAGCTAATGTCTGACCGTAACTTCTATTCCAAACTAGTTCGCAAATATTCTCGTGAAGACGATATAAATATATTACGTTACCTGAGGAATAGAACCAACCAAGCGATTGTTGAAAGTAAAAGAGTTTACATTAGTAATGAACTGGATAAATACAGAAGAAATCCTCGTAGGTTCTGGCGAATCCTAAATGGCCTGTGTAACTCCACAAGTGTTACTGACAATAACGTTACTTTCCTTGACACTGAAACCAATGAACAAGTTAGTCCAGCACAGGCCCCATATTTTGCCAATAGATACTTTGCGGAGATAGGATCAAACATTAACATGGGTAATCCCTATGGAATTGGAGACTTCTTGCCTACAGAGTCTGATGGAATACCAGTGGAATTTACATCCCCCACCTTACACGAGGTACAGAAATTAGTTAAAGGTATTGATTGCACAAAATCGTCTGGTATTCATGGTATCTCAAACACTGTTATCAAGCACTCTTTTGAGTTTCTTGGACCTGAGCTGACTGAATTACTGGGTTGTTCACTAGCGGAAGCCTCTGTACCTTTGACATGGAAAAAGGCTACTGTCAAACTAATACCCAAAAGTGGTAATTTGGCAAATGTCACAAATTGGAGACCAATATCCTTATTGAACACACCATCAAAATTGGCAGAAAAACTGATGCACTCAAGACTGTATGATCTGTGTATAATTATCAAACGATAGTCTTAGTCCAAATCAATATGGCTTCATACCAAATTCTTCAACCAGCGACGCAATTTTTGACTATATAACCCAACTATACAAGTCAATGGATAACCTAAATTATACTGGAGTAGTCTATATGGATGTTATGAAAGCCTTCGACTGTGTTAATCACACAAGACTTTTGAGTAAACTAAGGTCTATGCCAATCTCACAAAATAGTTACAACTGGTTCTCTGACTATCTGTGTAACCGGCAGCAGCATGTGCTACTTAACAGTACGGTGTCTGATGGAGTCAATGTCACCTCTGGTGTGCCCCAAGGCTCTGTATTGGGGCCATTGCTTTTCCTTATCTATATAAATGATATCTGTCATACTGACTCAGATGTGACCATCCAGCTCTATGCTGATGATGCTATTATGTATGTAACATCATCTAATCTAACTGATATTAAAAACAAGCTTCAATCTGCCTTAGACAATTGTCAAAAATGGTTCACTGCTAATCGTCTAAGATTGAATATTGACAAATCTAAAGTATGCCTATAGTAAAGTACGCTATAGGTACATGTTATCCAAATCTGACAACCTTTCATTGAGTTATGATGGTAAGCCTTTACAACTCTGTAATAGCTACAAGTACCTAGGAGTGTACATTGACAGTACCCTAAGTTTCGAAAAACACATGCATGAAATGCAGAAAACCCTCACTCAGAAATGTTTTAAACTGTCATGCATACAGAAATATTTAACAAGAAACGTTAGACTACAATTCTTTAAGCAAAGTGTCCTCCCAAGTGTTGAATTCTGTAACTTCCTTTTGGGATGCAGTACTCAGGAACTAACTAACAATCTGCAAAAGATACAGAATCATGCTCTTCGTAGATGTTTGAATATCCGCCATGCAGTTGATATCAGCACTGACATGTTGCATGCCGAATGTAAAATTGACTATATGTGTAAAAGAGGTGAGCTCATGTTATTGCAACTCATGTTCAAGCGAAGCCAGAGTCCGATGTATATTGATATTCCTAAAAATGTCCGAACTCGTAGAGACATGAAAATTGTCTTTAAACTGAAGATTCCTAGAACTGAGACCTACAAACACTCGCCTTTATGGAGAGGAGCAATATTATGGGATCTATTACCTACAGAAATTCAAAAATCAGAGTCCTTAGATAGCTTCCGGAAAAGTGTCAAAATTTTATATCGTGGAGTCAATAAAACGCTTCTTGAGTTGAAATAACATGTTGCTATGGCTGTTCTGAACGCGGGAAAGCCACTGTTGTCAATTGCACAAATACCTATTTTGGGTTATTTGTATACCAGCCTGCTTATGTTTATTATTGCAACTACTCTACAATTTAGCTGTTAAGTTATATTAGATTAAATGTCAATCATTCTATTTTATACTGCAATTATGTACATAAGTTATATTCCATATGGATATTTCAAGATTGTTCTACACCTACTTGGAAGAGCACATGTATGTGAAAGTGGTTAATTAATAAAAAAAAAAAAAAAAATTGAGAATTTTGTGACATCAATGATGGTGGCGCCCCCTATGAGAGTTCACGCAAACCGTTACACCTACATCTGTTTCACTTTCTTTTTGCAATGTTAAAACAACCCAAGATGATGTCATGGAAATGCTCAAAGAGGTGGCAGAGTAAGGGCTTACACAGACTCTTCAGGGGATGCCACTGTTGCTACATTCACAGCAAGACGTCACAAATTGTGACTGCTATCTTCGATGCTCATTATCTAGAGTGTAAGTTCTATTATTTACCATATTCTATATGAGACAGGAAGGAGTGCTTTTCTCTGGTGAGCAATTATTCTGTTATTCTCAAAGTAAACAGAGATGTATACTTTGTGTATCCAAGATTCATTGTTGAGTGTATATATAGTCTAATAGGTATGATTACTCGAGGTGTTGTGCAAGGTTGCTTTTCTAACAAGGGCTAAGGATCTTGGAAAAGAGGGAGGAGGTGGTCTGCATATGATATATATATATATATATATATATATATATTTATATATATATGTATGTATGTATGTATGTATGTATGTATATATATATGTGTGTGTATATATACAAATCTATATTTACTGAAGGTTCTATCATCTTATCATTGTATCAAGGGCATGACTGCATTATTACCCCAGTTTCTGTAGTTTAGTTGTGTTTTTTTTACCGAAATGGGAGATGAGGACACCTATGGTTCCCCTTATCGGAAGTTGCCATGTGATACGTAAATCGAATCAGACTGTCAACGTTGTAGAATTAGATATCCTGAAATGAATTGTATATTTCATAAATGAAATAGAGAAACTGAAAGTGTATTGCACAAACTCATGGTCTGTTCATGAAGCACACCTGAATCCGGTAGCTTCCATACTTGTCGATCTTTTCTTCTCACTACACTGAGATAGACTGTCAGCTTTTTTCCGACCTTCTCCTATTCAAGTCCTCATTAGGATGGGAAAGAAGATAGGGTTCTTTGGTGGTAGACATATCAGGTTCTGCACCATTCAAAGGACAGCTGATTAATACACAATCCCCTGCTGAGTACAAAGAAGGTTATGATCTTCTGTTGGTGGCAAAGACGTCTCCTTATATGCCGTGGGTTATTAAGGAGTTTATCCCCTGGGATGTATCTGACATCATATATGGAAAGTAACTTTGAAATCACAAGTATGTAAAGCAAATCGCCATTTATCATTCTATGTATAATGTAAAAACAAGTTTTCTGATACTTTTAAATATAATGATCCTTTTGTGACGGTGTTTTTCTGTAAAATAATGTTATGGTAAATGTAGATATAAGTACCAGTTACAGTCAGCAGGGTGTCAGAGTAATTTCCTGTGTTCTTCAGTGACTCAGTACAGACTTACTGCGTGGCAGATCAAGTTGGCGGAAGCCCACCACCCTGGACAAGTGAATTTCATATAGGCTAACAGTGGGACAGTTTTGAACTTTTTGTCTAAATCCAATCAATACACTAAAAAAGAAGCAAATTGATCAATTTTAGCACTCGTGCACTTCATTATTATCCCTTACAGTGTTTTTAATGATCTCGCAGAGAAGTATTCTCATAGAGTTGAATCTCCCGCCTGTGTACGGACACGTGCTGCCAGAGATGTTATTTACTGTAGTTATGACAGCTGTTGCATGGCAACAGTGGATGAACATGGGTCAGTCCGTCCTCAGGTATATTTACTGTAGACGCTATCAGTAAAAGTATTCTTACTCACAGTTCACATGTTCTCTAGAGGTCTCTAAATCATTTCTGGGTTCCATCTTAGTATCTTAACTTTATAGCAACTTCCATCCATTTTATCCTAGTAATGAAAGTCAACAATGTTAATTGTGGTATATGACTGCTGAACTTGTTGAATTATGGTCGCATATAAATACTGTCAACTATCAATTAATGATATATATATATATATGTATATATATAATATATATATATATATTCGGCAGCATCATTGACAGTATTTTTACAGTGAAATTAGCCTAAAACTTTAAATCCATCATACCAACTTGTCATAAATTTGTGTCATATGTACAAACTATAACATGTACCAGTATGTTGTCGACTCCAAATCACCAGGTTGGGGAAACATAGCATAATTGGGATGTTCCAAATTTCGGGTTGTCCTTGGTAAAGCTGGGCTGGTCCTGATAAGTCGGGCTGATTGATAGTCCGTACCTATTTACTGTTGTATCTGACCGACCAGGTGGCAGGTCCTGGAGGCCCGTCACTGGGTCCAGAGTTTTTCATATATTTTATTCATACTGGAAATATAGTTCAGTGCAAGACCGCTTTTCACTGAATTCCAGTTTACACAAAATATAAAGAAATATCTACACAGAAGAATTTTATACACAAACAAGTGGTAAATATGAAAGAGGATTAATAATGAACAAGTAAATGTCAATTGAATTAGGTACACTGCGCTTTACAGACAATGAAGTGAGGATTTAGAATATTGTCAGAAGTTGCACACTATAATAGATGGTTTCAGAAGCATAGAAGGAAAAACGAGGAAATACATACAGGCCAAATTCAAGAACATGAAATTCAAATTCATCAAATATCAATACTTAGTGTAAGGATGCATACAGAATGTCATCTGCATTCAAATCACTAGTGATTTATATGTGAAATAACTGTCATGGTACAATGGTAATTTTTGTCTGTAGCCCCTTTTTTTGGCTATACTGAAATTGACTTTTGGTTTCAATGTTCCTTACCCGTACATGGAGACTGTTCCATTCTTGAGAACATCTAGCATAAACACTCTTATGAATAATGTGTTTTCATTATAGGAGCATAATATTTATAATCAGTCCTTCTAAGGGGATGCAGCAGTCTTCGGGACTGGTTACGTAAGTTAGGCTATGACACCTCACCGAGTTAAAATATTCAGCAAATCTCTCTATTAACTAATATTTGTAGTTTTATCCAACCTTTCAGTGCTTTCCCAGTGCCACCCAATCACTTTCCCAGTACCTTCCCAGTGTTTCAGAGTACCTGCACAGTACCTTCCCAGTGTTTCCTGTTTTTGCCCAATACTTTCCCAGTGCCTCCCCAGAACGAACATCTAGACCTTCTGCCCCTCCACCTACATGTATGATGTTCTAGGGGCGGATATACCTGCCAGCAGCCCCCTCTCCCCTGACACCCCTCTGGTCCTGGCCGAAGTAAGACTAATGTGAACGGTGGCAGTTCCCGAGCCAAGCCGGATCTCCTAGAGTCGGAGCGGAACACGAGAGGCAGATATGTCATACAACCACGTGACGAGCACCTGAACTGGTACTTATATTAACAGGCGTGAGTGATACCATAGTAAGGAATTAGGGGGTTTTATACAGGATTTTGAAATATACAGGTCAAGTATAAAGATGGTTAATTTGTGTATTCATACACACATTGTTTATCTCTGTTTGTGTATGTCCCCAGCAGTGTATTGGTGTGTGTTAAATTGTGAAGTTGAAGGGGGGGGGGGGGGGGGTCAGGACCTGTGGAACCCCCTGGACCCACCTCTGGACCTTCATGTCATTGCTAAATTGGGGGAGGGGGTGCAGTAGTGTGCGTGCTAATGTGTACATAGGGTATATCTCATGAACATAGTATAAACTTTAACATAATGTAAGGTAAAGCTTAGAGACCATGCGTAAATAACATAAACACACAGAGGGGGGAATGTGGGGTCAGTGGAGTCAGTACATTTGTAATGCGTATTACATGCTGAAAGGGTGAGGGGTCTATAACACATGTCAAAAGGCGCAAGTACTAAATTGACGGCCCCATTCTTAAAAACCTACATAATATGATGTAACAAAATGGTTGTTGTTCTCTTCTGCATGATTATATGTCACATAGCCGAGTTCATATTGATGATCAATCAAATCAGGCATCATACTAGAACAACAACGTTTACAACAATGGTGAATCTTGTGATAGGTCCATGGGATAGCTTGCATTTAGTGTGAATCATTTACACATTACATAATGATGTGATTGTGAAAAGCAGTGTTAAGATTGACCTAATATGCACTGTCCAATAATCCCGACCCCTCTTTATAGCAACTGCAGGATTGAAAGCCGTTTTCCTCAAAGGAAACTTTGACCATAATTAACTGATAACTATGTTTCAATGAAATTCTTTGAGAATGGAGTATAAATCAACAACTATTGATGCTAGAAAGAGTTTATGGATATTCCAAATATAGACACCAGTATGAGACTTTAATATGTGGTCTATTTTATGTGTTTTTAGGGGAAATACCCTAATTTGTGACATCACAAGTTAAGGAAAGTAATTGTGAATTCCAAGTTAAAAAAAAAAAAAAAAGGGAATCCCCAGTTCTTAATAGTGTTTGGAAAGGAATTTTAGCTTTAGCATTGAGTAATAACATTAGGCCAAATAAGTCTACAAATACTTGAATCTTTTGCTTACCTTAATTCATTCAGTTACTTGATATTCTCAAGTTATTTTCGAAGGGATTTCCCTTAATTATGACGTAGCAAGGATAGAACTGAGTGCCATAAATTAGCGAATTCCCCAATTTTACTTTATTTACTTTATAATTCACTTATACTCCAACATTTTCCAATTTTTCCGTTTGAAATATTTCTAGAATACCAAAAATAAGTTAATTGAATAAAACATAGGCTTTTGACAATTTATGTGCAAGGAACCCTTTAACCTCCTTAAAACTTTCCTCTTTGATTATAGGTTTCCAGTACTTCCTACAAACATCTATATATAACCTCAGGAATTACTTCTCCTTTAGCTGTTTGTCGAACACTGCATGTTGTCAACACTTAAGCAAAGGCACACTTGATCAAAAATCAGAGAAAGGTTAACAGACGGGACTGACAAAGTGGTGCCTGTAGGCCTGAGACTGTGTCTGAGTTATGTAAATAGGACTGGGGCACGTGACCACCCCATCATCAGGGACTCTGATGACGTCACACCTTCCGCCCACCTTTGGGCCCTTGACTGGGGAGAGTCACAACTTAAAACGTCGTTTTTAAAAACTGCTACGACCCCACTAAACTTCAAACCTAAGTTCCATAAAACTCCAGTAATATCTGGCCGTGGACAGTTATGTTTGTAAACAAACCAACTTTGGTAGGTCAGCAAAACAGACCAGGGACGTGTATTATTGTATTCTGATTGCAACTTTTCAGTCTTCAGTTTATCATGGTACCCAGATTTTTATGGTCATTGAATATATATTAATAATTGAAAGAATTTGGAAAAGTGTGACCCTCCAAGGTTGTTGGCTCTCTATAAGTAAAGCTCCATACTGACTAGACGATTTTTCCGGTGACCAGCGACGGCAAAGGCGCCAGAGTATCAAAGATGTCTGCAAAATCGCCAGGCGATCAGAATTGCTGGACAATTCTCCGTTGGCCCGTTGCACAATGACTTTCGTAACAAAGAAAATAAAAAACAACAAAACATTTCCTTGTTACTTTTATCATAACAATGAATGTTTTGACACTTTTTTTTTTCTATATTTAGAATGCCCTCAAAGGGCTGTAACTTTTACTGATTTTTTTCTATTTTTTCCCTGTTTTATAAAAATTTACAGATTTCAATTTCATTCATTAGGACCACAGATATTGCATTTTCCTTACAACGAAACATTTCGTTGTTAAGCAAAAGTTCGTTGTGCTTTCGTTGTTTGATCCTCACAACGAAAATTCATTGTGAAACAGGCCATGTGGGATTGGTGTACATTTTCTGCCAATGGCTTCTGAAGATCGCCGGTGAAATTGGCAGTAAATATCAAAATTGCTTGATATTACAGGTGCCTGACAATTTCACTGGCGATTCTCCCAGTCGCCCATTATTCGACCTTTGTAGAATCGCCTGTAGCGTGTTGCGCTTTAGGGGTCTAGAGCCACCATCTTGTTAAACATTGAGTACAGAGTTTACTTTAGCCAACATCTAACGTCTGAACTGTTTGATGACTGCCATGCTTCATTCTGATGGATCAAACAGATTCACTGGCTGAGTCTGGGAAAGCTCCTCTTTGGGGCGGGGGCGGGGGGAGGGGAGTTGATGTCTTAAGCCGATTAAAAGTTCTAATGTAGCCTGTGCATGTTGTTGTCACTTTATATTTTCTATGTCCAATGTCAACTTTAGGAAATGCTGACGTCCAAATATTTGGAATGTCCCAGCCTGTTATTATCACAAGCGTTTATGTAATGCTGATAAAATCCATCCATTTCAGAGCCAATTCTATGACGTAAGGCCAATACTCACTAGGTGAAATTGACCAAGCACATTTCAACATAATTATACTGACTGGTGAAAAAGCCAGCTGATTCTTTTGGTAGCAATCGCCTGATCTTTGCACCAATTTAGCCAAGTGGATATGGAACTTAAGTGACAATTGACACGGTATTCGTAAGAAACAGGAAGGGATCTAATGTTAAGTGCATAGGCAAGAGCCATGCCTTTTTATTCCCTGAAAATTTAAGTTATTTTTAAAGTAAAATTGTGGCACCAAAATGTTTATACTAATGCGCCAAACCTTGTTCAGATTTGTAGATCTGGCCCTGACAAATCAACAAAATATAGGTTAATTAAAATACAAATTTCTTTGCACAAGGGGGAGGTGCAAAGGTCTCCCTCTGTAGCGGGCACTATATTGTCTGTAGACATATATTAATATTCTCACCAGACGTCATTAATTTAATGAACCATAATGTGCTCAGAGAATGTCAGTACCCCTCTTACCAGCGAACATCTCTGTAAGTAGGGGTCAGCGATAATCTAAGATCCGCCAGTTTCCGCTCAACAGAGTGCATAATGGGAGCCTCGTTCTCACCTCTCCCGATGCGAGGCGTCACCTGTTGGCCTTTTGTGTCACTACGGATCAGACACGGTCCTTAAAGCCCCATACCCACTCGGCAAGGCTGACCAAGTTGGCTGGCTGGTAGGTTGTAAATCAGCAGTTTTTACCCGAGGAATCCTTGATATATTTTTAGCATGATTCATATCAAACATGTATATTTCAATAGTGCATTGTGATTTCAATTAGTGCAAAGATCGGCCGATTATGCTAGGATCATTCTGGCGGTATTAATCGGCCGACTCGTTCAAAATCGTCTTGTAGGAACGGGACTTGTTATGCACCAATGAGAGTGTGGCTTCATCTCGGCAATACCCCTTATGGCGGCGTCCAGCCTTCACAACGAGGCTACACGCGTCAGGGCCCAGAGTGAGGCTGGCCGGCGGAAGTCGATGGTCCTAGAAGTGGAAGTAGGGGGCTGACGGAGTGGGAGGCCACGAGGGGGAGCTGCGGGGTCAGGGCAGATTACGTCATGTCATGAGTATGACGTTTCCTCTCTCATGGTTTGTGCCTCAGTAAAGATGTACATACTGTCAAGGGCTTTAGCCCGAGACATAGGTGTGCGCAAACTAGAGTAATAACAATTGCTGAGTGCCCCCAGGTCTTTGATTGTTTTATTCTATATGAATTACAACTAAATTGTTGCATTTGTTTTTTCATTATTGTCCTCTGGGGTATTACCAGATCTTTTAGTCACCAGTTTCTGAGAGGGCAGGGCAGTGTTGAACGTATGGGGTGGAATCTTGATATATAATAAAGTATCATTCCTACTGTTAATGACATGGATGGATTCAGGATGGGGGTCCAGGCGTTCTGCACCCACCCGCGCCTTCTCCCTTCTTAAGCTAGAATTTATGCGGGAAATGGGTATCGTTTTAGTACCAATTAAGCCGTCAGCTTGATGCTGACCCCCTACCACCAATCCCAACCTCCTCGATCAAATGAATCCGCCCATGAACCCCTAATATCCTATGCTTCTGATACAAATCTATTGTAACTAGAATGGAATTCAAATTAAATATATGCCTAAGACATTGAAATAATATCGAAGGAAAACAAAATGTTTAAAAGAGATTCTTTACGTACCGGTTTTCATATGAGCAATTTTCTGCCTTTACAGCAAGATTGTATAGAGCTAGGAAATTTCCCATCGCGCATATAGCTACGCCGATTCGGTAGGACTGCGGTGTAGTATCTATATCTATAAAGGCAAATAACTGTACTTTATGAACTCCAAATCGATTACCTTCTCTTGTCTTAGGACCGTATCAAGTGTCTAACTGATGTGACTATAGCTCTAACAAAGTAGTAAAAAACTGGGCCAGACTATGGCAAGCTTTACCAGAGAAACTCGTCCTTTCTTTAAAACAAGTTCATTATCTGTATACGTTTCAGCAATATGATACAGTGTTATTTTGATAATATTTTCAGATTTGTCCGGTAATTATAGAAATAAAAGCATGCATCTTATCTTAATTATCAGAAAATAAATCGATACATTGTTTCAGAAGCTAACATAATATTGTTGTAAATACTTAAACTGTTAGAAGAACAAAACCTTAACATCCTTTATCTTACATCCTGAAATTATTACAAAACACTGTTGGAATCCAAACGAGCTCGACGTCCATGTACAAATCCACTAAAACTGATCGAAACTGATTTCCATGCACAAAAATATGTTTGAGTGAGACTAATATAGTGCAAACTTCCCCGTCTATTTGTACACAGGAAGACATATCAAAGTGTTGAAAAAGGTGTGATGAAACACTGACCGTCCCCTTAATTTTTTTTACACTAGAATTGGTATAGTAGAGCTGCGGTATTCAACCGCATTACACAGTTCTAATTGGGAATCAAGTTTCTGTGAATTCTGTGAATAATGAGCTTGTAAGAAGTAGACTTCCCCAATGTGACCGCCCATATCTTTATGGGCAGTCAGTCCATTGCTTATATGGCTTATATCTCCATCCGTGGTCTTATGTCTTGGTTATGTGGGTCTTTGACTAGGGATCCAGCTGCTCCAGGGCCGGGCGATAAATGGGGTGTGAAGGCACAGATTACCCTGTGTGTATCCCCCTAGGGTCGCTTCCTACTGGTCCTTAACCCGACCCCTAACCCTGCTTTATGTGCAGAGATTACAGAGGTGGCCGTCCCAGCTGCCTCCAATGGCCCGCCGTAACACCAAAGGGGCCACTCCAGCGTAACGACCTATTCATATCAGGGAAGGGGTGGGCCAAGGAGGCAAGGTCAACTAGGTTTTATTTGTTTTACATCCGGTTTAGATCTGTTCATTTGTATCAGATATTAATGCTAACACAGGTTGAAAGGCAACCTCATTGCAGCCTAATAAGCTGTTCATATCGAATGAAGGTTTGTCCAAAAGTAGCTACGTTGATTGTTTTTGTTTTTTGCTTTATCTTTAAATCCAGTCTAGACCTGTTTGTTTGTACCTCACACTAACGTTATAAAGGTTGTAAAAGAACCTTTGTGGACTTCCAATGAAGCTTGAAGAAATTGACAAAATGTATCAAAACTTACTAACTTTCTATACTGAGGTGTGTTTCACTACGTCGTGCCCATTCTTCTCATCTTCTCTGAACAATGCCACTTTATGTGCAAAGACTAGAAAAGTTCTGGTAACATAATCATTTGTTTTTTTATATATGGTCTATGAAACACCAAAAGGGCTACTCAAGGGTAATAAGCTTTTGATATCATGTTAGGGTTGGTCTGAAACCCTCTTGGTCAACTATTGGTCTTACTTGGTCTTGGTCTTATTTGGTTTGATATCCAATTGATAACTGTTTACTTATATCTGACAATTATATCGGCATTGTTACGACAAACAAAAACCTGACTGGAGATCCAATAGATCTTGTCAATACTGACATATTCCTCTTAATTGACCCATATTCCTTTTATAGGGACACACACACATTAATGATAATTATGTTAGTACTCTTCAGGCAAGTTCCTGATTTAACATTTGTTTGTCTGGTTTCAAGGTTACTTTTATCACACCATGATTAACACATCTGGTCACGTGATCATGTCTATACAATGGTTGTTCTGGGAACCTTTCCGAGACCTTCCATTAACTTTTCCAGGTATCTATTAAGGCACTTAATTAGTGTGGTCACACAGGCAAATACAAACTCTCTCGAATCAACAAAATGTATTGGTTTGAAAAAAGTCTTCTTGTGAACGCTTGGGATGTGCTGATTTTGCTGCTGATCTTAAAAAATGGAAGTAGGAATTAAGGCTTAAAAAACATGTTATATTGTACTAGAAAGGTTTTACAATTCATTTTCAAATGATTATAGGGTGTATGCTTTCATGGAATATTCTAAGAGAAAAACTAGCACATACAACATTGTCAGCATCAGAATGAGTATGTTGAATGCAGGCTTCATTCTACAGTAGGGGCAGATCCAAGGGGGGGGGGGGGCAGGGGTTCCTGACTCGCTTCTCCGCTTTTGGTAGACCCCTAAAATAAAAGAAGAGGGAGAAATGCTATTTGTGGGCATTATTATGATTGTCATTTTAGTACTAAGCTTATATGCTGACCTCCCCCCCTTTGGACCTACTGTATCTGGCCCTGTGCAGGTGCCAGGTGTTTCAAGGAGCTACAGTTCAAACACTTCCCTCTTCAAGGCCTTGCTTTCAGGTCAACATTGAGCAGGTAGTAACTCACGTTTTATCTGGCAGCACCTGGTTCAAACCGACCTGACAGCTCTCAGACACCCCCTGAGACCATTGACAACCCAACTAAAGGTACTACTTAGAGTGCCACACGTGCTGGTAGGCGTCGGGCAAGGACCAATACCACGTTTAATGAAGGTCACTGAATAACAATAGATATGAGCAGTAAGACACAACATCAAGCAATTAAATTATTCTGTTCAACCATAATTTAGGCTCTATTTTAATCAGTTTTCTGTACGTTTTCTCTAAAATTGACGATGGTACTGCCCTTTTTGGAGCTTTGTTTCAGTCAGTGAAATAAGCATAAAGTAGCACTTAGCCTCATACCCCTGAAACGTTCTTATAGTGCTCAGCATAAAAAAAACTTCTGGTCCTGTCGTCAATTTCCAGTTGAGAGGGAAATCTCTCTTTTCTCTACTAAATTCTTTAGCCCCACCAATGGTCTCCAGTGAAGGTAGACTGGAGGTGATGCTCCCACTAGCTGTTGGGTATTATAGACCTCAAAAGGGGAAGCTTAACCATAGCTATACCTGGTTGGAACGTTACTGATGTTGTTTGCTTGTGAGACAGATGGCATGAATTGTATGGATGGAATGACTATTTACTTGTATCTTCAGGATGTCTCAATGGATATAATTAAATTACCTCTTGCCAACTGCGTGTTCTTTTTATGGGATTGAGTCCCCCTTTTTAAAGTCTCTACCACTGAAACGAAACGAACATTCAAAATAAGATCTATTCGGATTAACAATGAAGAGCTAGCAAATACAACGAAAAGTAATGAAGAACTCCCCCAATCATTATTACAATTATCTTTATCTAATTATCAGTGAATAAACAACCTGCTACTAACATCACGCAGTCTGAAGAAACATCTAACATACCCCTAATAAGATGCAAGCGAGACTAGATATTATACCAGTTAATCAACATATAATCAGCAAAGTATAGATAACACCAGTCTAGCTCAATATTATGCAAAATATCGTATTTCTTTTCATTTAGATATCTTAGATACGAAAGAAGAAAATGCGAAACTTCGGCTCAAGAAAAAACTAAGTATGGCAACATGCATATGACATCTTTAACATGCATATGACAACTTTCAAATATATTTTGTTGTGGAAATGAATCTTGATGACATGTAATTAAGCATAATAGAAACAGTCTATGTATCCATGCAACAACCGATTAAATATATTTGATTGGAAAATACACATGCAGCTGGCAGTTGTCAATATGTTTTTATATCTAATTTGATAATAAATTGTTAGTGTATCCATGCAACAACCAAACAAATGTAGTTTTCACCATGCAGCTGCCAGTTAGCACTGTACTTTAGTTTAAAGGCAGGTCTGCCACAACAGCAGGTGTCTGTTATAAGGTGGGGGCGAGCTGAGGCCATACTCTACCAACCATTTGGTTATTGTTTGCACTTCCAACACATTTGGCCCATCACAGAGAGACTTTGCTGCTATGATAAGTTGCACGGACAGGTTAGTTTCCACCAAAGGAAGCCTTGGCTTTTACCATTACCAGCTTAAAGGCTTTATTCCATGTTCTTATGGTCAGTGTGAAAAATGCTGGCCTGTGGATGCTGTTCAGGAGAACAGCTCTGTAATATTGGTGTGTATGAATTCAGACTCTCTGGTGCTACATAGAGGCCTCTGGAAGTCATGGGAATCGTCATGATCCATTAGACAAATTATTATAGACACACAGATGTACTTTGCTGCGTGGAATTAGACCTTTCATCTTGCGAATGGGGTCATAATGATTCATTAAGGATATGAAATATCCCCTTGACAAGCTTTACCATTTCTGTTATAATACTAAAACATGTGTCTGTGCCTCCCAGTGGATGTCTTTCTTTAATACAACTCTTGGCTTGCTGATATGTTATTCTAACAGCTGTAAAACAGTTGAGTTAATTTTTCGCTTTTGTTGTTGATATCACATTTACATACCAGCCAAAGGCTCCCTGAAACATGGATGATAGGATTGCAATGTTATGAACTTGATGAAAAGAATTTGATGATTAAATACAGTGACAATTAAATAAGCTAGTGTAATTGTTACTGTCTGCATATCTAACAGAAAACACTTTCTTTTTGCTTAAATTGACATGTAATTTAATATCATAATTCCGAAATTATTGCGCCAGCTTTACATCACATCATCATCAAGTGAGAGTGTTTTTATTAAGTTCCCATGGTAATTATAAATGGTGTGCGCTATCTTTAAGTTGTCAGGTATTTGCTTGGCCAAGGCAGACCATATTCGTCCTAAGTCTACCTTAAAAACAACACTTTTTGGGAAACCTGTAGCTTAAGAAGCAAACAATAATTGTATTTGATTTCTGACAAGTGCATTAGCACATTTCTTTTTTTTATTTAACAAAAATGAGTAGAGCGAAATGATTCAGGAAAAAGTTGATTTAAACAGATTAGAATCTGGCCTAAAACCATCCTCATTACCACTCTTTTTTGGTAAATAGTTGAATTCAGTTTGTCTTATTTATTTGTTTTTCATGCCATGCCTCAAACTCTATTAGTTAGTGCCACACTTTTAGGGAAAGTTTACTTTCGACTTCAGTGGTCTGTCGCATAACGGGTCTCGCTGTTTTTGCATGGAAATGTTTATCCTAGCTTTGAGAAACAATTATTATGTAAAACAACGAAGATAGATTAGCATGTATAGAGTGCTGAAAATAATCAAATGCTAAAAGGGATAAACAATACAGGAAACTAATACCAATGCTTTATCAAATCAAATGCTCCCAGAGATGAAACAATAGAGTAAACATGATACCAATGCATGATACTCTGTGAACAATGTAGTTTTGTGCCAATTTATGGCATGTTCACCGGCATGCATGCAAGCACCATACCATTTGCAAAGAACATGTATACCAAACATCTGATAAGACAAACCATCATACCTCCTTCCATTACATTTGATGATACTGAAACTACCACTCTAATATATCATGCAAATGACAGCATGTTGATCTCCATTTCTAATCTTGAATCTGTAGAACTATGACAGAGATAACGTGAATCTCTCACACAACGGTTAAACCCTACACTCAACCATCAGTTTGTGAATAACTTGTTTTCAATGTGAGGATCAAATGAAAATATGACATGTCTCTCTATTAAATTTCCTAAATAAAGCTTAATGGCTACCAAGAATTATTTGATTATTGTTAAAAAAGGATTTTTTTTAAATAATAGCTTAATCATGCACAGAAATTCCTCAAAGCAGCTTTCCCAATGCTGGGTCACACCCACCCACACGGTTCTAGGACATATACCCCCTGGCCACTTACTCCTCAAACACTTACCCCTCGGACACGGACAATAGCTTTCCCAATGCTGGGTCACACCCACCCACACGGTTCTAGGACATATACCCCCAGACATATACCCCACAGACACTTACCCCTTTAGGACACTTACGTCCCCCCCCCCCCCCCCCCCCCCCACAGAGAATAGTGTAGAAGAAATGATCAGCAAAACAACCCATCCTGCAATAAAAAGGTACAGCCAGATAGCATGTCAGTTGTCTGAACCACAGCCTAATATCAATCCTGTTGTTTATGTGTTTTTGACCATGGGTTGTTGGTGCCCATCCTAAAGTAAACTACTTCTCTCTTCTCATAAACCTCAGGGGGGTAAGTGTTCAGGGGTTAAGTGTCCTAGGGGTCAAGTATCCGGGGGTAAGTGGTCAGGGGGGTAAGTTTCCAGGGGGGTAAGTGGTCAGGGGGGTAAGTGTCCGAGGGGTAAGTGTTTGAGGAGTAAGGGGCCAGGGGATCTTTGCCCTGTCCCCCGCATGGTTAGGTGTAAATCACATGTATTTGATGTCACAAGTCTTCAGAGAACCATAGCGTGTATCATCAGATTGATTGTTGTGACATAATTATGAGATAGAACTCTTTCAGGTTCTTGTATGGTAGGGTTTATTCACAAACTGTAGTATGACTTTTCCTTGCTTCAGTCGAGTATCTCACCAATATCGATGATAATGATTGTTGGAGTTGTTCAACTATATAAATACCATTTCACATCATTTACTGGTAGGTATTATTGTAATAAAATCTCTAGGATTGATAAGAATGGCAAGTAAAGGTGGTCCAACAGACAGCCTGCAGAGTTCCCACGTGCTACCTGCCCACCCACCTCCCCTCCCACCTCCCCCCTAGGTCATATTGATGTGTCTAAATTAAGACCCATTGTGCTTAAGACAGAGGCGTCTGGGAGTCATGGAAATTGTCATGATGCATCAGACACGGCATTACAGACAGACAAATGTGTTTCACTGCATGGAATCAGAGACTTCATCTTCTGAATGCAGTCATTACGATTCCTTAAGCACATAGAATATCAGATCACAAACTTTACCATTCCTTTTTATACAAGTTAAACATATTTCAATGGATTTCCTTCTTAAATAGCTATGTGCTTGCTGATTAACGATTTGAACAGCTAGAAGACTGTTGAGCTAATTTTATTTCTTGTAATTCTTTTGTTGTTGATACAATCACTTTAATACCAGCTATTGGCTCGATTAGTGAAAATGAATAGAACTAAATGGTTCAGGAAAAAGTCGTTTTATTAGAACCCTGCCTACAACTGTCCCCTTTGGAGTTTTTCTTTGCCAACTCAATGAAACTCACTTCATCATATTTAAAAAGTCATGTCATGACTCAAAATGTATTGGTTACTTTCATACTTCTAGGGATAATTCACTGTGAGACCAGGGATCCACAGCTTTAAGATTTAAGAAACTCTGAGTCATATTGAGCCCCACAATATGAGTGAGCAATTTTAGAGTTACTTTCCATAGGAATTAGCTGTGGAAGTTTGGTGTCCTATTTTCAGGTTAAGGTAACAGATGTTTTGGGGCCCTAAACAAACGAGTCTATATGAAACATCATTTTCAAACCTCAGCTACATTTATGATAAGGACACAGCAAATCTCTGTAATGAGTTACAACTTAAGGCTGTATTCCACGATGGATTGCGGTCACTTGTGTTGTCAGCTTGCGTCCAGGCACCCAGCCACTAGCGCAATGCTAGGCTGCAACGCAAGGTATATTCCACAATGCATTGTACTTGCATTGTACTTGAGTTCATGGAGCGCAAGTATAATGCTATATTCCACGATGCGTTCAATGGCACTAGCGTTGAAATGCAAGTGCCAACTTGCGTCCAGATACCAACATGTTTATAAATTTCCGCAAGCAAACTTGCATTTCAATGATTAAAGCAATGCAAGTGACACTGAACGCATCGTGGAATATAGCTTTTAATCTAAGGGGAATTTAGGCAAGAATTTAGGGATTATCAAGGTCATATATATTTATCTGCCTATTGCATGAGCACATGCTATTAGCTTCTAGCAATATAGGCATGAATTGGGTTGTTTTTGACGATTTTCTTCTGTTAAATCTGAATTTGATCCCAATGATTACATAGTCCTTGATGTGCTGCATGTATGTTGAAGACTCATTTGAGTATCCTCTTTGTACAATATTTGGAAAGATTATGAAAAATTCATGTTCCTTTTGCGGCCATGGCAGGATTGGGGAGTACACCATAGGGCGGCTATGACCAGATTGGGGTACAAAGACTTTGTTTATTTTCTAATCTATTATTCATTTGACATCTTCATGTGTACACACTTATGTTTTACCTTACTTTGTCTGCAATGCAAATAGGTCACTATTTTACACTGTTAAGAGCGTTGACTGTCTGATGAATGATCAGATGTAACCTCAACCATGTACACCTTCTGAACATAAAACTTAATTGTTTTGGAACTGATGCCCATTGTTCAAATCTGAAAACATTTTGCATTCATTATTCCAATTGCTCGTGTGTAGGTTATGTGATTTTTTTTTCGTGATGTATTGAAATTTCAAACTTTTGTCTTTTTTGTCAGAATAAGTTTTCAGACCAGTGCATGTATAACAAAAAGGAGAATCAACAGATAGGGTTTCTCCAAAGTTTGCTTATATCAAGTTACGCATGAGACATGGAAAGTGAAAAAAGAGTAATGTATTAAATCTATGGTTGTGTACATTACATCCACCTTTCAATTTGAGAAAAAACTAGAACCAAGAAAATAACAACATTAAACTCCAATGACAAAAGCCTTGTGGAGATGCCCAATTGCCCATCAGATAAAGGACAACAGTGGCCTGTCGCATAACGGGTGTCGCTGTAGTGAACATTGGCACACTTTAAAAGACCTGTCCCTGTTCAACAGGGAGCGAATCCACCTTTCATCCTTACAGGGATGGTTTGACCACCCCTATTTGATATCTTGGGGGGGGACATTTTGGGGTGTGAATTTTAATATTCTGTTTTCAGCAAATGATAGCAGTGTCCCTCATCTTATCAAATACATAGGAGGTAAGTGGCGGATATGTATTTATCAATCAATTAAATTAACTTCAAAGTGTGTGAAAAACCATCGCAACTGGGACGATTGGCACATGCACTGAAAACACAGAGTTGTCAAAAGTGGTGCCAAAAACGACAACCCAATGTTGTCTGCGTCATTTATACAAAAAATCTTATTTATGATAATTTCATGTTGTAGATATCATAGTCCATAATAATGGCTTCCTATTATCTTATTACTAGTTATTAGGTATGGCCATTACACATAGGAGGCCTATTAGTTGTATGTTTTATGACACCATTCACTTACAACACTTTATCATAGACAGGCCATGACAACCTCTCATTTTGTTCTGTAACAACCCTATGACAACCCGAGTCTCAGTTTTTGCTTCTCTGACAACCTTTTTGGCCAAAGTAGTCGGGAGAAAATGACAACCTTTGGGTAGTCATCCAGCCTCATTATTCACAATGACAACCCTCTGACCACCCCCAAATTGTCAAAGGATTGTCACAAGGTTGTCACACAGCATTAATGGCCTGAAATGATCCCTGCTCTGCCCCCACAAGTCACCTATGACAACCCAAAAGGCACCTATGACAACCCAAAAGGCACCTATGACAACCCTCTGACAACTTTAAAGTGGCTCTCTGACGACTTTGTGTTTTCAGTGTGAGGGAAATAAGGATAAAAAATCAGGGAGAGAAAAACCAAGCCATTTTTAATCCCTCGCTGTTGTGCGTGTTTGGTTATGCGACGCAGCATAGGTTTTGAAGCAGGAACGTTGCCATTGCGATTGTTATTGCTGTTGTTGCTGATAGAGGTAAAACAACAATGTTCAATCTGTATGCATAGAGCTTTTAAAGTAATAAATTGTTATAGAGATAAACAATAGAGTTAACATGATACCAATACACGTTACTCTTTGCACGTAATTCTCGGCAAATGTAGGGCCTGTGCACCATGCCATTTGTATATGACATGAGCCAAACAACTAGTGAATCAAACCCATCATATATAGAGCAATTCCCGTTCATAGTAATTTAACTGCCACTCTGATATGCCACACTAATCTTGAATCTGTAGAGCTATAAGAGGGATGGATTGAGTCTATGACGGAACGGTTAAACCCCTTCCCTCAACCATTAGTCCATTAAAGATGCTCTTTTGAATGATTTGTTTTCAATGTGAGGATCAAAAGATAATATGATATGCCCATTTTAATTTCATGAACCTATTTTCTATGTCAACCAAATACATTCTGTTGGTATCATAAAGAAAGGTCTATTCCATTACTAATTGATTCTATGTTAGGATAATAGCCTAAATATATATCAACCAGTATTCATAATCTTAATCAATTTTGTAAGAACTCTTTAATTGTATATACACATGGCATTGAAAAAGCTATTCACTTTATATAACCCATAATACATACGATCTATCCCCGGGCCTACATGAAATCAGGTTAAGGCTTTGTATGGTAAACCTCATCTTCATCATATATATAGGCTCATCCAAGAAAACAAATACACGAATATATGATACAACCTATTTTATTTATTTCCTAAATCTTTTTTCCATGACATTCCAGTAAAGGTTCCATTGATGTTATAAAGAAAGGAATATCCCATGCAAGTCTGCAACTATAGCAAGATTTTGGCTTTAGAACAAAAGAAGACTTATCATACAATGCAATATTAAGCCGAGGCCTATTACTGCCGTAGACGTTGGGATGGGCTTTTTGTTGGACGGCAGTAATAGATTTAAGGCTGTATAATTACACTGTGTGCTGTTAATTGATGTGGCTTCTGTGAAGGAATATAAGGCTGAAGGAAGCCATTCCCAACATGAATTGAGGCGATCTGATATATCTTTGAATTCATTGATGGATAGCTGTAAGTAATTAAACAGTACATCTAGGTGTATATGGTTGTGTGTGGAATACTATAGACGTTTTGCACATAATGTTGCATCACCCATAATGGGCTGGCCACCATGGTAACCACATGATAATCAGAAAAAAATGATCTTGATACTCAGAGGAGGATGTGCCCTGAGGCTGCGAGTACCTGCTAGATGTTGTATAGTGGTGTTTAAACCTATTTTAGATTTGCTTTATTTATTGAATATATATCAACATTTGATACATTAACTATGTTTTAAGGAAAATATGTTTTGTTTATTCATTGTTCATCAGTGATAAAATCCATGTTACATTACTATACCAAAATACTATATCATTCTTCTTACCTCACAAAGAATTCACATACTGACACATAAAGAAGTTGATAAAATCCAAAGAGTATCCACTGGTTTAGTAAATAAGATCTTCTCAGATTCTCGTCCCTACCCAGATCAGGTCCATGACTAGGTGCGGTATTTGCTCATTGTACCAGACAGACTGCAGGGGGTCATACTCGATGATGTTCTCTCAGCCCAGGAGCCCTGGTCCCACTGGCCGACTCAGCTCAACTCAAGTGTTGAAGATTCAGAAAGGGCCATAACCCAGACTGTCTAGATTTATCAAATATTCTCTACCTGGCCATAGGGTATAACCCACTAGTTGTAGGTGTACGCCACAGCAGAAACATTCTCCTTGGTTAGTTAGTGATTCATTATACCCCTGCAACATTTTAAAGTGGTTATCACACTGCTTGGATAAGTTGTGCATCAAACTCTTATCTGCTGAACCAGTATCACCAGTATTACACTATGGTATGACAAAACATGCATTATAAACACACACACACACAATGATTTATACATTTACTTGGCTATCTCGAACTTTAAGTCAAAAACTTTTTTTTTTGACGTCTCAGGAGTTGGATGTAAAATACGGATTCACTAACTTGTAAAAGGAAATGAGTCATTTTTTTTTTGGTGACGAAATGAGTGTCATTATGACACTCATTTCGTCACAAAAAAAAGACATCTATTTTGTTTCTTAAAATTATGTTTCATTTAAAGTATTTCTTATTTTGATAACTAAGTGAGTCTATTGTGCTTCTATTTTCTTTAAAACTTTAAAGTCAAAAGTGATTTTGACTTGAACTTCTGAGGTGTTTATCCTTCAACTTCTAAGGTTTTTTCCCATTTAACCTTCTTGGGGATCCCTTCCTCTTAGTGTACAATAAGAATGAAGGAAGTGTCTGGTATATATATACTATAACTTCGCGTCAAAAATGGAGTCAAAAGTGATTTTGACTTGAACTTCTGAGGTGTTTATCCTTCAACTTCTGAGGTTTTTTCCCATTTAACCTTCTTGGGGATCCCTTCCTCTTAGTGTACAATAAATGAAGGAAGTGTCTGGTATATATATACTATAACTTCGCGTCAAAAATGGAGTCAAAAGTGATTTTGACTTGAACTTCTGAGGTGTTTGTCCTTCAACTTCTGAGGTTTTTTCCCATTTAACCTTCTTGGGGGTCCCTTCCTCTTAGTGTACAATAAGAATGAAGGAAGTGTCTGGTATATATATACTATAACTTCGCGTCAAAAATGAAGTCAAAAGTGATTTTGACTTGAACTTCTGAGGTGTTTGTCCTTGAACTTCTGAGGGTTTTTCCCATTTAACCTTCTTGGGGATCCCTTCCTCTTAGTGTACAATAAGAATGAAGGAAGTGTCTGGTATATATATACTATAACTTCGCGTCAAAAATGGAGTCAAAAGTGATTTTGACTTGAACTTCTGAGGTGTTTATCCTTCAACTTCTGAGGGTTTTTTCCATTTAACCTTCTTGGGGATCCCTTCCTCTTAGTGTACAATAAGAATGAAGGAAGTGTCTGGTATATATATACTATAACTTCGCGTCAAAAATGGAGTCAAAAGTGATTTTGACTTGAACTTCTGAGGTGTTTATCCTTCAACTTCTGAGGGTTTTTTCCATTTAACCTTCTTGGGGATCCCTTCCTCTTAGTGTACAATAAGAATGAAGGAAGTGTCTGGTATATATATACTATAACTTCGCGTCAAAAATGGAGTCAAAAGTGATTTTGACTTGAACTTCTGAGGTGTTTATCCTTCAACTTCTGAGGGTTTTTCCCATTTAACCTTCTTGGGGATCCCTTCCTCTTAGTGTACAATAAGAATGAAGGAAGTGTCTGGTATATATATACTATAACTTCGCGTCAAAAATGGAGTCAAAAGTGATTTTGACTTGAACTTCTGAGGTGTTTATCCTTCAACTTCTGAGGGTTTTTTCCATTTAACCTTCTTGGGGATCCCTTCCTCTTAGTGTACAATAAGAATGAAGGAAGTGTCTGGTATATATATACTATAACTTCGCGTCAAAAATGGAGTCAAAAGTGATTTTGACTTGAACTTCTGAGGTGTTTATCCTTCAACTTCTGAGGGTTTTTTCCATTTAACCTTCTTGGGGATCCCTTCCTAATATATTTCATTATGAATGTATGTAAATCTAATGTCTATTTCACTTAGACAGTAGGCCTAATGATACCATTTCGTTTATTTTATACACATTCCACTTTTTACTTCCAACCTATATTTTTGCTTACAAGGACAGCTTTTTGAAAAGTCAAAAAAGAAGTTGAAGTCAAAAAAAAATCTTTTTGACTCGAAGTTCGATATAGCCCATTTACTTTGTAGGGTCAATAGCTCAACTCAACTCTCATAGAAAATGCTGAGACTTTAGATATAGAAGTATGCCACACTAAAACAACTGAATCCTTTGCATTTCAACTCAGCCCTTGAGTTAGGTTGAGTTGGGTAGTGTGGGGTTGCCTTAGGGCCGTCTCAGAAGGAAATCCCCGACACAGGTTCAGACTGTCTGTGGGATACATACGGATGACCCGGCCCAGCCTGAACAAACAGAGACAAGGGGCCCGGGCAACACAAACAGGGGGCTTTGAGATATAAAGAACAAAAGGAGATTATATGTTTTGGTGGATATTGTATTAACCTCTTTACGCATCATACAAGATCTTCCAGAGGTTAGGTGAATGATACAATATCATATTATTGTACTATAAGATGAAATTTATATGGTTGATTAACAATGAATAGATTCTTCAAAACATAGTTCTAAGTAATGTTGATGTACGTTTTCAAGGTAGTGTACATTCATCATCAGTTACAAAGCAACTCATAATTTCATCAAATTTAACCTTTGTGATTGTCCATAGCACATTGCCATAACGAATCACATCTAAAAAGATGAACTTTACTATTGAAACCAATGGATGGCATGTTACCTATTGTGGTTGTCAGTGGTTGCCAGGACGCATTGAAAAAATACGGCGACAAGTGAGCAAGTGATTCTCTTGCACTGATGGGTTTTTGTGGCAGATTATCAACAAACATTGTAACCTAGGAAACAATGACGTCACTCCCCTCTGCGGAAATGACCAATCTGTGGGTGATGCACCGGAAAAGTTCATAAAGTGCTTGACGTTCATGTCAATTTTTTCTTTTCACCTAATTTCCTCTTTGTAGATTTTGTTACATTTAAGAAATTCAGTGATTGTTACTTTCGAACAATGTTTTATACAAAGGTATTGTTTGCTGTAATAAGTTTTACAATGTCCATTCTTTTGCGCATTGATGGTTATGGGCAGGATATTGAATGATACACTAAGATAACATTTTGATCCATACATATTCAAAAGTACCATACCCACTGGGAATCGCCCAGCTATCAGAGTTGCCGGGCGATTTGACCCTCGTCCTGTCGCCTGTCACCCACAAAATCGCCTAGTAGTAGAGCAGAGGGAAGGCAGAAAAGTGCTTATTTCCAGAGTTGAGGTTGCCAACAAAGTAACAGGCAGAGACATATATCAAAAAATTCCTAACATTCTGAACTTTTCAAAAACCTTCGTAGCCGGATTCAACCCTTATGGGGTTTTTCAAAATGGCCGCCCAAACATGAAGACATGTTCCTAAAAACTAGGCCTTCTAATATCATACCAATATCTGTAACTTCACAACAATCTATCTTATCATGTTGAAATTGATGGTAGGGTAAGAAGATTATGTGGTGCAAAAAATATTTTCTATTCAGATGACCCTAGTCAAGGTCAAGGTCACATAAATAGAGGTCAAAGTTGAAAAAACTGATAATTTTCAAAATTAACTTTTTTCTAAATGCTCTAGTGTATGAGATTTTAACAGCACAAGCACATGCATATGTTTAAACAATCCCTACATTCTAAGCTTTTGAAAAACCCTCGTAGCCGGATTCAAATCTTTTGTGTTTTTTCAAAATGGCCACTCGAAGCTGAAAACATGGTACTAAATACTAGGCCTTCAAATATCATACCAATAACTGTAACTTCACAAGCATCTATCTTATCATGTTGAAATTGATGGTGGGGTAAGAGGATTATGTGGTGCAAAAAATGGTTTCTATTCAGATGACCCTAGTTAAGGTCAAGGTCACATAAATACAGGCCAAAGTTGAAAAAACTGACAATTTTCAAAGTTAACTTTTTTCTCCATCCTCTAGTGCATGAGATTTTAACAGCACAAACACATAATATGTTAAAACAATCCCTACATTATGAGCTTTTGAAAAACCCATGTAGCCAGATTCAATTCTTTTGTTTTTTTTCAAAATGGACACTCAAAACTGAAAACATGTTCCTAAAATCTAGGCTGCAAATATCACACCGATAACTGTAACTTCACAACTATCTATCTTATCATGTTGAAATTGATGATAGGGTAGGACGATTATCTGGTGAAGAAATAAGTTTCTATTAACGTGACCCTGATCAAGGTCAAGGTCACATAAGTACAGGCCAAAGTTGAAAAAACTGATAATTTTCAAAGTTATTTTTTTTCTAAATGCCCTAGTATATGAGATTTTAAGAGCACAGGCATATACATATGTCAAAATGATCCCTACATTCTAAGCTTTTGAAAAACCAATGTAGCCGAGTCCAAGTCTTTTTGGGTTTTTTCAAAATGGCCACCCAAAACTGAAAACATGTTCCTAAAATCTAGGTCTTCAAATATTCAACCAACTTAAATTCCACAAGTTGGAATGGCCCATCCTGCATGCCTAGGAATATCACTGTTATAGCATAGACTTATCTTTGATAAAGGAATGTCACACAACTGGCTGAGATATTTGTTTTTACAAAATAGGCTTGTCATAATTACAAAACTCGCCATGATGAGAATATGATCCTGATGACCATCAACTCAAGCTGTTATCTAATAACACTGTTATTCTTCATTATCAACAGTCACTCTAGTAACTTTACTCTACTAAAATAACTCGGAAATTCATCGGTTTTTCAATTTTGGCCTGCATTTATGTGAACTTGACCTTGACTAGGATCACCTTTATATAAACTAATTTTTGCACCAGATAATCCTATTACCCTATCATCAATTTCAACATGATAAGATAGATAGTTTTGAAGTTACAGTTTTTAGGAGCATGTTTTCATCATTGAGCAGCCATTTTCAATAAAAACCCTTAAGAGCTGAATCTGGCTACATGGGTTTATAAAAAGCTCAGAATGTCGGGAGTGATTTGATATACATCTTTGCCTGTTGTTGCTGTTGTTGTTGTTTAAATCTCATACATTTGGGCATAAGTTAACTTTAAATATCATCTGCTTTTGGTTGCATTCATGTGACCTTGACCTTGACTGAGGTCACCTTAATAGAAATAATTTTTTCCACCGTAATATAATTTTCTTACCTTTTTACCTTTTTACCTATTTCAACATGATAGCATAGACAGTTGTTAAGTTACTGTTATCAGTATGATATTTGCAGCCTAGATTTTAGGAACATATTTTCAGTTTTGAGTGTCCATTTTGAAAAAAACCCAAAAGACTTGAATCTGGCTACATGGGTTTTTCAAAAGCTCATAATGTAGGGATTGTTTAAACACATGTGTGTGTTTGTGCTGTTATAATCTCATACACTAGAGGACAGAGAAAAAAAGTTAACTTTGAAAATGTTCAGTTTTTTCAACTTTGGCCCGTATTTATGTGACCTTGACCTTAACTAGGGTCATCTGAATAGAAACCATTTTTTGCATCACATAATCCTCTTACCCTACCATCAATTTCAACATGATAAGGTGGATGGTTGTGAAGTTTCAGTTATTGGTATGATATTTGAAGGCCTAGTATTTAGTACAATGTTTTCAGCTTCGAGTGGCCATTTTTAAAAAACACAAAAGATTTGAATCCGGCTACGAGGGTTTTTCAAAAGTTCATAATGTAGGGATTGTTTAAACATATGTATGTGCTTGTGCTGTTAAATTATCATACACTAGAGCATTTAGAAAAAAGTTAATTTTGAAAATTATCAGTTTTTCCAAATTTGACCTGTATTTATGTGACCTTGACCTTGACTAGGGTCATCTGAATAGAAACCATTTTTTGCATCACATAATCCTCTTACCCTACCATCAATTTCAACATGATAAGGTGGATGGTTGTGAAGTTTCAATTATTTGTATGATATTTGAAGGCCTAGTATTTAGTAACATGTTTTCAGCTTCGAGTGGCCATTTTTAAAAAACACAAAAGATTTGAATCCGGCTACAAGGGTTTTTCAAAAGTTCATAATGTAGGGATTGTTTAAACATATGTATGTGCTTGTGCTGTTAAAATCTCATACACTAGAGCATTTAGAAAAAAGTTAATTTTGAAAATTATCAGTTTTTTCAACTTTGACCTCTATTAATGTGACCTTGACCTTGACTAGGGTCATCTGAATAGAAACCATTTTTTGCACCACATAATCTTCTTACCCTACTATCAATTTCAACATGATAAGATAGATAGTTGTGAAGTTACAGCTATTGGTATGATATTAGAAGGCCTAGTTTTTAGGAACATGTCTTCATGTTTGGGCGGCCATTTTGAAAAACCCCATAATAGTTGAATCCGGCTACGAAGGTTTCTGAAAAGTTCAGAATGTTAGGAATTTTTTTATATATGTCTCTGCCTGTTACTTTTTCGGCAACCTGAATCTGAGATCTTTGGCCCACATCTGCTCTACTATAGTGGGTATGGGGCTTTATAGTTAGTCATAAATGATCACAGTGAAACTCGTCACCGGCAATTGCCATCCAAGTAGGCACGGGGCTTCACTCTATGTACAGTAATGTAAGTTGTTTGTTTGCCCACTGCCACCTTGGCTCTTTTCAGGGACAGTAGTATTTCAATGCATAGGTTCTTGAGAAGGGTTTATCATGTTTAACCTTAAAATATATTATATCTTTAGAACAACATATAGAATTTACCTGAATGTTACTTCAGGACTCACTTATTTATTTGCCAGATATCCCGTAGCAAAATCTGAACTTTAAGATTTAAGCAAGTAAACACTTTGACTTAGATTAATATAGAATGGATACTTGATTCAAAGGGATGGCACAATAGTATTGCCAAACAAGTAATTTAAACTTCTTCCTTTGAAACAGATACTCTCAAATTACCTGTCAAAGGAGAGTGCATATATAGATTAGCTATATGGTTTCCAAATTAAATCAAGGCTAAGCTGACAATTCTTCAGGAACATAATATAGGTTTTGTCTATTTGATTAATCATTGATGTAAATAAGAACGTGAAGAGTGAAGACAATAGGCCTAAGAGTAAGTGACCTGTGGTGTATGACCAAACGAATCTAGTATTTGTCCTGAACATTGTAAGATTAAAGTCTCCAAGTAAATAATCAAAGGTCATCCCAAAGGTAACTTGAAATCAAAGATTAATTAACTTTGCAAATAGGATTCACTTATTCACCATGGGATAGAACTGTCCATGCTCTTTCTTTACTTGTCAATCTCACTGGGATAGTAATGAAATCAAATCTGTGTACAGTAGCTATAGACCACCATCAGGGGTATAGTTTCTTCTTGTGGTCATATGTCATAGATAATTAATCATATATTACTCCCGACAACCATAATATTATGGTAAGACAGTGCCAACTTTATATCGTGTTTGGCTAGAATATATTATTTGTCAAGAAGCTCCCAATAGAATCAGTGTAAATAAAGTTCATCTCGATGGCTGATGGTAAGCAATATTAAAATGCCCTAATATGGTATTTTCCATTGTTAAAATTTGACAATGGGAAATATCATATTAAGGCTAATGGTTCATATTATCCAGATATGGTAGTCCTGGGACCATAATCTGAATTCGTAACTGATCATGATTTCAGCAATAAGGCTAATCATGTGAATTTTGATTATTATTTCATTCATATTTTATTCTGTCAGTCAATCAAAGTAACTACACCTTACAATGCCTTTTCCAGGTTCTTTTGAAATTACATCACTTCTTTTGGTGACAGACAGAATAAGGTATTTCGAGACACTAATCAAATATTACTTGATTAAACTAATCACTGAAATAGTTACAAATATTGGTGGTAGAGTGTTGAGATAGAAGTTGGTAGTTCAAGTCTCATATCTGCCATTGTATGTGGTGTCCTAACATGGAACACCGCATATATGCACAGTATTAATTTGCCCTACTCTATCAAACCGAGTATAAGCGGTTAGTTGTTCCTTTTGTTCTTTTGTTAATCACAATCCGCCAAATCTAACTATTTGGGCGTTTCATATTAGCCTATTAGTGATGGACCTAGTTTGAAAGTGCTTCACAGTCAAATCATGTTTTCAGTTAACTCTGAATTTTGCAACCTATTTCATTATCTGCCTTTGTAATGTTATTCACTTGAAAACCTGTGTTAAAGATATACTGCATCTCTACAAATTAAGCAACTATGTCTTTTTGAATCGCAAATACCAAAGCTATTTTATCTGAGGAAGGGAAATAAATCAAAACACTGATGGTTTTGCATACCAAACTGGTCCATACTATTTCTTCAGCAAATTTCTTATTAATATTAACAAGATGCTTGGTTTCGACTTGAATCCGTTACTCCTGGCAAACTTATGATTACCTCGTGACAATGTATATTATGACGTCTTGAGATAAGCTGTATTCATAAGATCAAAATCTACTTAGTTGAAGGCCCCGTCCTACTCCTATTTAGACAAAAACAGAAACCTCAACATCCGGAAATAACCAAACGCCAGTCACAGGAAGTCAGGGCCAGAAGTCAACCCCAGCGGGAGTCAGGGGTAAGCCACCCCAGCGGGAGTCAGGGGTACACCACCCCAGCGGGAGTCAGGGGCACGCCACCCCAGCGGGAGTCAGGGGCACGACACCCCAGCAGGAGTCAGGGGTACGCCACCCCAGCGGGAGTCGGGGGTACGCCACCCCAGCGGGAGTCAGAGGTACGCCACCCCAGCGGGAGTCAGGGGCACGCCACCCCAGCGGGAGTCAGGGGCACGACACCCCAGCAGGAGTCAGGGGCACGCCACCCCAGCGGGAGTCAGGGGCACGCCACCCCAGCGGGAGTCAGGGGCACGCCACCCCAGCGGGAGTCAGGGGCACGACACCCCAGCAGGAGTCAGGGGTACGCCACCCCAGCGGGAGTCGGGGGCACGCCACCCCAGCGGGAGTCAGGGGCACACCACCCCAGCGGGAGTCAGGGGCACGCCACCCAAGCGGGAGTCAGGGGCACGACACCCCAGCAGGAGTCAGGGGCACGCCACCCCAGCGGGAGTCAGGGGCACGCCACCCCAGCGGGAGTCAGGGGCACGCCACCCCAGCGGGAGTCAGGGGCACGACACCCCAGCGGGAGTCGGGGGCACGCCACCCCAGCGGGAGTCGGGGGCACGCCACCCCAGCGGGAGTCGGGGGCACGCCACCCCAGCGGGAGTCGGGGGCACGCCACCCCAGCGGGAGTCGGGGGCACGCCACCCCAGCGGGAGTCGGGGGTACGCCACCCCAGCGGGAGTCGGGGGTACGCCACCCCAGCGGGAGTCGGGGGTACGCCACCCCAGCGGGAGTCGGGGGTACGCCACCCCAGCGGGAGTCGGGGGTACGCCACCCCAGCGGGAGTCGGGGGTACGCCACCCCAGCGGGAGTCGGGGGTACGCCACCCCAGCGGGAGTCGGGGGTACGCCACCCCAGCGGGAGTCGGGGGTACGCCACCCCAGCGGGAGTCGGGGGTACGCCACCCAAGTGGGAGTCAGGGGTACGCCACCCCAGCAGGAGTCAGGGGTATGCCACCCCAGCGGGAGTCAGGGGCATACCACCCAAGCGGGAGTCAGGGGTACGCCACCCCTGCGCCCCCGCCTGGACAATGACCATTAGGCAAAGGGAACCAAAATGGATTTATGGTCAGCATTTTTCAAACTCAAATAACTATATTACATGAGCCTTTCTTAGGTCTATTGTAAAGTCTAAGCCATGGCAACTAGCAAAACATCACTAAACACAATATAAACAAATGGATATGTCAACGTCTCTTATTAAGTTCTTGTGAGATTTAAAATTCCATAATTAATGTACCACTAACTAAAGTAAGATCCTTCTAACATATTCCTATAGTTATCTCAGTTTCCATAATCTCAGACTACAGAGACCTTTTGTCATTATATAACACTAACGACAAACATCAGTAATGATCTTTTTTCTGATTACCGAATTTTATGAGCTATGGAAGTTTATATGAGCTTACGAAAACAAAACACATGTAGCTACGATAAGGTGAATAAGTGATTGTAAGTTATGAAACACAAAAGTAACGGAAGTTTGTTAAGAAGCAGGTCAATGGTGCGCCAATGCTACACACATGTAGGCTGTTCCCCACAGATAGCTAAGGTGCTCCATTTTAACTGCAGGTAGCCCTGGTCAAGATGCATTCTGGGTATAAGTTGGTTCAAAAGTGTATTAACTCTAGAGGGATGTAAAGCAATACTTTTATGTTTTCTACAGTTTTCCCTGTAGTTTTCTCAACAAAGTTAGTCCAATCTAACCTGCTATCCATGGTTGGAAGAATTAAGAACGACGTGCGATCGGTCTGTTGTTAGCATAAGGCTTCCTTGTCGAGTTAAACGAGCTCAAAATAGTTTAAATTTCTCTGAAGAGGGAGTGTAAGACTTCCTACATGGCGCTTTCACATCCATTGCTTTATGACTATTCACTTAGTTCTGTTGGGCCTTATCTAATAAAATGGGGGTAGATTAACCTTATTCAGAAGTCGATTTACTCACATTCTTTTAAAAACTAACTCAATAAAGTTATGGTTGACCTGCCTGATAACAGAAAAACTGTTGCAAATAAGTCATTGAAATTAGCCCCTGGCTGTGCTTGTGAAATGTGCAATGCAAATAAGAAATTCATGTTAAAATTCCTTTGATGTATAGTCTCTTATTCCTTGCATAAATTATATATATATATATATATATATATATCAATTCTCCCCACCACGGAAAGCTCATTTATTGTAGTTCACAAGCAGACTAGCCTATATCAAGGTGCATGCTGGGAAATTTGTAGACAAGTTACAATGCTTAGGTATAAGAATTTTCAAGAATCATGGCATATTTTGTGGTCTTATGTTATGGAAAAATAGCATTGACTATTTTTCCATTTGGTATCCATATATATGTGATATTTTTCAAGTTGGTTTGAAAATCAATTCCAGAAAGATATATTGCAAATAATTGTAAATTTTCTATAGTTTTCAAATAGTTTTTGTCTACAAAATCAGTCAAAATTAACCTGCAGGTGCCTAAAATACAGTAAATCAGCTATCCATGGTAGGGAGAATTGATTAAATAGTAACAGGGATATTTATGTTTAACAAATTAAAGTGTGTCGCCCGCGTTGGGCAATTTGTTTGCAGTATTTGCTGCCACTGTGGCATCCAATGTGGCATCGCGATGTGGTATACAGGAGACACGCGGACGTCGCAGCACAACCTCCACGCATATTGAATGCTTATGGAGTAGATTTTTTGTAAATCAATAAAAGGGACTCGAGTTTGAGATGGTTGTTCTAAATCATTTAATGATACAATATATGATTTTATTAGAATAATGTTCGCATATACAAGCAATATAGGCTTAACCTTCCAACTCTATAACCAACGGCCAGACTGAGTGCTGCCTGAGCAGCCCGTGCTCTCCATACCAGGTTCCCCCATGCAATAGGGAGTCGTTTTATTAAATCCATAATGAAAGAAAAAGAAAACCACAAAATTACAATTCACATGTTTTTCTTTTCCTGGGGACCGGAAAGGTTCTCAGACAGGTTAGTAAATGGCAGTTAGGACGGGAGAAAAAGTCGAGTTGTGGGTAATTAAGTTAATATTAAACAGCGTTTTATAACAATAAGCACACCCTCAGATAAAATAAAGCTGGTGCTCCTGTTTTCGCCCAATGAATGTGCAGGTAACTGAGAGAGGACACTCTCAGTGTTCCTTGTCTTGTCAGATCCGTATGCTTGTTTCAGTCTGTCCGCTAAGGGGGCCTATCAATTTGAGTGCTGATCGTATGTAATCAATAACTGGCTTTTGATGACGAGAAAGGAGGACTTGATGGCAGAAGTTGTGGAGACCTTAAGTCCATTTCTCTATAGCATTCGGTCTCAGGCCTGGAGGCCATTTCAATTTCGTCGATGTACGAAATTCGTAGGAAAAAACTTTAAGGATTCGTTGTAAAACTCTTTCAGATGGAGTCATTGCTTTATATATCTATGATCTGTGTATCTTGGTACTCTAAGAAATAATGATTTTTCTAAAATAAATCACTAACATCTTAATATTTCCCATTATTTTCTTTTTTAATGCATTTGAATACTCAAGTTCAATTGGACGAACAAAGATCAGCAATTAGAAAACGTATGTGTTAGAGACCTTGAAACTGGTCAAGTATCTTTTCACAACATCGCATTCAATTTCTCTTTTTTAACTGGAGCATAGAGACTGGAGCAGTCTTCATGGGGATTTGATAAAGAGACATCCCATACGCAATCCGTTCTGAGACATTAGGGACCTTTGCAGTAACGTGCTCAGAGGAAATTAAAGGCATTGGCGTTTTTGTGTCCTCGTGTGTGTCTGGGATGAAAAGAATGGAGGTGTCTGAATAACAAACTGCCTCTCCGGACCATTTCCGTAAGTATTTTTTTATCAAAGTCCAATGACAATGTGCTCTTGGATTCTCTTTAAATAACCAAACAACTGTAATTCAGTCAGTTTCTGTTTAAATGACCAACTAGTGCGTGTAAACAGAGTGTCCCTACTGAGGTGAAATTTATCTTCAACTTGAAATAAATAGGGTCACTGTTTAGAAGTTGGGATAGTCATTGAATAGATGGTTTTCTTTAATCAGACTTTCCTCTAAATAATGCAATCTGAATAGAGACGAACTATATAAGAGATCATCTTCACAAAACAGATCATGCAACGTTGTCTGAGCTACTTTTTTCTGCCTAAAATAACTCTTCCAAATCTTTCTGCCTAGATCTGTGCCTGTAATCTGGTTAAACATTGGTACATATGTTCCACCAAATAACACATACGTAGAAAAGGTATTTGCCAAGAACGGCTACATTTCCATTTCAGAGGTCGGTAGCCAATTGCTGGATATATGACTCTAGCTTGTTGTGTGATCATCCAACCACAGCAGTCACTTTCATGTCCTGCCTGAGTATCAACACTAAATTACCATACTGTTCAAACTTATCGGTACTAACATTGAGCCCAAAGCGATACCCCGCCAAAAACACTCATAACAGAAAATGGAAAAGTCATAACATCAGATAAGGGAGATTGACCATGACAAGTTACATACAGAGAACAAAGTGTTGATCCCAATTATAGTCCGTTTCCCACACTCAGAGACCCTATATACATACCGACCAGACAGCTCCTCTTTGGACTTACAAAGGACAGGTTATTTTGTCCCATGTATGCTACTAATCAGAAAGTTTCAGTTGAAACTATCTCTCCTCAATTAAAGCTGTAATGGTCAAACTGAAATGCCTCATACCCACTACCAGGTGGCCCGAAAACTATAACAGGAAATCCCTCTGTTGTCCGGACTGTATAATCTCTATATAGGCTCTGTGCCACACTAAACAATACTTGACCTTCACTGCCCTTTGAGTTTTGTAAATGGGACCATTGAAAGCCGTTCAAACTATTGGAAAGGATACAGAACTGTTCACATGACCTTTCCAGTATTTGCAGCTTGTAAAGGCCTCATAAAGTGACATTTTAAAGACCTTATTGACCCCATGTCTAGCGCAGTGCAACAATGTAATTTGTGTCATCTTTGCATGTTTTGAAGTTTGCAAATATTTTTCTTTTTTGAAATCTGAATTATTTCTCAATTGGCCTTTCGCAATTCACGTTTCGTCCTTCATTGTTTATGATACATAAATGTCTTCTGTGAAAAGACTGAAGGCAGCTGTAAACAAAACCAAACCAAAGTAGGTTATAGGCTTCAATGCCAACACTCACCACTCAGTTCTGTACATAAAACAGAGAACACCAAACATTCATCATAATCCAGCCCTCAACCCCTGGATATTGGGTTCATTCCTATAACGTGTCGGAACATAAAACCAACCAATCGAAATAAAAGACTCCGCATATATTCCAATATATCCATATACAACCCACGCTTGCCGACGTGGTGGCATTTACGACAATATATGTGCTGTGACCAAATTGAACTCTGGCCAATTTGATTTCATGACATAGGCTTTATCATTTATGGTTTTCAGGTAGATGATCTGTGGTAAACCAGTGTGACTTTATTTGGTTCTTACTCGGCAAAGGCAATTTACTCTTATGATAAGCAATCGTCCCTAGTACAATAAAAATAAGCTCAAGCATTCTGTTAGATCACTTATTTAATGATCTAACACAATCACAGAGTTTTAATATTTCTAGTGACATGGGTATCAATAACCTTTACAAACCTTTCCATTCATTCAACAAGACAACGCTGGTAGTCTAGGGCTGTGCTCTGACAATTCAGCTGGTTTTGCATTTTGCATTTTGTCCTGACTGTTAATATGATTATAAAACTGTTCTTTTTTAATTTTGATTTATACAATTCTAATTGTATACAGGTGACCTGAGTAAAATCATAGGCTCATTCATCAAGTCGACCCTTGTTCGACCCTGCATAAATAGAAATGAAATAAATTTACTCTACTTTGTTTGTCTTCTCTTCAGCCCCAGCTGTTGCAATAGTCACCCTAAAGTCTACACCAGATACGGACATAGCAACCTTTTCACTGTTTTCCCACATATTCCCACATATCCCTAGACAGATAAAAACAAAAGGTTATAGATCTACGATGATCTTAAATAAATCAGTTAAAACACTGAAAACCATGTTTTCTTTCCTTTCCGTTAGAAACAATGTAACATGGACTTTGGAGTGCACGACATAGAAATATTATCAAGATTTAAAGAAAAATAATGAGGTAAATCTTGAATAATCCTGGTGGCTTTCAGCATACAATGTAGACTCTAGAAGGACTCTAGGGTCTAGAGGCCAGCTGCTATTATTGTACTTCACTAAAAAAACATTACAGAGGTATCATTAGACCTGAACTTTTTGTCGACCTTTTTCTGAGAACCACAATGACATCCACCTGTATAGCAGACTACCTGTAGCACATTAAAGGAAGAGCTGAGGATCCCTAACCGGATCTTATCTGGTCAGAAACCTTAAATCAGAGAGAGGGGACACTTAAGATTTAGAAAATGGGTGGCCCGCATTTAAGCTACGTACTGAAGTCGCACACACAGATGTTTTCTTTGGCAAACTTAAGTCTCCACCAAACGGTAAGGAGGAAGGAGGTCAGGACCCCCTGAACCCATCTCCCCCTGGATATGCCCCTATTAAGGGGCGTCTTTTCTCAACTTCCCGCATGTAACCTATGTACACGTGTATTCAAATCTGGGTTAACAATAGAAAACCAGTGATAGTCAATTAACAAGAGGTGGACTTCCAATCCTCCTCGGGAGATGAGTGGTCAATCAGTCCAAGGCAATGGGACAGAACCTGGAGATTGGTGTGAGTTCACTTCAAATCCTGGTCCTGGCAGCTTTTTCTTCTTACTTCCATACATTATGGACATCTGTTATATCAAAAATGCATTTCCTTCTCATACTTTGTCTATATTCAGTATGGGAAGAATGCTTGCCTGAACAAAAGTGTATTAGCAGGTTGTCTACCTTCTCATAGATTCACCATCACCATCATCATCCTTGGTTTGACCCTGACAGTTAGATAGGGTGTATAGCACCCAGCAACCAACCAACCGAAACCCCAAAAATGCGTAAATAAGCAATGAACACGCTATGGTTGCTCCCCACTGGTTTGATTATGACAGCAAAGCGGACAGCCACAAAGGATGGTTCACATAGACATTATTTATATTTCACAAGTTCTAGTTCAATGCACGTTTAGCGGTGATTTACTGGATACTATCACGGCTGATGCACTATGATTATGTATTTCATGGAAAAGGGACAAACTGGGCCAAAAGTGGAGAAAATTCCAGCAACTTTCAAGAATTACAAAATTCCACGACTATTTCCCATTTTCTAAGGTATTCCGGTCTAGCAGGAACCCTGACAAAGAGTGAGGAGTCTCTATGAATGCCCGTTCTCTGTGTGGCCGGCCCCTCTAATGACCTGACCGGTTAGAGCACTCTGAAGGCCGTCAGTAGCCGGGGTACTCCTCCAGGGGGGCTCTTAGTAGGGGGGGGGGGGGCTCCATGTCTGCTTTCGTATGTCATAAATGTAGCATGTGAGCCAGAGTTGTTAATGATGTTCCTATGACAGGATTGTCTAATTAATCTTATTTGATAGTTTTAGTTTTGTTATATGGTCAGTATATTGGTCAAGTATAGTTGCGGAGGCCGGGTATTTCATTCAGAGAGCTTATCTAGAGAGAATGTTGGTCCCAGTTTACTACTCTCTGAGCTTTGTAAATGGACCATTCAGGTATGTTTTAGGTATTGGAAAGGTCATAAGACAATTCCAGGAATGTATTGTTGTAAACTATCGGCAGATGAACGCTAACACAAGCAATGCTTATTGAAATATAGAAAAGTATTTACATTGATAATTGTGTTAAGTCACTTTAAGTAGCAATGCTAGCATAAATCTAAGCATGTTCTATTGGTTGCCTGCAATGCCAGGTATCACCATGTTGGTATTTAAAATGTAAACTAATTGCATTGACACATCGATGCAATGCAAATGTTATCCAATGCATAGTGGAGAATTGCCTTAAATGCCTGTCGAATACATGGTCAGAGCCCCTGGACTCTCCTACCACTGAACCTTCTGCCTGGATCTGAAAACCTTTAGTAATTATGTTCACTATAAAGTCACAGTACAAGATCATACATGTAAGCGAACCCAATGCATTTTAAGTATCAGACAAATATTCTACCACTTAGCTAATTCTCCTATGACATCGTCTACAGGTTCTTCACGTCCACAATACTACTTTTTCAATGCTCAATTGCTATATTCTACCTGAAAAAGGGAAGTTATTTGTGAATTTATTTGTGAAAATATTTACCACTGAAACATTCACCGTAAATTTGAGGGTCAGGAGCCCCAGCTTTGGCCAAAGGAGGCAGGGGACTCAGAGAGGGTGAGGACATTTAGGGGTGGACAATGGACGGACTGGACAGCGGTGGAGTGGTCAGCAGAGCCTGCGGGGAGAATCATTAGGTGGACATGCGAGACTCTAAGGGTAGGTGCCAGCGGAGGGTGGGGCGGTCTAAGGGAGGAGCAGGATCTCCCTGACACGGCTGTAAGGGGTCCACACAATGGGCAGTGGGTGGGGGGAGATGACGGGCAGGGTAAGGTAACTCCTCTAAACCCATTATATATTCTGACCACAGCCCAATCTGCAGCTGATGGAAGAACATTTATTCTATGTCAGGATTCTAACCCCTATACCTTTACTTGTGTCCTGCCCTCTCAAAAGTGGGTGAATAATCAGAGCTGTTCTTCACGAGAAGGGAAAAATGCCTCTCTCAGTCCTATGTCATTTCGATTTGTCCCCTAGTGTATTACCTATATGGAGGCTGCCTATTTGGTTGTTCTTGAAATTTTATACTGGGTATGGGGCTCAGAACTACGCATTTCAGTAGGCAGTAACCTAATGTCCCCGTATAGCATCGGCTGGTAAGGCCTCTCTATATACAATGACAAAGCGTGGTTCAGGACTGACCATGGTCAGCTCATAGTGTAGACATGCCAAGATTAGCTACAACGGTAAGTGGAAAGACATAGGACTGTTCTGTACATGTTTATTTCAATTACTAATTAACACGACAACATCCAAGGTTGAACACAGCTGTGTTGACCTAAGGCTGGATCGTTCGTCCATTCATAAACTAGGGCAATTGTAATTGCTTTGTGCCCCCTTAGTCTTTATTATGTAATTCCTTCTGTTCTTCTGGAACTGGCGCCTCAAAGTACTGAACACAGTTACGTATTGCATATGATGTTTTTAGGGCATAGGCAACCCCAATCTGTGGCCTATTCCTACAGTCTTATAATGCAGGTGCAGTTTCCCTGTATGTGCCCTTTCTCTATGCATATACTGGGATCACAATGCCATCCCAGTGCAAATACCTTCGTCCAATATTGGGCCCGGAGCCCATTCACCCCGTGAAGCGGCCCGCCCCCTGTAGCGAGTGGCTCATAAGGGGGGTGGCCGACTCAGAGCTGCTCCTGAGGGGGGCCTTAATGTTGGATGAGCACGCCCATGTTTAAGGTACCACTCCTTTAACTCGGATGGACAACAGTGAGCTGACCAACAGGTCAACCAAACTATTTTATCATCATAAGAGAAGTTGTCAATATTATTTGTGTCTGTTATGAGAGGACCAAGAGGTATTCCTAATACGTCTATCATAAAAGACGTCTGACAAGAGCTGACCAGAAGTCTACGCCCTATGTCAGTCACAATACCATATACATTTATCAGTTTTGGTAATGAGATGACCAAAAGGCTATCCTACCCTTCAATCACAATAGATGCTGTGTGCATCATTAGTCTTCATTATAAGTAGATAAACAGGTCTACACAACACATCAATTCCAACAATTGCTGTATTCAATATTTGTGCCTACCATGGGGGATCTAGGATAAACAGGCATATACCTGCTGTCAACAATAAAAGACAATAATATTATTGTCTGACAAGAGTGGACCAAGAGGTCTAACCCATACATCGATCAGAACAGACATGATGTATATCTTTAACGTTTGTCATGAGACGACAAAAAGGTCTACCCCTGATGTCAATCACACAAGACAGAGTGTATATATTTTGTGTGTAATGGGAGGACCGACAGGTCTAATTCCACTCGTCAATCTTAAAAGACATTGTGTATATTCTTGTACAAGCGGGCCAAAAGTGTATCCTACATTTCAATGAAACTAGACGTGTTTATCATTAATGTCAATCATAAGTGGACCAAAAGATCTATGGAACATGTCAATGATTTTGTTAGTCATGAGTGGACCAAAACGTCTATGTCATAATTATTTCAGTCATAATAGATGCTATGTATATTATTTGTCTCCATTATAAGTGGACCTAAAAGTCTATCCCATAAGGCAATCACAAAAGGCATTGTGTATATCATTTGTGTCAGCCATGATCTGACCAAGAGTCTATTCTATAATTCAGAACGGACACTGTGTATCTTTCATAAGATGTCCGACAGGTCTATCCTGTATGTCAATCATAATAGACTTTGTGTATATTATTGATATCTGACCTGAACTGACCAGCAGGTCGACCGCATTAATATCGATACCAAAGTGTATACTATTAGTTTCGGTTATACTCTTCAATCACAAAAGATGTTCTGTATCATTAGTTTTGTGTCTGCCATGAGGGGACAAAGAGGTCTTCCCAACATGTCAATCATAAAAGACTTTCAAGCAGTGATGTAACCATACTATTTTGGTTAATCTGTAACCTGCCCAATGTTCACGTAACAGTTGAGACTTACTAACAATGAATGTTATGATAACATTATAATTATTTAGTGAAGTTGACACCTTACTAATAAAGAATGTTATAATAATGTTATAATGACATGAAAGAACATTATAAGAATGTCACAATAATGTCACATTGTTAAGTCGCAATGTTAGGTTCTAAAGATGTTTTTGAGTGCCATCAAAATAACATAACAAGAACCAAAGCAGAACTGAAAAACAAAATTATGAAAACGTTACAATAACGTCATTTCCTTCCTTTGGTTGTGTATATGATTAATGTCTGGCATGAGTGGACCGAGAGGTCTAACCCATATGTCAATCACTGTAGACATTATGAATATATGCTAGTTTTTGTCATGAGTTGACGAAAAGGTCTGATCAACATTTCAATCAATGTAGACACGATGTATCATTAGTAGCCATGATAAGCTAACCAATACTAGGCTGCAATCATTTTGTACTCCATGAAGACCATTAAAATATTCACTTCGTCTTCTGTGATCCACATATTGGGTATAATGTATGTAATACAGAATCCAGCTTGGGCCGACCAGTCGGTCTTCCCCTATAGGCCTACGTCAATCACAATAGGTGTTGTGTATATTGTTTCGGGGAAGAACGGGGAGCAACAGTGTAATTTCGTACAACTCGTGTTTTCTTACAATATTATTTTCGTACACTTCGAGATTACATTTTTATGTTAACATTCTATTTTGTCGTGACTCCTTGTATTAATACCTATTGGACTTATCATTTATAATTCGGTACTTAAGACTCATACTAAAATCCTGAATTGATTCCTATAAATTCGTCACAATATCAAACGTTTTATGGGCTGACCAGATTGTCTACCCCATTCGTAAATCATAATAGACTCTGTGACGCTCCATGGGAAATCCAAGCTTATCTATACCTTGAAAAAGCTTGGATTTCCCATGGAGTGATTTAGTGTCCATCATGAACTATCCAAATGGTTTACCCATTTTCTACTATTTATCATCAAGTGTTGGTACAGACGATTCTTAATTTATCCCCCCTAAGAAAAAGCGACTTGATGGCCGTAGTCTAATGTCCTTAACTGTCTGGTCTTGCTAATTTACATAATGCTCATAGACAGGGCAGAAGGAAATGCTATATCAATTGGAATCAGATTGCACCTGGGAAATTACTGAGTCCAACCGCGAATGAGAAACCGGTTCGTATGTTTCATGCATATCCTCCATCTATTCCTAATGGCCATTACATTGAACCAGTAGAATTGCCGTAATTCAGTCTTGAAAACAGGGATCCTGATAAGGTCTGATAGAGAGATTGAGTACCCTTTATTAAAATACATTCAAATCCGTCACTTGATGATCGTTGCGATCCACCAAAGTTGATTTGTTTCCTAACATTGTTGTCTTTAGGCATAAATGACATCAGTATTTTGGAATTCAAGTAAAGTCAAAGTAAGTTTTTATGATTCATACTGTACCAATGGCTAAAGTTAGGCTCTTAGAGTGCATTTTCATTATTGTGTGAGTTCCGACACAACATTGCTTTTGGCTCCCTTTAAGAAGTAATCACAAGATTGAAGCATATGCGTTTTCATTAACCACGGCATATCTGTAAACACGGACAAATCCTTATAGCTTTCATCTGCACACACACACACACACACACACACACACACACACACACACACACACACACACACACACACACATATATATATATATATATATACGCACACAATATCTTTTAAACATACAGTTAAATACTTTCTATTAGAATAATAATGATTATAGATACTGGTACAGGAGTTACAAGCATATAGGTAATATGATGCATTGCAGCTTCTAAAGCTCCCTGCAAGCTTATACATACATACTTGCCATACATGGTTTTCTATATCAAATATCAAATATCATATATTGTATATCATATAGGAAATCCTTTACATAATAAATTGTTTTTCATTGTCGTCGCACCCATGTAGCTATCTCCAATTTCCTGACCTTTTATGGGTGCCTCGTATCTTTAGCATCTAAAGGTAGTTTTAGTCAAAATTTACAGTGCATGGCATTTAAATGGTCGCATAAGTGCCTCGCATAGGGACAGAAGTCACCGTATTTCATGTTTGGTTATCGCTTTATTATACTTCACTGGGGACTTTTGTGGGTTTCCTCATGATATATGGGACCCCAATCTCTACTAGAATTGTAATCAAACACGTTCCCCCCACGGGTGCACCGCAAGGCAAAGTGTAAGATATTGCACCCTTTGTTATGTGTTTGTTATGTGTTTGTTATATTGTTGTCATGCCGACAAATAGGTGACGCAACTCAACCAGATTTAGTAGCCTTGTCATATGACCCGTCGTACCCACTGTCGTTTGAAACCCCTTTTGATATCTCTGAGATTGTTTTGAAATTATGTTCTACAAGAAAAAGGTTGTGATAAATCACCCCAAAATCTAACGTAATTTAGGTCATCCCCAAACCATTGAAATGAAAGTCATGAAATTGCCAGCAGGTCATGCCGGTTGCAATAGGATTCAACACCATAAAATCACGTTTTTTGACCTAGTTGTGATGTTTCTATAACGATCAATTCCCTGACACTATGGGAAAAGTAAAAGGAGCCACCAGCATGAGAATCAGAACCCACAGTAAACGTTTACTCTTCTTCAGGGGCCTGTCACATAAATGGCATTTATTTCAGTTGCGATAACTTGCAACCGAGTTATCACCACAGGGACTTTGGTATTGTTGTATGGAGTGTAGCATTTCTATTTGTTGAATTCCAAAATCCACACCAAAAAAAAAATTGAAATCAATCGATAGCTTTTTAATTGCCTAATGTTAGTATTGTCATCACTGTTATGTCTATTCTAAACAATGTGCATGTTAATCTATTTATGTTGCTTTGGTTCTGTGACCCTTTGTGGAACAGTGTGACTCTTCATGTTTGCAAATGTTAACATAGAAAATGAACCTAATTGGATGATGATATTTTGGGCTAAGGTTTTGAATTATTTAGATATCAAGACCGCCTTTGAAGATCTGCTTACAGAAATCAAATTGATACGATACAATCTTTGTTTGGATGTCCCTTTTAGAATGGGGTTTCTGCAATGGACAACAGGTTCTGTAGTTAGTTCACACCTATAAGAAGAAATGAAGGCCTGTGGACCGGTTCGTAAATGAAACATTGAGACAGCTATTTATTTTTCATTTTTTGTATATTCAAAATAGACAGTACAGCATGCACTTCACCACACAAAATGGATCTTTGTACTGCATATAAAAAAAATCTAATACAGAATATGAATTGGACAAAAAGAAAAGCTGTAGTTCATACAAGAATATCCATACACAACACAAAACATCACTGTTGTGATGATTATCAATCCAAGTCATCACAGCGAAGCCCTTTATGCGACTAGCCACTGCCATTAACAAGTCTTTGTGATGCTCCAACGTTTTGTGTTAATCAACCCTGCCCAGTGGGGAGTGGCGAAAGCCTTAAACATCTTTTCAGACTGGCTCTCCTTCTCAGATTAACTTTCCTTTTTGAGTGGTGAAGCTCTTTTTCATTGATTATTATCCTGTTTTACTTGAGCTGATTATTCCCATGGAGACCGCCATCCCAGCACATTATCTAAGTAGGATATGGGTTACATCAGGGCACAGATCAAACACTTACGACTCTATTTTTCACTGATTTGTTAATCACCAATTCACCAAATACCTATTCGCTGATCACTGATTCACTGATCACCAATTCGCCAATCACTGATTTGCTGATCATCGATTAGTCAATCACCAATTTGTTGATTACCAATTTCTCAATCACCAATTTGCCAATCATCAATTTACCAACCACTGATTTGTCAATAACCAATTCGCCAATCACCAATCTACTGAATGCTCAGCATTAATTGTCACCAATTGCAGGGAAACATTAAAAGTACTAAGATATCAAACCAGGTCGGTGACAGGACATAACCCCCTGGACACTTACCCCCTGAACACTTATCCCATGGACATTTACCCCCGTGACACTTGCCCCCCAACCACTAACCCGCTGACCACTTACCCCCCAAACGACTTAACCCCTGGTCACATACCACCTAGGATACTTATCTCCAGCCTTGGTAGATGTACAGAATGTTAACAACTTAACTTGCAGACTGGGTGTAGACGGAGAGAAGGAATGGACAGGAAGGCCTATAGGGAAGGGTGTAGGTCGACAGATGAAGGTGATAACTAGAAAACTCAGTCCACTGGAGATCTCGGTCCAATGATGTTTTGGCACTTCCCCATCCACAAACTGTTGAGTAGGGAAGAGTTAGCCGTTTAGGTATGAATGCGAGTTAGAGATCTATTAGGAGAGAAGGATATTTATTTAGTTTGCTTTCCATTAGAAAGACTAGCTGTTCCAGCATCAGTGGACCAAGTTCTCCTGTGGACTGAGTTTTCCTCCATTAAAGGGACGTTGTCGTCCATGAGTTCACTGAGATAGGTCCGCCGACGTTAGCCTAGCAACAGCGTTACTGGCGAAGTGTTTGCCCTTTCAGAACGTCCAGTTTCCAGCGACGTTATTGGTCACATCGCGAATTTGGCGTGCTAATTAGATGGTTACAACGTAGCCAGCTGCGACGTCGGGGGTAGCATCTGAATGTTCTATCCAAGGGAAGCGTGTCACAGTAAAAATAATTTATGTTGCACAAAGTATTCACCTTACACACCCTCTAAACATTATCTGCACTCTGTTCATTCTTGATTCTAAAGTGGGTAAATAAGAGTTGCGAGATGGAAATGTAAATGGTAGCACACCTGGTTTTATATGCATCCATAATTTTACTGCATTATTTCCTCTACATTCCTCTACAAGCCAAGGGGGGAGGAGGGGTAAGTGTCCTAGGAGGTAAATGTCCTAGGTGGGTAAGTGTCCAGGGGGTAAGTGTCCTAGGGGGTAAGTGTCCAGGGGGTCAGTGCCCAGGAGGTATATGTCCTAGAACCATTTGGGACGAATTACAGGGTGAAGTACAAAAATTATAGGGCAACCAACTGGTATAATTGTTGTCGAATAGAGGGAAAATATCAGACAAGTCTGATTTTTTTTTACCTTATTCAAAAACAATTTGTGAGTCTATTCACCCATCTCAAGGGGCCAATATGGATCACCTCAGTCACTTATGACAAAGACCAAGTTATTCGCCTCGTGAAAACCTTGCTTTGGACTACATGGCCATCCCTACCAGCTCAGGTCCCGTCAGTCGGGTTGTGTTGGTAGTGTCTCTCCATCTGTAGTCAGCTCACTGATACTGATCAGTATGAGAAGCACAGACCCTTAACATTGAAGTATGGACGCTGTATCATATAAAAGGAACGTGCTTAACGAATATGAGTGGCCAGTTTAAGGTCATAGATCGTAAGGGCAACCGGTTGGTCAACAGTAATAGCTATCCTTAAGCAAAACAACCACTTTTGGATGACTTTTGACACAAATCAGTTCTGTGGCTTGTTGCATAAGGATTTTCGTAGCTACGGAGAGTTTTTATGTGCTTACGGAAACTATACAGCATTTTAAAAATGCTGTTGTATAAGGAAACTCCCGTAAATTACACAAAAACCCCTGTAAATACACTCAAAATGCCTCTAAATGCTTCCAAAACTCCCATAATCTCACCTAAACTCCTGTAGCTACGAGGAGGGTTAAAGGTGATCGTAAGTTATGAAATGCAACGTCACATAGCTTTATTCTTATTTCAATATGATAGACCTCTTGGTTTGGAAGTTTTCTTTAAACTGAAATATTCTATCACATTTAGAAATAAATGTCTGATAATATAACCATTTAAAGAATTTGAATTAATCCAATAGTATAGTTGCTATTTCTGCCTGACAACAAACAAAGGTTCTTGAAATAATATTGAAGCAATTGCTTGTAGATCGGCTGTTCTGCAAAGGGCTACAAGATTCAATTCCTTCTGAAACCAGTCTAAAAGATCTATCCTTGAGACTAAGGGTAGCTACTTCCCGTGTATTAAATCTCAAAACCTATATTTGATAATTAATTTCATGTCTACAGTTATGACCTGTTGCATAAGGCTGTAATTACACTACGCGTCAGGTCTGTGCTCGCATTGGGTGACGTTGCCCAACGTGACTACTTCGCATTGGGTGTATATTAAAGATATATTACACTATGCATTCACACAATGTGAAGTACATAATACTATGCGTTTTGGGTCACGTTGACCCAACGTGACCCAATGCAAATGCCTTTTTTCTATATTACACACCGCATTGGGCATCCTGGTTCACGTTTGCTATTCGCATTGGCAAAAACGCAAATTAAAACGCCCCAATGCATATAAAAAAACATGGTGTAATATGGCCTTAAGGCCTACTTCACTTATCATTGCAACTTTTAGGATTAATCCATATTCATGGGAGTGAAGTTAAGTACTAAAAGGTCACGAAGTGCATGTTTTCAGGAGACTCAATAAAGTATTATTGTTCAGATATTGTAGACAGTCCTTATAAGTCCCTCAGCTGAAACAAATGCTGGGAAATAACTAAAAACAAAACAAAACAAAACTGTTGTGTTGTGTCGTCAAATATTCTCAGTTTTAGTTCATTTCGAGATCATATTACAAGACTAAAGTGATTGATAGTGAATCAGTGGCCCGTCGCATAACGGGTCTCGCTGTAGCGAACATTGGCACATTTCAAAAGACCTCTCCCTGTTCAACAGGGAGCGAATCCACCTTTTGGTTTAATAGCGATGATTGTCCACCTCATTTTGATTGCTTTTCTTCGCAACAGCGATGTGTGTCCTAACAACGACAGTTATCGTAACAGCGATGTGTGTCGCAACAGCGACGTCTTTGTTTACAATCTCCTACTGTTATCGGGACTTTAACTAGTTGTCAGACTTCCCACTAGGTGTCGCCGCTATTGGTTTTGAAGCGACATGAAGCGGTAATTCTCCGAACTACCTCATTAACATAATTTCCGGAAATAACAAATGTCCAGAGAGTCTTCGCAAGTTGATGCCGTCATCATCCCACGCCGAAGGAAATCGAAACGTCCACGCTAAAACATGTCCGGCCAGGTAAATATATGATCATAATAGTTTTGATCGTGTTTTTTGTTAGTATAAGACTTAAGGGCTATAGCTCATTATGCTTTACAAGTCTCATTGTAACATTTATAGCGTGTAACCGTACATAAGGTCACGCCGTACTGTAACTCCCCTTTTATCGCTCACTGTACGTGCATTTCATCGAATCCATGTTGATGAACTTCAGTCATTTGCATTAACGCCAAAAGCGTGTACAAATGTTAAATTTCTCATAATGAAATCTGTCCATGTAAGAACCCTTCGACATTTGTTTTTTGAGTATGTAATTCTAAAATGGCCTAGACATTTTTGTGTTTGCTATGTTGGTGCATTATTGTAACCGTCTTGCATGGTGTGACATCAAAAAGTTTTTATAAAAATCTCGAAACTCGGTGGATTGACAGTGACTTAGGCCCCCCGCCACTTAGGCCCCGTCACTTAGGCCCACTGCTCGTCAGCTTTCACGCCCCTAGGTCCGCGAATTTACTGTTCATTGATGCCTAACCAAATTATTATTTGGTCATTTGAAGATAAAAAGAAAAAGCATTTACCAATCGTATACCCATCACATCTTCTGTAATCATTCAAAAAAAATATAATTAAGATTTTAATGTTAGAAAACCTATGTGGAGGTAGTAGTATGGGTGACAGCCTGCCCTGGGGTGACTCCCCTGGGGGCCTAAGTGACGGGGCCTAAGTGGCGGGGGGCCTAACTGATTGGCTACCCCTAGGTGCAGTGTGTAAATAATGGATAAAAATGCCTATAAAACAAAAAAATAGGAACACATTTTCCTTATGACAAATTTCATACTTGACGTCATCTTCATGCCCTATTCTTAGCCCATGACTCACTTATTGTGGTACATCTAACTGATCGCCCACTAAACGAATCCTAGTGTAGACTCACTATATAGACGTAATAGAATCATAAATAAGGCCAACGTTATTTTAAAATAGTTTTCCTAAGAGTCCATAGAATGAAGAATAATTAGACCAAGTTTCTCTTTAAAAATAAATATATTAATTTCCTTTTTATCCACAGCTAATAAATATCAGTTCTGAACTGAATGTTTGGGTTTTCTAGTTTGTCATAACTAAAAAAAAAATAGTTTAATTTAAAAATAGTTTTATTTAAAACACAGGCTGTTACTCCATTTCATGAAATGAAATACAAATATAATTATTCTTTTTCAGAAACGTCAGCGAGTTACAAGCCTCTATGATGGGCGAGTTACAAGCCTCTATGATGGGGATGAACGTGACCGAGTGCGTGCACCTGCCCGTAAAGTAACAACTACGAAACAAAAACGGCCACCCAACCTCGCTAAGCCGAGGGAACCGTCGGTACCCCAAGAACCGCTGCGATCACCTACCCCCACGTCAGAGTCCTCCAAATCTGCACGAGACCCACTAGACGACAGTGTTCAAGACCCCGATTATGAACACAAGTCCAATGGGACTGGTAGTTCATCTGAAAGAGACATTCATGAAGACGTTCGCATACCTTTGTCGCAGTCATCTGGGCGAAAGTTGAAGAGACAGAGGAAACCTCGTCAACGATCATCAACCGTACAGAAAGCAAAAACGAAAAGGCAGCGTGGTCGTTACTGGTCGGAGGACGAGTTGATCCGACTGTTCAGGTCAGCAAACTACTACAAACGTGAACTGAAAGGGCCATATAAGTTTGTAGGAGACGCATCGTTCCAGAAGAGACTTGGCCGCCAACGTATAACAAGTAAGACAACCATGCTTTAATTAATTTTAATATAGTAATGTTTATTTTGTCCCCACCCAAAAAAAAAAAAAAAGTCAAATAAAAACTAAATATGGATATTAATTAATTTCACAATTTTGATAACTACAATTATATTCATGTATATAACACATGTAAACCATGTTCAGTAATTTCGACACTCAAAAGTGTTTCCAATGACAGATGCAATATTACAGTATGTGTATGTCACTTCAAGTAGTCTACAATGAAACTAAGCGTTCCTGATTAGCATAAATTGACATTCAATATTAAAAATTTATGCCTTCCATTCATTGCTAAAGTCACAGTATACTTCAATACTCTGAAACTGTCCCCATTTTCAAACACTTTGTAATGAGTTTTATAACTTAAAATTGCAGATGACGTCAATGACGAACTTCCCAAGAAAATGTGGCGCACGATGGAAGAGGTAAAAAACAAACTCAGCCACTACCAGACAGCTGCAAAGAAAGAAGTAAGACCTCTTTACGTAACTATTGTCATTCCTAGTTAAGTAAAACATGTATACATTGAAATAAAATATATATATAGTACTGACCGAGGTGGGATATCAAAAAAGTTATTCCCTGGCTGTTCAGAGTCAAGGGCCGTAGCGTAGCAATAAACTCACCTCCTTTGTAATTTATCTAGAGACAAGAAACTCACCTTATTTGTAATTTATCTAGAGACAAGAAATATCTTTACCTGTTGTTACTTTGGAATATTTGATATTATCCATAGATTATGTAGAAACCTAAAGGAAATAAAGTTTATATCTTGATAATCAATTAACTAATATTATCATAATGAAACACATAATTGTTAATCTTTTCTTAATCACCGTCAATGTAATTAGGTCTAGCATGCAAGGCTTCTTAAATATTCCTGTCCTATTAACGGGTACTTTGTTATACGAGAATAACAGAACCTAAAGAACATTTTTATTTATTTTTGTTTCAGCACGAGGACCTCTTGAAAACCTATGGTTACTCTGGTGCCGATAACATTCCCGATGATGAGCAGCTGCGGGAATCGGCGTGCCTGGCTTTAGAATTCACAGGTGTGGACTGTGTGATGGGTGAGTTTAACAGACCTTTTTATTTCATTGTTCTTGAATTGTATTTTCTTTGGGGGGGGGGGGGGGGGGTTCAATAGAGGTCTGAGTGCAGCATATTTTATTTTTGATTTAAAATACTTTGTCCTCCTTCTTACTGAAATAAAGATTGTATATCTGTTTGTCAATGTATCACTGTATTTAAAATACGTTAATAACATTTTTGGTTCTCTGTAAATGACTTTAAAATAAAGTAGTACACCTATATCTACAGTATATACTTTACCAAAATTTACTCTACCTTTGACTTTAATTTTAAATTAAGAAAGACTTTCCTTTTAAACTATACCTATTAATTTATTATTTGTACATTGAAATCTATTTTAGGTATCCCTGGGTTGCAGCCTGCATCACTTCGGCCCAAACCACCAAGCGCGTTTAAAGAACCCAATCCACGAGAGCTGGTCCTCCATGAAAGAATGATTAAAAAAAGGAATGAAGTCCGCACAACTACTTCTGCGACTGTACATCCACAATCGTCAGCAACAAGTTCATCGACAAAACCCTCACAGCAGTCGGTTCAAGACAAGTCTGAGTCAGAGGTGGAGGAAGATGAATCATATGACGCTTATGGACGTCCAATTTATACACAAAGAGGACATGTTTCCCGTCGAAGGACATCAGATCCCATCGAGCTATGGAGCCGAATCGGTTCTTCTGAGAAAAAAAAAACTGACAGGGTGGAAACCATACATGGTAAGAAATCTCGGAAACAAGTCTTTCCGGTCAACCAACAGGCAGAGAAAGAACATGTTGCCATTAGAGACGAGTCGGTTCAATCCAGTCTCTTTCAGCCGTCTGGACAAAGCATGACTGTGGAAAGCACTCCTGAACTGGCAAGACAACTTAGGCAAGAAATTCAAAATTTCTCATTGGGTTCGTCAGCACCTGGGGATACACTGCCAGATCTGAACGATACTCCAGAGTATAAAATTAAGGTAGAAAGACGGACATCTGGAGGTCAGTTCGACCTTGATTCACCGATTTTGCCACCAAGACAAAGCAAGTATTTTCCACCCAGTGCCCGTAAAGATCAGGAAAGGGCCCTCAAGATAGCTGCAGAAAGACAAACGAAAAAACCAACATCGTCAATGTCTCACCGACTTCCAGAAAGATCTCAAGTGCAGAAAGTCCAGAGGGAAAACACAAATGTAACAAAAACTGATTCAAAAAAGAAATTGTGGTATCCAGGTCAATTTGTGAAAGGTCAATCTCCTCTAAGAGTAGTGGAGGACGACCCCTTCGCCGCAGAAGAGACCGACTCTGATGCCGAAGACCTAAATGAAGAAAACACCGCTTACCTAGAAGAGAGTGATGATCTCAACCAAAATTTGAATCAAAACACACCCGATAATATTAAATTCCGGCCATCACAGACAAGTTCGACGTTCAAGGAGGACAGGCAACGTGGTGATGCGGATAAAGAGGAAACATCTGCTGAACAACATGGTGTGGGTCACAAGGCCCAAGTCAGTGAAGAAGACCTTAGTTATAGAATATTGAAGTTAAAATGGCGTGAAAATGGAGCACCAAAAAAGAAAACTGATCGTGTAGAACCTGTGGCCGGCCAATGTTCTGAGGCAGAGAGTGATCTCGACAAGGACAGTGTTAAATTGGTCCCCGAGGATGAAGAACATGCTAACGAAGGTGACGGTGAAGCCGATTCACAGGAAGAACAAAGCTCCGTAGGTCACGTGTCAAATGACATGGAAGGTCAGACAGCCGGACGTGACCGGCCTGACCCAGGTGACTCAGATGTGCATCGGAGCAACGCAAAGTGCCTTACTGAAATTCGGGCCGTACTCCTGGAGGTGCGAAAGGTACATTCTCAAATGACTGAGGCCATGGAAAAGACCAACAACAACATGATCACTATTTTAAATAAGATGACGAATGTCCAGGCAAACTCAACCGCAGGTATAGCATAAATTCTTTTAACATATACAGATATAAAGAAAACCTTGTCATATTGATTTTTATTTACAAGTAAGGTCAAGTTCACAATTGAATGAATTTAACTTTCAATTTTGTTCAAGTGCCATACCAAATATGAGAAAAGAAAAGATTAAATTAAAGAATACTGATTGATTATTCCAGTACATTTATAATATGCCAAAGCGATGACACTAAAAAAGTAAAATATAAAAATTCTAAAGAAAAAAACAATATCAAACCAAATAACTAATAATGAGATAAATTTACTTTTGTTATTTATTGTGATTGAACGCCAAATGTATTTTTTATGTTATTGCTTAGCTTCTTTTTCAGATAAGGCCTTACTTATTGGCTATTACTAATAGATTGTTATTATTTTCAAATGCCATTCAGTTCTCAAGATGGGTCTCAACGCCTTCGTCGAGTACAACATGACAACAGTTGGGACCCAAACCATTCTTGGAGAAGGGAAGGTACCCCTACCACGTATAGACAATAGAACCGGTGATATATTTTTGGACACAACTCAATTCATTGTCACTGATTTTCTGAACTCCAAACAGTCAGATGTTGGGTCAACTGGGAAAGGAGATAAAAGAACAAGTAGTGCAGCGACAGGTGTAGCAAGTACAGAGAACGAACAGGTCGGACAAGTGTCAAGTCAGGAACCTGGCAAAGTTGGTAAAACTATTCATGTGCCAAGTTCTATTCCAGAAGTACCGACATCTTCAGGCGGTGACGCACCACACTCTTTGCATGGGAACCGACTTCAGACACCAAGCCATGCAGTCATAACTGAACATCAACTGGCCGTGGAGGGGTCAAGTGCCAATCTCGCCACGCCAGAAAGTACACCTGCAAAACCCGGAAAATCGGGCTCGGCGCGCACTAAACTGAAACCACAGGAGTTTGAGACTCCAAAACAAGAGACACTTCACGAACAAGGCAGCCACGTTTTATCTAGTGGTTCTAAGGAGCATAACAGATGTAGACCTTCAAAGGCTCCTTCACCTGTCCCACTACAGACAGGACAGGTACAAGTAGGTGCCGAGACAGTAGAGGCGCCACCTGCCAAAAAAATTAAACAGGAAACAGGACCAGGGTTGAATTTAGGTAAACCAAGACAACGCTCATCTTCTCTCCCTGGTAACTATTCCAGTGTAAATGTGTCCATTGGTTCGAAGACACCTCACCAACCCCAAATAGAAACACTTCTGCAACCGACATTGCCACCACTGATGGACATGTTAAGGCCCAAAAGAACTTCACCTCCCCATCGATCCACCCCGGCACATCAGGAACGTAAACAAGCTGTGGATAAACCGAGTTATGGTGGACCTAACGATCAAAGACACAAACAACAAGACGTTCACGCAGGGTCAAGTGGCAGTTCGAAAAAAAAGAAAACACTTGCACATGTCCAGTGTGCCCAAAAAAATGTAAATGTGCTTCTATCAAGCGAAGGCGCTACCTCAAAACTGAAGAGTGTAGTACAGACAGTTCCCACGAACGTAGAAGGTAGATCTGTCAACGTAGTAAAACCTGAAGTGGTCCAAAAGCGTCGTAGACACTCTCCACCCCCAGGGGCACAAGTAGTGATACTGAGTTCCCCAACCGATTCGGCTGAAGAGGGACAAGTCACGAGTAAAAAAAGAAAAGTACGAGATGTTGGAAAGGGTGATTCACAGGCAGAATCTCGATGTACCCGTAGTAGGAAAGCAGGGGTAAGCACACGTGGAAAAAAAGGAAAAAATAAGTAATGTCAAACACAAAACTATGTAGCCCCTGGAAATAGATTAACAACCTTGTTATTCATTGTTTATAAGTTATTGGCAAGGTTTCAACGCGACCGTTACATATAAAACCTTAAAGACCCTGAGACAAGTTTTTAGCATGCGATTCTAAAGCAGGCAGTGAGAATAATGTAAAAAATAATTATGTTGGTATATGTATGGAGCTCCATACCATAAATGGCATGTTAGCACGCCCCTTCTTATCCCCGTTTCTGGGTCAAGCAAGCAGACCACCCAGGGCACTGTCCACTCAGGGTTGTGGCCATGTTGTGACGTCAGCTGGGTTACGATTTCATTGGGTCAAAGTATACTTTGTACAGAGAATGTGCGTACACCCACTTCTGATATTGACAATGAACATAATATATGAACGCAGAAAAGAGATTGTTGGAGTATAACAATATAGAATTAACAGCAGAGAGGTATAGAAACGTAGTGAGGTATTGAACCCTACTGGTTTGGAGATTATATAGACAAGGGAGTTTGTTTTTTCAGTCGGACAATTAAAAGGTACAACCCCAAAAAAATTATAAAGATAATAATATTTTGAACAACATTACAGTAACAATCGAAGTGGATGTTAAAACATGGACCATAGTAACGGTTTACGGAATTAAAGGAAAACAATTTTTATGGTCGAACATTAAAAAGCAATTTAGGAATTTTTTCAAAATACTTTTTCAAAGCTAACAGAATTTGGCAATTACAAAATAAATTTGAGATTGTTATGAGACTTGTTGGACCAGTTCAGTTGAAGAAGATTCGGTCTTTTGCTGGTCTGAAAAGATATTAATGTACGAGTGAACACATTCCAAACTTTGCTAAGTACATGATGGTATTATATATCTTTGTTTTGTTCTTTTCGTAGATAGGTTTCAAGAATGTTTACTTTATATTGTTTCTTGTTTAATTGACAAAAAAAGATGTGACTAGTCAATCAGTAGAGTTTATTTTTGTTACTTTGTTCCTAGTTATAGCATAGTAAAGCGAGATAATACATCTCCACAGTCTGAGAATGAAACTTTACTTCAGATAAAGTTCTATGTGCGACTGTGTATGGTACTTAACTTTTCCTCAGAAAAAAGGACATTCCAAATGCATGGTGCTCATGTATAATCGTAATAGTTACACTTTTCAATGGTTGATTTTCTATCAGTCTTTGAAAAAAGAAAGTTTCAGACTAAAACCATTGTGATATCAACATCCATTAGTGTAGTAAAATGTTCTGTGACTTGGTGTTACTGTTAGTTTAACTTATTTAACGTACATATGCATGTTTTGGAGAAAGTAACACGTGATTATTTTTCTAAAGTGCCTCAATATATAGAAATACTGTACTAGAAACATGAAAGACGGATTGATCGTTAACATTTGGATCCAGGCGTTTAAAAATATTATCTTTTCAACATCTTATAGACAGTATTATTTGAATAATTTATATAATTTGATTTCTTCTTGCACAGTAAGAGAGAGAACGTTCACGATACATGTCAACATGTTTGTCGCTGTAGCAGAAATTGGTTCCTATAGTTTAAAATTTAATGTTCAAAGTGTTCTGTGATGTAGTCGATTCTGGCCAGGTTTAGACCACCTCTGCCACCGCGTTGTCGGTCCGACACAATCTCTGGATCTGGTTGTCCACGGCCAGGGCCATAAAACGGGACGTTGTCGGGGTCTCGGTCAACGACTAACGGTGTGTTTTCACGCTTGGCCACGTTGTGAAGGCAGCAGCAGGCCACGATGATTTTACCGCAAACATCCGGGGTGTGCAGCATGTAGCCTCCGGAGTCGCTCATCACCCTGTAATACAAAAGAGAATAGTAACATTCGATTACAATGAGAATTTGTCGTTTATGATTCCCTGAAACAGTCCAGTTGAGGGATATTAATATAAAGTTCATTATTTACTTTTCAGAATTTTTTGATTGGACAATTTCTTTTTCTGACACAAACATGTTGGCATATACGAGTTTCAGGAACCATGAAGAGTACTTTAAATACAGAAAATGTTGTTAGGTACGACAATAATTTCTGAGATTAGGATATTAGACATTAGAAAATAACATATTATATATTTTGGTTTTCATGTACAACGAGGTGCTGCAAACATCATTCAAAATTGAATTTAACGTCATTCTGGGATTGTTGACCGTGATTATTAACACAACTATATTTTTACCTGAACCGATTCTTTAAACAACCAAACGTGTTTTCCACCACCACACGCGTGGACCTGTGCCACTCGTTGAAGTCCACGTCGGCTTGTCGGAGGGGGTTCATCACGGGCACAAAGAGGTAATCCCTTTGTGGATACCTAATGGGTTTTAAAAGTAATTGTTTTTAAACAATTTAGTCTCTTTTAAATGATTGACATGCTGAGTTTAGTAACGTTATTGTCTGTTGTTTGTTTATGAATGTTACTATGTGATCGTGGAGATTAACAAGATTGTTACCTTGTGATCGTCACCTTATAGTATCTCTTCGTGTTTGAACAGTTGTTGTTTGACTAAAAAGAATTTAAAACTGTTCAATAAAGATTATAAATTCGAAAGAAATTGCTCTTGATTTTTGTTAGTGTATGTTCTTTTTTTATTTTCATTAACTTAATTGTAATTACCCATTGTCACCCAGAAGGAAGTGTTCGCCGAAAACACCATTTTCCCCATCCCTGCAGATCTCGGTGGTGCTTAACACACCAGCGTCGTTACAGGACCCAGGCCAGCAGGGGTCGACATGTAGAATTCGCTGGTATGCATCAGCGACAACCTTTAAGAAATGGATATGTTAACGTTTAGTTAAAGGGATAATAATATTGATTCTGAATGATATTTTTGTATAGAATTTCTCCTTAAAGTGAAAGTTAGGCCTAAAGTTATAGATTGGTTTTATTCATGAGCGAAATATTTAATTTCTTTATTTTTTTTTATGTCGGGTTTATTACTACTACTGCACATACAACAAGGTTCGTGTTCTTCCACTTGATCGTTGGATAATGATGATGTAGGTACAAATAGATGAACAATATCAGATAAAAGATGCTAGACAATTTAACGAACATACACCGAAAGACAATACATTTATTGTATAGTTCTAAATTGTTAGAGGCACTATAGGAAACACTTACCAGCACATTCATACTATGGTACTGCTTCCGATTAACGTACTGGTGTTCCACCTCCGGGTTTGGTCTACGTATAGACACGTGAGTACCATCGATGGCACCAAATACCCGTGGGTAAGGACCAAACCGGGCCTCGAACTCATCGGCTCTGTCCTCACGGGCCTCGTGGGAGTAGGGGAAGGTGATGTACTCCTGCTGGTGTCTGTAAAAGTACTCTGCCACCTCTAGGACAGCTCTCGAGACTGTGGTCTTCTGAACCCCCTGAAAATCGCCAACGCAGGTGTAGTCTGACCCAGTAGCGAAATACCTGAGTGCAAGGCAGAACTGAAAAATAATTTAAATAATTATAATTAGGCTAAGTTATTATCAATGGAATTCTCAATTATATGGACATATTGGTAGAGATTGTTTAATGTAAAATAAAGCAAAGATGTGTCGTTTTATTTTTTTGTTTTTGCAACAAATTGATATTTCTTTATTTTCTTATTCTAAAAAAACATTATCAAAAAATATAGGACTATTTACGTTAAAAGAAACATGTTCTTATTTTCTTTTGAGGATTATTTGGTTCATTTTGGAACTCAGTATGGCAATTATGCGACGCGCTCATTATGGCACTTATGCGACGCGACAAAATTCTACTAATGTAGAGGTATTACAGCTGTCATGACCTACTTATTCACAATCAACAATAACACATTGAATACATACTCGCTCTGGAACTGTGATTCCGCCGCCCTGGCTTGTTCCGGCCGTCGAACAAAATCCCGCATCGTAGTAGGCCTTGGCCAACCGCTTCACTGTAGGCTTCCTCAGGCGGTAGCGAGACAAAAACTTTGCCTTACTGAAGCGGGTAAAGGGGTTTATTCGAGGATAAACCTCCTTCTTCTGTCGACGTTTAGGTGCCATGTTTATGTACGGTCGACAGCTGACAGTAGATCACATGATAGCTAACAACCAATGAAAATGAACCGCCATTTTCCCGCCAATTTACAAATTATTCACAGAAGTAAAATGATAGGTTTTTAAGGATTGAGTTAAAAACATTATCCCTACAACGATGTCCTTGTTGCGTAGAATTTATTATGCGACGGGGTTTCTCGCTGTTGCGAGGATTGGCACATTTCAAAAACAAGGAGAGAAAAAAACAGCGAGGAAAAAACAAATCCATCCTTAATCGCTCCCTCTTGCGAGAGTTTGGTTATGCGACGGGCCACAGGGGAAACTCAAGAAGAGACTGGCTATTGGCCTGTTGTATTATTCATAGCAAGGCATTGTTTAACAATGAACGATATGCTCATGAAAACGCTGCTGTTTAGCAAAAATCTAGCATGCAATTGTCAGTTCCCCATTGTATAATCAAACCCTTGCAACAGTGAGACTTTAAAACCAATTCTGATTTGGGTCTCGCAACAATGCAAAGTGTGCAGAGGGTTTGGTCAAACTCTTGCTGTTTTTCACGAAGTTCAGCATCAATTTTCACCCTTTTCCAATAATATTTCTGGGCTGAAAATTTCAGGGATGTGTCTCACTGTGGGTGCCAATTAACTCTCACAACAGTAAGACCCATTATGCAATGGAGCGCAGTGGCCTGTCATATAAGGGGTCTTGCTGACGAGGTAAGTTTGAAAAGCGAATCACTGTCGTGATGTCCCTGTTCAAGATGTATTGTTGTTTAAATTACAGCTTTTCTATTTGTTTACATTCTGGAAACAGGAAAACATACTAATAATTGGATACATGTATCATACAAATTTGAAATCAAGCAAACACTTTTAAAGGACTTAAATGAAGTCTTGTATAGACATTGCTGCTGAGAATTTTTTTAACAAAAATGGTTTTAATATCTCGCAACAACAGTGGTTTTAATTTCATTATGCGATGGTCCACTGTGGCCCGTCGCATAACCAAATGCTCGCTGTAGGGAGAGAAACAGCGAGGGTTTGGCAAAGTCTCGCTACTGTACGCGAAATTCGGCATCAATTTTCACCCATTTCTATTCATTTTCCTGGGCTGAAAATTTCAGGGATTTTAGATCTAAATGTCTAGTTTCTAGAACTTTTTACAGAATTAAAATCGGTTGCTTAGAACACCCACAAATCAACAGGGGGACCCATCGCAACAGGGATGTCCTTGTTGCGAGAGTGGTGTGCCAATGTTCCCTACAGCGAGACCCGTTATACGACGGGCACTGTGCTCCCTCGCATAAGCCAACCCTTGCAACAGCGAGACCACAGCAAGGACTTCTATGCAGGTCTCACAACAGCGATATCCATAAGATTTTCAATGTGTCAATCCTCGCAACAGCAATGGTTTTGTGCACTTTTGGACACTTTTAATTGTCTGATAAATACATTACCAGCACTTGCCTTCTATGCGTTCTATAAGCCAAAGGACACATCCAACAGGTAGTGAAAACAGAATGTGGAAATATCAACCCCAAAATGTCCCCCCAATACATTTAAATAAATATTTGTTTACATTCTGGAAACAGGAAAACATACTAATAATTGGATACATGTATCATACAAATTTGAAATCAAGCAAACACTTTTAAAGGACTTAAATGAAGTCTTGTATAGACATTGCTGTTGAGAATTTTTTAACAAAAATAGTTTTAATATCTCGCAACAACAGTGGTTTTAATTTCATTATGCGATGGTCCACTGTGGCCCGTCGCATAACCAAATGCTCGCTGTAGGGAGAGAAACAGCGAGGGTTTGGCAAAGTCTCGCTACTATACGCGAAATTCGGCATCAATTTTCACCCATTTCTATTCATTTTCCTGGGCTGAAAATTTCAGGGATTTTAGATCTAAATGTCTAGTTTCTAGAACTTTTTACAGAATTAAAATCGGTTGCTTAGAACACCCACAAATCAACAGGGGGACGCATCGCAACAGGGATGACCTTGTTGCGAGAGTGGTGTGCCAATGTTCCCTACAGCGAGACCTGTTATGCGACGGGGCACTGTGCTCCCTCACATAAGCCAACCCTTGCAACAGCGAGACCACAGCGAGGACTTCTATGCAGGTCTCACAACAGCGATATCCATAAGATTTTCAATGTGTCAATCCTCGCAACAGCAATGGTTTTGTGCACTTTTGGACACTTTTAATTGTCTGATAAATACATTACCAGCACTTGCCTTCTATGCGTTCTATAAGCCAAAGGACACATCCAACAGGTAGTGAAAACAGAATGTGGAAATATCAACCCCAAAATGTTCCCCCAATACATTTAAAATGTTGGTGTTCCAACCCTCGCAACAGCGAGGAAAGTTGGGTTTTATCACTGTTCAACAGCCATGGGTCTCGCTGTGGTGGACAACCCTCGCAACAGTGATGGGATTATGTGACACACAACAGAGGTTTTAGATCTAGATATCCAGTTAATAAACCGTTTTATGAATTAGAATCATATCACAGAATAACAACTTCAATTCAACAGCAAGACCCATAACAGTAACAGTTATGTCCCTGTTGCAAGACATAGTTTTGTTTCATGGCTGTTATGCAAATCTTTATATGACAGGCCACAGATTCGAGTACAAGGACATGAATGTAATGTGATCCCCATCAAGTAAACAGTGTCTGCAATTTATGAAAGGTATTATTCATATGCCTGTTTTTACCATAGTGTCATTGAAACATATTCTATTCTTTACAGAGTAGCAATTAGAATCTGCAATATCCCTGGTTTGAACTTTAAGCATTATGTGGCCTTGACTTTAAAGGATATACCTGAGTAGGTATAATATTTTTCGTCTGTTTGAGAACTTGGAGTTATTTAGAAAACATGGTGATATTTAGAAAATCCATGGGTAACACTGAAGCCATTTACAGAAAGGACTCTGTACATGCACGTGATGACATGTTCAAAACAAGCATGTTGCTATTTTGGGGCTAGTCTGTAAAGGTCAAAATCACTATACATTAGTCATCAAATGGCAGAGAACATAGCCAGGAGGATCTCGGAGCGAACAAGAAAAGAACTGGTTCAAGGTATGTTTCCGTAAACGGCATGTCTTGCAGCAAGAGCTGTCCAATGTATATAGATTTGTGTTTTTATATATCCTACATAGAGTTTCAGTTGCTGCTCTGGACAGGTGGAAACAGATGTTGTTTTTCAAAAAGGTCTGGGAGATTAATTGAGGCTTGGAGTGAATTATCCATGTGGAAAGCCATTAGAAAATTAATAAGTTGTACTAAATTGGGCCTCTGGTTAATCTTATATCAATATTGATATTTAACCATTTTCCCCGAACAATTTCCTTTTACTTACTTTCACCATAAGAGTAGGATATACATGGGGGCTAGGCAGTATAAAGGTTCATGAATAGAGGGTCTATTTGATACCAAACATGTAGATCCATGCTTTGTAAGTCTTTAAAATCGAACTCTAGGAAAAGTAAGGACAAATCTTGTTCAGGAACTAGGAAAGATTGCATTTTTCCCCATTACAACTTCTCCATGCGCACGTTGACCATGAATATAGCAAACCTATAGGCTAGCCAGCATGACAGTACACGAATAAAGGTTCAATTTGGTAACAAATACGTGTGTATTCAGGACTTTAAAGTACCTTAGAAATGAAGAGGAAAAAGGGCAAATCTCAATGAAAACCTAGTTACAGGACTTCAGAAAAGAGGGAATCTGCCAAAATTACTTATAGATTATGTTCAGAATGTGTATTATGTTTGTGCTTAATGTTTGAGGCTAATCTATGAAGGGTATCGATATCCGTGACAGACTGAGCTACATAATATTATGTTGAAGCTATATCTCTCTGAAAGTTTTGTAAAGGGGGCCATTCAGGTAGGGGGGGGGGTAAAACCTTCTGGTTGTTCGACCAGTTCTGTTCACTTCTTTCTGGTTGAAAATGACCAGGACTGGTCAGATCACTCAATGGGAACATCAATTCTGGTCGTATTCGACTAGTTCTGGAAGCAACCAGGACCAGTAGAGATGAACAGAATTCAATTTACTCGCTCAATGAATATCCCATTTCAAAAGAGTTTAAAGGTGACATGAAAAACACTTGTAAAGGTGGTCTTGTAAATGTGACCTTTTCATTACCTTTAAAGTACCTTCCTTGCCTATTTAATTTGGATGAATTAATAGTCAACTCTTGTGCAGTATACATATACTGCGGAAGTGTGTTAAGAGTTTCAAGATGGCTGAGCTTTGCAGTTTGTAATTAGCTGGTACCCTTACGTGGGCGGCCATCAATACCGGATACCTCTAATGACCAGCGGTCACGTTTCTCAAAATGGCCACCGGATACTTCACGACTTACCGTGACTAATTACTTCTGAAGGTGAATGTATTTCACCGAACCCTACCATGAACTGGGTGCAGAAGGCTCAGTATCCACTCTCTTACAGGCAGTTATCATGAATAGAAGCACATAATTGCTGCACTAATTCTGTGTTAAGTTGTATCATCAAAGTTCATAACCTCTTGCTATAATCATATTAATTAACTAAACTATGAAGGGTGTGACCAGTATAGTTGTAATGAGGCAGTAATTATATAATTACCTTCTGTACCTTTTAAACCTTCCCTGACGCCAAACTATAGATCTATGCATCACCACACTGTAGACACTTGATACATTAGTGCATCATCTGTAAGAGTCAGCCAAATTCATTAAAACAAGTATTGTACAAAACAGACATAACATTGGATACTTTAAAACACAGAATTTAGATCTTTTAAGTACTTTTTTGGTTTCAAATCTTTACCATAATTATACATAACAAAGTATGGTCTTTTTACTTTGCATTTATATATTCTAATTATGTATAAATTGACCCATAAGCACATAGGTCTTTGTTATTTATAGCATTGTCATTCCCACATAATTATAAGGATAAACATCTTTTCCAGCTATCATTAATCAGCTTATGATAAGGGAATTCCCTCATCAGCTCATAAGTGTCCCTCATATAGAGATGGAGGCAGTGCCATGCCAAATTGGTGTGTATATTGAAACAGCTCTTCGGTTCATAGACCACCTGTGCCCAGCACGTAATGAACAGGGAGACATTGATCAACCAGGACAGGTCTCCTCAAAACAGTCTGAAGGATTCAACTTTAACAAGGTTGCTTATTGTAAGAAGAACATTCCTGTAAGGAAACATTGAATACACCTCTTCCTGTTACAAAGGGTACTTATGTGATGTGCCCTATGACCTGTTGCATAATAAAAACCATCGCAAAAAGCGAAAACCATTTTTGTTCAAAATAGACATAACACCAACGACTATACAAGGCTCCAATTGGGCCCTTTGAAAGCTTTTGTTAGATTTCAAATTCTTATGATAAAGGTATCTAAATCTAGTCTATGTTTTTCGATTTTATAATGTAAATTTAACAAATAACAAAGATGTAATTCACACAATACCCATCGCAACAGTGATGTTGCAACAGCGATTTGCTGTTCCAAAACTTTTGCAACAGTGATACCCATTATGCGATGGGTCACAGTGCCTCATTACATGATATAATAACTTAATTAACAACGCACAATATGTCTGTTGAATTATCAATTGTTGTGCGAAAATTAAGCATCCAATTTCTCACAATTAGAATGCTCAGTTTTGGCCGGGATTTTCCTGATTATTATACCTAAATGTCTCCCTTCTATGAATGTTCACAGAAATACAATTTGCGCAGTAGAACAGGTACAAATCAATTGCAAGACCAACGGTAACAGAAGCATTGCTAGAAGCATTGATATTTGTTAAGATGTTTGTTATTCGACGTAGGGGGGCTACCACTGATAGTCATCACATCCTTGCCTCCATGTACGAATCCATCCCAAAATACAGCTAAATATCAGAACCAAACACCAAAAGGAGACAAAACATCCTGTAAAGGTGTCCCTGAACATAAACATGCCATCTGGTGGCGGGCCGAGCAACTAGATAATTGTATTTGCGGGGTCTGCTGACATCCGGCTCCAATGTACCCCATTATCGCCCAGGTCGGGGCAGTATATTCGGCCCCCGTATGACCCTGGTAACTGCCCGGGCTGGGCTGACCGGCCAAACACACTTTGGGGCCATGTGTGAAGGGGCCCCGGTGTCGCATGTCGAATTTAAGAAATGCCCCTGTCACATATTCATGTTGCTTATTTATCGCCCTGTCACCCATCAAATTTTAAAAATCACCATGTCACCGTGTTGAATTTAAGAACCCTCCCTGTTGCTCTGTCGTATTTAGGAATGGGCCCTGTCATGTACAGTCATTGAGCCCATAAATTACTTGGTTGTCATATTGATTTTAGGGGTCTGGATCTATCGGTTTGTCACCCCTATATGGCCGAGAAGGCAGGCCTCTCCCTGCAAATATTTAGCGCGCGACAACAGACTTATACTGACTAGTGTTAGTATCTCCGCAAACAAGTTCCAGAATACATTGACAGTTCTATACATCCAAAATGCCAAGTCTGAAGTCTGAAAGGACTATGAGCAATCACGAAATTAGATTTGTATATTTGAAAAGTGCTGAAGATGGCAATCTGATAAAAACTGTTGCCTTCAAATATCCATCTGTTATATATTACAATTATCCTAAAAGCATTTTGATTAGACTATCATGGTTTAATCACAATTCTGTGTTCGTTGTTATCTACATGCCATTACACCTAAATTGTTTGTTTTATATCCTGATCTAGCCATGTGCATGCACGGTGGAAATAGGAACTAATGCGGGTTTGAGTTGCGACTGCTGTGCGTATGGTCAAAATAAATCCACACTACTTTTTGAAAATGCTTTATTTGCCTTCAGACACTTGTTTGTTGGGGTAGTTTAACGTCCAGTCATCCACACACGTTTTCTTTACAGACTGGCCTTCAGACACATTTCTGAAACATTCTCAATGTTAAATAAACACTTTCTGAGGCTTTTCTGTGTCTGTAAAAGGTATTGTATACACAAATAGGCCACTCCGGGCACACCAGTCCCCCCCAAAAGGGGAGGTAGGCTTTTCTTTCTTTCTTTCTTTCTTTTTTTTATTTCGTTGGTGAAAAAGAATCCCGACTTCTGTGATCTTTAATTCTGATAACTGATAACAAAAACATTATGAACCTATTACCACCAGCAGAACCCCCCCATCCTTCACACCCCTCCTACCACCAGTAGGCTTTATGTGCCATGAGTACTGGGGGGCATTCCATAAAACATCGGCGATACTTGTTTTTGGGTTACCGCGTATCGCGAGGCCCAAATGCCTTCCATAAAAAATCGACGATATATCGCCACGATATTTGCGCTTCCATAAAACTTTGGCGATATATCGGCAGCACCCCGCGATAGTCCAAAACCGCTAAAATCGGCGATACCAAATTTTGGTATCGTGGTGTTTTACAACCCCTTTTAAACCTATTCTCTAACGTTGAAATCGATTTCAAGGGAAACCGCAAGTCATTCTGGGATACTTCCAACATGGGTGAGTACACAAATAAGCCACATGAGCTTTTTCTTGACTTTTCAATATTTTTGTGTCTTACCGCGCTTCAGCGTTTTTACCTCTATATACTATAATCACTGTAGAAGTGTTTGGTCTGAATATAAAGGCCCCTACAGTATTGTAGAGTTACTAAACAATGATTTGAGGTCAAAGTGAGCGATAATAGATGAATTTAGACGAATTTCAATAAATGGTGATATTTTGTAATTCTGTCTATTTCAAGTGATATTTCTAACTTCTTGCACGTAATGTGTCAACCACTCTAATTTTGTAGTCTCAAATTCTTAACCTACAGTCAAAGTTATATAAAAGTGAAGTAATAATTATCATTTATTTTTTATTTCAGCACCCAGGAGGAAGACCAGGTCACCTCAGACCAGCAGGTGTCTGCGTTTTCAACATTTTGCGCTCGCTACCTACTTGAAAAGGAAAAGCTACAGCCGTATGTGGGGGCAAAAACGGTGCAAGTCAAAGAAGGTCTACCGCGAACGCATTGACCCAAGGGTGAGGTGGCCGAGGATCAAAGACTTCCAGGCAAGATTTCGCCTTCCCCCTAGCTGCGTGGAGGAACTCACCCGAGAGTTCGAGGCCAGCCGTTTTCGCCCTGGGAAGGGTGAACATGAGAAGAGAGGAAAGCCCATCCCCCTCTTCCACAAGGTAAATGAGAAGAATGTCGCTATATTATTATGGAAGGCCTACATGAAAGAAAATAACCCACAGCAAAATAACGAAAATTCAGAGTATCGCCAATAATTTATGGAAGTAGGCCTAGAAAAATTATCACCATTAAAATAAAATAACCCCAGTGTATCCTAACTGTACTTGCAAATTAATGCTATTCATTCTTTATAATTTTTCTGATTTATAGGTGTGCTACTGTCTACGGTATTTGGCCACTGGCTCCTACTATGGTGTTGTGTCCGACACCCAGGGGGGCTGCTCCACCTCCAGCATCGGTAGGGCCATACTACCCTTCATCAAGTTCCTCGTTTCGCGCAGGAAGAAATACAGCAAGTTCCCCAAGGTAAATGATAAAAATCATTACCCTCATTGATTTAGCAGTCCATAAAAAAAAAAGGAAAATATGCAGTCAAAAATATTCAGAAGGTGACCCCTAATGTAATCTGTTAGCTGCATTCGCTATAAATATGGCAATAATCCTCACTAAATTATTCAGTCATAATGATCGATATTATCGTCAACGTTAAAGTCTTATTATCTTTTTTTAGGGTGAGGCGCTACACGAGTCAGCTCTCCGCTTCGCAGAACGACACAAGATGCCGCAGTGTGTGGGGTGTATCGACGGCACCTACATCCCGATAAAGAGGCCTGTCCGGAATGAGCATGCGTACGTCTGCCGCAAGGGATACCATGCTCTGAACGTTCTTGTGAGTATAATTATATAGAAATGATGACAAATAGAATTCAGCAAATAGTGTACAGACAATTACATTTTTATTCTCTTTAACCCTTCATAACCTTGATCTCTTATAAACGTCTTTTGTCAAGCACCACAATGCATAAAAAAACACAAAATAACATACAAGTTTAAAATATATTCACAATTATATGTTAACAGATAGCCAGTGACCACGATGAGAGAATAACGTTGGTTGAGAGTGGTATGTCTGGCTGCCACCACGATCAGGCTGTCCTGGATTATTCAGATTTGGGACAGCAGATCGCCAACCATGGTCGACTAGGACCATACTTTCTCTTAGGAGACGGCGGGTAGGTTAAACGTCAGTAAACGGCGATAAAAAATATACAGAACATAAAAGCCAAATATCACACGTCATTTTTTTACCCTACCGTCACGATATTGTTAACCACATTTCAACAGACGGGGTAAATTTGTGAAATATGTCTCTATATTAGACATGACACTAGCACTGGCAGTATTACTTTTACAAATTCAATTTTCTAACTTCTAACACATATATCTCTCTTTCTCTAAGTCTCTCTATATTATATACACAATGCAAAATATTTTCTAAGTAATATTAACGTTGTATTATTATTTCTTTCGACAGCTATGCTCTCACCCCCCAAGTCTTCACGCCCTTCCGTACCCAAAACCTGGAAGAACTAGAACCCTGGCAGAGAGACTACCAGTTCGCCCAGACAAGCGCGCGTTCTTCAGTTGAGCGTACAATCGGACAGCTCAAGTCGCGTTGGAGGTATGCATCTTAATTAAAGATATCGCCAATATTTACAACACAAAATAATAACTCTAACTGTCGGATCCAAAGAGTAGTCATTCATCCATTGTCTTGTATGCGCCACTTTATAATCTTGCTTTCCGGTTACATAACTTTCCCAGAAATGAAAATACTATGTTTTCTATTTTATTCTAAGATGCCTCTCCAAATCGGGTGGAGGGGTTATCGAGATGCATCCCCTTCAGGCCTCCTGGGTCGTGAAAGCCTGCTGTGTGCTGCACAATCGGTGTATCGATTGGGGCCTTCGCAAACTCAAGCCTGGTCAGAACCGCGACCCCGACCTGGAAATGACGCTCCAGGTGAACGCCCGATACCGCTTCCTCCTCAACAACCGTAACATCGACCGCGAGGAAGTTGCTGACCACGACCAAGGCCCCAATACCAGGGACAACCCTTCCCTCGAGGGAGTCCAGAGGCGTGATAACTACATCTACGCCCAGTACGGGGGGCCAATGCCTCAAGCACTCCGCCAGCCAGCAGGAAGGGGTAGGGGTCGCAGGGGACGACGTCCTCGCGGTGCGAGGAATGTCAGAGGACGATAAATCAGAACGTTCAAATTGTCGAGTTTTACACGAACATTTATCGAGACTATTTAAGAAACATACCCTCAGTAGTAAACTTGGAACTTCTGGCGAAATGCGAGATGTCATCTTATTGTATAAGACAAGACACTCTGTAATATTCTTCTAACTGAATCTTATTTGCTGTCGCAGCAGAATTTAAACTTTGACAAATCAGAGATGTAATCTGATTGTATCAGACAAAACACTCTGTAACATTCTTGTAACTGAATCTTACTTGGCGTCGCAGCAGAATTTAAACTTTGAAAAATATCGTCACAACAACGTTTTCTTTACTCGAGTAACCTAACACTTCAAACCGGTTTTCAAAGTGTAATGACTTAATTTCTTTATACAAATTTAAACTCGTCCTTTCCAGAAATACAGTTGCTGGTTCAAATACTTATACCTCCGAATTATTTCAGAATACCGTTGAATAAATTGTCTTTTTCAACATCAATTGTTATATCTCTGTCCATTATCTCTACATGACACAACCTTAACTCTGTATGCAGGCAAAAACGATATTAATTAGAATCATAAAAGCCAGTGTCAATTTAATAGTGATAAAAAAACGTTGTATACAATTGACGCATGTTCAGTCTTTGGGGTGAGTAGGCTTTTTCATACGAGAACCTCGCCTGGGCTCTGGGCTAACTACAGGACTCTTTGCTCTTGGTCTTAATGTGGGTGTTTCTGCCGCTTTACTAGAAGAAGGTTGAGGTGAAGCTGCTCTTGAAAGTTGCCGCACGATATGACCGGGTACGTAAGCCTGAGTCACTGTTTGACCCCCGTCAGCATCCTCATGCACTACGGGATAATAAGCCCCGCTGGTTTCTGCTGACACCTCCTGTGATTCAGCCGCAATGTCCTGCTGAGAATCGTGGGGGAACGACGGCCACTGCATACTTTCTAAGTCCGAGTCAGGCTCAGTATTCTTTGCAAGGACATGTTCTTGTTGGATAAGAGACGCGTTGGGATCCTGCGTTTCCTCCTGACTTGGGGTGTCTGCAAAAAGTGTAATACGTGCGCTAGTAGTTACAGGGGTTGACGTCGAGGGCAGGGGGACAGTCAAGTCACTGCTGCCAGCGTAAGTCTGTTGTCCGTCACGCTGACGGAAAACAACCTCACTGGTGTTGGTGCCACCAATAGACGAAGACTCTTGGTGTCGAGATATCGGTGTAGGCCTATCGTGACCAGGGGTTGGAGGTACTGGCTCGTCAACGTCAGACTTAATCTCCACATGCTCTAAATTTATCACTCCCTGGGTGCCCAATACCGCTGATTTGATTATTTCCAGAGTTTGTTCTATTTTTTTTTGACTGCTTCTCAAAGAAGACACTTCTTTCTTTATCGTGGCGATATCGCCCCTAAGGATACCCACTTCCCTGATTAACAGTGCAGTGTCGACACGCATACTTAAAACATTATTATCTACGCTTTGTACGTCCTCCTTTACTAGGGTTGAGTCTGTTGCGACATTACGGATGTCTTCTCTAGCAGCACCCATCTCCTGCACAAGAGTCTGCTGTTGACTGGCTAGTCCCAACGACTTCGACTTGAGGGTGTGTGCATCACTTCTCACAGCGGAGATATCGCCCTTCATGCCCAGCATGTTAGCTTTCATTTCATGACAAGCTTTCCCTACAGTAATAGACTCATTTGCAATATCAATTAGGCCAGTCTTGACTTGGAAAAATTCGCCCCCAAGAGTGTTGACGTCATTCCGTATCGTCTTAAGTTCTTCTGCGATATGCTGGTCAGTCGGTTGTTTTGCCGGTCCCTGGACGTCACACCTCAGTAACACCAACTCCTGCTTGATCGCACCCATGTCAGTATGGAAATTTATGAGTCCCGATTCCACCACATCAAATCTGTTTGACATGGTTTCAATAATACGGCCCTCTGCTGCCGAACTTGTGGTGAAAGCACTAGTAGCAGTAGACTTTGGCGGAGACCTAGGTGGTTTTGTTGATGCGTTGTCCTTCACATCAGTATGGGCCTCAGTCTCCTGGGTTTTCTCTGGCGGATCCTCTGTAACGTTGGTACGTTGGCCCAGTTGAATGTCCGGTGTGCGCACATGCACGGAGTAATTCATGTCGGCATCCTCGTCAAAGTTCATCGCGTCAAGGGGGTCTGTAAGGTAAGTAAATACCAAAATAACTGCACAGAATAATTTTTTTTTTAGAATTTCTTTGATATATAAATCACATTTGTCATGAGATACAATACATACTATAATATAAGAGACTGTAACATATATGTTTCAAAAGTAACGCTATGTTTTGTATGAAGGTGTGATAAGTATCGTGACGGCAAGAATGTGAAGATCGACTCTTGGGCTAACATTACGACTTGTCGCCTGATGAAAGTTGACCCTACTATTTCTTCAAAATATGAACAATTATCACTATATTTAACAGGGATAAATGACGCGACGATAATACCTCCTGCTGTAGGGTCCTGGGTCTCTGCTTCCTCCTCCTCGGCAAATGACAGCTCACGGCCGGCAGGGGCTGGACTCCAGTCGAGTTCTTGTAGAGAAACAGATATTGATGGAGTCTTCAGTTGACGTTCAATTGAACGAGTTACCATATGAAAGGTCCTGCCTCGGACGCACATTCTAGGGGTTCTTTTCTTCACTAAAAAAAATTTAAAAAATGTTTGCTTTTTCTTGCTGATAATATATTTTGTGTGTGATTATTTAGTTCTGAGGTTAACGTTTCAAATCATTTTAATTTTAAAGTTACTTTCACAAGGTATAGGATCAAGTTATTTTTTAAGTTTTATTTTCTAAGACACATTGATTCTCCGAAATAGATAATCACCTTTGTTGGGTGTATCTAAGCCCTCGTCCTCTTCACTGACGGCCGCGGGAGAGGCAGCGGCGGAGGCAGCAGCAGCAGCAGCAGCTGTACGGACTTGCCGCGCTGGTCGACGGGAACTGGCTTTCTTCATTTCCTCTGGGTTGGGTGATGCTGCGGTAATCGTCCCGATGGCAGGACCCTTCAATTCTAAAATATAAACAAGTTTTATCAGTAATAAAGATATGTTTTTGTTATCGAGAGCTGAAAATAACGACAGAAAAGTAGTACAATCAATGCAATATTATTTAGCTTTTCATATCGCGCAACATACACTGAGCAAGCGACATTCATTGTTTAAAATAAAACAACTATTCCATATTACACTTACTGTATTTCTCTAGGATATCCTCCTCGTCAGTCTTCTTCTTCCCCCGGGTCGGCTTCGACTCGTCGTGCAGTCTCTTCTGATCAGCCAAGCACTCATCCATGGCGATGGCTTCTGCTTCTGATGAGGAATCGTCGTCGTCATCGGAGGAGGAGGAGGGGTCTAACTTTGTCTTGCGAGCCCCTGCAATGACTGATTTGTATCAAAACTTTGACCTTATGATTTAATATATAATGGAGGAATTATTTCATTTACCAAAATTGTCGTTATGTTTAGATGTTGGTTGACATTATTTTTAAAAATATCGTGACGATAAGTATCAAGCTCAATAAGATATATTAACGTCAAGTGTTTTTTCTAAATAGATGTAAATAATCTACTAGATATGTCAGGTTCAATGCATTACATGTTAAGGCGATAATAGATATCTAAATACTTACAGCCTGAAGCCTCTACCCCCCAAAATTCCAGGCACCGGAGCTGTGTCGCCGTGAGGCCGACGTTGTCTGGCATGGCAGGGGCGCCACTGTAGCCGTATGCCTTCTCCAGTCGACGTTTCTATTATAAAAGAAATGTCAATAATATCAACTTCAATTTATTTTTTGTTGTACCGTCGTGTAGGTGGTGGTGATATAATTTAATATTACAATACTGGTATGCCTTCTCCAGTCGACGTTTCTATGATAAAAGAAATTTAAATAATATGAACTTCAATTAATTTTGGGTTATAACGTCTTTTAAGTGGTGGTGATATAAATTACTATTACAATACTGGTAGCATAATGAAACCAAACAGAGGGAAAAAGATGACTTTTTGGGAAATACCATAACACTAGGAGCTTGTTTCTTTATTAGATAAAATTATTATTACAAGTCCTGCAAATAAAGCACCTCCACACTAACAGTTACTTACTTTAAATAGGGTTTTACTCTTATGATCGATTATCTTGTAGTAGAGGTATTTCTTCCGGCGTTTCTTTCCAAACTGCGCGTTGAGGTTGTCTTTTATCTTTTTGTAGATGGCCCTCCTTTTTTTCATCTTGTGGTCGTGGGTTGCTGTCTCTGCCCACCTCCCGAGGACAGCGTCTCTGAATAATGAAAAAAAAAATATATTAGTTTACCGCGACGTCAACATTTTGATATTCTGATTCAGTGATATTTTGATACTTATTGATGATTACTATGTACGGCGTTTAGATTACTTGATATTTTAAATAAAACTTCTTCCTAACAATACAGACTGTTCTTTAAAAGTATTGTGATATTTTTTACTTTTCATCCAATGCTCAGACATTTCCTTGCTGTTACTACTGCGATACATATATATGTGTGTCTTTTAGTGTTTTTTTTATTTCAGTTTTACTCACTCATCCTGTTTGGCGGTGTTGTAAAGCAGCTCCAGTTCCTCGTCTTCATAGCACGAGTGCGTCAGTGGACCCTCGTCATCGGTGTCCGAGGAACACCAGCCCAGGTCTTTTTTCTTGCCTTTACCTGCAGCAGACTTCCTCTTCTTCTTGGCCTTCTTGGGTGTTCTCCCGGAGGCGGGACCAGTTGGTGAAGGGGTTTCAAGGGCTGGCGTTTTAGGAGCGGCTGCTGCTTTACCACGTCCTCGTCCTTTTTTCTTCTCTGGAACTGCAGGAGTCACAACCTTCTTTGTAACTGCCTGTTTCTTTTTCTTCTTGGGAGCTGGGCTTGATTCTGGAGAAGGGTCTGGCTCGACTACCTTGGTTGCCTTTACTTTCTTAGGAGGAGGTTTGACTTTCACAGGGATATCGTCGTCATCGGATTCATCTAGCTCGGCGGCAGGTCGGCTTTTCTTTAATGGCTGTCCGGAGGTAGACGCGACAGGTTCTTTTGTTTTCTTCTTGGGCAGAGTCATTTCTGGTAGTGGCGAGTCCTCACCATCGACGACGATAACGGTATCTGTTTCAGGTTCATTTTTCGTGGCTTTGGTGTATTTGCCCATGTAATAGGCAAAGTTGAGCTCCTCTTGTCGACGATACTGCTCCCGTGCATCTTGTAACATCACCTCCAGCTTCTTCTTGTCCTTCGCGTCTACACCTCTGGACAGCACGTCCATGATCGAGCTAATCCTAAGTTTGTAGTCCGTCGTGGACGGGTCCTGAGACTCGCCACCCACTGAGGACGACATCTGAAAAAAGGAAATATATATATATATATATTATTTTACATGATGCACGTTACCGCCATTTGGAGAATTCATACAGTGTGGTACTGACGCCTATATATTACTATTTATGAGAGGCGGTATTCTATTTACAATTGCGGAGAATTACGTCAGCTTAAGTTCATTATTTCACATGGTGACAAACCCTTTTTCTTATTTTGAGAGGGGGACGGAGCCATTTCGTAGCTTATAAAGTCAAACACGATTCCTGTAGATACGCGTACGGATTCACCTTATACTGAAACCCTAGTAAGTTAGCTTGGATTGAAAAATAGTATTCTAAACCCGTCCCGAAACATAGGGTACTACGGGGCGGGTGGGGGGGGGGGGTGGGGCAGTCGGGAAAAGACAGAAAGATACGATACTATTTTTGCGTTCATAAATGATTTAAACTACACACGTCTTACAATATGCACTGACACCTTAGAAATGTTAATACGTACCGTGGCGACTTGTAGAAGGACTAAGAGGAGAACGATGGGCAGGAAATCGGCGGGTTTCATCTATGATGCTTCTTCTCTCGGTGACTGTGATGGCGTCAAAACAACGTCCCGCACTTGTTGGCGGGATGAGCACATAGCTTAAAACTTGCCTTTTGCGGAGAACCAGCGTATGAGCTTGTACCCAGCAATGGCAGTAGTATTACATACGAACGCGGTCAAGAACCAGCGAAACGCCGGCAAAATAGACGGTGACTTCCGGTAAAATGCATAGGTGGCCGGCATGACCTAATTAAGTTTCCCGCGCTCTTGCGTCAGTCGAACCGCGATATATCGCGGCGGTAATGCAGGATGGCGGCAACTTTTTATGACGGTAAAATATAGTGGCGATATTTTTTATGGACACGCTTTTTTAAAAATATCGCGACATGACATAGCTGCGTCATCAAAATTATCGTATATCGCCGTTTTTTTATGGAATGCATACCTGACCTCAACTGCTATAGCTCCTTTGCAGTAGCACGCAGCTCGGGAGAGGGCTTCTTCAAAGTCCGTCAATGCACTGCCATGCACCTCATACTGAGTGACCCATCACTTACACACCTAGACCTGTCTACATGCAGGTGATGGTGGAGGCTCTAATGTCTAATTTGTCTAGTGTACTTAATGCATAGGTTCAAGCGTAAAAGGAGTATATTTGTATCCATAGGCCACGATCAGCTTGCATTAATTAATAAGGCATATCACTACTATCAGTAAATTTAACAAATATTGAAGATGACAACGGAAGCTTGTTGACTTATTAACTCTGTTGAAACAATGTAATCATAGCTTGAAGGCTGAGGCTTTTTATTCACAACTTAAGAGCTGATAGACTCTTTCAAATGAGCTGTATACCCTGCTTAGTATAATCTACTATTTTCTGTTTCATTCATTTATTCATTCATTCATTCATTCAATAATTTATTCTTTCTTTCTTTCTTCTTTCTTCTCTTTTCTTTTCATTCCCTTTCTCTTACTCAATCACTACTATCATTGCTTCCAGCTTGGAGTTGGAAGCCGTACATATTTGAATACTTGAGTAGTTGGTTCACAGAACCTAGACATCTAGAATGTATTAATTCTCACTAATTCGAAAAGACGAGGTTGTATATAAGTTTCTTGTTGTTGTTCTAATGGATTGTTCTACTACCCATCATCTAAATCTACCAGCTGATCTTGATGTAACACCAAAGCTGGATGGATAATGAATACTGGCGTGCGCCAATGTCTATTCAGGATAAATAAAAGATTTTTAAAAAAAATGTGAAGGGGTGAGGGCTATTTAAATTTGATTCAAGCAGTGGTTATGTAACCCACTTTTGGCTTCTCACAATGCCTAATTCTAGCAACAATTGGAGTACAATGCCCTTCAAATGCTGAGCATGACATTGTGTAACTGGTCATTAAGAACAAATAAATTGAATGAATAAAGATATGACTGATTGAGGGAGTCCCCAAATATATAAAGAGAGAGATATAACAAGGGACTCCTAAAGAGTATATTTTCCCAATGTCGTAGGTATATATTCATATCTGCATCATGTAAGGCCTGCATTCAGAATCAGTATCATAATTTAAAGGAAGTTTTAGAGATGTATGCACATATAAAAAATGTCTGAGCACCTTATATAGATATCGGTTGCTGCAAACGTACTGAGAAGGAAGACCTAATACATATAACCTTTACCTACGACTGTAATATGGCTGGCAATCAACAATGATACTCTATTAACAAGCAGATCAGTGTCTTGTGAAGGTTGCTGAATACAGACTGTTACCTGTCGCTTTATCTACAGATACCTGCTAACATGAAAGTTACAGGCGTGCTCATTATGAAGAGCCATTCTGCATATAAACAAGAATAAAATATCCAATTAATACAACATCTAGAAATCACAGAAAACAAGTTGCTCTCAAAAGCTTTTAGCAGAAAATATGCATGATACTATTTCACAACACGGAATGTACTGAATATTTTATGAACATGAGGTTGATTATGCAATATATAGTAATTATCCTAAAAGCATTTTGATTAGAATATCATGGTTTAATCATAGTTCTGCGCTCACTTTTATCTCTATGCCATTATAACTAACAAGATTGCATTAACTTCTGATTTAGCCATTTTAGTTCGTTGTCATTACATAATGCTATTACATGATTTATTAGTGTGACTAGGAAGTAAAACCATTTACCTAGATGCCATCCCTTTCATAATGTTTCGACCACCACGGGTCACAAGAGCTGTCTAGAAATTGTCAAAGAATATATCCAGTCCGTAAATCAAAATCGTACAAAATCACATACAATCACACACAAGCAGCTAATATATTAACCATATTGAATATAATTATATGAAATCCACTGCAGAAACAGAAACACAACAAAAAACAATAAATCTTAAACGGAAAAAACTGTCACAAATATCATTATGTCCACGATTCCACATTCTTGAATCATGACAATTAGATATATGGAGATTCATGGATATGTCTTGATGTTTCCTGGTACCTGGAAATAGAGATGGAGAGGTATCACTGCCTGGGGGATCAGAAACTACATGGACATACTCGTTTTACCCGGAGGCATCGTTTATACAGGGATGCTGCCTTAGTGGTCCGGGGGCGCTGGACATAACACAGCAAGGAGACGGTGGGGCGAAAGATGTGACGACAAAATACAAAGCTTGCCTGGTCACAATAAGAAGGACCCACTGATCAATGAAAACATGGCAAAGCTCTATTCTAGAATGACATATTAAGTAAGTCGATCCTCCACATCCAGTTTTTGAAAGTTTGCCATGCTAAGAAGACTTAGACAAGAACTTTATAACTAATCTAGTTACCTTCAATGTTGATACCCCTAATGTAAAGTAAGTTTATGTAGTGACATTTGATGTGTTTACTTAGTTTTCATGAAATTAAGTGCAAATTTTCCTCTGCTTTACTTCTTTACTTTCTTTTATAAGGTTTCGCTGTCCCTTCCCTTTCTAAAATGGTAAAATTGTATAAGAATAACCATGGACCAGCTATTGGCATTTAGATATTGAATCTGGTGACGTGCTACCTCCCACTCTATACCTCCACCAACTTCCATATAGATTCCTTAATGCAGTTGATTCCGAGTGGTACGGCCATAAACGAAACGGGCACGCGACCTCATCACCCATTAGACAGTCTATAAGGTGCTGCCCAAACCACGGGGGTTCTGGCATACAGCAATCACAATAGGAAATGGGCTTATTACCCTCCTATGAGGGAGGGGCAGGAGATAAGGATGGCATGATGACAAGCTTGATTTGTCATCAGGGAATACTGACAGATGTCATGCTGAGTCATACTACTGGTAGACCATGTAGCTTTTGTAGAATATAATGTTAATGTTTGGAAAAACAGTTCAATTGTGGTGATTTATTGGAAGTGAAAGTTTTCTTGTATTTGAAATCAAACAAATTACTATAAAAGGCTGGACGAAATCATCTTAGTCCTATTTTAGAAGGAAGTCTGTCAGCACACTTGATTTATGTTGGGGAAATCAATTTGTATATTTGATTCATGTAATCGGCTTACTAACTGGGTATTGTAGAAAGGGGAAGTCTATATGTTCCAGGTTCTTGTAGAGCAGTTAAGTCAATTAAGTTTTCTTTCTACTCAATATGTGTAATATTTCATGAATCTTTGATTAAAATAACATGACCTGTATGAATCACATGTCTATGTTTTGCAGCTCATTGTATCTTATCAGTATTGTTCCACGCCTCTTTTATATCATATGGGAACAGATGTGACATAGAGGAGATGTATCAGCTCGCTCGAATGATGGACACATAAAAGTGGCTTTGCCTTCTACAAACTTCTACTGATGTATTGGTGTTGTCCCCACCAGTTAGTACAACAATATTATACCTTCACTAAGATATGTTACTCTCTCGATTGCTAATATCAATGTTTTAGTAATGAAGTCAATTGTAGTGCCTGCTATGAAAGTGTATGCACACCATCTTAAAACAAACAGCCAACTGTCTCGTTTACAATCTTCCGAAACATAAAAAAATGTGTATGAAATAGATAATCATCACTCTTTGTAACTGTTTTCACGGACTCTCCCTGCAAGCTTGCAACATAACAGAAATGTTCTGCAACCATACTTTTCGAGTCAGTTTGTTACCTACTAAGATGGCATGTAATAATTATGTTTTTGATGGTGAAGTTGAAACCGCACTAAATGAGAATGTTTTTATAAAATTATTTTTGGACAAGGTTAGGATGAAACCAAAACAGAAGGTTAAGAACATTCTGTTTGGGTTGAAGAACGTAACCAGAACAATGGAGTAACATCACAGTGCAACGTCACTGCAGTACATTGCAGCGACATAATTGGGAGTCATCAAAAGAACATAACAAAATCCAAACACAGAACTAACCAGAATATTTCTGCAACGTTATAACAATGTCACTTCCTTGGTTGGGCTCATGCATATACTGGATGCCACTATGTTTACGCCAAGACTTCACAAATTAAAGCTCCTATCAGAGAGGCTGTCTGGTGTCCTCAGCAGGTAGCACAGACCCTGGGGGAGGTTAATCCCCCTGAATCAGGCTGATCAGAGCACGGACTGTAAACAGAGCCCTGCCCCACCTTGCACTCAGTTACCTGAGGATAATGGCTACACTGAATCAATGCATGTGTCCTTAGGGCAAGGGTAAACAATCTAAGTGTCTTTGGCTTATGCTTATGTTGACAATGATAGCTCTGACAGTTAAAGTAACAAGAACAATATTTTTCTATATTCGCAAGTACCCTAAAACATTATCATTTCTTAAACCTATCAATTGACAGATTTTCAGATTTGCCAGGTAATCAAAAGACTGTATTTCATGGCAAAAAAAGGATTGGACATTATAGGCTGTGCTGATAGGCTTTTCCATTGGCTCTTATGGGGAAAAGTCCAAAACATAAGCTCACATTTTGGAGCAATCTCTCAACAAAATTGCTCTGGTTAATTCTGTATCATTTCAGGGAATAAACACAGAAGTAATTTGGCCAATATTAGTATAGTAGGCTTTATAATTGGTGAAAACTGGGATGGGTAATGGCAACAACAATTGGGTGGAGATAAAACATTGAAAAGTGTAAAGTCAGGTTGCCACTTTGGAGACAAACAGTCCCTACTAGATCCGATGAATGTTTCCCGGCAACTGACTATAAGCACGCCATGATGTCTGGTGATTAAAGCACTACAGGCAGCAAGACACAATATTTAAATGTTTCACTGTTTCACAAAATGTTACATATATTCAAGAATTACTAAAGGAACAGGACAACTGACCTACTAAAAGAAAGAGGAGACATTGGGTTTTACTATAATATTGCTGTTCTAAGCATTTCATTCAAATATCCTTAAAGCTATTTTCATCAAATGCAAGCAAAAGTTTGCAACATTTTCTTAAACAATTCTTTCCTGATGGCAGGGTTACATTGTTACCACCTTTAGTTTTGTCAGACAAAGCTGTGTATTAGATATATTCTCCTAGCATATGAAAGTATATGACCTTAGCTTTCCAACAAGGTATGAAATGCTGTAGTTGAAGAAAGTTGGGGGGTACCCACGGTTAAACTACTCTTAAAATATAGTTGTTGTGGTTTTGTAGAGAAAGATTAATTAGGTTTAAGATTGTTCTCTTGCTGGAAACTAAACCATGGTGATTAGGGCTTTTAGTCGTCAGACAGCACGGCGTCCTTTTAGCTGTTCGATATCAGTGACGCATTAGCAAACTAGTCGCTGGCATTAGTCATCCAAGTGGGGGCGCAGCTTGAGAGTTGCCAGGGCATTCTATTCACATACAGATAAAATATAAGGGATTCATAATGATGTTTAAGCACTTTATCATAATAGTTGCCTATTCAAAGTTGAAAAATGCTGTTCTCCATCTTGACGATGGCTTACCTCTTTTCCTGAAGAAAAATCTAATTTTGATGGGACATTCTGACACTGACACTAAGTCTAGGTTTGGTTGTGTACAGTTTAATGTCGGTATATTAGTACAAAGTTACTAGAACTACGAAAACCACCATTTGTAAAGTTGACCTATAATTGCTACATTGCTGACACCAGCCAAAGGGCACATCTACAATAACAGGTTCGGCAGGGCTTATCCTGCTACCTGTGTGCACCTGGATGGTAAGATAATGCCCCCTTATCGTGTGGGGGACAGGTGAAGGCCTTATTCCACTGTCCGATCTTTCTAGTTCCAGTTTTTAGATATCATCACCTGGAAATTGGGTCAATTATAGCCATATAAAATTCATCATTAGAAAGAATTTCAATTTGCCTTTCAAATGGTATGTAGCATGCATAGGTTTCTGTATTATCATCAAAATTTAGAATTTTTTTTAGCTGTTGTGATGTTCTCAGGGAAAGTAAGGAGCCAGGACGAGCTCAGTGGTTCTTCCATGGTTTCCCTGCTAAAACATTCCTACTCTTGACAGTTCTCGTCCCAGTCGTGCTCATTCTCTCGAAAGCACGAGTGGGACGAATCACGCGAGCACTCATCTGAGTCTGCTGCGAAGCTACATGGCGGGCAAGTGGTTGTATGGTTCTCAGAAACGTGCCCCTACCTCTATAATTAACTGCATGAACTCGTGTCGTGACATTGAATTGATTACTTTAATTCATCATACCGTAATAATCGGCTGGTGGAGTACAGCCTTAAGATAACCCCTCATGTTGTGAGGTGGGCAGGTAAGGTGACTCTGTTACCTGAGGCTGTACGGAGCACCTCACCTGTATGTGGGATTACCTGAGGTACCCAGCTGAGACAGGCCCTGCCGGCCCACATGACATCCACCGTGACGTATTGTCTGACATAGAGGAGGAGATTCTGAGACAAACACGGAGAAAAGTGAAGCCTACAAAGTTACAGAACATTTTGTGAACAATATGAGCTCTTTAGGAGGTGAACATGATTGCATAGGTTGAATGTATCAGGAAAGCTCTTGTATTTTGCCATTATAAAAACAGATGGGATTGAATGACAACCAGTATAACACTTTTTTTTCAAGTAGTTCAACTTTATTAACATCTTCACGTGATAACATGTTCTTCCAGAAGTACAAGTTGATAAATTCTAGTTTAGAAAATAATAATTATTTACAAGGTATATTGATACCAGTCAACCTTTTAAATGAACCCTTAGTCATATTAGTTTTTCATTTCATTTCTTTGTATTCGTATATCGTGTGAAACAATATTGTGTGACCATGATTTCTTTGTCAAAACTTGCCACATCAAACTTTCCACACTGTATAACTATGACCAGACAGGTGATATCTTGTCCCTATACTTATTCCATGATAGAAATAGCTGCTGGGAGGCTACAAAGTTAAGGACCTTTTAAGCTTTGTAATTTACGTCGTGTCAGGAGGCTGTGATGGAGGGGGCAGTGGACATGAGGCCACTCCCGTGGAGGGAAGTGATGCCAAATTAACCGTAAAAGGTGCGTCATTAATTATAATCTTCTCGGAATTGGCTTTTTAATGAGACCTGGCTCGCTTTGCTCGTAATATAATATAGTCCCTGGAAACGATGGATCTAGATTTCCTGGAAATAGTTATTGGTTGTGGCATGTGCACGTGTTATCTTTGGTAGATAAAGAATCCCATGTTACAACGTTCTGAATGGATCAGTCAAAGGAAGAATGATTCTGACTTATACCTACTAAATCTAGTTTCTTTTGTCTAAAATCCTTTACTGTTTCAGTTCTTCAGTTTGGAAACAATTTTTCATTGGAAATGAGTAGAAAAATTATTGTGCAAAAATAAATCGTTACTGACCTCCGTGTTTTGTAAATGCGTCCATTAAGGTTCATCTGAGGTAGGTTAGAGGGAATTGACAGGTCACGTTTACCAGTGACCTTTCAAATCCTGAAAAGGTTTGTAAAGGTGACTTTTTCCTGTTGACTTTAATGTACCTAAATAAGCAGTCAGTGAAGGTCTCCTTTGATTCAGGGAAAATATAAAACAGTCCTGTATCCTAGCTCCCACACAATATTGTGTAGGTGGGAATAAAGAACTGCTAGATAGTCTTTTGATTTCTGTCTACCTGTTTTTAAGATTGCAATTCTTTTGGTTTCTTTTTCAAACTTGTAGAACAGGTGGTTTCTGTTTAATTGTTTTCTAGCTTCTTCTGCTTCACGTCTCAGGTCGGTCTGCACCTGTAGATGTTTGGCACAATAAGGTGAAATCAATTAATCAGTACTAGTGTTATTGTGCATAGATATTAAACTATTCTGAATCGGATCAAGCTTCAAGGTACAGGACTTCATGGTGCCCATGGTCATAATCAGCTTTCTAATATACCACTGAAGGGTATTTTGTATTGCATTTACCTACTCTTATGAAAAGATCCCCTTTTGGAAATTCCAAATTTCTACTTACAAACCAACAAGGATTGTCTCTTCGGTTATGATTTCCACTGGTTGAGAGGCCATTTTCACATAATGGGTGTATCGCTCGGTAAAATGTCTATATTCATCATGTACGTATCTAGTAGGGAAATAAACATTGTATACAGCCTACTCACGCAAAAGTCAATTAACATCTGCACCCCTCGATTGCTGATAAAAGCACCCCGTAAATAGCACAATTGAAGTTGATTTCCGTTCACAAATCATTCCAAATAGCCAAGAACCATCAGATGAACTGGTAAATTGTTCCTCATCACCCGGTTCCTTATCTCAAAGGGCTTTCTAGCAAACAAATTGTATGGTTGCTATTTTTAGTGTATTCAATGTCATTTAAGTATTCTAAAGGTACTACAAAAGAAAAACTAGAAGAACTTATGATATTTGCTCATACATAATCAATACTATGACGTTTATACAATTTTGCAACCTTGTAATAGCGCATATTTCATTTCATGCAATAATTCAAGAAAAAAAACTACAACAGTCATATTAAGTTACCGTTATTTTCTATAATTATGCACTGAAAATTCCAGTACCAACTTAGTTGTGTAAGCACTAGAATGGAAAAATGAATGCTCTCTCTTTTTTCATGTTTATCTTGATTTGTCAGAAAATGAAATATAAGCTTTCACTTGACATATTACACAATAGTCTAGGATTTCTTTAGTAAGCAAACAATCATAGCACACTAGAGGAAGCCACTCTGAGTTGTTGTTTATCTTTACCAATTTTGCTCACAGCATCACCACATACAGTACACACCTGAGGGATAACATTGGCCCATGTAAATCCCTTAAACACTGGAGGGCAGATCTCATATTGACTCAGGGGTATTTTGAGCAGTAATTGTTGTGAGTAGAAAGGGCTAACACTAGTAGAACAGTGTACGGTACGCAAGTGCTAGTTTGACAATGATGTGTTTTGCAACCTGTTTTTTTCTTTCAGAACATCGTCTGACAACGTCGCTGGTCATGTCACGAACGTGCCATGCTTACGAAATGGTTACAGCGTATCAAATGTGGATGCCGTTAGCAGAGATACTGCTCCTTTACGAGTGGATCTCACTTGGCAATCACAGCTTTGATGACTTAAGCCCCATGCCTATTAGGCTGAATGGGCACAGACATTGGCCGATTATTACCAATAGAATGGACTGATTTTGGTGTTGATTCTGATTACCAATCAGCATACAATAATGAAATGTGCATGTTTGATATGAAATGGTCCTGATAGTCCAGGACATTTCTGGGCGTCACCTATAAACTTAGACCAGAATTGTAGGTTATTAAGAAGCCCTTCTTAAGGTTCTATTCCACTATCCAATTTCACCCCTGAATTCCGAGTCAGCATTGGGAAGTGGCCTGGGTTCGATCCTGGGCTGGGCTCCTGCTGTACCCCTCTGTGTGTCTCCCAGTGGCAATGACTCGGTCATCAAAGGCCCCTGGGCTATCAACTGATGTGTGTGTGGCCCTGTCTATGGGACCATAAACATTAAATATCACCTGCCTCGATAAATGTGTAGGGGTATGGTCTCTACCTTCTCAAAGATTCGTTCATCTCATAGATTCTGCTCCCACCATGATATGACCATAGATGTTGATACGATGTATAACCCCAATAACCAACCAACCAACCAACCAACCAAATGAGCTCCAGTAACTCCAGAAGAAATTAGAAATGAATTTGCAATGGCTTGATGAGGAGTAAATCCAATATTTAGTCTCGTCAACATGTAATATTAACAGAGAAAATAAATATCAAACATTTAAAGTAAAGGTCATTAATCTTTTATTAAACAATTTCGATTTCTATGATCGTGATGTAAAATTAAATCTATAAATACCAATTTCACCCTGTGATCTTTAGAGCAGCAGTCTAAAACCAGGGCCTCACTTGGGCGACTAATGACATTATTTTAGTAGCTTTCTCCAGCGACTAAGGACAAAAATTCGGAGGACTTACTAATCAACGGACTACTAAAAAAACTAATCAACTAGTTGGGATGCTCTTGCCATCAAACTGCTGGCAATTGTAAGTCACATTAGCCACAGTGCCCCGCGATTAAAGCGGCATACCCACTGGGCGATTCTGGGGAGAATCGGCACCGACGTCGGCGCCGACGTCAGCGCGACCACTTGCAAAGCCCTTACCCACACATAATCGGCGCCGATGTTGACATCAGTGCTGACGGTCGGCGTCGATGTCGGCACCGACCGTCGGCACCAATCACGCTGATCGGTGCCGACATCGATGCCGATCGTCGGCACCAATCACGCTGATCCTTATTACACATGTTTAATAATTTTACGCAAATGCCGACCGTCAGCGTCGACGGCCGTGCCAACGTCGGCGCGGATGACAGCCAGTCGCCTAGTGGGTATGGGGCTTAAGTGCGCTAATCACCAGCAACAAGAGAGAAATATTAAACATGTCAAATGTTTCACCACAAAACCACAGCAACTTGTCGTCTAGTCGACAGACATCACCCTCATGGTGCTAATGTTTATTATGTCGCTGGGCTGCTAACCACTAATTTTTATAATTGCGTTGTACAATAAGCCCATCCCACATTACCCAATGTGGGATGGGCTTGTTGTGCCACTAAATTATAAAAATTGTGAGTAAGCAGTGACTAAAATATAAGATTGCATTTTAGAAACTTTTGGTGCAAGCTGTCAAGCAAATTGTGTGCACATACATGCATAGTGGATGGGCGATCATCTGCTGCCACCTGGTGGACTGTGGCAATACATTAGCCCCATCTGCATATAGACTCTGACACTAATAAACAGGGATCTACACGCATTGGGGCATGCTCAGTGATCACTTCCTCTTGGGCCTGCCCATACACTATTACCACCGGTGTTCTCCCACTCTCTCTGCAGCCACTCGCCGGACAACACCTCCTGACTTTTACCCACCCACCCTCACCCATTGTAAATAATCATGTATACTTTTAATTATATTTGTATCGCCTTTATGTCTCATTGTATACCTCTCTTATACTTGTATCAATTTTATACATAATATTTTAATAATAAATATTATTCGGCCAAACCTGCCTCATCATATTTTATTCTTATGTACAGCATAGCGCACAGATGGCTTTGGTTAATTTTGTTCTATGCAACTGTCTTCAGGGAATAAGCATGGAAGCAATTTAGAGAATATTTCAGGGAAAACTTTATTGTCAATGTAAACTGGGATCGGCTGATTTGGGACCAGGCTTAAAGCCCTCAACAGCTCATCATAGGGTGTGAATATGATGTGCCTGGCAGCCCATAAAGGTCATTTTGTTCAAATTTATGACCTTTGATCTGTTTTTCCTTTTTTTTTTGCACATTAAAGGTCACAGAGAGATCTTGTAAAGGTGACGTTGTTAAGACGCTATCCTACAAACCGACGCTATCCAACATTTGTTGCTTAGCAGCAGTATAAAGACACTATCCCTCAAACAGCTGCTATCCAACAAAACATTTTGTTGGATAGCATCAGCCTCCTGCTGCTATCCTACATATGGGTGCTAACCCGTAATCGTTTTATAATGAAAAGAGATATAGCTGGACAGGCCTAGGTGGATATAAATAATGATTTCAATTATTTACTTATTATCATTTACAATATTTCGATATCCAGTCTCATAATACTATAACATTAATTGCGTTTCTTCTGATGAAGGTTAGTTAGATCAATATGTTCAGATTTTTTTTTTATTATTTTTTTTTATTTATTTAACTACATTCATCAATGATGATCTTCCATGTAAGTGTAACATATAATTTTAACATTGAAATAACTTACCATTGCTAAGTTAAGCAACTGTAAGTAAAGTACTTAAATATAGAAATTCACGTAGTCTAAATTATAAGTACAATGTCATTGATATATGCGACTAAGTTAAGCCACAATACCAAATAATAGAATTTGAATATGAACTTGAATACATAATTATAACATATCCCATTGGTCGTGGTCAAGTCAGATGTGTACCTTGAGTGAAGACTAAGTTAAGCCTTCATACCTATAACAGATATTCATATTTTAAGGTAACCAGTTTTTTATTCTTGCCTTGAATTCACATTTATCATCTATGGATTTAATCTCATTTGGGATTAAATCCCATACTCGAACACCTTGATAATATGGACTTCTATAATAAATGGACGTTTTGGGTGTCAGACTCACAAATCTACAAGCCAAACTTGACCGTGTACAAATATCAATCATTGATGTATCAAGAATCCAATCCCTGTTTTGCGTATTTTTATGCATGATCATTGTCAAGTGAGATTTTCGTCGGTTACATAATAACTTCAACCTTACTTGACAATGTAATTCATCGATAGATATATCTCTAGGATTCATAATATCTAGACAGGTACGAAGTGCATTATTTTGCATAGTCTGCAACTTGTTAAGATCATGTTGGGAGCATAATGTTAATAGGAAGTCAGCGTATTCAACCATAGGCAGAACAACTTGTTTATAAACAATGACTCGAGTTCTAATACTCAAGTTATTTTTTAGCTTCGTTAACTTAAAAATACGCTGATGGAAATTACGTCTCAGGCGATTCATGTGTTGTTTCAAAGTCATACATTCATCAAGTAATACACCCAGGTAATTGTATGTCTGACAACTCCTTATCTCATTACCATCCATCCATAAGGGTACAGCAGTCAATTTGTTTAAAGCAGACCTTTTACCATAAATACAAGTTTGTGATTTCTTATAGTTGATATGCAGCCTATTTGTTTTACACCAAGCAGTTAAATTATCACTCACTGTCTGTAGGGTTTCACTGAGTATGACTTTATTCATATTTGAGTAGCTAATAACTGCATCATCTGCATATAAGATTAATTTTGCACCACTTCCATCCAGTACATTTAATAAGTCATTTATATATATAATAAACAAAATTGGTCCTAAGACCGATCCTTGAGGAACACCGAGCTTAATTTCAGAAGTAGCAGATAGTTTACCATTGAACTTTGTCATTATTTTCCTGTTTCCCAGGTAGCTAGCGAGCCATTTTCTCAGCTTCCTACCTATACCAAGTGCTTCCATCTTACATAAGAGTATAGTATGATTAACACAATCAAATGCTTTGGCCAGATCTATATATAAGGCACCAACATAGTTACCAAGATTGATATTATCTGTTATATATTTTGTTAGATCAAAGATTGCATCAATTGTCGACCTAGATTTCATGAACCCATATTGTGATGGTATTATAGTATTATATTCATTAAAATGGGACTCGAGTTGCCTAACAACAAATTTCTCGAGCAGTTTACCTGGTAGAGGCAAAATAGAAATCGGTCTCCAATTCGAACAAAAAGTATTATCACCAGGTTTAGGTATTGGTGTGATGGTTGCAATAGCCCAATCGTCAGGAAAAGTACCATGACATAAAGAAAAATTAAAGATATCGAGCAGTTCATATTCCAATACCATAAAGCTAATTTTACAAATGAATGTAGGAATCTCTATTATACCAGAACCTTTATTAACATCAATATCTGAAATTAATTTCCGAATATCAGTTATATCCATTGCCAAGTCATCATCAAACACAGACGGGATGGTTTCATCCGGATTATAATGGATATTAGTAGGTAGTTTTTCAGATAATTTCAGTCCAACAGTTGCGAAATATCTATTTAGAAAATCTGAGCAGAGGTCACTATCGACAGTTGTACCATCATCTCTAACAAGTGTCAAGTTGTTAGTAGCCATGTTATTATTTCCTTTCAAGAGTGGGTTCATAAGACGCCAAAACTTTTTCGGATTGCCATGATTTTCATCTAGAGCATTTTCGATAAAGTTTTCTTTGGCTTGTCTTATTAAAGACTGGACTCTTTTCTTACATTCATTAACATAAGTCAAGTTAGAGCTAGTATTATTCTTCAAATAATTACTCATTGCCAAGTTCCGATCATTGATCATTTCAAATATTTCTTGAGTTATCCACGGTGGATTCTGCTGGTCAACTCGGATCATTTTGAACGGACACATGATTTTTAATATCTCGAGAATATTATCTTTGAGGAACATCCATTTAGCATTAACATCATTTGAGAGGTATAAAGGTTGCCAGTCAATATTTTTTAATGCGTTAACAAATATATCTTTATCAAATTTTTTATAAGTTCTACCTTTGATCTTAGTGAATAAATGTTTTTCTCGAGATTTCTTTTTTATACAAAATACAGCCAAGTGGTCACTTATTTTGTCCAATACAATCCCACAACTCGAAATGAAATCAGAGTTAGTAATAATAAGATCTATACATGAACTATTGTTACTAGTATATCTAGTGGGTACTTTAATCAGTTGGACCATAGAGTGATCCCTAATTAAATCTATCAATTTCTTGGTCGATGCATCATTACGTGCATTCATGTTAATATTTAGATCTCCCAAGATCCAAATCTCACAATTCCTACATTGCTCACTCTCTAAGATTGTACTAAGATTATCTAAAAATCTCAGTACATTGCCAGAAGGAGGCCTATATATATTGATAATTACCTGACGTTTATGACCATCATGCCCTTTGATAGAAATTGTCAAAACCTCAATATCACTGGTGACATATGTATAATCAACCAATAGGGATGCAAATTGTGAAAATCGTTCACTTAAATAGCAAATGACCCCTCCACCACGTTTTTTAGGTACACCATTCAGTATACCCATATTCCTATCTAGACGATAGAAAAACTTACCACTAATTTCCAGCATGTCATTGGTGTAATATTCATGCAGCCATGTCTCAGTAATTGATAATATATCAATATCATTATATAACAGTTTAACCTCAGTTAACTTGTTATAGAGGCTGCAAGCATTAACATGAACTAATTTAAGGCCCTTTGATCTACCAATATCTTTAGCAGTAGGCATCTAATGTGTATGGGATAATGATATATCACATGATGTTGACTGTGATTATTTAATACCTTAAATAAGATTTTATCCAATGACAATGCTGAAGTTACTATGTCGAATACAGAACAAGAACAAGAAGTAATACAACAAAGTGCTGCCACATTATCGCGTACTGTAACGGGAGAATGTGGTAGTATGCATATCCATTTTGAGTCGGAATGATCATACCAGGGCCACTGGCCCAAAAGTGAAAACATACAACTTAAATCTAAAAATACAGGTCGGGGCTCCATGTCGTCAGAAATATGAAATACATAGTTCAGGTATATGTCAGATTATCTCCTAAGTTAAGGAGTAAGTCCGAGATTACCATACATATACACATCATAATTAATAGACTAAGACGAGATCCTAAGTTAAGGATTCTAGTCAAATTAGAAGATCAAGGAGAAAATCCTAAGTTAAGGATCAGTCCATTAGTCCTATGTAATAAAATAAGGTACAAAAGAGGACCACATCTCAAAGATCAAATCCTAAGTTAAGGTTTTAATCTATACCACTAATCAGTGATCGAGAGATATAATATAATATAATGGATTATAATATATAAATCCTAAGTTAAGGATTTGAAGTCAGTTGACGTTAGTGTCATAACGTTACTTTCATGGAAGAGATGGTGCGAAATATTTCACTTCCCTGTGGTTTTTGATGGATCTTGACATGTAGTTGGCGATGTGACCAAGCGCTTCAGGGGTGGGATGACATCCGTCTACCAGCCGATGATATAGTGTCACATATCGTTGTTTCTTCCTGTCATATCTGTGCACCACGTTGGCCAGTCTCGGGGTGAACAAATTATCACGAATGTTAATACTATTGATCAGTACGTTTGCTCTTAAAACAGTGTGATCTAGAAGATCCTGGGCCATATTACGGGATAGTTCTTGGTTGTAAACTGCTAGATCCATGCCATAAATAGGGGTTATAATTATCGGAATGTCCCCAAATATATTTTCACAGGTCAGGACCAAATGTTTCATTTCTGATAGAAAGGCTTCCAGAAGCTCAACAACGTGGGTAAAGCGTACCGATACATGCCGCGGTTGGTGGCTGAGACGTGTCAGGCTATTCAATCCTGCTGAAAAATACGGCCTCAACGTTACTACCAAAATCAAAGGATTTTACCTGATCAGCAATACTTAGCAGCGTACCACCAGGATGATAGTATATTTCCACATCATCTTGAAGGTCTGGGTCTATATAGTTCCAGAGGTTTCTGCCCCTGGAGTCCGCAAGTATGAGTATACGTGGCATATTGGTTTCAGTACGTCTAGTCAGTCCATCGGCAAGCGCGTAAATGAATGTATATCTATAGCCCGCCACCGAAGGCGAGCGGGTTAATATACCATTTTCTGCTTTGTCCCAGACCATTTAATTTTTTTCATTTCTGTTCTGGTATCTTCCACAATTTTACCGGCCTTATTTTCACCTTTTCCAGAGCTTGTATCATAGATTGGTGATTCGAAGCGTTCTCCTCCACCCCACAGTCTGCTTGTGGTTCCTTCAATAAAATGCATATCGCCGGTCGATAGAAGTTCATCACGGAGATCCTCATGTTGGGAATACTTTTCGAAGTTTATTTCGGCCAGCTTGATCCCTCTGATGCGTCTCCATTCTGGTGATTCAAAAATCTGGTCACCTATCTTTTTAATCATGAATGGGTCGATTTCTTTCATGATTTTATCAGCCAGATCCAGTGCATTGTGGAAAATAGCCTTCGAGTGTTGAAAGGCTTGTTCATTACATGAATAGGTCATCTTCTTATACTTGATCTTTCGTTTGTACATGTTTGACGGGTAAGCTGTTGGTCCACTGTATATTATGCCGTAGTCAGTAACCCTCATCTTAACATAGGGTTTGCCCTTTTGCATTTTTTCTTCTTTTGCTGGTGGCCTTTGAATCTGGTCTATTAACTTTTCACCAGTCAGTGGTGCGACGCTCGCGCCGTCACGGTTCATTGGTACTTGGAGTGTTTTCGGCGGGGTATATTCTACCGGCACACCGTCTAGGCTGTCAAAGCCAAACAGTTTGTTGTTAATTATGAGACCATTGTTTTGTACAAATGAGATTGCTCCCATTTTCCTTGCGTATTTTGCAATGATTCTGGCTCTGATTTTTGCCTTTCTCACATGTTGTTCGTCGTCAGGATTTATCCAGACATTTGCAGTTTCAGGGTTTTGTCTCAGGCGTCCTTTTATTTTCATTGCTTCATTCCTAGCATTTGGGTCATGGAAGCCTACTCTAATAGGTCGAGGTCTATTAGTAGCAGTGGTATTTAATCGATTCACATGCGCCAGGTCTTCTACAACAAAATCAATCCCTATGCCAGCAAAGAGACTGATTACTTTGGCTTGTATGTGTTCATCTACTTCTTCATGTAATCCGTCGATAATCAGATTTTGTTGCCTTTTTGTATATGTAGGCTCTATTTCCACTGATTTAGTTGTCGATTTCGTAGCATCAGCATATGATTTGCTCGTATCTAACCTATTTTGCGTGTTTTTTTGCTTTAATTGGTTGATTTCTGCTTGCTGACTGGTAAGTTTAGCCTCTAACCCTTCTACTAGACTTCTGAGTTCAGAGTCGTTCGTATGTATAGCTTTTGCAATACCGTCCATTCTTTTGTTAACATTGCGTTTTAGGTTTTGAACATCCATGGTATTGGTTTCTATTTTCTCAGTTAGGTTTACTAGGTCTTCTTTTTTGACCATCCGATCATTCATTGTCGATACATTTGTTGTCAATGTTGTGTGAGTAAGACAAGCGTGTCTTTGATGTCGGATAGATCATGCGTCTGAGAGAGTTGTATCGCAGAGTGGGCTGGTTTGACTACAGGCGTAATGCAATCTTCATCGAGGATGTTATTCATGCTACGGGCTTTCTTTAGCAGTGGTGATTTATCAGAAGGTGATAATTGTTCATCAATCAGTTCAAATGAATCATCCATTTGCTGAGACTGTTTATGTACACCAGTTGAGATCGAATCATCACATACCTGCGTCAGAGGATTGTCAGTTTCTTCATTTGGCGCGCCATTGTCTTTGTCAGGAGATTTGTTTTGTTTACCTTGTTTCCTCTTGGTGTAGGCGGCAAGGCGAGTCATCATGATATTAGTTCCGATCAGCACTAATGTTCATTGTTTAGCGGATTAAATCCATTTTACAGTGCCTCATAAGTTTTAGCAACACTATGGTCTCTAAATAGTAGACCAGTTTGATCAGTAAATCCAGTAAATGTAGTCCGACACGGAGCCCCAACTTCGTGCGTCCTACACTGCGGCCATCTTGATATATTTTTGATTGGATTATGAATTTGTTAAAATATATCATTTTCTCATAAGATGTATAATTGATTCTTATACAGATTTTCTCCTCCTTTATGACCAGTCAGGATACCTGTAGCTGGGTGGCCTTATCTATAATTAGCCCTGCTAAAGAAGCCCCACTTCCATGACCGGGAACTGTCGCCCTGCTGTTATGTAATCACCCCAGATAAGACACCCTGACCTGTCTCCCATTGCTACTAGTCCTTCCATGACCTAGATACCTCTTACATAATAGTAATAATCAATTTAGGAAACAGTGGGTCCGAACTCGACAGACTAGTTGCTAGCCCCAACCAGCCTGGTTTATACGCTTTGGATTCGGGACCAGTTCATCCGGTAATGTGCCCCCATGGGTTTGGTAATGTAAATTTGGCAGGGTAAATTGGTGGCAAGGAGATGTAGAAGATTTGCCAAGGTGGACAGAAGAAAGAAATAATCATCGAGGGTCGGGAGGGGGAGGAGAGGGCCAGGAGAGGGGGGGAGGGGGTGATCTTTATCACTGAAATTCGCAAAAATCATATAAAAGGGTGATTTTCTTACAAAGACGTTCTTGTATGTAACGTACATAACCAATCATCTTAAGTGTTTTCTACATTGTAAGCCCAAGAACGGTACTCTTAAAAGGATATTTCAACCACAATTTTTTCAGATTGGTTATTCAGCATAGTGATATAAGAAAAGATAGAAGTGATTTTCTATCTATATCAATTGACTCTAAGCCTAGTTACGTACATTACATGCATGACAGCCTCAGTCATAGTATATAAGTGTCGTAAGTTAAGTATTATATTGGAGACAGGCTGGTTAATGTATTAATATTGAACCTATCTATGTTATATCATGTCATACAAAGGTTCTAAACGTTTTAACATCATAAGAGGACGATAAATGACACATGTTTTGTCACTTAGCATCTCTTTGTAGCTTAGCATAGATAAGAGGACGCTAAATGACAAATGTTCTGTCACTTAGCGTCTCTTTGTAGCTTAGCACCAAAAGAGGATGCTAAGTGACAAATGTTTTGTCACTTAGCAGCAATTTTGTTGCTCAGCAGCTTGTGCAGCTGCTATACTACAAAAAGATGCTCAGTGACAAAGTTTTGTTTCATAGCGTCTGTTAGTAGGATAGCGTCTTAACAGACGTCCCCAGAATTTCAAAGGCTCTAAATTTGTCAAGGCCTTGCTGAAGTCCTTTAACAAAGACCCTTCAATTACGTTTAATATACCTTAATTTTTTACCTTTACGTAAACGGTCCATGAAAGCAGTGACTGCCAGGATAATTGGGTGGCGGTTTCGGCTGGTCGGAGACATTTCTTGGGAATAGATTGTAGCACAGGGAGACATCCATACCAATTAAGGGGCTCAACTCCTGCATAATGCAATGCAGTTAACGGTCGGTGTTGCTAGGAAACCTGGGTTTCTTAGACCTAAGGGTGCATCACACGTTGCGAACTTTCACCACCAATGCACTTACTATTTACTTTTGACTGTGGTTCAAAATGCTTGCTATTCACTCTCAATTTCATAATCAACATTATTTTATAATTTGCTTGTGATTATTTTCTCACTTTTAGAGTTCTTTTAGCATTTCATTGAGGTTTACATTATTGCTCTTGGCATGTTATAAATAATTAATTACATGTTATTCTGTCATAGGTACCTCTATACAAACCCTCAATGTAATTGTGAGTTCTTAGCTATGGCTGTTGCTTCTGTCGCAGACACTTGCGAAAAAATGATCTTATACATGATCTCAGGTGTAACAAAATGATCGCAAGCTAGAGAAATTGATCGTATAGCATTCACACTGAGAAGGAAGGTCCATTGGGATCATTTTCGCAATCAATCTTTTCTTGAACACACAGGATCTCTACAAAAATATTAAACATGTTGAATAATTTCACAAGGGATCCAGTCACAGAGGGCTATGATAAATCAACATTTTCCACGTTTGCATATCGAAGACACCTATGACAAACCACTTTCACAACGGTGAATGGGGCTTGAACGGCAAACAGCAGTGACGAGTGAAGATGGCGAGTGTGGGTGATGTCAGATGTTGAGAGGATTCAGTTTTGTACTGGAAACTGCGTGCAATGAATCATCAATAACAGCAAATTGCAAGCAAATCTACGTTTACTCTCAACGTGTCACAGGGGCTTAAACGTTAGTGGAGGATTGAGGAGGTGCTAGGCTTTAGTTCATGTCTGGGGCCATTTTTCACTAATGTGTAGTCTGGGAGCTTAATGGACAGAGAATAAAACGATTCCCCTCTTAATTACCCATGCAGAGTGATAACTCTGAGTTTTGATTCTTTGGGGTATGATCGGATTTACTTCACAAACAATACTCAATGTTCTCTGAAAATTATCTTGAAACAATGTGATTGAGGGGATGCTTCTTGGTTCACTCAGGGCTTAAAGCCAGTGTATCGTCCGTGTGGCAGAAGTAATTTGCTACATTGTAACCCCCTGCCTGCCACATCAAATTGGTGACGCGACCAATAATGTTGCCGGATTACGTTCTAATGTCACAAAACAAGTCCCTGCCTGTGGCGTCTTTGGCTAAGGGGTGGAGACCTTAACGTTAGAAACGCACGTACGACACCCCAGCTTTAAGACCTTAGAATGAAGTTTTTCGTAATGTTGACTATATAAGTTGCTTTTGTTTCCCTTTAACCAAGTATTTTGAAAATTGAGCACCCTGTTTTTTCTCAGAATTTTACCTCTTTTTAAATATGAATATGTATGGTCTATGGTTCATATTACTTCTGCGCAATTTTGTTCTCGTTGTATAAAATCATAGAAACTTCAACATAATAAGAGATAGTTGTCAGGTTACAGGCATTGGTATGATACGTGAAGACCTAGTTTTGGGGAACAAGTTTCCATCTTTGGATGGTCATGTTGGAAAAAACACATTACAGTTGAATCTGCCTACGAGGGTTTTTCAAAAGTTCAGAGTGTTAGGAATTTGTTCATATAATGTCTCTGCCTGTTACTTTTTCATCAACCTCAACTCCGGAAATAAGCACTTTTCTGCCTTCCCTCTGCGCCACTAAAAGGACCCGAATAGAATGTGTTTCTGGTCAATGAACGAGTCAATCATAACAGGTCAGACACTGAACAGAGAGACAGCACTATATAGAAATTTAAATTGGCTTGAGTATCAAGTCATGAAAGAAACGGTCACTTTGCCGAGAAGCTTTTACTTTTTTATGTTACAAAATGTATATAGATTTATAAAAGGCTGATGTAGTTTTATCAAGGCCTCATTTGTCTGCCGACATATTGTATTGTATAACAATCTACCATTCCCACTTTTTTTTTTAAATATTCCGTTGTAATAGGAAATAGGCCTAGTTTAGTCATTTGTTGACCATCGTTACTTTATAGAAAATACGATGTGCACACACAAATATATGCATGCATGGTTGTTTAAGTGGGGGGCGGTCCACGACAGGAGGAATGGGATGATGTTGTGAAAGTCTTTAGACGCGAGAACAAATGAATGTTAATAACAGGAAGTCACCCTTGCCGGTCAGTTTCATGTTTGCAGCCCATGTTGTCTTACATTTTGTCATGATCTCGTCATAAATTCACCAAGGGTTATTCGCGAATTCCTAAGACAATTTTTTCGTAGATCTCGCCGACAGAAAACTTAGACGGATGGGGCTCAGGGACATTCAATATCATTAACCGGTTTAAAAATGTTAGGCTGGAGAACCCGGGTATCGATCCCGGTACCTCTCACATGCTAAGCGAGCGCTCTACCACTTGAGCTAGCTCCCCTCACCTGCAGACCTTAATGCACAAGATACTGCGAAGCTGAACTCACCTTTAGGCCACTACTAGTGACAGAAGAGAGGCTGGCCCTTTGTAACAGGAGGGGCGTTGTTACAGAATAGGCTGACGTCAAACATTAACCCAATGGCCGTCAAAGAATAATCAGAGTTGTCCAAATAAGATAATTATTTCCGTTTCCCGGTAAGGGCGTCATAATTTTTACGGGAATTTTTCGTCTCAATGACTTGAGAGCAGGTATGACATTGCAATCAATATGAAGATAGTTTAATTAACACACTGAGAACAGTTCTAATAACGAGTTGTCTGTCTCTATTGATGTTAGTTTTCTGCTAATAAGATTCAGACTTGACAAAGTTGTGGTTCGTCATTGATACCTGAATGATATTTTAGGAACATGAGAACAAGTGTTAGGAGTAATCAGCGTTCTATAAGTGAAAATCATTTTCGTAGTCAATGGATGTAGGCCTAGTATTTATGTGATTTGCAAAATGAGTGCATCCATTCTTTGTCTCCAAAAATAGATCACTATTATATCAATTAATATTTGCGGCCAATCGAAATGTTGTATTTTTAGTCAATACAGGGTTGGGCATTAGGAGATTGGTTGGGATGCTTAAGCATTGGCTCCTAGAGAACACAGGCTATTACATTTAATTAGCAGCATTTCTTAAGTAGCGATCTGTCGACAAAAATTGTCATGGTTCATTTCGATTTATGCTACTCGCTTTGTTAAATAAACCAGAAAATTATGAAAATTATAATTCAAAGTAAAGTCCAAATTTCATGTAAACTGGGATAGGCTTATTGTATTTTTTAGTAATGTTGATACCATGTGAACCACCCTAAGAGGAGAAAAGTAGTTATAAGAGTTGAAGCAGGTCATTTTTGTAATTGCAAAACTTGACGACAGCTTCACACTCCGACCTTCCCAACACCACATGCACACTTCCCATACGGCCTCATGTGTCAATAGAAAGGAGTGAAAATGACCACCAGTAGTGATCAACATGACTCATCTTTCACCAGTAGTGATCAACATAACTCATCTTTCAGAGTCAATACTGAATGTTTATCTCCGTCTCAATCTGACAGAGGCGGCTGTGGCATCTTTGGCCATGTTGTTGTTTCATGTATGAATTGGAAATGACAAATGGTGTCCACGATTTTAGAGATAAATGCGACGATTTGTACTATACATTGGTAAAATAGAGAACAATCGTATACAGCGAAGGAGACACTGGACCTTTCAGCTTTGATAAACGAGCTGGATATTCAATTGTACCCAGTCATGAAGGTAACCTTTTACATTGCGGATACCTGGAGATAGATCTACAGTGATATATTGGGAGCAGATCAAGGGGGTATCCAGGGGTCCTGATCCTCCCTCATTTTGGTGGGAACTAATATTGTACATAAAAAAGGGAAAATGCTCAACTTTTTAGTACCTATGGATGATATAATTACTGACCCAACTTTTTAAACCTACCTGCGTCCAGAGCATGCAGTGTTTCAGCTGTCCACGTGTATAACAGGTTGGTTGGATGGTCTGGTGTAAATTGTAGAGATTATGTTGATCGATCGATGGGATCTCCACAAAGTCACTGTGACAACCCCGATCATTAAGCAGTGTGTTAAGCAGCTATTCCTGGCCCTGGACCTGGGTATTACACGTAAAAGTTTCCTGTTTGAGCAATATTCAGAAATTATTAGTGGGTCGGCCATTATTCAACTTTTATATTGAATCAAAGGCGCTTATTCAAATTCAAATTTAAATCAAAAAGTTGAATCGCTGCATAACCACAGTGCCTGTTGCCCAAGTAGGTCGATGGAAATATGCACACCAAACTGCAGCTGACAGGTTGACTCTGGCAGGAAAGAGCTGTCAGACTCACCGACTTAGTACATCACAGTTGTATAAGCACGGTGAACATGCTTGGAAATTGGGGGTTGAGTTTGATAGAGCTTCAATTTTTTTTAATTCTTGCATATATATCTTATATGGTATAGTATCAAAACAAGATTCGTTAGACAAAGTAAATGTTGAAAAAAGTTTGATCACAGTGTATTTACTGAACCTTAGGTAAACACACAAAAAACTATATTAATACATATATTATATAATTAACATGGAAGGTGTTCTATTCAGTGCACAATGGATTTACTGAACTTAAGGTCAACATAAAAGAAAAATGTATACGCATTTAGTAAAATGGTTCTTTAAAGCATGCACTGGACATCTAGAAGATTCCACGTAAATGGGTCAATGTTAGCTACATGAAGTAGTCTATGGAATCCAATACCGCTAAGTATATCCCCAGCCATGTGATGTTTGAAACATCTGGAGTGGTTTACTGGGACCTGCTCTATGAGGCGTGTGACTGAGTCTCCCATTAAACTGGTGTTTATCGCCTTACCCTGTGATAAAGAACCCTTCACGTCAACACCACTTCTACCAGCTGTGGGAAAGTGATAACCTTGCAAGTTTTTGTTTTGTTTTGTTTTGTTTTTTAACTTTTTAATTATCCTAAAAAAAACATCGGTCAAGATGGTTGTTCTTTGGAATTGCACGCGCAGCGTGGCATATGGGTACTTGACTGTGGCCTGTTACACAATGGATTTTTACTGTTGTAATCACTTTAAGATAACTTTAAGATTGTTTACTTAACAGCGAAATTTTCCGTTGTTGCGAACACCCGAAAACTCTGTTTCTAATGGATGCATTACATTATGTTAATTGATATAGGCCTATGAAGGGACAAACTACTTGTTAAAAATCAGTAACAATTACAGATCTTTGAGACTTCTATATAAGTTTTTTTTGGTGTCAAAACGATCGTTGTTATGATAAGAGTACAACGAAAGGTTTCATCGATCAATTGATTTTTGTCGTTACAATCGGTATTGTGCAACGGGCCAATAATTCATTAAGCAACAACAAACTCTTTCGCTATTTTTCGCATATTATTTTGTGCAATGGGGCCACAGTGGCAACTACCACAATAGCTATTTTTGTTACAATACCCATCGTTATTAAGACACCTTTTGTAAGAAACTTTGCATGTAATAACACACATTTTGGTTGATAATCATCACAACGTTAACTGATTAATACCTGCAGTTTAATCAATACACTTTAAAGCGTAAATGAAGTTAGGTACATTTTACAATGGAATTTACAAAGGAATACTAAGTATTGATATTAATCGACTCTTGCTTCAGCAGACAAGGAAGGGATTGGACGATTTGTCCGTTGAAAGAAAATGTCCGCTGAACTCAGAACAGTCAGTAGCCAGTGACAAAAGAAATTGTGAAGGGTTCTGAACATGCAAATAACTTGTCCAGAAAGAAGATGACATTAAGAGCATAGGCCTGAACTAGGCTTATCTATACTCCATGATTGTTTGAAATCAACATAGTTAGGGTGGACTTCGAGCAGTCACCCCCATATTTGTCTTGTCAAGCATAACGGGCTAAGCATTCTTCAGCGGACGACCTGTTAGCTCTCCAAATCAACAAAATAAATAATAAAAGTGTTTACCCCTATGATAACTGTCAAATTAGTCCCTGTGATAGATCTGCAAAGGTAACAAAAATATTTATTCATGGCGATTTCAGCAAACAGGTGCTGATAAATATGTCATCTGTATACTCTTGGTATTCCAACAGTCGGACATAAACCAAAATGACAGCAATTTGGTCTACAGGCTTGCCAGAGAAACATCATTATCAATCGTTTAATTATAGACAATTGAAAGAAAGTTCAATGCTAACATTTCATTTTCTCTTGACTGAATGGTTGGTTGGTTGTTTGTTTGCTTGCATAACACTTTTTTCAAAAACCAGTGTCATTTTAACGCTCAACTTTACTTCACCGGGATTTGAACACAACAAACTCACGGAAAGTTACATCCAGGTACCAACAGACCACTCACCCCCCACCTCCACTAGTTACTAAGGTTGGGGTCAATATTTTCTCCACATGTTCCCATCAGTCCATTGACTACAGCAGACTGTAACACTATTAAATCCGTGTTCTAAAGGTATTGCCGTCAGCCATGAATTCAATTCTGACTTGAACAGGAAAAACTAGTTAGTTTCCTAGACTACCATCTTTGTGTGCAGATTAAGGTTCCCCTTGAGACCAGGCCGGGCTGATGGCGTTCTCACTATCTATCAAGGCACCCAGCCCACAGCAGCTCCCCCAGCAGGGAAATGTGACCCACCAACACATAGTCAGGCTTATGTCGCAGATATGAAAATCAATATTTACAGTATTCCTTATCTTTGAAGTAAGTATAATGTATGATTAACGTTAGTTAAAAGAATTTCAAAAAAAAGTCCAATGAGCTGAAGAGAGAGGCCGCCCCATGAACTACAAAGATGAAACACAATACTGGAATTAAAGCGGTGAGCAATTGTTGCAGTATGCTGTTTCGACAGCTATAGTCATGTTCACGGCGAAAAGTTTGAAACAATGACATGAATTGAGAAGATGAATAAAGGGGTCAAATAGCAGCGAATCCAGTTAAAGAGGTGAGATAGTATTATTGTTAAACATGGGGTTCCAAGAGGCCCCCCTCTACCATGTGACATAATATGTCACGTGGTAATATATTATATTGTGGACCTGTAAACCGACCATTGGAGAACGGCATTCTCACCAGCTAGCAAGCTACTATAGATCTAGGCAGCAAGGTACAACATTGAAAAATCTGATTCTGCTATGCTCCCTCTATGCGATTTAAGCTAGTTGTTTCACCAAAAAGATCAGAATTATGGATATCCTGAACTTTTCTGATGATTAAAAACGCCAACTTTTGGTAACAATGATAATTTTGACATTAATTCATCTGTCCATTTGTATTTTTTTTTAAAGATTGACCATGACACCAATGTTATACTATTCCAATTTCACTTTCTTTCCTTTACCATGAGAGTTCATATGAAACACAACTGGTTCTGGCATTATCATACATAGGCAAAAGGAAAATACTTTAAATTGGTACTTGAAAAGCACATTCTCTTAATTGTCTTTCAGTGGGTCAACAGTGGATTCGAAACCTTGAAGATGTAACATTTTGTTAAAATTGTGAGAACAAAACATTCCCTCTGTTGTGTCATACTGTCTAGACTATAGGCCAAGCCCCACAGCAGACCTGCTCTGGGGGGAATCGTGACCCCATACTACAAAGTCAGGCTTACTTTAAATTGAGATTTTAAAAGATGAGAAGAAATTATAACATGAGAAAGGTACAAGAAAAGTATTTTCGAGCAATAAAAGATTCAAAGTTATGAATGTTTGAAGTCTAATTCACCATATGCATACCCCTTTTTGGGGAATCTGACTAGGCCCTAGGCTACTACCTCTTCTTCAAAACAAATCAAGTAGACTTTATTAATCTCAAACTAGGAAGGCAATGCAACCAATGTTAAATCTATTATTTCTCTATTATTAAATCGGTCTGTAGAACATAAAACACTTACTTTGCAATATACACAGACATGATATGAGCGATTTGTGGCTGATTTAATGGTTTGGGTCACAATCGTGCTTTGTGCATTATTTAAGACAAGGCATTCAGTGCTTTAGAGTTCCTCCAGGCTAGTGCTGATCGAAAGAGGTAATGTCTCATAACGGTGTCTCAGATGTCTGATCTAACTTGTGCTTTGCGTTTTGTAAACATAATTCTCCCCACCAAGGATTACATATTTTCTTTGATCAAAGTGCATTCTTGGAAACTTTCCTAAATTTTCATTACTCATTTCATCCTGTGTTGGTTACCACAATGGTGAAGAAATGTTGCTTATCTCTTAGATTTGTATCACTATAATACACATGTACATGTTAATTGCTTTTTTAAGTGCATCATATTTTGGACTGAGATGCAATAAAAACAGGCCATAGTATTGTATTTTTATCTCCTCAGATGAATGATAAATCTTTTCATTTCACAGCTGGTTTATGTGTAGACCTATAATTTAAGGGCAATGTTATTGCATTGCCAAAAATGATACATTGTACGGTTGTGCAAAAACTTGATCTGTGTTACTTAAATTTGGAGACAAAACATAATTGTACTTCTTTACAAAGATCCAATGGGGTTGGTTTATTAGGGGCCCTGCATTGTATCTGACTCTTTAGTGCCACTCCATACTATATTAGCCTTTTTCTCATACTTTAATCCTTCATAAACACAGGCGGTGTTGCACGGCCATGAACCGCCCTCACTATACTCTGTACCGGTCTGGGCCTCCCCTGCCTGGGGGGTCAGGACCCCATTCCACCACATTAGACCTTTTACACTTTGAGTCTGGCAGCATTGCCATCTAATGTAAACTGTGTGACTAAAGTCATATTGGACAAGAGGCCTTCATACATCAGGGACTCAGCTGCTGTGTCGGTTAACAGGCTTCAGCCCACAGAGGGGTACAGGCTCCGGCCCTGAGGTACATCTCTGTAATCCTTCATCACGTAACAGGGGCCTATACACCTCTCCCACGAGCATGCGCAGTCCCCCTGCCTCATAAAACCATGAAAGGGTGAGCTGGGTCACTTCACTGCTTATAGTGTTTATGGAGTCCTGTCAGGATTCTAGTCCAGTAATATGACTTAACACAATTGAAAAGGTAAAATTGTGTTATTTAATCCAGAAATTAACATGTATTAACTTGTCTTCTAGTCATAATTATATAAAAACCGTTCCCGTGTTGAATATAACTGATAACAAGTTAAATGTGTGACCACACTCCACCAGAACATCTCAACACCTCCTGGGGCTTTCCGGACTAACTGACTGAATCTGAATGGAGTTCAAATGGCAAAACAAGTTGATTAGTGAGTGAGTGTTTCAGATCTCTGTTCAGATGAAGTGTGTGGTTAGGAATGTGTGCTAGCCAGGCATAACCAGGTGGACAGGAAGGACTAGTACTAGTACATAATTCACTCTCTGGTCACCTACCAACTTGAAAATATCAACCCAATTTAAACGGCTTTGATTTGCAATAGAATTAGTTGGCATACTGTGTCCCTCCTACTGTTCTAGTAGAGTTTTTAGTCTGAAACACCAGGGTGACACCACCCTTATGAAAAAGATGTATACAATTATCTTTGTTTGGCTGGTGCCCCTCTTAGGCAAATGTGAACCCAGGTAGGGGAATGCAGATCAATGCAGTATACAATGCGTTCTGTTGGACTGGGAGTAGAGGTCGGTGGGAACGGCTTCCAATTCAAATGGTCTGTACTTGTTTATTATGTCAGAAACCTTCTATATATATATATATATATATATATATATATATATATATATATATATACAGATATATTGAGACTGGTCTCCATGTGACCATTCCCCTGGTGGCTGGTTGGAATCAAATCAGTCAACCATGACCATGAATTGACCATTAGCAATGTATCTCTGCAACAACAAGTATATTGTACAAGTGAAACGGATTTGTTCAAAAAAGAAAACAAATCAAACAGACCATTTCAACCAACGGACATAATGGTCAATCTGAATCTACTTCAACCACAGCCCAGGTGGCAGGCCTGTAGTGCATAAGAAGTTTTGCACTGGCTTTCCAGTCAGGATGTACATAATTATCAGGTCTCTGATTACGTGTAGAATGTATGGGTGGAAGGGAGGTGGGAGAGAGGGTAGTTGTGGTCATTCATACCCCTTCAACTCCACAACCACGGGCCCCTTAACGCTACCTCTATCATCATGCCATGCGTAAGTTCAGAAAAATGGTCCTACTGTTAGCCTATGTGCAGTACAGTTATCGGCCACAAATATTATCATCTTACTTGGACTATAACTTAAAGTAAGATATTCAATCATTAGATACACAAATAATATACATACAAATATTAAAAATTGGTAATTGGTATTAGGGATAAGCAATTTGCCTTTACCACAGAACGTACCATATGCAATTTACACAGAAAATACCCAAACATCTATTTTCACTAATCACAAAACACATTTGAATAATCTATTTTGAAGAAAAATGTATCCTATGTATAGGGCTTGCTTGGCTTGGAATAAGTTGCCTGTGCGACTCTCATTAATAGAGAGGAAAGACTGGTTTAAGTCACAAACTAAAAAGATGATTGAAAAGCCATACAAGAAGGTTGATTAGATTAAGTTTGTACTGTAGTGACTTAGTGAGATCACTAATTCATCCCATTTCATTCATCACATCTCTTCATTTAATTGGGTATCATTGATAAATATTGTAAGTTGTAAAATGTAGCCAAGTCCTGCCCCACTATTATTGAAACTGTTAGTCATAAAGTGGGAGCCTGAGAAACCCAAATAAAAAAGCAATTAAAATAAATAAATAAATAAAAAAAAAAACAATTTGTCTCTAACAACGCAAACCCATGGGGGTTCAGGGGGGAAGAATATAGGCCCCCAGTAGCCTCTGCTGATCATATAAGGTGACGATAGGGGGGAGCCAGCACTGACCAAGTGTTTCTTTGGGTTCAATTCCCGGTTGGTGCTGGGTTTACTAAGGGATGAAGTATAGCAAAAATGATTTCCAGGTTCTTATCCCCTGCTGTTTGCCCGCCCTGTCACCTTCATCTCAGAGATACAATCACCAAAGAGAGAATTCTTCCCAACTTGTTTTCACCATGAAAATGACCCTGGCTGTCAGTATGGCGTAAAACATCCATCACTCACTCACTTACAACACAAAAGGAAATGAATGGAATATGAAATGCAAGGTTTTATCCACAGATTCAATGTAGGGTTTGTACTGCATTTACTCTAAAAATGAATTGTCATTTGATAGAAAAACAAACTTCCTGCAAGTGAGCATTTTGAATAATCATGTGTCACACTGAACTCAAAGATCAAAGTTTTGCACAGAGCCAGAGTTGTAAGTTGAGTGGAGGGAGGAGGTAGGCAGGAGAGTACTGGTAAACCTGGTTGGGGAAACAAAACGACAGGCTACTCAGCAAATATGGAGACAGACTCAAACAACTTTCAATGCTCCTCCATCACCGAGCAGGGAGCCTTGGAGCTGGTCTCAAACACTGCAGATCAGAGGCCCAGACAAACCTGTCTAAGGTTTCTAGGCCCAGCCTGCCAACGCTCACACACATAATTGTTTCAGGCTGCTTGTCACAAAATCAACGTTTAGAAACAGAGACGTTGGTGGCATGATTGTTCTCTCATTTGATTTGTAGATGTTCTTCTGGCCAAAAGTATTTTCAAAAACAAGTATAGAAGGAAGGCATTTAATTCTGAAGACCTGAAAAAAATCGGTATAAAATGAGCATTTCAATTGGGAGAAATCTGGTACTTCATTTTTGGAGGACAGTACGATGGGCCAAAAGGGTAAGGAAACCAGACTGCAGGTTTGAAAAAGACGATTGGATGCTCCTTTTGTATATGACTGTATGTCAGTTGACATATCCTATTTTCACCACTCCTATTCTGCCTACCACCTGCCTCCTGCAGGTGTGTGCTGCCCACCCAACGCCACCTACCACATACTGATTATCTACTAAAGCCTTTCTCTAAAGCCGGCTCCCCACTTGGGCTACTGAAATTGTAGTTGCTGGGCGATTAGTGTTAACCCTTTCTGCCATGGGCGACTAGTGCTTTTTATTTTTGCCGTGGGTGGAAAGGGTTAATAGTACTAGCAGTCACCAGGTGACTAAAGGCTTAGTCGCCCAAGTGGGGACGCGGCTTTACTCCCACTGCCCAACTCTTAACATCCGCTGCCCATGCATACTTTAATGTCAATAACCAATAGCATACCTCATGCCCTAAGCCACTAACTTAAGCCTTATTCCCTCCCAGCCAGCTTGTGATGTAACGGAAGCGTTCTGCAACCGTACTTATTTTAGTCAGTTTGTTACTTACTAAAGTGGCACATTAAAATTATGTTATTGATGGTGAGGTTTCAACCTCACCAAATTAGAATGTTATCATAGCATACTTTTTGGTGAGGTTAGGACAGAACCAAAATGCTATAAGAACATTCTGTTTAGGTGAAAGAACATAACCAGAACATAATAATATCGTCGCAGTGCAACATCACAGCAGTAAGTCGCAGCAAAGTAATTGGGAGTCATCAAAAGAATGTAACAAGAACCATCCCAGAATGTTCCTTCAACGTTATTATAACGTCACATCTCCGACTGGGCTATGCCCACCGACAGCAACCACTAGCCACCAACAAACCTCCCCTCACCCACAACCCAACACCAACAACTAACCACCAACCACCTAAAACCATTAATATTATCCATATGCAAACCGACACCAATCACCCCAAAACCAAAACCCAACCAACCTCCACCCACCACCCACCACCCAGAACCTATCCTCCACAACCAACCACCTGAACCCAAATTCCAACACCCATCACCTAACACCACCCAACACCACCAATGAGCCTACAAGAATAAAGACGCAATTCAAAAAATTCATTGTGAACGTCGTGCGATGGTGGTGCTCCCTACGAGAGTCCGTGCAACCCGCTACGACGTGACGTTACGATACGACGTCAATTTTGCTGTTTTCGTGAAGTCAAAGAGGTGGTGATGTCACGAAAATGGTAAAATTGAGGTTGCACATCTTTGTGTAGCTATAACATTTTTGAAACCACTTACCAACTATTGTCCATAGCCCAACAAGTAAAATATATTCACCTACCGTTGCCCCTTGCCCACCCACCCATTCAAAAAAAGAGGCCCAAAAGTCCTTAGAACTTAAGAAAGAAACTTTATGATCTAAAAAAAATACTTCTCATATCGATATTATCTCATTTTGATCACGAAATGTTAGAAAAGTAATCAGCGTGAGCAAAACGAACCCTATCTTCTTGTATACTGCTTTTTGATTAACAGTGCTCTGTTCCCAATCCCAAAGAAATGACAGTGAAAGGGAATAGCCTGTACAGTAAGTTCAGAAATGACTACTTTGTCATGAACGGGGTTATGAAAAGGACTTGGGCCCCATTTGATATATTGATAAAACCTTTATGTCCAGCATGGCTCAAAGTAAACCTACTTATTTGTATGTGAGTATTGTAAGTTTGCATCGTCAAAATGAAACAAACACAAATGAGTATACAGCAGATGGTAATAGAATAACCTAAACTTTGTTTATGATGGCAATCAGTGGACTAGGAGATCGTAAATGGACCATATTCCCCTTTGCACTGATTGTGTTGTGTACTTTACTTGGGAATGTTTTGACACAAACGCAGGAAGATTCAAACAAAACATGTTAGAATAAAGAGAATGATTACATCGTTCATGCAAGCACTATTTCTATTTTAATTTTTTGGCAGTTTTTTTTTTATATATAACACGAACCTCTAGTATTTGTACCTAAGCCAATGCAAGCACTACCCAAAACACTTCGGAATATGCCCTTTGGCAACAAGGAAAGAATTTACATAATAGTACAGAATATCCAATGATCCCGACATAATCTTTTATTTGAGTTTAAATTTGTACAAACAATTGTTATATTTTGTCTCTATATTATGGTAATAGCCTAAAACAGATCTACTAAACAAGTAAACATGTGCTGTAAGTGTTTCTCCTTAGGAAGGACGTGTTAACAGGCTTTTACCTCATTGTATTCATAAGTCAAATATCAATCGATTCCAAAGGAGGTGGAACCAAAACAGGATTTTGTTTCTTATTACGGCATAATTGTTCCGTTATTCTAAGAAAAAAAACTTCGGAATTATTGCACATAACAGATGTAAGCCCAGAGCTGTAGACAACACTGTCCGCCCATTACCTAATGCCTGGTTTGACGTCAATAGACCGGTGGGGGCTGGGATTTATTTCAAACCTCAGATTTCATACCACCACGCCCCGTCTGAAGGGTGTCTGGTCTCAGGCTATGGCCTCAGGCTCAGGCCATAATATATGATCGGTGCCATAACCACTAAAGTTTACCAACATGTTGGTTTTACAAATGAAAAACGGCAGGCTGCAATTTCAGTGCATTTTTGGCACCAAAAGTGCGTCGCAAATGCGCTGAAAATGCAAATGTGTTCCAAGAGGATTGCCATAGTAACACGCATTACCGGTGGCACAAGGCTTTGGTATGTTGAGAACGGCCTTTAACATTTGCTTGTTTCCATATTGAAACAACAACAGTATCAAGGCCTGTTTGCCACATGGTTGTTTTGTGTCCGTCCCTGTCTATGTGACTAGGCACATTAAAGAACACTTGCCTCGGTTAATGTGTAGGGGTATGGTCTCTACCTTCTCATCTGATGATTTCATAGATTTGATGATTTCATAGATTCAATCACTGAAGACAGAATTGTCAAAGCTTGTTCTTGCCATGATATAACCATAGATGTTGCCCCTGCTTTAACCCCGATAACAACCCAACCGACCCTAACCTTAGCTGTCAGGACTATATCAAGGGCGATCATGGTGATATAATCTATGCGAAGGTAGACACTCATCCCTCCTCTTTTACCAAGCCAAGGGTTCTTTTACTTTCCATGCAACATTAATCATGCACACGGTATGAGGACAGGCAGACATATGTCCAGGCTGCTTTGGGTAATGAGAACGGAGGTCCAGCTGAAGGCACTACAATGTATAGTTATACGATGTGTTTGTGCATAGATATAAAAATATGCGTAATACCTACATATATTGTTATATATATATATATATATATATATATATATATATCTCACCCGCATGGCCGGGTGATAAGATATAGAAGGACCTAAGGGGGTGTCCTCGAGTGGCCTTGTACAATCCATGGGGATCGTACAAACCTTGGGCTTTGCCCCTGGTATGTAACAATCCCCTATGGGTCGCATGGCCACCCTCGGACGCCCCCAACGGTCCTTCTTATCATAATACTACTTAAATATATACTATACAGTCATGTTGGCCTATCATTATAACCAAATATGATTATGTAGTTGTATGTCTACATGCGTGTCTGTACACGCATGTGTATTTGTAAACATATAGGCAATTCCACCACTTTTTCAGAGAATAAAAGGAAAAGTCTAAGTAACATTTTACGTTTGACCTCTCATGCCAATTGACAAAACAAACACTTTGCAAGTAAGCAAAATTGACAAGAAAATGACATGATTTCATCATGCATCTTTATTTCATATTGCGTTTCTTACTTGGAAGGTGGTGTTCCTCTTGAAAACATATAATTTCCTGTTGTTGACGGCTTGCTCGTTTTAAACAGTCGACCCAATGTGGCACTTTGTCATGAGTGAAACTATTGTGAGGCCAATATTTTGTGATAACTGTGAGGTCATTAATCAGGAACTTATGTCATGATGTTAGATTACATGAAACCAATAGTAGCCTGATGCGGAGCTTTCGTGAAATTCTGAATAATCAATGTCGAAATCAATGTAATGGTGTTAATACTCGAGTGATAGCTTAAAAAACGTATTGGATGCTTATTTCATACATTTTATGGAGTGCGTTCTCTCTGCTGATGCAAAAAAAAGAAAAAAAGTTATATATATTATCTGATCTATGACTCCAAATGCGCATTGCTTGCAGTTGTAGTGATAAACACACTGGTGATTACAGTTTGTATCAGTTTTTACTTCTTTTAAAATGAAATCACATCCTTTGAAAGTGAATGAGGAGTTATTACCATTCCAAATTATCTGTCAAAATTAAACCAGGCAGATTTATTGGATTTTTTTTAAAGCAGAAATCAAATGCAATTGAATTAGAAGTCTCTCCCCCTCTCATGTAAATTGATAAAAAGTTATAGCAATTTGCACGAAGCCAGTAAAATCGACTACTTGGTATGGGGCTTAGGAGTTCAGTCTACTGTTGGGGAAAGCAAGGAAAAACACTCTCTTGTGTCTTTACATTGTCTATAGCGTATCTCTGTGGGTGTACAGGGGTAAATGGGTGCAAACATCGGACAGATTGGTCAGTCTATGGTCAACATTGCCTGTGGTAGCAAGGAGTATAGAGTTAGGGGCTTGCGTTTTCAGCCAATGATGAAGCGGCATGCATTATTTCAGGTTATGTGACATTCTGACGATGCAGCCATTGCTCTTTTGATTGCTCTGGCTGAAAAACTAAACAATTACAAAAACACCAGATTCAAAGTTTGGAATACAGGCCTTCACTTTCTCTGCTTAACTGGGTACAGTCACGATGAACAGCATCAAATTCATGTGATTCAGTGGATAAAATCTCTTTAGGTGAGACAGTCATTGTCCATCCAGTTCTTCAGGACGCTCCTTATACGCGCGACGTCGCCTCAATAGGCCCTAATATATAAGCGACATGTTGTAGCGAGTATAAATTCTGTTGTTCACGCGACAAGTGAGTAGTATAATGGAAATGGGACTTTGAAGGCTTTCGCTTAAACAGTTTATCTTATACACCTGTATACACCTGTAGCAAAGACAACGTCTCTTCACGTGTCCTTGTTACCTGGCCGTTGCCGTGTCTATTGATTATCTAATGCACGCGATAAGTAAGTAGTATATGGAAATGGGAGTTTTAAGATGGTTTATTGTTGTTGTGTACACTGTTTTTGTATAAAGGACTTCGCATACGGGATTCGCGTATATAGACCGACCTTAAGAACATGCATATGGGTACAAGTTGTCGCCTGTATTGAGTTCATTATAAACGCGATAAGGTAGTAGTATATGGAAATGGGAATTGACAGATGGCTTGATAGTTGTCGCTTATATAGTGTCTTATATAGGCGAAGTCGTGTATACACTCTCTCTTTTTTTACTGATGTTGCATACACGACGTCGCACATATAGCTGGCTCGCTTGTGGCACAAGGTCCCCTGGTGGGCTACCAACTTCAGCAATAAGTTTCCTTGTGTGTCACCCAACGACTAAGTATGAGGGTGCCATGATGTCTTTTGACTAAAACCCCAAACCACCATAGTTTCAGTAGTGGCATGAGAAAGATGCTAAACCGTTGAGTCTTAGTTGCCAGACATCCCAATGCCCTTACTGTTAGCAGTTGGACAATTTTTTCGCAGGTCTCTATGACAGAACGTTCGACCACGGCGGATGGGGCTTGAACAATGGTGCCCTGCCCGGAGTGGTGTCCTGATAAGGCGTGGGGCGGGTCTCAGCTGACGGGTATTGTTTGCGGCGGGCAGGGGAGGGGTCAATGCCTCATTAGGGAGGTCGCCGCCCCATTACCGGGCACGGGGCGTGCTGTCATTAGCCCTCAGCTAGCTGACCCCTACCAGAGACCACTCAGTTACGTAGAGACTGGTGACTCCTTAGAATATCACCCATACATGCAGTCTGCAGGGGCAGATACATGATTTTCGAAAGCATTTCCCCCTCTTTTTCTAGTTTAGGGGTCCACCAAAAGGGGGGAGGGGGGTGAGGACCCCTAGGACCTCCCCTCATGGGTCTGCTTGAGGTATGGTGGGTCAGTTGGTTATTGGGGTTTAACTCTGTAGTAACGTCCTTGGTCTTGTTCACACAGAAATAACGAGATTTGAAGCTTCTGTCTTTGATGATTGAATATACAAAGTGATCAAGTGATCCGTGCAGTAGGCAGTAAGTACAGTGAGGCTGTATGCACCGATTCCCTACATATTGGTTTTCTGATTTTTGTTTGGCTGACATATTCAAGAATATTAGGTGTTGTCCTGAGATGGCTGTATTACCCAAGGACATCACCATGGACATGCCGAGCGGATTTGGAAAAGTGATTAAAGTTGCACCATACAGATACACATCCTTCCTTGTTTTCATCAATTTCCAACTATTTTGGATATTATTTGGGTAATGAATCATTGAAGCCATGAGAACATGCCCCTGTGCAGTGGTATAGCGAATAAGGATTCACAGACCTTGTGTCCCAGGGCAGTGGTGCAAGATTCACAGACCTTGGACTTCGTCCTTGGTCAATTGTAATCTGCTCGAGGTCATTCGACTGCCCCCACATGTCCTTTAAGGTGCTCCTTCCTTCACTACCTATGTTATCACTTCTCAGTATTGAGGTGTGACTATGGGTTACTCGTCTCCAAATGGGTGTTCCGGGAACGTCCAAAGTAGGCCTCTTGAGGAATGAACTGTGACTTGAGGCATAATTATCAACCTCAAATTAAGTGTATACCAAAGAAATCAGCAATGTAACGAGCACAATCTGCGACCATACTTCAGATGGTCAGTCAGTTCCTTCCTAGATTTTCACATAAGAGTTATCATAATTTACATTAGGTTGAGTCTCACCAAAACGGAGCGTTATAATCACAAATGAGCTATATCTGGTACGGCTGTAGAACTGGAAACCACAGCAGAAACATGTATGATTGGCAATCTTGAATAGATAAAGAAAGAAAAAAACAAGATACATTTTATTGAAGTTGAGATCAATAGAGTATGGTATAAAGCTGTTCATTCTATGTGAATGAACATTACCAGAATGTTACAATAACGAACAGTGCGACATCACAATGTTATGTTTAAGAGACTGTATTCAAAATAATGCAAGAAGAACGACGATATCAGTTTTTCGTAAAAAGTCCCATGATTGGAGAATCCAAAATATGGGAAATATTACCATCGGAGGTGCGACGTGCAGCAACAAAGGTTAAGTTTAAGAATCATATGAGACCAATGTGTATATTGTACGATAACCTTCTCCATCTCTCATCATACCACTCATTTATATCTATATAATTATACTATGTTATGCTATTGAAAGAACATGCCTGTACATGAAGTAGTAATGAAATAAAAACAACCAAAAACAGAGCTAAAAGGAACATTACTGCAACTTGCCTGGGTTAGCAACAAGGTGGTGCAATGGTGAATAATAATCAGGCGGACTCTGAGTGTGCAGTCTCTGTGATCGTACTTCCCTGGTCTCCTCTAGCAGTGAGCTGTTCTGGTCAGTGTTAGCGGGCTCTGTGAGCAGCACAGTCACCACAGACAGTCTCAGGTTCACCTGGGTCTGAACCGCTGAGAGCGACTCGGTGAGCTGACCACAAGTAACTAAAGTTAGTTGTCAAGGCAGACTGAAGTTAAGGTTCCACCGGACAACCAATGCGAAGTACTTTTTTCCAAATGTAACAACTATTGGCACTAGCAAACATTGGTCATTGGTGATGGAAAGGGCTAGCGCTGGACGGTCGCTGATATGCAGTTTCAGTTACCAATGCTTGTGGTCACCAATAGTTGTTGTGGTTGGAAAAGGTTAATACTAGTTTTTCAAGTTTATCGAAGAGTTGGTACACAAATTAGCGTACACAAATTAGCGTTGAAATCAGCGGTGCTGGTTTTCCAGTGATTTGTCCATTGATTTACAGGTTGATTGTGTCGGTATGCCTTGCGCGTCGCATAACAAAAATAAGGAACAATTTTTGGCACATGTTCAAACTCTCGCTGTTGTGCCAAAATTCAGCATCGATTTTGACCCATTTCTAATCATTTTTCTGGGCTGAAAATTTCAGGAATTTAAGATCTAAATGTCTTTGTTCCATAACCCTTTACAGAATCAAAATCAGCCCATTAGAACAGCCACAATTCAACAGCGGGACCCATCGCTACAGGGACGTCCTTGTTTAAGGACGTCCTTGTTGCGACGGTTTGGTTATGCGACGCGCCACTGTGTGCAGGCAACTGGAGCACAGAAAAGAGCACCTATTCATGTCAAGCATGTGGGATAAATTGATGCCAATCACTGAATTAAGTCGTCCGCCTGGGTTGGCCGTGTGACCATCATCCCATTGGGTATAAGGCTTCAAATAAAGTGATGCAATTTCTCCATAGTTTACTGGATTAACCATCAATTAAGATATGTTGTACAGTCGTATATTGAGAGCATATTCTAGTATATATGAACACATGTTAATTCTTGTAAAGATATTCCTATCGCAATTTATCAAGAATAGGACGACCAGTTACATTTGCCTAACGTGTAATTGGCCTATCATGACACGAACTCGGAACCTGTTCATGTACACTTTGTGGCAATTATTCTCTCTGTGTTGAATGTAATCAAACTTGATGTTGGTGATTATCCTTCATGGTGCATCCCAATACCTGTCATTTTGTCCAATTACTCTGCCATTTAGCCCCGGGTCAGCAAGAACTGCCCCAAATGTTACCTATGTTACATAACACAGCGCCAAACAGTCACAAATAACTGCCACGCCTAAGTCTAATTATCCTGTCATTATTGAAAGTAGACAGTGGGTGAAACCAGTTATGGCAATACCTGTAACACGGTCAAAGTCCTAGTATCCTGTTGTATGTTTAATTAATCTTAACTATTTCACAATACATCTACTCTTCAATAGCCGTCACGTGTTTCTTCAGAAGATATTGATACAATGCTTTGATTGAAGCATTACGAGAATCAACTGGTTGCAAACGAAACACAGGTAAAACTGCCATATATGACGGTTGCTGCCTGGACGAAATAAAAAACTTCAGACACCTAAGGGCGTGAGTTTATTTTGATGAAACATAGCTTCAAATTTGATCATTAAAATTAAAATCTACTTGTATACAGAGCTTAATATGACCATGTCAATTTCATTTTCTTGAGAAAGTAAGAACAAAATCAGTTTAGGTCAGAATCAGACAGGATTGACCGTAGTTTCAGGCCAGTGGTGAGGCTATTGGTGCAAGGGTAGAACCAGAGAGCCCGTCACATGATGATCAGCAGGACATTGATCAACGTTGAAGAACACCAAATGATATCCTTGACGAAAGGGCTACTGATGTGCAGAAGTTCCGGCGAGAGATTTCGCTGTATTGAAATGTTCATTTTGGGTTAGAATTGGCAAGGCTCTTAGATATAAATGCCATTTTTGTATACCTGGTTACAGAAATTCAATTTGGGTCGAACAGCAGCTAGAATCCCAAAGGTGACACCTCCCTGACAGTGACGTCCCTGTGGTGACACATCGACGTGTGTCTGTGCTGTTATGTGTGTTTCCATGCCACAGCCCACTACGGGTCTTCACCCCCCCTACCTCCTGTGGTTCATTGCAGACCAACCAATTGTATACCGATGATAGCTAGAAAGTCCTTTTAACAAACACGCCACAGTTTATCACACAATACTTACAGTTCTTTTATTGAAACAATTTGAATAGTGTTAATGGCTGTGAGTGGGAATAGTTGATAATTTTATATATGTAGAATTTTCAGCTAGAAATGTAATCTAAACTTATGATCTATGCATATCAAGAAACACCAAACGGCAATTGTTGAGAACAATGATAACAATAATAATAATCTTTGACCAACTGTTTTTAATCAGTGTTCCGAATAGGACATAGGTCAACACAGATATAAGTTAATAGCATCATATATATATATATATATATGTATGCACATGGAAATTGTCTTTTTACTTAGCCTATAGACATGCGGATGATGTCATATCTCCCTGAAGAGGTTGGCCGCCCTATCAGTAATTAATTCATAATCATTAGGCCTATATCTACAAAGTTGAAGTACGAAGAAAAATCATTTGTGCCATATCCACTAAAACAATGTAATTAGGCCTAAATCATATTCAACAATTGTAATCATTTAGAATTCCCAATTTCAGATTTACTTCAGACCTACGTGGTCCTGATCACTGCCTGGTGATCACCGAAAAAACAATCACATGACAACGTCTGCACAAGGTCTATTGATATCTACAATTCATATAACTTATATATATGTATAAATATATATAATATGGACACCATTCCCACTTTCAAAAATCCTGGATCTGTCCCTGCGGGACATTCGGAGACTTCAGCAAGGAAATGGTCTTTTGTCTGAGCTAAGCCTCGGGGACTCAGGTACATTCACAGACTGAAGAAGCCTTTTAAGGTGCTGCGAAAACTGGCCTTCGAAACTTCTGAGATCGTTTTACCAGTAAGAAAGTGGCTCAAGTACTCCGAAATAGTGGCTGGAGGTTATTTAAGGCGCCCGGAGGAAGCGGGGTAGACGAGGGATCTGTGTAAGTCGTCAGTCCAAGGGGGGGGGCACTGACACTGTGAAGGGCACTGCCCGATGACAACCTAACGCCTGACTGGCTGCTCATGAACAGTTGGCCAACTGGCACCCACAAAATTGGACATATCTTATTTCGGGGTTGTTTAGTTGGCTTGGACGGTTAACTTTAGTCAAGAAAAGTTAAGATCGTAGTTGGCCTGCCGTGTGACAATCTATGAGTATGACCCACTGGGGATCCATCTGTAGACTACTTTGCCATCCCTACCCCTTGATTTGACAGTTTCTAACCCCTTTAAGACACAGTGGTTCATTGGGTACTGCTTATAATAAGGTTTTGAGAACCGTTTACAGAATTAAAATTGGTCCAGCAGAACAGCTACAATTCAACAGTGGGACTCATTATGTGACAGACCACTTAGCATAACTTGACCATTAACGAATCCAAATTTGTAAATTACATGAATGTAATGAAAAGGGTAACATAACTAGACCTTTACATAAGTCTTTTAGGTGGCCTTTGAAATACTAGGAAGGTCATCTTTACAATATTCCTTCATCACCATTAATGTGCTATGATGGCTACATTGACAAAACTTGAAGGTCTTTAAAGGTATGTTGTTGTGGTTACTCTTTCAAGAAGAAGTGCCCCCCCCCCTAAGCCACTGTCAGCAGGCCATCTCCCTAAGCGGGAAGCCCCACACGGAGATCACACCCCGGACGCCACCAGACGGCGCTCTGGTCGGGGATTGTCCAATCAGACTCTATTCTCCGCTCAACCTCCAGTCTCTGTCCAACTAGAGTGTACCTGCCTTACTAAACGACTTATTTCTATCCTCTACTTTCCTCTCTTCATTCCATTTTTGAACTTCTTTCCCCCCAGTTCCATACCGTAGATTGATTACTTTTCCCACTTTTGCTCAAATTATCTGTTTCTTTCCCAGATTACTTTTCACTATCATGATGTTGTTGATTCACCGACTGTTGTTCTTGTGGTTTTGAGGATCGGCTGCTGCTTTTTTCTGGGGCCTGGGCACAGGAACGAATGAGGAACAGGGAGAAGGGGACTGCGTAGCATCTCGGAGGAGAGGAACACAAGGGAGGGGAGAAGGAGAGGGTGAAGGGGATACCTTATACCGGACTTCTACTGGGAGAATAGGACTCTGGCAGTTGAAATGTGTTTAGGGTCTTTGCCGTTCGTGGTAGGGTGGTACTTGTTGGCCTATAGGGTCCAACGTCTTGTTCCCCGTGCCCATCTGATTGCTTTTGCTAATCTTGTGTTGAACAATTATCATAGTATAGCTGTTCTAGCCTCCCCTCGCAGTCCAATCGCAGATCATAATCAGCCTAACTGTACCGATAGCCATGTCGCTCATGGCTCAAGATCAGTTATCTCTATGTCTGCTAAGTTCTCAGATGATCAGATACAAGAAGGAAGTTGGTGTTGACACATTGAACGGCAAGTAGGAACTGTTTATTTTATCCAGAAACACGGGCTTATATACCTCTACAACTTGTGATGATTGGTCAATACTGGTCACATGATCACCATGACACCCTGTGATGTCACTTCTAGCACCATCTTGTTGTACCTAGATACTTGTGATCTCATGTGCTACCTTTACTTTGGTGGTGTGTCACAAACACTTGTACCAAAGAAAAACCTTCTTTATCTCACAGAATTACCCAAAGAATCACAGATATACAACTAAATGGTAAGCAAACAACTTGTGCAAGACTGTAACTTATATTTTATACCTTATTTCATCCCAAAACTCTCGTGCCTCAAGAAATAATAGTCTCTAAATGCTTATACGAACAGATTCATCACATTACTATTTCTACCCCGAATCTACTACTGCTCCTCTCCTTCATTTTATTTATCTACTTCTATTTCTCAATTAATTTTCCCCAATTATTTTATTTTTTCTTGTTTTCTTTAGCATATTGTTCCAATTATAATCAAACTTTTTACCCCACCAAATCGTGTTAAGGATCGTGACATAAAAATAAACGAATGTTAACATTAGAAGAAATAAATAAAACCATGTAGTTGCTTACTTTATTTATAACTTGTGGATGTTAAAGTTATATACAAACTAGATAGTTATATACAAAAGGATGCAAATCAATACTAGCAAAGATGAGGATATCACAATGCTTGTTAATTCGTTTTTATATGTAAACTATGAATATTGAATATCCATGGCAACCATCTATTTTGAATTACAAAATAGACAACCCTCAAACAGAAATAACTTGCTTTTAACAGAAAGGAACCCCAGCATGCAGAGCAAAGTAATTTGCATTACATTCAATCAAACCACTTCAGTAATGTTTCAAGCCAGCCTAGAGACATATTGTTCTTCCTGTTTGTGCCTTTAGAATCCAGGTTTTACAACCTGCTGTGAGCAGCTGTCTAATTACTATTCCCTCTTTGACAAGAATGTCTCATTAACAGCCTTCTATTCTCAGAACTGTGGGACGTTTCTTATTAGGGTAAGCATTCGTTCTGAAGAAAACCAAATGGCTTTCAAAGTGTTCTGTATGCAGTCATTGAGGTTTTGGACATTAGAATGGGCATGGCAAACGTGTGTGCGTGTTTTGATTGTGTATGTGTGTGCATGTTTGGATGTGTGTGCATGAGCTGTGTGTGTATTATTCACATGCATACATACATGCATTTATTAGGTCTGAGACAAATGCCATGTGCCATTACGACGTCTTTTCTATGTAGATCTTGAGTAAATTAAAAAATATTGTTTGTCATTTTCCAGTATGATGCACTCAGAACTCATGACCCAACCACCGTTTTTGTGTGTTATTATGGTTCTCTCGCAACTGTGCTAGTGCTGGCTTTGGTGTATGAGTTTGTGTGTGTGTGTGCGTATGTGACTGTGAAGATGTGTACAAGCATGTTCGAAGGTGTGGGACAGGAGAGGAAGAACGGTTCTAAGAGAGCTTTCACAACATCGTTGTCACTGTTTGTTTTCTAATAACTCTTAGAAAACTTGGTTTTCAACACCAGGGGGTATAGGCAAATTGGTATGGGTAATGAAATACATACTTTGATTAATGAATATTGATGTGTTCCAGGAATGGAGAACCAAAATATATGTGTGAAAAATCTGTCATGATAATAATTACCTGAAAAACAATAATTATATTTTGCCTGTGAGTCTGAACGGACCAAAGGCAATCCAGTGTAAATGCCTTGCCTGCGTGTATCGAGACTCCAGGAAACAGGAATCGGGAGAAATCCCTTCAAGTGGTGTCAGGGTTTGGGGTTTCAGAGTTTGACCTAGGTATTGACCCAGCCAAGTCACGACGTAACAGACACGCTCTGCAACCATACATTTGTAGTTAGTCTATTCCTTACTAAGATGGCACACAACAATTATGTTATTGATGGTGAGGTTGAAAGCTCACCAAATCAGAATGTTATTATAATATTATTTTTTGAGAGTTTGGATGGAACCAAAACAGATTGTTATGAGAATATTCTGTTTAGGTTGAAGAACATAACCAGAATGTGAAAGCAGTACACTGCAGCAACGTTATTGGGAGCCATCAAAATATTGTAACAAGAACCAATACAGAAGCAAACTGAATGTTGCTGTAACGTCATGATAACGTCACACACTTGTCTGGGGATTTAAAAGGGGGTCATCAGTGTGTCCTGGTCTCACAGTGTATTGGAGCCAAGTGTCAGATCTAACTTTCAGCTCATGTCAGGAACACCCCTTGAACCTGTTTCCGAGGCTTGTCATTATCCTTGACCTCCTGCTACCCCCGGACCTCTTGTGGGCCTGCCCTCTAGCGGTGATTACCACCACCATGTTACTTCCCCAAGGTAAATCAACAACAGGCAGGATTTTCTGGCCAATTACCAAACATAACACTGGTTTGTCTTTTGACAACAGCAGCCTCTTATAGTCAGATCGGAAGGTACATGGTATTTGATTGGTCATTTTGAGGTCACATAATAAGAACCACCAAAGAGGTTGAGTCTACAAACTTTGACCAATATTGTCATCATGATAATATTATTTTTGCTATCATAATTTTGTGTTGAATTTGTCTTGTGTCATAATAACTTTTAGACATAATTATTTTGTGTCACAATTATTGTGACATAATTTTTTTATCTCATGACTTGGAGTAAATTACCTAATAACTTATTCATTATGATTGCAACAAACCATAATGTAGCCTGTGGCCCGTGAATACGGACCCTGAACCAATATCGGATTGCTTCTCAGACGTTAACAGGAAACACTACAACCTCAGGTGTACGTTTTGAGCAACATGTTATGTGTTTTCAAAGAAGTAATCAGAGACAAGACGAAATAGGAAGGAGGTGGGGGGTACCAAAGAAATCTAATAGTAACACCTCAAAGTAATTTGAAACGTTGCCAATCATTTCATATTTCTTTATGGATCAATATTTTCCATATAAAGTTACTTTGCATCCACAATATTACTTCTTTGGATATGAAACCAATATTTGGATCTTACTCACGGCTGGTCCTCTAAATTCATAAGTCACAATATCTATGGTTAAAGAAACAACGCTGATTCTTTAAAACTATCAGATATCAGGTTGGTCAGATGGAATGTAGACAAAGACAAAATTTGAACTCATTCTCAGAGACTTGGCATGTAATACTAACATGTACATTTGTTGAAACTGACAATTTGGAAACAAGGTTTGAGAGTGTGAACCCAAAACTAAGCTTGCAGGGTGATTAGACCTGCTTGGAGTCAATTGTCATCACCATGACATTGCCATGACATCATAATGACATCCCCATGATCTCAAATTGATATTGCAATAACATCGTCATGACATTACCATGTCATTGCCCCAACTTACCCATTCCACCTAACCTATGCCAATCTGCCCTGACCTACCCCAAATCAGATCTGTCCGGGTTGCTCTCCTTTAGCCGTTATGTGACTTTGACTAGTAGGATACTATTTCTCCCTCCGACAGCTAAAGCCCTGTTTCCACCGAACGACATTCAGCTAAAGACGGCCTAAGACTAATAAAGATTTGTAAATCTTTGATGGTCGTTCATGAAATCATTCAGTGGAAACACAAAATCGTTGATTAAGACATTTCTGAACGACTGCAAACGACTAAACTGAACGACTAAACTGGAGGATTCACCAATGACCAAATATCTAACCTGTTTAATATTTCTGGACGACATTTGCTCACGATTTCTTTCAGTGACAATTAAAGGCTATTAAATCCATTGTTCCCTCACTTTTCTGATCTCTATCGTTTGAAAAAATCGTCCAGATTGTCCAAGAATCGTTCAGATATCAGTATTTTGGTCGTTCAGTGGAAACAAGAAATTATTCATTTGTGAAAGACTAAACTGACCAACGATTTTTTTTTTCAGTCTTTTGTAGTCGTCAGCAATCTTTAATGAAAGTCGTTCGGTGGAAACCAGGCTATAGGTGACTAGCAATTACCAAGGCCACATAGGTCTGATGTAAGAGGTATCAAACTGGGACCTGCCGATGAGTTGACCATTGTGGGAGGTCTGAACCCAGCATTGTTCAGGACTGCTGTAGTGGGATGGTATAATTGGCACATTCACACTAGGTTACATCAGTGATCAGGGGCCTCTTGACTGGGGCATGATAGGCTAAATTTGCTGTTCAACCATGTTTCCATGAGACGATAGATATTATGGCAATAAATGTATATCGCTGGAACAATGCAAAACATTTGTGCCTACAACAGAAAATTGGTGCCTGCTGATTGGAAAATGGTATACTGAGTGACAGAGAAGTTTATCGCCAGCAGAACTTTTGGCAATAAAGCAGGTCAATTAACTGACTATAGTAGTATGTCCATAGCCATGACTGTACGGGAGCTTCTAATTGGCACGTGTGCACTAAGTTATATAAATGGTCAGAGGTATGACAGGTAAAGTTTGCCGTTAACCCTTTGACCCCAATCCGGCCATAGCCGCCCGAGAGTGTACTCCCCAATCCAGCCGTAGCCACCCAGAAAAACGTGATTTTTCCATAATTTTCCCATATTTTTCCAGAACAGAACAGTTAAATGACTATTTAACATACAGAAATGGCAAATATATCATTTTAAAGCTGATGAAATTCCCCAATCGATGCCTCAACTCTTATTTCTATAATTCTAATTCATATGGATGGATCAACCTTTGAACTTCCTCAAGTACAATATATTTAAGGAAATCTTGAGGGAAATCAATGGAAATCCTGGGGAGATCCAGCTATTTATAAAAGCAAAGTTTGGGGTCTAAAGGGTTAAGCTATGTTTCCATGAGGTGAAAAACATGCAGCGATAACGACGCAGAACAACGCACAAATTGGTGCCTGTGCCAGGAAATTAGTTCCTGGTAATGGAAAAACAGTACCTTGCACAATGGAAAGCTATATCACCACCGATACTCATGCAACTGGCAACACTAACTACTGTTGAGCAGACATTGTAGAAGGTCTGTACCCAGTATTGCTCAGGCCCACAGCAATTGAAGTTTCTAATTAACCCATGTACACTAGGCTTTAAATGTAATGAGTCAATTTGATCAGGGTATGATCGGTAAAATTTGCTGTCAAGCAATCTTTCCACTAGGCAAGAATCATATGGTGATAAACGTATATTGCTGAACAACAATTTAAAGAATTGGTGTCTGCAACAAAGAATTGGTGCCTTGCGATGGGAAAACAGTACCTTCTGATGGAAAAGTTGATCATCACCAATATCTGCGGGGATAAAACCGGCAACAACTATCCGCAAAACAAGGTCTATCACTCATGATACTTACAGCTTGCTGGATGGTGACAAAAACCATATGTTACGCTTGTTTTAAAGTGATAAGTCGAGCAGGGTTGACTGGATTTATCACTGATTTTGCCGGTTTCCCCCTGCAGCCCTGGTTAATTGGCAGGCAGCATGGCTTCCATGATTACAGCGTGCCAGCCTATCTCCATCCCTCAGCGATAAACCTGGACTTGTGGCAGAGACCTTGTATATGTATATATAGGATATATCGAGCCTGGAAAGCTTCTTTATGGCCCTATGTGATCATTTCCCTGGTGGCCGGTTAGAACCAAACCAGTCAACCATGACCAGGGACTGAACATTCCCAGTCTATTTTTGGAGAGGCAGGTGGTAACACCCATGCCATTTTTACCAGAGTCATAATGGTCAATCCAAATCCAGTCCAACCACAGCCCAGGTGGCAGGCCTGTAGTGTATAACAGGTTTTCCCTTGGCTTTCCAGTCTCTATATATCCTATATATACATACAAGGTCTCTGCTTGTGGCTTCATTATTGCTGACCACTGTTCCTGATATTCATTATCATGGAGACACACCTTTAAGCCTTATTTTCATAAGCCATTTAAAATACACTCCTTATTCGATTAATTATTTCATTTTCATGCCATCTGATTGTGGCCGCAACATTCAGAGAAGTGAGAAGAATGGCTACCTATGGCTTCCCATGTTCTTCTCCTATTAACTGGTTAAATTGTTTGACTTGAATATATTTTGACATTTGAGCATCATTCAGATGCTTATGTACGTGCGGTGATGCATTTCTCAGTCTTTGCCCTGCTTCCTTAAATCTAGGTGAATAGTTGTGCAAAAATATAATTTTATTTGAATATTTAAACCAAATAAGACAAAAAAAGATTTGAAATTTTTAGGTATATGAAAGACTGCACTTAAACCTTCATTTTTGAAGTTAATCAATATAAATTGCACAAATGAACTTGACCATAAATTCAATCCTGCTTGGCCTTATTCAATATATAGCCTTCTTTGTACTTTTTGAACTTCTTTGAACTTGAACTTTAGCACTTCTATTTATGGCTTTCATATAGTTGTTCCCTACGGGAATTTGTTTATGTACCTCTACTTTTACTGCAAGTAACAGTAATCTAAAGAACTAAACTTGTTCATTCAGACTGAACAGACAGCTAATCATAACTCACAGGTCTATAGCTACTTCAAAGTTTCAAAGCCAAATGAGAAAGGCAAAAGATCTGATTAAAGTCAGTGTAAGCTACTTCGATAGGTGTCAAACTAGATGTATCAGATACAGGAACCAACATTACAGTATTCGCTGATGTGTATAACCGGATAACCGCCTTGGGACACCATATCCGGCCATATTGTCAGTGATCGGTCAGTGTTGGATTCACGCAGTGATCTCACCCAGCATACAGCAGTGGAGCTAAAGAGCCAGTTTCCACAGAAAACCATTAACCTCCTGGGAAAGAAATGGCCAGCAACAACATCAGTGTGGGGAATGCAGGCAACCACTAGTTGCCTTTCACATATTTTATGATCTCACAGTTAAATTGTAGCTGTTTTTCTCGGCAGATTTTAAGTGGTCCTATGAAGTAGATATTTCGATCTAAAGCCCTTGGCCATGTCATCTTGCAAAGAGCATTGTAAGTGGGAAAATTTTGACGGTAGATTTCTGAAAATGCAGCATTTCAACAATGATATCATGGGCTGTTAAACAAGGTCTTGTGGTTGCTCATACGATGGGCCCCAGGCTCTCTACTCGTCTTCTGGGTCACACCACAGGCCATAAGCCTGGACACCCTACTGCCAATGTCAATCACTCCCCTCCGGTCACTGCCCTATGTCTCTGCCTGAACCAATCCACCTCCCGGGGACTGATGCGTCAGAGTTGGGAATATCGGTCACGAGGTATCCACCAATGTACTTCTTTCCTTATCTTTTTCTATTCGTTGTGGGTCAGTAAATCCTTTTGATTCCTGGCCCCCTCCTATAAGATTATGGTCTCAGTGAATTATTTCTAAACAGGAGCGGATACAGCTGTACCAAAGAGGTCAGTGGCATATCACATAGTTGGAGCCATTGCAACACTGACCACTTGCAAGTAAAATAAACAATAATTGTTAGTTCATATATCTACCCCGACCACTATTGTCGCCTTTTATAATCAGCAGGTTATGCTGAAGCCCTTTCCTAGCCAGGGAATCCAGACTCCCACCCCTGATATCCATTGGGTACCTTGTAACAGTGACTTGAACAACAGGCCACAGGGGATCGACGTGGCAATACTTTCCTAGTAGAATGAGGCTAGAATAGATATAAATTGATCTCTGTGTCTATTGACTCTGTTTTCTATTGAGTTGGGCACAGATATGTCCATCATTACAGGTAGAACCTGAGACCTCATCTAGGGGTGAGGGGTGGTCCAGTGTACAGTGTGGGACTTCTGCTTTACGGGCCGGATTAAATTCCCCATCTATTTGACCAACTTCCCTCTATCTTTCTGACCCATAGTGTAATTCATTAGCATTTTTGGTAAGAAAAAACATCATCTGGTCTTGATATGGCTGAAAAGGTAATTTCTGGTTGCCCAGACCACTTATAATTACATGAGTCTGGTATTGGTGGTGGTTGAAATGACCATTTTAACAGACATGCATAGTTAGACATAGCAATTGTCAGTCTGAGTTCATAGCCCTTACCTACAGGCATATTGCTACTTTAGGGGACCACAAGTAAACCTGGGTTCATGGGCCCTGCCCACTGTTGTGATGCTACAGAAACAGCCCACAGGTAAACAATGAGAAGGTGACCAGATGTCGGCAGCTGGTAGTAACAGTGACTGAGAGTGCCCCAGGCCAGCCAGGGGCGTATTGAGTCCATCCCACTGTACACTAACACTGCCTTTCACCACGAAATTGCTCCTAAAATTTGCTTTATATTTTGGCTTCCCCCCCCTAGGAACCAATGGTAAAGGATGTCAGCTCAACCTATAATGTCCAACCCAAGGTTGCCCTGAAATACTGCATTTGGTTGGCTGACAAACCTGCAAATCTGTCAATTAATAATTTTGTTAAAATCATAATTTTCAAGCAGTGCTTGAGGATATACAAAAATATAAATCTTGTTTATCTCAGTAACTCCAGCTCTTTTAAAACCAAGGATGGCTTATACAGTTATTTTGTCCAACCCTTGTCCAACTCTAGTACCCAATGTGGGATGGGTTTATTAAAAGAAATTATCTGACCAATTTTATGACCTGAATTTTGACCATGCAGAACATCCAACAGTCAAGCTTTTGTGGCCATTTTCCTTACCACCTTACAATAGAATAAGCCAATACCTAAAAATTGCTGAGTGGACCTTAAACTCCCGCACATCAGGCCGCTGTATACAGTGACTGTGGCCGCGGGCACCCAGGGCCAACAGCCAGGTCATCCTAGGCCGAGAAGAAACCCAACCTACCGATGGAAATTACATCCTCATAACCTCATTTCATTATCTCATTTTTTGATGCCCTGCTTTCATAACAACTACAACAACAACCCCATTTGATATGAAAGATTGTGCCGACAACAAGAACAGATAAAAAGCACATGCATATATGAAGATGATGTGTATAAATGTTTTGTTTTTTAGCATATCGGAATATTTCATTTCAGGTAATAATTATACTGAGTAGTATATGATTATATGTAACAGACTAGCTGGCTAATCAAAAGAGGCAAATTCCTGCTGTTTGAATGGCTCTTAAGGCCATATTCCACGATACTCGGGGAGCATTTGCGTTGTCTATTTTTGACACTGCAAGTAATGTGCGTTTCAGATACCAACACACAGGTATCAGCCACTGCAAGCATCCCATAGAAAACCCTTATAAAATCACTTGCCATGTACATGCGTTGACCCTACAGTACAATTCTATATTCTATACTGCCGTGCCTCATTTTGCTTTTGACAGCAGAAAATGCTGCAAGCGGATTGCCCAACGCAAGCTTATCAGAGTAATAAGTTGATCCAGAAGGAATTAATAGGTTGTTGCGGTTGACACAATGATTTCGGCGTATTACATTCTCGATCAAAATGCCATTTTGAATTCAGAGATATGGGGTTTTCCTGCATTTGGAGACATTTAAACATCCAACAAATGTTTCAGTATCGTGTAAATTTTTGGAATGGTAGGAAGTTTAAATTTATAAGTATTCATTCCCCTTTAATTTGATCTCTGAATACATCTTCAATAGGATCAAGGTGCCCTGTTGTCATAAATTTGAAAGAATGCTTTGAGAGTGTTTTGATGGTAAACCTGTACAGAGTGAAGTGGCCAGTTTCTACTGTCACAAAGGGTGGGCAGAAAGGTGGACTGTGCAGGTTCGTGGGAAATATGTATGGGAACGAAACTATAGAGTTACAATGAGTAGATAAATGAGGGAAACAACAGCTGAAGACAATTGGGAGCATATTTCGGAAAAGGTACCTAATGACATTTAATGAGGTCACAAAATCACATGAAACATGGGGAAATGTGTCAGCATTATTCTTATTGTAGAGAACCTACTCTTTCAAATGCTGCAAACCATTCTGAAATATTCCTGATAGAACCTGAGATAAACATGTATGAACCTACCCACCTCTTGTACATTGAGAACCCCTTATTCCCAATTGCTGTTGTTACTTCCATGTTATGGTGACTTAAAGTTTCTTATGTTTATCAAAAAATTAAGTTTTCTTATTTCTGAGAATATCAAAAGTGCCATAACTTTGGACAGGAGTGTTTCTTCCACTCACTGTTTTCAGTTTTGAGAAGGTAAAAACATTTTCTACATTACCTGTGAAAAAATGTTCTTTTCATTTTTTATATTCTTTTTACCGTAACCATGGTAACTCGCTAACCTAAATTATGTGCAGAAATTCTGCTAAAATCGTTCCATTTTGATTTTCCCATGATGCACTGCACATGAAAATTTTGATTTTTTAGTAAATGTCATGAGAATGTTTAGAAAATTTCAGGTAAGTCAAAATTTATCACAAAATAACTTTAAAAATAGTTTTTTCCCCATATATTTCATGATTAATGTAACAAAGAGTCAATTTCTGCCAGATTTGGCCAGATTTGGCCCAAATTGAGCATAATGGTCTATATTGTATGTAAGATTGCGAAGGAACTAAATATCGTAGAATGATAAAACAAAGAGCAGAAGAATCCCTGGGACTTCAGAAACATTATAAAACATAACTTTTAGCTGCATGTTAAGTAATTGTTTCATAATATGAACAAACCTCCAGAACTAGCGGCCACAGGGTGGCCAAAAATGCCATTAGGTACCTTTTCCCAAATATGCTCCCAATTGTGGAATGATAAACTGCGCAGTATGTGATCTCCTCGACCAAACGTCCACCTGCCCAACTACTGTACACACTATATTATGCCTCGTAACATAAAGAGACTAAACTCGTTGAAAAAAATAGTTAAGTTTGGATCTCTGTTTATCTATGACAGGTGTTAGGATTTAAGTTTAAGAGCTTGAGCTTGAATAATCAGTCTAGATATTTATCATGAAAATTAGTCTGAGTAATCTTTGCTCTTAATGAGTTTTGATGTCCAGTCACAATAAATATTAGACTGGGTTTCACGTCGTAAACGCTTCAGTCGTGAAGAGTGTTAATTGGGTCCTGTCTGGATATGCATGAGACCCCCCTAAAGTCTGAACCCAATTAGTACTATCATAGCCAATCAGTCAATGGTTGCCGTAAAATGGCCAAGTAGGTATGAGGCTCGAAGCCCCATGCCATCTAGGTGAATTTTACTGATCAGCCTTTAAATTGGCCTATTTTACCAGAATAATAGCCTGATTTTTTGTGACGGTTCAGATCACCAATCAGTATGCCATGATTATTGAAATGTACATATTTGATATGAATCGGGACTTAAATTGGCCAATTATTCTAACATAGTTGGCCAATTCGAGGATCGATGAGTTAAAACAATAATCGCCGGATGACGATTGTTGTTTGATCGCCAAGTGGGTGTGGGTCTTTACGCTCCCCATCCCTCCATGGTTCCTCCAGGGTGACGCTCAGTTCTATATCACGTCTCTAACCACAGGATAAGGCTCGCAGACGTCTCCATAAAACATACATAAATCGCCCACCGACCATTCTCCCATATTCTATGAGGCCGTCAATAGTTCTGACCTGAGGAGGGAGTGGTGGTCACGGAGGGAGCCTCCTAAATCTGGGGGAGATATTACACGGCTAACACTGGATAAACACAAATAATGTGGAAGCCGGTGATGTGATGCTTGGTAACGTAATGATACAGTTAGGCAATGAATTCACTAGAGAGTATAAGAAAGGCAATGCAATAACCGTGAAATATAATGTTAGTATGCAAAATTAAATATAAACTTCATTTGAACACATACTGCATATTCTTTATTTTTTAAATATATCTATCCAATCATCACGATGAATCTTTAGCTGGTCGATCCTTAAGCGAAATATGTATTGCGCTGACCTATAATAGAGAATCCTCGAGCAATGAAAAAACGAACAAACACCAAATACACTCCATGTGGCTTAAATGTGTGTTATAGACAGTGCTGTAGATTCGGTGACTATATGTACCACATCCGCGAACCTCTCAAATCATAACATCATCCCCTGGGCCTGGGGCCGGGATCTGCCTGATTTAAAAGGTGGTGGGCTTTAACTGTGTCACGTGGGACTCAGGGGACTGTCCAGGGTTCGGTCTGATCCCGATTCACTATGGATATAAACACTGCTGAGACTCCAGCTTTACAACCTTAAAATCGTCAGGGAGGTATGGCTGTTTCCTATATTTTACCTAGGAAAGACCTTAAGACCAATATCCACTGACCTGAATCAGTGCACAAATTGGCTGATTACAATAAAAAATGTACAACAAAATGGCTCATCATTGTGCTGATTTGAACAACCAATCAGGATGCAATATCAAGATGTGCATGCTTGATATGAATGCTTGCTAAAATCGGCAAATCATTCTGGAAGAATGGGAAAACTTTAGCACTGACTTATTAACTGACTTGGTCAAATTTGCCAAGTGGGTATGGGGCTTTCGTGTCAGGAGATAGATAAGTAGAAAATGAAAAACACGACATAGAGGATACTTAGAGATGTGACATGGGAGGTTTTAGAAATCAACATATAATATTTTAAAACTGAGATATAGTGACATGCGAAATTCCCATTTCTAAAATTGTACATGTGATAGAGGGTACCCCCTTCTACGCCCATTTTAGAAAGGCAAAAACTACAAAGACGCTGTGTGTGACGTCACGGCCTGACGCTGACACTGATACGGCGTCCCCCGGGCGTCCTCCCCGTGAAGCAGGAAGACGAAGTAGTCTACTTCTGGGGGTAAAACACGACACCCATTAACAATATTAGTACAGGCCGGCCCCACGAGGGGCGCTAAGGTGGCTTCATGATGAGACGGTCTACTTGGAGGAGGAGGCTGAAAGCTGTATTCAATAGACCTGGACGACTATAACAATAACGTCCTTCACCGTGTTCCTGGCCGGGGAAAGGAGCCTCTTGGGCAGCGGTGCACTACACGACCTGTGGCAATACTTTATTGTGTTTTTGGCTAACAGCTTGTTTCTGATGAGGAAACATGTTTCTACCCTTATTACTCTGCCTTTAAAGGCATGTCTATGCTTTTAAAGGTACTTGATACTATGTAACATGATTTTGAATGACCAAAAGTATACCTAAGATATTTTTACTATTTTATACATAAAGGAGCACAAATAAGAATGAAGAAAAGGCGATGTTCATTGTTGTGAAAAAGCTATTGTTAAAGATCATCTAAAGGGAGCATTTTGATTCGAAGAAAACATATTAAAGATATGTGAACAACAGTGGTGATTTCAATAAGGATATCGTTCTCTGTCATTCCATTTCTCAGTGTACGTCATTGCCCCGTCGCATAACGGGTCTCGCTGTAGCGAACATTGGCACATTTCAAAAGACCTCTCCCTGTTCAACAGGGAGCGGTGACAGGACAACTACCCCTGGGACAACTACCCCTGGGACAACTACCCCTGGGACAACTACCCTGGGGACAACTACCCCCTAGGACAACTACCCCTTAGGACTATTACCCCCTAGGACTATTACCCCCATAGGACAACTACCCCTGGGACAACTACCCCTTAGGACAACTACCCCTTAGGACAATTACCCCTATGGGTAGGACAACTACCCCTATAGGACAACTACCCCCATAGGACAACTACCCCTTTAGATAGGACAACTACCCCTATATATAGAACCATTACCCCTTTAGGACAATTACCCCTACAGATAGGACAACTACCCCCAATGATAGGACAACTACCCCTATGATAGGGCAACTACCCCCCTTGATAGGACAACTACCCCCATTGGTAGGGCAACTACTCCCCCTTGATAGGACAACTACCCCCCTTGATAGGACAACTACCCCCCTTTGATAGGACAATTACCCCCTTTAGTAGGACAACTACCCCCCTTGATAGGACAACTACCCCCCTTTGATAGGACAATTACCCCCTTTAGTAGGACAACTACCCCCCTTGATAGGACAACTACACCCATAGGTAGGACAACTACCCCTATTGGTAGGACAACTACCCCCCTTTGATAGGACAATTACCCCCTTTAGTAGGACAACTACCCCCATTGATAGAACAACTACAACCATTGGTTGGCCTATCCCCCCTTTGCCCAGCCCTGAACACCAAGGGCAGGTCCTACCAATGGGGGTAGTTGTCCTACCAATAGGGGTAGTTGTCCTATCTTGGGGGGTAGTTGTCCTATCAAGGGGGGTCGTTGTCCTAAAGGGGTAATTGTCCTACCTATAGGGGTAGTTGTCCTATCTAGAGGGGTAGTTGTCCTAAGGGGTAGTTGTCCTACCCATAGGGGTAATTGTCCTAAGGGGTAGTTGTCCTAAGGGGTAGTTGTCCCAGGGGTAGTTGTCCTATGGGGGTAATAGTCCTAGGGGGTAATAGTCCTAGTGGGTAATAGTCCCAGGGGGTTGTTGTCCCAGGGGTAGTTGTCCCAGGGGTAGTTGTCCCAGGGGTAGTTGTCCCAGGGGTAGTTGTCCTAGAATCCAGGGAGCGAATGCACTTTTCATCCTTACAGGGATGGTTTGCACTCCCGATTTTTCAATTTATCAGGGGGACATTTTGGGGTTAACATTTTAAGATTTTGTTTTCAGTGAATGTTAGATGTGTCCTTTAGCTTATAATTTGTATAGAAGGAAAGTGGAGGAAATGATTTATTAGCCAATTAAATTAAATTCAAAGTGTGTACAAAACCATCGCAACAGGGAGGATTGGCACATCCCCAAAACAAGGAGAGAAAAAAACAGCAAGAAAAAAACAAATCCATCCTTAATCGCTCCCTCTTGCGAGAGTTTGGTTATGCGACAGGCCACATGCGGGAGTGGCCATTCACAAAATGAAAACCATCTCTGTTGTAAGAGATTAATACCACTTTTGTTTAAAACAGATATAAGAGCGATGACTTTACAAAATGTAAGTTAAGCTCTTTAGAATCTATTTGCGTTTGACATTTTTACCAAGCATGGCCCCTGTCATAAGCTTCAATTTAAAATTAACATTATCAAAGTTAAACAAAAAGGAAAGCTCCAGTTTTTACGAGAATACCTGAAGCAACAAGGAAATCACAACACTGAAAAGTATGGCTCGTCACATAATATATTACGCGATAGGCCACAGTTTTCAGGATGCAACAATGAAACAAATAAATGTGTCTCAACAGGCATGGCCCTGTAACGATGGGTCCTGCTGTTGAATTGGGGCTGCCCCAACTCTCCAAACAGTTTTAAAGACTAAAGATTTTCATTTGAAACTCCTGAGATTTCTAGCCCAGAAGGATTATTATGAGTGGGGGAATTTTGATGCTGGATTTTTGTACAACAGTGGCTATTTTGACAAGGATATAATTCAATCTTGTATAAGTCATTGTGTGATGGACCTTTGTGGTCCGTCGCATAATCTCCTCACTGTTGCGAGGGTTGTCCACCACAGCGAGACCCCTTCCTCTTCAACAGCGATGGAACCCAACTTCGCTCGCTGTTGTCAGGGTTGGCACACCCTTTTTTAAAGTTTCCCAGAACGGCATTTTGGGATCATTATTTTAATATTCTGTTTTCAGGGGGTGATAGATGTATCCTCAAGCATATCAAATATACAGGAGGGAAGTGGGGGAAATGTAATTGTCAATAAATTAACTGTGTTCCATCGCTGTTTCGAGGGTTGGCACATTGAAAACCTTAAGGATATCGCTGTTGCAAGACCCATCTTAAGTCCTCACTGTTGTGAGGGTTGGCTTATGCGATAGAGCCACACGAGACTGCACTGTGTTGAAATGTACAGCACATGTTCCAAGAGGAATCAGTCAGGCAGGCTGCAACATGAGGATACTGTGTCCATGAGAGACACAGGTACACAGTAGATCTATACACTACATGGTCTGCACAAGGTCTGTTGACAGCTGCTCTTATTGAGTCGTATCTGCGGAGCCTGCGTGCAAAGGATATGTCCATACAACGCGGGAACTAATCTATGACAAAGGCCCTATTACACTACATGACTTCAGCTGCGATATCGGCATGATATAATGATTAAAAAGACAATTCACATACAGGAGTGATATCATTGTTTGAAATTGGAGTATTTCAAGTATTATCAAGATGATATTACACTGCACACCATGAGCTGTGATTTGATCTTTTCAGAGAAGCTCATTAAAGACTAAATTCTTTGTTACTCAAGTCTAAATTCTCCAATTTGCCAATTTCAAACAATTGTATCTCTCCTGCATGTGGATCGTCTGTAATACCATCATATCATATCAATACCAAAGCCCAAGTCGTGTAGTGAAATAGGGCCTTAATATGTATGACTACTCTGCGACATTGTCATATCCCGGCTGTAGTGTAGTGCCGCCCTAAGCAGTAGTCTCTGTGGACCAGGGCTGTGCTGTTTGATCTGACACTGTGAGGTGCTGAATGAAGCCTGTACTGCCGCTGATTGCCTCACTTCAGTCACAAAGCGGCCTCAGGATAACTCATATAACAGTGAACACTATCCCTTTAAAAAGCAACTATTTTGCAAAAATTCAGCATCAAATTTCTCCCCATATAGATGCTTACTTTTTAAAAAGCAATTTCCTGGTTTTTAGATATAAAGGTCCTCCTTCTGTAACTCCTTACAGAATTAAATTTGGGCCGTAGAACAGCGACAAATCAACATTGAAAGCCTTTGTAACAGTGTCGTTGCCGTTGCGGCACATTGATTTGTATCACGCTGCACAATGGGAATATCAACGTTTTTATGGGTATGGATGATTTGATATATTCCCGGCATTTAAATAGGCAGTTCATATACAAGGAAAACAGATATTACAAGTGTAGGAAATATACGATGTATGACGTGCTCGAAATTGGTATACAAACATGCTTGGTATTAGTGAGACAATAGAAATAAGCCCTCATGATGTAATGCCTCAAGCAGGAGCAACAAACAAAAGGATCTCTTTAATTTAGAAGCTAGAAAAAATTACTGAGCTTGAATCGCATCAGTGTCGCATCGCTTAACAGCTCTCGATGTAGCGATGATTGTCACACATAGCGAGACCCATTACTGTTAACTTATACATCTTCACCAGTAATTGTTTATTTCTCCTTTCCTGTAGGGTATCTAATAAAAGCAATGTCCCTCAGCTCATACAATATATAGAAGGTGGATGGCAGAAATATATTTATCAGTCAATTAAATGTGTCCGAAATGGGTGCAAAACCATTGGTATAGTGATGATTGGCACATGGGGTAAACAAGGGTGAACAAACAACAAGACAATTTTGAAACCATCCTTGTTCTCTTGCTGTTGTGAGTGTTTGGTTATGGAACATGGCATAGAGGCCCGTTGCACAATAGAATTTCGTTGTGAGGATCAAGTTAAGGATAGACAACTGTGGGCAAGGCGCTATTTGCACTATCTCCCCTCATTTTGTTAATTTTTAAGGTATAGTATCGTGTCATATACCAAAAGAAAGGTAATAATGTTATCTATCTAATGGTATGAATAAAGTGAATGTTTGATCAATATTTGTGACATAATGAATTAAAAATCAATTTTTTTACTTTTATTTTTTTGAACATGGATATTTCCTTTATCATAAGGGCTACTGACTTCAAACTTTGCATGCCTCCTTATAAGGTTCTTATGCAGGGAACAGTGTCTCAGAATCTTTATTTAGGTCCTAGTTTTTATTTTATTACAAAAAACGGGAAACTTTTTGTCATTTTTCTATTCTTAATTTTCTAGATTTCATAAAACAAAAACTAAGACCTAAATAAAAAATCTGAGACACAGTTCCCTCTGAATGGTTATGAATTATATATACTAACAATTTCAAGTCTCTAGGTGAAGAATTCACTAAGATATCAATGTTCAAAAAATTGTTGTTAAAATAGGTTTTTTCAACTTTCCGGTTATGGTGCATAGGTGTACATAAGAATATATTTTTATGATTTATATCAACAGATAGGGTATTTAATTGGCTTTTTGCCACTATATAATATGAATATAAGAGATTAGGAATGCAGAAATAGTAACAAGATTACTGCGACCATAGCAAAATACCTCCTATCACCAGTTGTCTATCCTTAAGATATCTAAGCAAAAAGTTTCGTTGTTATGATTTTCAAAAATAGTAATATCTCTGTTTCTAATGAATGGAATTGAATTCTGTAAATTAATGTAAAAAGGGAACAAATTCTCTAATAGAATTCAAATTGCTCCTCAGCACCCAAATGGCATTGATGTTTCATAATTTCACCTCAGCTTTCTGACTTTGCTCTTTTGCTGAATAACATTTGTATATAGATGAATGACACATCATTAGATTCAAAATTTGATTTTTCTGAACCCCTATTACGTGAATTGAAATAAAATGTAAATTGTTTAGAATTAGGTTGTCGGAAGTCAAGAAAAATATAATATTTCAGCCATTATCGGAAGACATTCCAAACATTCCAAATCATTTGGAATGTTCAACATTTTATCCGGATTTATATTCTACATTTTCACGGCTAACTTAATGATTGATGATAATTAGGATAATAATATCTGGTGATTACTATTAATAACAATAGAAAAGGTGATTTGATTTGGACGATATAAATATATAAATATTTATTAAAACATCCTCCGAATCACAATCAGCTAAAGCTTGAAAATGAGATGTTGACTGGGCGATAATGAGTGGGCAACTTATTCCAAACCATTGATCCAGCGATTTACATAGCGACATGACAACAAATCGCCCATTGCAAGGGCAACCGGGGGCGATGACGTCACTGCACTCCCGGAAATAACATTTTACATGTATCGCGATACAAATTGTAAATTCCTAGGTTTAGATCAATGCAAAGATGATTGGAATTGATCAAGAATTGTTGGAAGTCTGAGGATTTCTTTGAAAAATATTAGGGCAACTTAATGTTGTTTATTGCAATTTGCTGCAATGATCTACTGTTTTCTACTGCAGAAACTACTTTCACCCGTACTGTCTCAGTATTGCCTGCAAGACTAAACCACTAAACTGTATCACCCTAGGGTAGGATCAAATATTGTATTACACAATAACAGGAGTTGGGGACATTCACCTATCTTTTGTGTTATTTCCCGGTGATTTTATGTTATTCGATGGACTGGCAGATCAAATTTACATCCCGGCAAATATATCTCCAATTTCAAATATTTACGACAGACATACATGTTTGGAAGGTAAAGCTATTGACATTTCGATATGAGTAGATAAGAAACAGAACATTGCAAGAAACCACACAGCAAATTACACTACCTATCTACCTTTTATTATAACACGGCAAGGGGGTAGCAACGTGCCGATCTAGACTTCAGCATGTTGTAAACAACGTTGTAAAATCGTTGTAAAAGCCTCAATCTTCACCAAACTTTGTAAACGGATTTGTAATAATGTAGTAATAGTGAAATATATTTCAAAATGATTATCTTTCCTGAATAATAACATTTTCAAAGGATTTGCTGGTTGCCACCCTGCCGTGCATCTATCCTGAGCTAGAAAACACTTCTCCATGGACGCATCAATGACATCCAATCAAAGTGCAGTATTTAGATAAGTAGGTCACATTGCTATGCATTGCTACGTTGCGTTGCTATGTTGCTAAGAGGAGCCCAGGATGAAATTTATTTCTTGGATTATTTGTACAATTTTGGCCATATCTCTTTTACTGTTATTCTAATCTATATACAGTAAGCGTGAAAGTTGTTTGTACTGATCTTAGCTATAGGAATATCACAACATTTTCTTATTTGATTATCAATATTTAACAGAATAAAAGGAAAATCAAGTAGACGCATTGAGAAAATGTTGAGGATAACTTTGTAACACATTTAATGTAACTTAGCAAAGTCTTGTTTCATGTGTATCAATATTGATATTATTTTGGTACATTTTGCAACATTTCTGATACAATTCTCCATGTTATAACGTGAATAACACACTCGGGGTGGGATCTCGACCTCCTGGAGCCAGGCTAGAAGCAGGGGGCTTCGGGCTCCCCGCCGCAAGCCTACAGCATGCTACGAGGAGCCCTCAGCCCTCTGCTTCTAGCCTGGCTCCAGAAAGGCCTCGACCCCACCCCTCCGTGCGTTATTCCCTAACTAGAGAGAGCCCGAGTCACGACAAGATCACACACCTGCCCATTCCCTCACCCAACATGACCAGTGCACCAATCGTGTCACCATTCCCGAGGAACGACTGCACACATGTAAAAGGAGCAATTCCCCAAAGCCGTGAAGCAAGATGTTGACCCCAATATCCTTCATTCATACTTTCTGCCACACAGTGCATATCCTCACAAAAGGATATGCTCTGTATTGCATGTGATTACCAGTATTGTGTACACTTTGGCTGAGAGTGGATTTACTTTATAATTGACAATCACCACTTCTGAGAACAGAAACAATTTACTGGATCTCAACCATGTTAAGCAGTCTGTCTATGTCCATAGTCTGTGAGTTATGTTTTCCTATTATTGACCACTTTTTTCTGTCCAATCTTTTCTTTTGTTCAATGACACTAACTTATCCCATAGAGTAAGATGCACTTGATGAGATGCTTGGAAGCTAGTCTCCTTTTGACCATGCATGTGCATGATTAGATATTTCTTTAGGTTATTTACCGAGTTTGATTGATAAAAATAAAGTGGTTCATTCCAACTATAAAGATGACCTATTTGAATGTGCTCCAACCCAGCCCTCTCTGCCAATATTCCAGTAATGTATGGATCATCCAGATGAATCATTACCTTCCTCCTATCTGCCATGGCTAGTTGATACAAAGTCTTTGTAACATCCATTGACATTATAAACCCTGAACCACTGCAGAATTTTGGATAGAAGGTAAAAGAGTACTGCAATTTACTGACAGCATATTTACCCTGGCGATAAGTAAAGGGCCGATTCCAAATGAGGCCCATAAGAATCTTTTTTGTTTTGCCAGCACTCAACATAGCTGTCAGTTCTGCTTGAAGTAGAAACATATTGACAAAAATATCATCATCTGTCTTCATAACAAATCTTGCTTTTGGACATAAGGAACTTGCAATTTGCAATCCTGTTATGCCTTTCAACGTCAGGCTACATATTGAGTCTTCTGTATTCATTATAACAATATCATTATACTTCTCAGCTTCCCTGAAAGCTTGGTTATTTGCGTCAAAATTTTCATGTCCCAAAAGAAAAACATAGTCAATATTTCTAAAATATGTCCTATTTGCCCATGTTCTTCTTATCAACTGTCTCCTTTGGAAGTTTGATGGTAAACTAAAGATGAAAACGAAAAGGTTGATATGGCTGTTTGATCCACAGGTGTTTCTCGGTTCAACAGCATTTTTAAGGCAATATCTCTGTAAGAAGCATTCTGGATGGATTTCATTTGGAAGAGGTTGTTTGTAAGTGAGAATTACACAGTTATTTTCTTCTTTCACTCCTTCCATGGTTATGAGATGTAACTGCCATAGAAAATGAATTGAGACTATGCCCAAAGTAAACATAATTAATGACCGTTTTTTTCTCTCCAGTTTCATATTGTAGATCCTCCTGTGGGACAGGATCTGGAAAAAAAGCATTATCTATTCAACAAAGATATTTTTTTCAGCTAGCATGTATACAAATAATTTCTTACGAAGGCGTTAGTTGCCCATTCAATCTTCCCTACATCACTTTGATATCTATTTCAGAGTACTTTTGTGTTAGTTCTAAGCTATTCAAATACAAATTTAATGTAAGGCTTCTGTCATTTCCCTCCAAGTTGCTTCTAAAAAAAGTAGGGAAAGTGTTTCATAATATTGCTACTTTTTCATGAACATTGAATATTAGTTGAAAATTAATGTTTTTTCAACTATGAAACTAATGTTGCATAAGGGTGACAGATGTGACCAAACATTTCTTTTTTTAAGCCTTTTATTTCTGGAAATGATTTTCATACAAATATGAAACGAAACCGTTGATTCAACTTTCCAAGTTATTTCAATTTTGAAATCTGGAATTGAATCAACATTTGTGATAAATTATAGATATCACGCCAGGAGACAAAATTATTACACACAGTATCCCCTTATGAGAGAGTGAAAAAGGTGTTTTCATGGTAGGGGTCTTTGATTTAGGGCAAGACAATTAAACAAAACTATAAATTAGTTTTCAAAAGATATTTTGATACTTCATAAAGAATATTGTTTCAGCGGCATTTAAACATATTTAGAGAATAGTGATATAAACCACAAAACCTTGAACTTCAGCATTTTCTCAACAGCAATAGTATTGCGCTGTCCCCTGGTGTTAATAAACAAGTTGTGACTTAACCTAACCAGAACATCAAAGAGGCATGCTGATTAGGTGAGGTCAAGACTAGTACTGAACCTAAACACGTCACTGTGATGTCATGATTAGGTAGGGTTGAAACCATACCTTAACCCAGATTATATGAAAGTGCTTTTTTGAGATTTTTGACCTCTGGCAAATGACCTAAGCTATCCAAAACTGAAAGAATTGTCTCAATATTGCATTTAGGCCATGAGATGTGTCAATTTTTGTAGATTATTATGAAAGGAAATTCAGTAACCAAGGCAATGGAAAAACATATTATCTACAAAGTTATGGTGTCATAAACATGACGTCCTGACTTTCAAAATTGCATCCATATGTCATTTTTTAAAACGATATATTTTAATTTATAATTGATCATATTGGATGAAATAAAGTTTATCTGCTAATATGCATTATGCATATTATGCTTTTTAATTTCAGGATTTTGCAAAAATGTTCATTTTTGGTTGCCATGGGAACAAAAATCAACAAATTTGTTTATTTGTTGAATTCTGTTGACATGAAAGGCCATTTTCATATAAAGTACCTCATATTTCACTTCTTTTGTTGGCATTATCTTTCTTATCAAGAAATAATCCAAAAATACATTTTTTCCTGAAAAAAATGATATCATATTTTATTTTTGGCAATCTTTGCCATAAATATTTGATGGAGCTACACTTTTATCAAATATTTTTCATTTCGATGAGTCCTCCCTTTATAGGAGGGTTTAGCCAAAAGAGAACTAATCTAAAGCCGGGTTTCCACCGAACGACTTTCATGGTGAGTTTCTAACGACCATGAACGACTTAAAAAAAAGAAAAGCTTTGCTCATTTTGGTCGTTCATAAAGCAACAAATTCTTGTTTCTACTGAACGACTAAAATACTGATATCTGAACGATTATTGGACAATCTGGACGATTTTTCCGAATGACAGAGGTTAGAAAAGTCAGGGAACAATAGATTTAATTGCTTTTAATTGGTCTTGGAAAAATCGTTGGCATTTGTCGTCCAGAAATATTAAACAGGTTAGATATTTGGTCGTTGGTGAATCTTTCACTTTAGTCTTGAGCAAATGTAGTTTGGGGTCGTTCACAAATGTCTTAACCTACGATTTTGTGTTTCCACTGAACGATTATACCAACGACCATGAAAGATTTGTGAATCGTCCAGTGTCGTTCATGGTCGTTAGCAGATTGTCGTTCGGTGGAAACAGGGCTATACATTCCTTTTCTAGAACTATCAGACATAAATATTTGAAAAAATGAAGCATTTCCCTCAAACATTTAATTAATGACATTGGAACTAAGATCCACTGAAAAACATACTTGTAAGGTGCAGGTAAGACCTAACCTGATTAGAATGTAACATAGACATCACAATGTTGGTCGTAGTGACGTTTCTGGGAGCCATCAAATAAACGTTGCTGCAAAGTCAAAATCTCATGTACCAAGAATGTCTATAGGTATAGTTACAACTTCACCCAATCAGCACTTATCAGTTATGTTCATTTTAAGTTATGTAGTTATGTCACCTAATCAGTACACCGTAGCTACATTCTTTTTAGGTTTGGTCATAACCACACATAATCAGTTTGTATCAATTATGTTCTGTTTAAGTTATGTCTCCACACCTGATCGGCACGTCATTGTGATGTTTTCTAACTTGATGTTTATAGAATGTCATTATTACGTTCTTTTTATGGGATATCATAGCATCCCCTTAAAACCATGTAACTGTTATGTAATTTTATGTGGGTTATAAACCAGCCAAAATGGTACAGTTGAAGAATTGTTCTGTTACGTCACTTCTTGCCTGGGTCGACTCCATGTTACTCCATCCAAATCATCTAGGTGGCAGCACCAGTACTAGGCTTCTGATTGGCTGATATGCCACTTCCCTCCAGCTATTTTCATGCCAGTGTAATGAATTAGAGGTACTTACTCCAAAGTTAACATTAATGATCATCTGCGCCACCTGTCTGACGATACCACATGATGTGGTGCAGTCAGATTTATCCATTTCGATTGAGTTCTGAAAGAAAGGAAGATAGAGAAGGCATGATTAAAGGAAAACTTGCACATAAAGACAGAATCGATACCTTCCAACATAGTTTTTTTGAGAATGACCTCTGTATCAAGATTGAATAATGCTAGAATTATCTTCATTATTCCAAGTGTAGACACTGTTTTGAGATTTTAAGATTTGGTCTATTTTATGTGTTTTTAAAGGAAATCCCCAAATTTGTGACGTAGCAAGGACTAATTAGGAATTCCCAGGTTTCCATAAAAGGGAATCCCCCATTCTCAAAAACTTGTAGAAAGGAAACTGAGCGTCAGGATTAAGTATTTTTATTAAGCCCCATGCAGGCTATCATTAATTGTATTTTTCTTACTTACCTAAGTTCATTCAACAATATGGGATTCCCAAGTTATTTTGAGAGGGAATTCCCAGAATGAAGGGAATCCCCTAATTTCATTTATTTTCCTAAAATTAATAATTGCCTTTTATCAAGACATTTTGTCGTTTTTTCACATGAAGTATTTTCAAAATACGGAAGTGAAGTGAAATATTGAACGCTATCATATGATTATGGTAGTTATTGAGAATTGTCCGAGATATTCACTGTCGTTGATATTACTATTCCTAATTTTTTTTTTTTTTTTAAATTATTTTTTATTGGGTCAAAAGGGTTCAGCATAGCTGATCTTCCACCCACTCCCACTTTATACAAATATATTCTCAGAATCAGGGAGTGGGGTACTATATATAACAACTGTAACTTAATACGCATACATTATGATTGCCATGAAAACGGCATTTGGTGGTGGGGTATGTGATGTTATGGAATGAGATGATATATACAATGATAAATAGAACTATTCAAACAAGGACTTTCATATAGGGATTAACTATTGATGATTTCAATATCCCTTTAAACTTATCCTTGTCTTTTTGTGCACGTAAATTTACAGGTAACCGATTCCATTCCATAATTGCTCTGAACTTCGGATTTTTTACATATTTATAATGGACATAATTAGGGACTGTAAACAAAGGTGCTCTATATCGTCTAGTAAGTAGATTCCTATTATCGATCAGTTCATTTTGTTTTAATAGTGTGAAAGCATATTGCAAAAGATGACATTTTCTTCTATGTATTAATCTGTGTAGTAATGGGTGCTAGTCAAGTGGTAAGTTAGTTCATGAGATGGGCGCTCAATCCATAACATGAACAACGCTTGGCAGTAGGTCAAGTTTATTTGTGGATACGATTATGCGTACATTTGCCAATGAAGAGATGGTAACTCTTCTAGGTGTCACAATTCTAATCTAGTGAAGAGTAAACTTTCTCCTCGGAGTCTGCCTAATCTCACATCCAACAGTAGTGCAGTGATTCTCGTGTAAGTCACCAGATGTCCCTGTGGCTTGCGTAGCTATCTAAACCCCTCAAATCTCTCGATCCGTATTGTCCAAACGTTAATGATTTTCTCTCTGCCCTTACATCGCGCTCTCGCTTCTTATAGCAGTCTGGTATTGATTTTACCCTAGCATCGACGCCTGCTGGGAGGTGTACCCTGTTGAACACCGTCCATCAGGTATATTTACACCTACCAGCAGCACCTGCCATATCTATACTGTGTACCAAATTAAGCTATGTAATTTGGAAGAATTCTGATTATCCCCTTGTGTTCAACTGGTGACCTTTACATTATTTCATTTGATATGCACAAAGTAAATGAGTTAATTTCTACCTTTGTGCAATATACCAAAAATATCAACTTACAAATTCATGTGCAAGTTTCCCTTTAAGAATAGGATTTGTATAGGCTAGAATCTCACGATTCATCTCATGTAGCTATAGTATTATATATACTATTAATAAATATATAGAGAGAGTATTCAATTAGGCCTGAAAAATGTTGTGTTCTGGTGACCCGACCTACCCTACATTTCAGAACAATAACAATTTAATCAAAAGAAGTTTTTTGTATCATTGTGTTTATTTGCATCTTCATGTATATACATGTTCTTCCAGATGTGACACAGTTTTATATGTTTGTTGAATGTCATGAAATGGCACATCCTTGATCAAGATGTATTCCAGACATTTTTGTAGAGAGGTCTAGTCCTTTTTCAGATTTTTTAAGAATGCCTGAACCTATTTGTGGAGGTTTGTGGAAAATAATGAAATCAACCTATTGACCCAATTTTTGTCAACCTTTGTTACCCGAACAACTAATCTGTTTTAGATGAATTCTCTTCATAATATTGTATACCCACTCTGGTATCAATCAAGTGTGAAACGCGCACACCAGCAATATGCATTTTGTGTGCGACCACGTTTGAGAAGTCTTTCTGTTGGAAACATCCTTTTTAAGTAATAAAAGGAGTTTGTGACTGTTTTGTGAGCACCTAGACCAGGAAATGTTCCCTTTAGACTACTTTTGCTTAATGGTGAATACTCTGTAATATAGCGGTTATAATTCTTTTGTTGTTGTCAAAGTGAACAGTTTACTATTCTCAAAATTAAAAAATGTTTGCTGCTTCAGAAAGTAATTTGGCTAAGGTTTAATTAAGAAGCGACCACCCACCCAACCACTCTATGAGAAATGTGTTTGGGGATCCAGAACTCCAACTTTGATATAAAGGTCCAAATCTATCTGAACCGGGAAACCAGAACTACCTTGGTTATGACCGGAACTTGTTAATGTAACCACCAAGGGAATATTACAATTTCAAAGAGTTCAATCTCAATTCAAATCGTATGTGATGAAATTGATTTTTCCAGGTGCATGTAGCTTAAATGGTAGCAACATCTTCTCTATCAAGACAGGTTTGAAAAGAAATTCATAATAGATAAAACAGGGGGCCGACCAAAAAACATCCACAATTTCTCATGGGAGGTATGCTCACGAGAAGAAAATTTCGCCCAAAAAACATCCACGAGAACTTTTGGACATGAAAATTTCTTGAAAAATCATACTAAAATCAGTCCCACAATATATTTATTTACATATAAGTATGTTAGAAGGACATTGGAACACTTTAATGGTTGGAATAATTTAATTCTATTCCATGAGAATACCCACGATTGCAAATTGAGTCATCATGGGTATTTAAAGTTCTCGTGAGTACAGAGTTCTAGTGGATTTTTTTTGGTCGGCCCCCCAGGTCGGTGGAGCGCACCTGGTCCATATAGGTGAGGGGTAATATGAAAAGGGTTGACACAGAGCAGAGGTTCATGTTGATCATGAATTGACTTAGTGGGGTGGGGTAAATACGTACCGAGGCTGAGGCTGGGGGGATTTACTATGTGTTGGAGTATTTCTATGAAAGTTGTCTGGCATATAATCTTATTACATGTATCTGATATGTTTGGTAATCAAGGAATAATCTGCTACATATATGCATAATTCAATATTACCTCATGAAACTTTAGAGAAAAAGATCAAGTTTTCAACTAGTTATTTCAGTATGAATATAGCGTTAAATTAGAGCCAGAGTATCGTCAGTGAGACGGCTATAATTTAATACATTGTAACACTGTGCTGAGCCCTCCAAATACATGACATGACAAAAATAGTCACCGGATTACGTTCTAACGTTGCCAAAAGCATCGCTAGCCAATACACTGTACATTGCTAAGCTAAGGGGTGTAACCCTAAATGTCATGATCGGCAATGCATCAAAACGCCAACCAATTTTCTTCTCATGCATTATTTGCATATTTGAAATGACATTTCCCTGTGAAAATACCATTTTTCCAATGTGGATTATTCAAAACTCTTCTGAAAATTATATACTTATCATGGATCATCTGTTAGGATGCTATCCCACAAATGGATGCTATCCTACAAATATTCAGTATTTGGGGGGTAGCATCTACTTCAAGACACTATCCCACAAACAGATGCTATCCTTTAAACTAGTTTGTGGGATAGCACCACTATGAAGACACTATCTCACAAACAGCTGTTATCCTACAAATGGACCTAGCCCTCAAATGGCTTACTCAGGGATCAAGAAGCACTGAGTACATGAAGACTAGAATGTTCAATATTCAGGGATGCCAGTCACAAATAAAATAAATGCATGAACTGTTTTCCAATGTTGAAGAAGAGCTAAATATAATAACTAGATCAATATCAAGGAATAATCTGCTACATATATGCATAATTCAATATTACCTTATGAAACTTTAGAGAAAAAGATCAAGTTTTCAACTAGTTATTTCAGTATGAAAGGTGTGCATGGCATGTATTGATATTCCCAACCGAAAAAAAAGTTGATTTGATGGTTGTAATGTTACATTGGGAACATCCCAACTAGTAATGTATATCGTTGTATAAAATAGAGGTCCACAGAAATTGGTCTACGCACAACAACTGACCAGGTGACCAGGTGAAACGACCTTGATAATTATTCTGCTACATATGCCACATGTGTGAAAAGCTAGGAATACCGAAAAGGAATTATGGAAAATCGTTAATCCTAACATTGTACACCAATTTATACTTACCTTATGAATGTGCACCCAAAAAGACAATAGTATCGCCTGGAATTCTTCAGGTATCTAACTAGAAGTGCGCGTAGAATTGCATGCAATGTCCCATATGCCACATTTCTTGTTCATCATTCAAAATACTTTTAGACACGAAACAATATTCGATATCCTCATGTCATGCATGTTCAGGTGTCTGTGAGCAGCTGTGACGGACACATTCAGGTCAGGAGGAGCAGCCCCCGAAACTCACCATGTCGTATTTACATATTTAGGTAAATACAGGTGGTGTTGACTTTACTGGATTGGTAGCTCAGCTTTGCGATCAGGCCTTGACGAACCCCCGAACCCCGGCACTCTTGGTTCTCCTACTATTAATACACAGGTTTGGTATTTAGACTGGCCCAAAGTGACCCAAAGTCGCTAAAGATACTAGGGTGATTAGTATTACTCCAATATGTTTCTGATGAGTGTACCTTTGGTATGCAGTGTCGAAATGTGTAAGTTAATAAGAATCACAAAGATGGTATGCAGCATGGGAGCCTGACATATCGATGTAAAACACGACTGGCTGCCGGGCAATTAACTAACATTGCTGGTTGCCGAGGCTACACTGTGGCGGCTTGAGAACTATTTTGATATCAAATGTTTTGTTTAAAATGCCTTTGATTTATCAAATCGGAGGTATACATCAGCGCAACACACTCTCCATATTCCAAACAGGAGCTCCTTCAATATGTTACTAGCAATGACTTCGTGTGTTAAATGATTGATACTATTAAGAAGAGCCCTCGATAGCTGGCAGAACCACATTCACTCTAATTCAGGACTCCAACCACTTTACCTCCAGTATCGTCCTGTCCTATTCAAAGGGGAGAATAAAAGATCAATAATTTGTCTAGGAGGTAAATAATGCCTGTCTGTGACTACTCATACCATTTCTTTTTGTGTTTTGAGTAAAGTTTTGCAACATTTTCTGAGTTATTGATAAAGAACAAATCAAGTACAGACTGTGGGCTCCCTCATCAATCAGCTGTGTGGCGCTTTGGCCAGCATCGTATTCTGACTGCCACCAATTTGGAAATTAATGTATGACATTTTCCAATCAGAATTGCAATGAACATACATGCTACATATGATTTGAAAGGGAATTCAAAACCCGTTCTAATGATAATATAACATGTACGCGCTTAATCATGGTGATTTACGATATACTCCCCATAGGGTGCTTTGGTCGGGATTTGACAGTGGGCATATATAATAAGAACCTCGGGAGGATATATACCACTTAAAAGATAATTCTAAATCCTGTCTGATGACATACAATTGTATTTGACATACCATCTTATTCCATATCTATGATAATCCCTTATCAGAAATTGGGAGTTAAAAACAGCTTACAGAGTACAGTGTTAGAACCAGGGTATCGTCAGTGGGACGGTTATAAATTATTACATTGTAACTCTGTGCTGAGCCCGCCAAATTCATGACATGACCAATAATGTCACCGGATTACGTTCTAACGTTGCCAAAAACATCGCCGGCCACGATATTGCTAGGCTAAGGGGTGTTACCCTAAAATTAATGTCATGATCGACGATCAACAAAACGCCGACCAATTTTATTCTCATGCATTATTTGCATATTTGGAATGATATTTCCTTGTGGAAATATCAATTTCCAATGTGGATTATTCAAAAATCTTCTGAAAATTGTATACTTTTATAAGAAAAATAATAAGCTAACAGGCCAATTTTCAAAATCGGCCCCAAATCGCATCATGGATCATCCCCCTTAATGTTCACCACAGAAGGACGACACCCCGGCTTTAAGTTTGTCGCACTCGCCGCATGGCGCTCTGGTCAGCCCGGGACGGCGGGCGGCAGGCCGGTAGGGGGAGCTCGTAGGGGGAGCAGGTAGTAGGGGGGAGCAGGTGCGCGCTGCTCGGGGACGGGGCCGAGCAGCTCAGAACGCTCAGAACGCGTGGAGTAGTAGCTCAGAGCGGACGGCGGGAGGAGCATGAGGAGAGAGGAGGCGGACACGTGAGGTAGGTCGGCAGCCCGGAGGGGGCCTTCTAACCAGCTTATATAATTCTTATTTACTGATTATTTATTGAATAATTTGTTGTTTATTCTTCTATAAATGTAATCTTAATTACTTCAGGGCCACTTGAGGTAAGTTATACGACCCTAAGGGGATGCGCCTTCCACCCAGCCTGATTTATATTCAATTTATTGATCTATGTGCTTAAATTTACCTCAGGACCTAAGATTATTCCTATACTTAATCTTCAAATTACTCAAATTCAAATTACTTCAGGACGTAACTTAATCCCCACTTGGACTATCTCAAACATAACCCACGATAGACTAGAACCTAACCTAACCTACCCCTGCCTTTCTCCGGGACCTAACTGATCCACTCTGAAAACCATCAAAGGGGCCCATCACTGACACATGCGGGAGGTCTTTGGGTATTTGTAATACGCCATTCGCATTTGACATCTCATTTATACTTCAATCACTTCGGGATCTAACTAACACTTACGCTATCTAAAACCTATTCTAACTTCTACACATATTATCAGGACCTAACCTAACCCAACACGGTGTTTCTCCGGGACCAAACTGCCCGTCCACCGGGGTTTCAGCATTGACACGTGCGGAAGATGACAAACTCAAGATGATGGCTAGATTTTGCTCATTTGAAAAGTAAGAACCCTTAGCAGGTAGAAATTCAAGTCAGCGCACCCAACGCTTTAGTTACTGTGGCACAGGCAGCATGATTTCAATTTGTTTTCAATGGCAAAGCCTTATGGTAGTTTCTTCCCCCCTGCCAAGTATGCCGATATCAAACATTGTACTTTTTGACATAAAACATGTGTATTGAGATAGGACCAAGCTATGCATAGGCCTTATCACTTACAAAAAGGGGCAGTCACCGATAGCCCCTCCACGGCCATATTGGGAGATAAACAAAGCGTATCTTTCCACGTGAGTGCTTCTATGGCAAGCATCAGAAACCATATACTAAACACGGTCTATGCACATGGTATAAATGTTTTATCAGACTATATATCTGGACACGAACGCACTTGTGTCGACCTTGAAGCGAAGGGTTGTAAATAATCATTACAACTGCCCACATACAACGTTGTTTTTTTTCTATATCAAGCATACGTCTTCAGCAAAAGGATATCTTAAGCTAAAGTCTTTTGGACTGGAACTGTCACTTATGCAGTCCAAGTGCAGTTTGAGAAATGCATCGAATATTGTCATAAAATGAAAGGTAGAAATACAGATTGCTTCTTGTGGGTTTAACTTCATTTATCGGTCCTATTTTATTTCTTTTACTCTCGAGTCGCTACTAATATTTGTGATAAATGCTTCATCTCCCCCAGGATCTTTCACAGATTTCCATAAAACTTGAAGTATGTTTTTATAGATCTTTTCTTTTTTGGTATCTTGCGTGTTCTGCTGAAACACGGGGGAAAATCATGAAAAAACGGTAGTTTTTCTCGACGGAAATGGCATGATTGAAAGCGGTGTTACACTACACACCTTGCGCTGTGATATGATGATGTCGCAGGGAAGTCACACAACAGATTTGAAATGCCTTCTTACACACACACACACACAATTATACATACATATACATATATACACACTCCACTTCTGTATACCCAGACTACTTGTAATATTGTGCCGATACTGCAGCCCTTGTCCTGTAGTATAAACTTGCCTTAATTAAGGAAGTATATAACCAACAGATAGATGGGGCAATAATTGGATTTAAAGGTCTAAAGCAATACATATTTCAAGATAAAATACTCCTGGATTTCGACAGCCCAGTAGCCAATGTTCAATACCAGATAGGTTGCTAAGGTTAACGTCTGAAGGCGATATTCCACATGCCAATTTTATTCATTTGTGATAATGGACGAAATAAAATGCAGCAATCATGTCCATTTCACGAAGCTAAAGTGCCACATTTGCACCACTTACATGGCAATTTTATCGTGATTTGTGGAATGATGGATGTGTGCTTTTGATATTGCCTACCAGTAGCTTCTTGCATCAGACATCCTACCAACCTGTTAGAAAATGTGATAGGTAATACCCACGGTCATATGTACCAATTCACCCTACTCAAGGCGGGTCCACACGTGGCGACTAAACCACGGCGATTAAAGTTGGCCGCCTGCCGATTAAGAACTATCTAATCGCCGGTGGAAAAATTAATTAACTGCACTAGTCGCCGCCGACTGCAGAAAGATATTAAACATGTCAAATATTTCGCCCAGAAACCACGGTGACTAGTGGTTTAATCGCCAGACTTCAAGGTGCCAGTGTATGCTAAGTCGCCGGCCGACTAAACCACCTATTTTCGTGTTGGTCGCCGTGATATTTTTGCAAACCAGTCACCCTGTGGGAACCAGGCTTAATACTAGCTGACTCCCAGTGTGTTTAAGCACGGGTCTGCAGATTAATTTAGACTTATTTTGACAGGAAAAACTCAGGGAAGCTATATAATTAAGATATGCAAACATCAAATTGTTGAGTTGACGGTTAATATAGTCCTATAACAACAAATGACGGTTGCCATGATTCGATCATGACGATCGCTCTGCGTCCTTGGTGGTTACGATCTCGTATCGGGTTTATACAATACGGACACTGTAACATTTGTTTTGATATTATCCATTTGTGATTGATACATGTTCAAACCAACTTGAATGAATATCAAATACACAAAGATACAAACTGAAAAAAGAAAACATGCAATCCTAGTTTCAACCCACAAATGTTACAAGGATAAATCATAATGAAAATATGTATTGAAGAACTAAGAGTTTTTGACATCATTTCTCAGCATGCAATTTAATTTGGACTAGTGTGTAGGTAAAGTCTAGTATAGAGGATGAGGACTGTGGTGGGGAGAATTGCCATCATTCTTATGAGGCATGTCCCACACTGGCACACTGGCATACATCCCTCGACGAGATTAGCCCAACGAGTAGGAGAGGAGATTGTGGGCGACTCGATACTGATCCTGGTAATCAGAGCCCCCGTACAGGTGTAATTACGGACACCTGAGAGTGGTCAGCCTGTCCACACAGGTGTCAGGGTAAAGGCGGCATTCAAATACACGATCTTTCTCCCACATCCAGGGAATTGGCAGTGGGAATATTAATAGGGATGATATATATATATATCATAGGAGGAAACTTTTAATTCTTTTTTTAGATGAAACGTAGGACGCATGGTCATTTGCCATAAAGCTGATAAAAGGTTATACATTACAATATTAACAGCATACTGAATCTCCTATGGGAATACAGGAATTATAATGAAGCCTATATACCACATGCTGGTTATGCTGTGTATTTTAAAAATAAGCAGCAAAAATCAATGATAAGTATGGACATCTTATATACCAAATGCAAAATGTTGTAATGCCTTGCTTCCCCAATGTATATATATATGTCAAGGATGTAGGGTTCCACGTAGTATTTTCGGAAAATGAAAAATACAAAATAGGCAGCAGCAAAATCAGCTTATGGAACACAGGCCTTAGTATTATGACACTCTTTACCTCAGGTAGTATTACTGCTGTAACACCCTTCCCTCCCCCCACCCCTCCCGTGCAGGCCACTCACTGTTGTCAGAGTTCAAAGGTGACCCCTCTCTCGGGTCATGTTTATCACTGGTATTCAGGTCTGTGTGAAGATAACGCGCTGTGCCCATGGAGGTTATGAAATATAACCTCTGAGGCCAATGAAGTTATGCAGCATAACCTGATAACCTCCGTGTCCAGGGTGTTTAACGAGTTCATCTGACGTCCATAACCAATAATGGGTGTTACAATGGCACGCAAAAGGTACCGGGCTCTAACCCCACCTAACCCTACATTATTTCATTATGTTTATTATATCCTATAAGAACCAATTCGACGTAAAATCTGCCAATTTGATATTCTGTCATGGTAATTCCAAGAGACAATATCAAATCATAAACTGAAGCTGATTCCACAATCTGAAAAAAAAAACACTTCAATATGCTTTTTTTAGATTCAAGGTGAAGATTGTGGATTTAGCTTTTCGATTGCTGTACTTTATTGACTTTGTTCTATTAGTAATAAAACTCTACCAGAAATATGCGACATACTCAACCTGTGTTTCCTTATAGTCTAGTGAACAGATTCGCGGCCTCGAATTCTTAATGATAAGGCTCATATATATACGCTGTTAGGAGAAATGCAAACACTGTTTAACCAAGGTGAGAAATGTCACGTTGGTGCCTGAATATTGAGTAATGAAACTGGGTTATCAAATTTTATTTTTACCTAAATTGGACCTTTTCGACATGTTGTTTGTGAGGTTTGCTTGCCTGACCCTGTCCATCTGCCTGGAGTCACCCCTATTGGTGTAATTAAGGACATGATGAGATGAATCAAGCGAACCCCAGGGGCAGATCCAGGGGGATCCAGGTGTCCAGGGGGTCCTAATCACCCTCCCCCCTATTTTTGGTGGACCCCTAAACTACAAAAAGATGGGGAAATATTATGTGTATGAATACAAATGAGCACCCTTTTGGTATTTAGTCTATATATCCAATTCTGATCTGATGACGGATTGAACAATCCGAAACATATCAATTCGCTGATTATCACGTCTCAATAAAAATCAAGTCTACACAAGTCACCTTCGAGTTAGATGTACTTCTCAACAGTTTATTAGCCTTCATGTTGTCCCCTCTTTTGGAAAAGCTGCATCCATCCCTGAAAGCCCTACAAGCCCCCGTACTTGAATCTGTGTAATCTTTTACTTCACAAAATTGATACCCAATTGACTAACTACGTGCTGGCGTGAAAAACGTTAGTTATGAGTATAGGCTTGCCATAAATAAGCCCATCCCACATTGGGTATATTCCAGGGTTGGACAAGGGTCGGACAAAATTAGTGTATAAGCCATCCTTGTCTCCTAGAGTTTAGATTACTGGATTAACTAGGAATTATGTTTTTCTATATCCCCAAGTACTGATAAAAAGTTATGATTTCTTAAATTTTACCAATTGACAGATTTGCAGGCTTGACAGCCAATCAAAATGCTGCATTTTAGGGAAAATAGGGTTGGACATTATAGGTTGGGCTGACAGTCTTTAACATTGGTTCCTATGGGAAAAAGGCCAATATATCAAACTGCATTTTACAAATTCTAGGAGCAATTTGTCAACCAAACCACCATGGGTCATTTTGTTTTACATTTCTATCTTCAGGGATTAGATCAAAAAGAAATTGCTATGAAATTTCATGGTAAAATTTGATGTTGATGTATACTGGGATGGGCTTATTGTTTGGGTCATTTGGGAATAGTTGGAAGCCCAGGCCGACCTAGTGATGACAGCAGTGCAATGCACATCATTGTTACAGAGACCAATAGTGTCCCCATGTTGGCCGGCTGGATCAACAACTGCTGCTTAGTACGGGTGACATTTACTACCAGCCTGGGGGTATATATGGGGGCCATTCCGGATACACAGATGGCTAGAGATGGAATGACGGCGTCAGACCATTTGTAGAACATTCTATGATGGAATGATGTGGTTTCCATGTATCGGATTATACATAAATAACTAGTTCTTTGGAAAGTAAGGCTTGTGGTGTTAGGTTAGGCCTACATCGGTGGTACAGCAACAGTGGTTTTGTAGTTATATAGTTGTATCAGCTGCGGGAAGCTGCAGGAAGCTGCAGTAGCACTAACAATGCAATTGATTAGTGAAAGGAAATTAGTAAACGTGACTTGCATCCGTTGGCCCAACTCCCACATAAAGGATTTACAATAGATTATATATATATATATATATATATATATATATATACATATATATAACACGTTGCGGAGGTGTGTGGGGTGGAGTAGTGGTTAGAGTGTTTGTCTGTTGTGCGGGCGGCGCGGGTTCAATTCTGGGCTGTGGTGGGCTAGCTGCTACCTCCCTCTACATGTCTCCCAGTGGCAACAACTGGGTTATCAAAGGTCTCTAGTAGACCACCGGCTGTTGTGTGTAGGGCCCTGCCTATGGGACCCTGCACATTAAAGAACACCTGCCTCGGTAAAAGTGTAGGGTATGGTCTCTATCTTCCCATAGATTCGATCATTCCATAGATACGATCATCAAGGACAGGATTGTCAAAATCATGTTCTCGCCGTGATATAACCTTAGATGTTGATATGGCGTAAAACCCCAATAACCAACCAACTTTGCGGAGATGTGTTTCCAATAATAACGTGGGTATACAATAAAACAACAGGTATAACTTCCCTTGATATGACCCTTAATTATAGTTAATGAGGGCGTAAAGCAACCGATAACCAACCAACCAACTTCTGAATCATAAACATTGCTGAGTATGGATGAGCTTAATTGCTTGCAGTGAATTTGTCAGTCCTCCCTCAAACAGCTCAGAAACCATCCAAGATGGATAAAGATAACGTAGGAGCCAATGGTTGATAAATTACACATAACTGGGCTGCTTGACTATTTTGTCCTAGACAGTTTAAAACATATTTCAAGTGTGAGTAAGAACAATCTTAATTTGATTACAAATTAAATGTATAACGCCCAGCCCATTTGGAAATGTGACAGCATATATGCGCAAAGTCATTTGTTTCAATTCATAGTACCGTTAAACCCCTAATATAAGCCGCTCCTTATTTAAGCCGCTTCTTAACTAAGGAGACTTTCTTTGGACATTTTTTTTTCATAACGATTTTCTAGAGATGCCATTGTTTTCAGTGCGGTGTAAAACCCAAACTTGAGTCGCACCGTTAAGGTTGAAACTCCACCTGCTCTAATTTCTTAATCTACCCCTTGACAAGTGCTTAAATTAGGGGTTTTACCGTAGTGTAAAGTGAGATCATGTCTGGGTGCCCTCCCCTCCTTCGGGAGAGGACGTTGGCCTCCTTCCTATGAATATTCATGAGTTGGGAGGTTTTTATTCCCTGGTCTTTTGGTGGTCTCATGCTTTTTTAGAATTTAATCTGTCCCTCAGCCTCTCTTGGTTTTACTGCTTAGTAATAAGTCATCTTGGAGTATGATATCCAGGAAACTAAAACAACAGTCACCAGATCACGATCAGCTATATGATACATTACTCTCCTACTGTATTGTATCCTTCTTCTACTGTAATATATCAGTTTTTAGCATGTATTTCATAATAATGTCACGAAATCTATGTAAAAAAAACCCAATAATATCTAATACATTATCTGTAACTTTTTCGAGAACAGATACATCTAAGTAATATGGATTAAAAAAAATACCTTTGCTACCAGATGCAATTGCAGAATATAGAAAAAGCAGTGAAACAAATCAGTGATGCTGCCCTATAGCTTTGGGAATTGACCTTTTGTTCCCCTGCTTATACTTATTGCCAACAAATTGTGAGTATTCTGCACACGTAGAGACGTAGACCCAAGTCCCTATTCATTAGTGTACACCCACCAACCTCTAATCCAATCATTCTCTGCTCAGCATCCTCTGCTGAGGCCGTGCCAGAAAGCCCCCACCCAGTGCTGGAAGGCTGGAAAGTTGACGTAAATGCCGAAGGTGTAGGGGTCATAATTGCCGGGCCATTCGTACCACTCGTACGTACAGCCAGCAGGCTGTATAGGGCTTAGGCGATACGAGTTGTAGCCCAGCTGTTTCCGGTCGCCGACTACTTCATACCTCCTTACTGAAGAGTCCCTCATTGGTTAAGGGAGGCTGACGCAGTCCGCACCTTGTAGGAATGCAAACCCACTTGTTATGTATGATATGAGGGGCCCTTGGAGGTAAATTATTCATAGCGGCCACCAGGCGGCGACACCTGAGTGGTGGGCGCTGGTGTCCGGAGTGTAGGAATGCCATTTACCTACTTCTGCCTCAGGTCGGTGTGTCACGCGGGGAACCAGCCGTACGGCCACCAGTGGCGCTAATTACCGTAGTGGCGGATGCCGGAACTAGCCGAAGAGGAGCCCCACCCTGGAGGACGCTACTTGGAGTCACGTGACTTCTGCGAGACGCTACGAGATTTCAGCGTTCAATGTATCTCTGAGGAGGAATTTGCCCATTGCTGCTACGTGTATATGCTGATGTAGATGTGCCTCTTTATGAAGGACGTATCTAATCGAATATGATATATTTTAGGGAATATCAATTTATTATAAATACACATGTACATAAACCTTATGGTATGTATTATAATATTACACACACACACACACACACACACACACACACACACACACATATATATATATATATGTATTCAGACAATACACATTCCTATAATGTTTATATAATTATGATATAGTTGTATAGATTTGATTACCTGTATGATGTATGTTTACCAAGAATATTATTTAATTATATACACACACGATGTTCTCATTTATGTCATAGAACAGGCAGGTTTAAGTGATTGCCATTTGCAGGGACTATCTAGATAGAGTAGGCTATTATTGCAAGTGCTTAATTATTCTTGAAGTACTTGACTGTAACTCATATATCATTCCACTGTTTGCCCTACCATCAGTACAACTAGCTTAGTTTTCCCAACTTAAAGTTAGTAATTGATATTTTGCATAATCCATGACACACCGTCAGGACCGACGTGTTTATAGCCACCCTGTAATGGTGGTGGACACTCTGACCGATTGTTGTTTCAGTGAAATAGATGAGAGATAGCGGATATTGCACATCACAAAGCACTTAGCGCCCACACCTAACTGAAAGAAATATGCCACGGGAACGTGGACTACTAATGATCAAAGTGCCGCCAGCTTCCCTCCCCCACTTTGTACACATAACAAATTAAGGTAAACATGAAGTAAGAGTCTGGATCAACTCAGTGGAGCCTTAATCCCGGAGTAAGTTGGAGTTGACTGTTTGAGTTTGAATCGACTCACTGATGGCTCTGCGCATGCGTCTTCTCCCGGAAGCTGCCTCTAAGTGAAGTCTGATACGAGCACTTCCGGTATATTCATCTACTCCCCGCCAGCCAATCAGTACTTCACATTTTTACATAACTTTACCTCCTACTTCCTAAGATAATTATATTAATGAGCATTCAGGTGCCCTACACATACTACAGCCATGCATGGAACAAGTCACTGTGGCTCAACAGGGACGTCACTAATACCAGGGGTCTTAACCTTGTTGATTTATAGCTGTTCTTCTGTACACATTGTACTTATTAAACAGTCATACAAAGAAGACATTTAGATCTAAACATCCTCAGAAAATAAAATATTAAGAAATTTGATGAATTTGATGAACAAGATCTGTCATAGATTCAGCAAATTTGAACTGTTAATGACATGATTATGTCTGCACAGTGGCTACTAACACGGTCAGATTTTCCAACACTTGACGTGGTTTAGTGCACTGACATGAATGGTTTGATATACCAGCTTCTATCTCAGCAGCGCACTGGCTACAGTTCACTTACTGTAATCAATAACGTGTAGGTTTTAATAGAAGGGTCCTGGGTAGAGATTGGAAGCAATGCCGTAGGGCAAAAAGAGGGGTAATTATCCCTAAAAAGCTTAAAAGCCATTTAAGTCACATCAGGCAAAGTTGATGTAACATTAAGTCAAGGACTAGGGTGAATATGCTTAGAAAATGTACCACCATATCATTGACATTAGATAGCAATACCTGCCATTACATCTTTTGTCATTTGCAATACCACAAGTTCCAATAACATCTTCGCAGAAAATTACAATAAATACATTGAGCAGAACTTGTTTAAATACAATGAAAGCTGCTGACTCCTTCTCCGATTCTCTGTCCTACAGGGTATAAGATGACATGTAGCCCTGAGAGCGGATTATGTTTTTCTCTCCTCCTGGATTAAAATGATTATTTGAGAAAAGACACATAAAGGTACAATTCCTCACAAACAAAACCACCGAGGGCCTAAATCACTATTTCACCAACTTCCAAGTGGAACAGTTGAAAACCTACGGCTATTGGGATTGTTCACCAACTTTATAAAAAAAAAAACTGACATTAAATCTGCATTAAATTCTGTTTTAATTCTCATTCAAGTTGTAATGAATGCGAAGTTCCTGACGGTTGGATTGGAATATGATAATTGTAAATATCTTTTGCAGACTAATTGTATTCACATGCATCAACCAACCCTTTAAACCCCAATCCGACCATGGGTGTGCTCCCCAGTCTGGCCATAGCCGATAAGGAAACGTTCGATGATGATGGTTGTGGAGTTTAACGTCCACCCAGCAATTTATCAGTTATATGAGGACCACTCACGTTTTTAACTGTACACAGATCAATGATTGAATCTATGGTAGTGGGAATGACAGGCAGGTAATGATGTTTAACAGGAAGCACCAGGAACCAAACCCGGGCTGGTTGCCTGGAATGCCAGCACAGTAACCACTAGACCACTCCCCCCTAGAAAACGTCGTTATCTCCTTAATGTTTCCATTTATTTCCAAGGAGAACAGCCTCGCTAGTATTCAAAATACAAAGGGACCATTATAAATCCAGCAACTCATAGGTACAATATGTGGGGTACAAAGGGTTAATAATTCCCTTCATAATGTCATTGTCCAGGGGACCAGGGGCTGATGGGGTGAGGGTAAGGAAAGGGGTGGGGCAAAGAGCATTGGGATATGAAAAGGGTTCAGTGTCTATCACGTTTTACAGAAAATTAGCATTATTGATGTAATGACGAGGCCATTTGCTGTGGATTACCGGTTAGATCCGACCAGTTGCATAAAAAATGGCAATATAACAAATCAATGTGTCACAATAAGGACGTAACTGTCATGCTGGCCTCGCTGTTGATTTGTTGTTGCTCTACTGCCCAAATTGTATTTCTGTAAATGGCTATAGAAGGAAGCCATTCAGATCGAAAAGACCGAACAATTTCAAACGTTAAGAACACTCTAAGCACATGTGCTTAACAGTGATATCATTTTAACAACATCTTATTCGCGAAACCTCCATAATATCTTTTCTATTGGATCACTTGAATATTATATTGTATTGATTTTCCAGATTCGACTTCTGCTTAACTAAGCAAAGTATGTATTGATATGATATATATTTGTTGTAAATAATTTGTAATACTTACATGGAAGAACATTACTTGTAATGAATGTGGTTTAAACAATAAAGAAAGAGAAAGTGGATAAATATTATACATCCATATTAAGGGACATTCCCTATCTCTATCAACAAGCCCCAAGAAATCGAAGTAAACAGACTACGTACACGTCGGCGTACACGTCGGCCGACTCTGATGGACAGGCCATACCCACAAACAATCGGCACTGCCGTCAGCGCCGACGGCCACGCCGACGCCGACGCCGACGGCAGTGCCGATCCATATCAAGCATGCTTGATAATTTTACACCGACGCCGACGCAAACGCAAACGGCCGACGCAAACGGCCGTCGGCCGACGGTAAATTACAGAGTGGGTATGGGGCTTAATATGCCAAACAGCGATCACTTTGCACAAAGGCAGCTCTCATTATTGATCAAACGACTGTTTTTATCACTGTGTCCCACCACAAAGATAAAGTTTCAATACCTGTTTTTTTGGTAGTTTATCGTCCCGCCAATCCCTCAGGGTTCTTTCCAGACTGCACATGGTAATGCTTTGCAGCTGGTTTTGCACCACATGGTTGGTGACTGGATCTATGAGACGAGGTGCCCATTTGTAGCAGTGGGACCAAATGCCCTCGTCACATTATAGGCCCACATGATATCCCATCCAGACACATTAAGGCTGACAGCCGGCCGACCAGTTATGTTTTGTGGTTCTGACTTCATACTGATCAGGAGTGCCAGGCAAGCAGCAACCACCACCGTTTTTATAGTCTTTGGTGTGACTTAACTTGCAACCTTCCAGACTCTAATGGGGCACTTTACTAACTTTGCTCCCCAGTCTGGTTTTCCCCTTTTTTATCCCTTATGATCAGCAGGGGATGCTTGGGACATAGATTCTTACCAGGAAGTTCATGAAGGAACTCCCACCCCATGTCCAGGTTCATTGTATTAATACAATAGTAAATATGCAGGGGCGGAACCGGGGGAGGGGGTAGAGACAAAATATGCATAATTATGTGAACACCGTGATGTGAATGCATGACATTTCAATAGTTTATGGACCCCCTTCCCCTTTTTGAAATCCTGTACCTTTCCCCGTACTTCTTCTAAAGGTTTGTATACCATACATTCCTAAGTCCACCCATTGGTAGACATCCCTTACAGCTGAGCCCCATGCCCTGTCCACTGCTGTCTACAATCTACTGTTTCTGTGCCTTCGTCCGGTCCTCATGTCAGTCCTACTTCCGGTCCTCATGTCAGTCCGGTCCTCATGTCAGTCCGGTCCTCATGTCAGTCCGGTCCTCATGTCAGTCCGGTCCTCATGTCAGTCCGGTCCTCATGTCACAGATATCAACCAACATTAAGCCTATATTCCAATACCAGTCTACTAAAATCACCTTATTTTTGTGAAATAATGCATTTATCACAGAGATTTATATGTTGGTTTCATAATCAAGCAGGTTCAGAACATAATTATATGATTGTTTTAAAAAAAAATTGTTAAGAAATGTCAACATATAGTTTTTGGAGAAAAAAATTGTATACTTGAATACCGCCTTTACCCTGACACCTGTATAAGGACAGGCTGACCACTATCAGGTGCCCGTCATTACACCTGTACGGGGGGTTTGATTACCAGGATCAATATCGAGCCGCCCACAGTCTCCTCTCCTACACTTTGAGCTAATCTCGTGGAGGGATGTATGCCAGTGTGTGATATGCCTCATAAGTAGGATGTAGTACAATTCTCCCTACCACAGTCCTCATCCTCTATACTAGATTTTACCTACACACTAGGCATCCAATCAAAGTGCAGTATTTAGATAAGTAGGTCACGTTGCTATGCATTGCTACGTTGCGTTGCTACGTTGCTAAGAGGAGCCCAGGATGAAATTTATTTCTTGGACTATTTGTACAATTTTGGCCATATCTCTTTTACTGTTATTCTAATTTATATACAGTAAGCGTGAAAGTTGTTTGTACTGATCTTAGCTATAGGAATATCACAAAATTTTCTTATTTGATTATCAATATTCAACAGAATAAAAGGAAAATCAAGTAGACGCATTGAGAAAATGTTGAGGATAACTTTGTAACACATTTAATGTAACTTAGCAAAGTCTTGTTTCATGTGTATCAATATTGATATTATTTTGGTACATTTTGCAACAATTCTGATACTGTTAATTCCAAATTGTAGCTTAGGACAAGAGTAGTGCCTGGTAGAAACGTCAAACATCCAATATAGATTCTAAAGAGCTTAAATTTCCATTGTGTAAAGTCATCGCTTTTATGTCTGTTTTGAACAAAAGTAGAAATAATCTTTTGCAATATATGGGATGGCTTTCATTTTGTGATGGGCCACTCTTACAAATACAGTGAGAAATTGAAAAACAGAGAAGACTATCCTTATTGAAATCACTATATTGTTGTGTACAAATCTTTGATAAGTTTTCTTCAAATCAAAATGCTTTTTTAGATGACCTTTAGCAATATATTTTTCGCAAACATTGAACATCGCTTGTTCTTCATTCTAATTATGTGTTCCTTCATGCATAAAATATAAAAACTATATCTTGGGAATACTTTTGGTTATTCCAAATCATGTTACATAGTATCAAGTACCTTTAGATGCATAGACATGCCTTTAAAGGTAGAGTTATAAGAGAAGAAACATGTTTCCTCACCAGAAAAAAGCTGTTAGCCAAAAACACAAAAAAATATTGCCACAGGTCGTGTAGTGCACCGCTGCCCAAGAGGCTCCTTTCCCCGGCAGGAACACCGTGAAGGACGTTATTGTTATAGTCGTCCAGGTCTATTGAATACAGCTTTCAGCCTCCTGAGCTAAGTAGACCGTCTCATCATAAAGCCACCTCAGCACCCCTCGTGGGGCCGGCCTGTACTAATATTGTTAATGGGTGTCGTGTTTTACCCCCAGATGTGGACTACTTCCTGCCTCCAGGGGACGGGACGCCCGGGAGACGCCGTATCAGTGTCAGCGTCAGGCCGTGACGTCACACACAGCGTCTTTGTAGTTTTTGCCTTTCTAAAATGGGCGTAGAAGGGGGGACCCTATGTTCCGTGTAGAATCTTAGAAAGGGGAATGTCACATATCACTATATTTCAGTTTTGTGATCAGCCAATTTGTGCACTGATTCAGGTCAGTGGATATTGGTCTTAAGGTCTTTCCTAGGTAAGATATAGGAAACAGCCATATCTCCCTGACGATTTTAAGGTTGTAAAGCTGGAGTCTCAGCAGTGTTTATATCCATAGTGAATCTGGATCAGACCGAACCCTGGACGGTCCCCTGAGTCTGTTGTCAACAGGATTGGATGTCATTGATGCGTCCATGGAGAAGTTTTGATAAATTAAAAGTGTCCGACGATATCATGCTCAGTAGCTCACAGCTCAGCTTCTACTGGGAATATTTATGAGCTTCTTACATATAATTTAGCTTCTGAGATATAATTTACAGTCACTATCTCTATCAATAAGCCACAAAAATGCTGAGAGAACAGATTACAGACTCTAATGGGCTGAACAGCGATCACTTTGCACAAAGACAGCTCTCGTTATTGACCAGATCACCGTTGTTATCGCTCTGTCCTACCACAGAGATAAAGATTTGATACCTGTTTTTGGGGGTAGTTTATTGTCCTACCAACCCCTCAGGGTTCTTTCCAGAGAGCACGAGTAATGCTTTTCAGCTAGTTTTATGCCACATGGGCATTGACTGAGTCTATGAGATGAGGTGCCTATTTGTAGCAATGGGACCCAATGCCCTCTTTATAGTGCTGCCTTATTGAGATATCACATTGTAGGCCCACATTATATCCCACCCAGTCATATACTGACACTGGGCCGCCCAGTTATGTTTGGTGGTTCTGGTTTCATACTGATCATGAGTGCCAGGCAAGCAGTAACCACAACCATTTTTATAGTCTTTGATGTGATTTAGTCAGGATTTCAACCCCAGACCTCCCAGACTCCAAGCAGGCATTCTTCTAACTGAGCTTCAAAGTCTGGTTTTCCCCTTTTTTTGTCACCTATTACGATCAGCAAGGGGTACTGTGGATATAGATTATTCCCAGGAAGTTCGTGAAGGATCCAGGTTTATTGTATTAATACAATAGAATAAACACAGGGACGGATCCGGAGGGGGGGGGGGTAGAAAAAAATAATTGTTGCATGTGCATATGTGAATGAATGACGATTCAATACTTTGTGGATCCCCTTTTCCTTTTTGAAATCATGTACCTTTCCCTTTACTTCTTCTTAAGGTTTGTATACCTTAGATTACTTAGTCCAACCGTTGGTAGACACCCCTCATAACTGAGCCCCATGCCTTTATATCCACTGCCGTCCACAATCTACTGTTTCTGGCCCTACTTCCGGTCCTAACGTCAGTCCTACTTCCGGTTAACTCTGACCAATCCTGGCTGGCCCTCCGCTGGTGTCACCTCCCATAATCACAGCATTCTTTCCCAAGCTCCCTCTCCTGCCTCCTGGTCTGCCTAAACCACTCTGTCGTTCAAATACTGAATACCAATAAGGATATATTTTTTAATAATTTCTTTTGGGGAGGAGGAGTTCTGTTATACTTTAAATTACGGAATTGGAAGATAAAATGTGAAAACTGATTTCCTGAATTCTTTAGGATAAGGTCTCAGATGAAATGCCATGGCATCGGCCTTAACCCCCTACATTGATATGACGACACTGCTTGTTTAACCAGCAGTGTTCCCACTGATAGTGACAGGCTTGTTTCCTAAGTTCGATATGGGTCATGGTCTTTGGATATTATGCAACACTTACATTTTTATATAGGTGAGCTATGCTCCTGTAACCAAAAGGAACATTCAGTAGGTCCACTCCTCCAATGTTTTGTATGGGGCTTTCCTGGAATCCATTAGGTATGTGCGCTCATTTAAATGAATATCAGTGCCCCGCCCCATAGATGCATACGTAAGATGCAGGCCCTATCCTTCTTTGAACCAACAAGTGGCAAGGGAACCCTCGGTAGCCTACGCAAAAAGCCTATTTAAGTACTCAACTTAAACTGTTTGATCCTTTTTCCTACTCTTTTTGAGATGCCGCAAGGGATAACTCTCAATGTATGATGATCATAAAAGATCCTCTTCCATCTCAATAAAGCATGTAAAAAGCCATTTTTCATTCAGGTTATTCCTTCAAGTTCCTCATTGTCATTCACATCGGTTTTATCTGTCATGGGAGATCTCTTGATGTTCGATTTGTTTCAGATAATCCTTCAGCCAGGATTGAATGACTCTGACAAAAGTTCTGTGTGGCCGGGACTTTTTGGGCGGTTGCGGCCTTGTGTTAGTAGCCCATTGCACAATGACCAATCGCAATAATGAAAACTTTAAGAACAATTCAGCAACATCTTAGAAAATCTTTGTTGAAAAATCAACATCTTTGTTCACAAATCTTTGCTGCGAAACCTCTTAAACATCTATTCTACTGGATACGATTTCAATCTGTAAACTGATTATGATTGAGTAGTGTAAGTATTTACATTGTTAATATTACAGCTCACGTAGAGCATTCTAAATAAATTTTTAAGGGTATAATAAATGGTCTAAGGGCTGGTACACCGCTCAGTGGAAAGGACTGGGTTATGAAATGTCTCTAGAGTACCACCGGCTGTTGTGTGTCTGGTGGTCTAGAAGACCATACACATTAAAGAACACCTATCTCGGTTAAGGGTGAGGGTGTGGTCTCTATACCTTCTCATCGATTCAATCACCATCAAACCTTGTTATCACCCTGCAGTCAATAGGGTGTAAAGCAACCAATAACCAACCAACCATATTAGTTATATGATCTTCAAGACATATTAATCATCATTCTCCGCATGTGCAGCATTTGAGCAGAGTTTAGTTTGGGAGTTAATTTGGGCTTTTATAGAGGAGATAACATTGGTAATTGCAAAGAATAATTTTTTATTGCGATAATATTAGCAAAGTGGTAGTCAGACTGCATTAGCTGCAACTGGGACTCGTAAAGTCCAGTCTCCCGCCTTTTAATGATATGCAAGAAGGGCGTGCTGATAATTAGAGTATCTTGAACAAGTGCCGTGGGAAGAAGTGACATGTTCAGTGTTTTACTTGGTGTCAGTGTGGACGGCTGAGTTGCGTGCAGAACGGTGACAGGGGGTTTGTGGCAGGGTTCTTCCAACTTACCAAGTTAGGAAGCCAAGTTTACAATTTACATTTCAATTATACTGCCGATTTTATATATCGACAGTGAAAAAACAGGCTGAATACAGATATGCTTAACATGAATTTATAGGTATTGTAATCCTCTTCCGAATGACATAATTATAGGATGTCTCATGCCATATTCTTAACTCAAATACAAATCAGCCGAATAAAAATCGGTTTGTGGAATAAGGCTGATTAAAGCTATACTCCACGATGTGCCGTTGATTTCTTTCATTACAATTGACAAATCCTTATTGTGGGTATCGAACAATGTACTAATAGTAACAATTTGATTCTGGTCATTTACCAGGGGTCGATATAACTAACATAATAAATAATTTTTGAACCAAAATATAATCATTGGACGTCCGACCTCCCAAAAAATGTTATCTATAATTGTTTCCACAGTATAATGCGACATTTCTCTGGACAGCTGTTTGCATCATAGACCTTCTAAATATGTCGTAAACTGTCCTTTCTTGGCCCTCCTGGTAGGCTCCGTGGGGGAGCTTAGGCCTGGGTGTGATGGGTTTACTGCTAAGGTGGTAATACACACTACGATATAGGAGCAATATAATAACATTGCCGACAATCCACAGACATGAGAGATAAAATCACATTCTACACATGTGAAAAACCTTCCAACTTGCCAAGTTCAATCAATCATATCACTCATGTATGTGAATTGTCTGTGATACCAAGCCTGTTTCGCACCTCAAATCATGTAGTGTAATCCGGCCCAAGGCCTTTTCGTGCAGAGTCCATTCCCATCGTTTACTGTCAGGACTGCCTACTGTATTAGCACCTTTTTGCCAGGTGCCATGTCACTGTCACTGTGTATGGAGAAAACAGATGGTGGTTGGTACTTTCACACCTATCTTCATCTCAGAACTTATATTTCTTATCTATGGCGCTTTTTTCATTCAGCTTATGGGGTCCCTAAACTAGAAAGCATCTTAATACATCAACGTACCTCGCATTTAAGGCTAAAAGTTCGAAATTTATTAATTGGAAATAAGTGGTTACGTGAGATCGAAGTACAACGGTATACTCATAGTGAAATGTTTCTGAGATGATCCATAATTCCTATGATATTATTAGCCATTTATCTCACAGCAGTTAAACGCACCAATAATTATCTTATCAAAAAGACCATTTTCTCTATAGGCTCTTACTAACTTAGCCACGTGTCCGAATGTAAAACTAACTAGAACTCATTAGTTAAGTTGAGTTATGGTCATTGCATTTTCATCTTGGTCCAATAGTCCCATCCCAGTTTAGACCAAAGTTAAAGTTCACCATAGAATATCGTAATGATCCTTAATGGTTTATTACCAAAAGTCAGTAGCAAAAGACAAAATGAACCGTGATGATTTGGTTGAAAATTGCTCCTGAAGTTGGTGAAGTGAAGTGAAATGTAACAGCCTTTTCTCCATAGGGATCAACGGTTAATACTCTCAGCTCATTCCATAATGGCAGTCTCTTTTATATGACGTCGATTTCATTAACTGGAAATTCTGAAGATCTTTCAACTGATCAAGTTTAAGAGATTGTTCACCTGGATTTGTTATCTCGTTCTAACAAACTTGGTCTTTCCTTCATGTTTTCACTTCGCACAAAATTATATTTGCGGATATTTCACGAACGTTATACACATAATGTGAGTCGCGAAAATAAATAAGTTCACAGTAGCCGGCATTAAAAGACATTTCTATTGGCATATCAATTTAGGAGTTTCCCTCGGACCAGACCAATAAAAACCTACTCTGCCGGGATGATTACTTTATGCCTGTATTGCCGGGGATGGGGCGAGTTTATCTACATCAGATCGGAATGAATTGCGATAAAATAGCGCCAAATGGAATGGAGTCGTTGTCGGGATGTCCTGTCCAGGGCCGATATGGGAGGCAATGGATGAGGCCTTCCTCCCCTATCTGGCAGTTATCTCAATCGCTAGGCGGTCTCATTCACCTCCATCAAATCCTATAGCTGCTCAGTCCAGCAGTTACTAATGTTCTGGGAATGAAGTGAATTGAGGGACTTGATCATTTCTAGAGAGTAAATGATTATATAAGAATTCATCTTGTGTTTTGTGTCCATTTCGTGAAAACATCAATAAGTGCAAAGCATATACAGTTATAGGCGTTATGCTATATACTTTAGAACATTAGAGGGAAGGTTCTATACAACAGTCCCCATTTATTATAGAATGGCCTCTGATTCTATAGATATTGTGCAGATGAAGTCACAACTCAACAAAAAGGGCTGGACGCCAGATTGGTGATTAAGTTAAGATTGTTATCATTCAAAATTCAAAACAATTAGATCGCTTACTTATGCTGAATTTACCTGGTGGAAACTCATAAAATGATTATCAAAGAAGAATTTTCTCTAGACAATTGTTTCTAACTCATAGCCAAGTGGTTACGGTTGTTATATGTTGATCCCCCCATGGGGGTACCAGGGTGGGGCTTCTGCTCCTGGGAATAACATATCCCCCATAGCCCCTGCTGATTGTAAAAAGATAGGGGGACCCAGCAATGACCAAGTGGTTCATTGGGTTTGATTCCTGGTTGGTGTCTGGATTCCTCAAGGGATGAAGTACAGCAAAATTGATTTCTACGTTTTCATCCCCTGCTGTTTGCCCACCCTGTCACCCTTGTTTCATAGATACAGTCACCAAAGACTGACCAAGTCAAAACACATGACTGAAATGTCAGAATTCATCCCAACTTGTTTTTGCTGTGAAAATGACCCTGGCTGTCAGTATACTGCATAAAACATCCATCACTCACTCACTCACATAATTATGTTGATCACCAAAAATTTGTCAAGTGACTATAGCTGCACAAGGTCTATACCCAAGCAAAAATATGACGTTATAATAACGTTGTAGCAACGTTCTGTTTTAGCTCTGCTTTGGTTCTTGTTACATTATTTTGATGGCACCCAAAAACGTCTTTAGAACCTCATGTTGTGATGTCACACTGTAACGTCATTGTGATGTTATTGTAACGTTCTTTCACATTATTAACGTTCTTTATTAGTTGGGTCTCAACTCGACCAAAATATAACGTTATTATGACATTATTTTTTAGTAAGTTGTAACAATTTACCTAAAGTAACATTATTGTTATGTGACACTTTGATAGGTTTCAGACTAACGAAAAAAGTACAGTCACAGAACGTTCTTATTATGTCGCTGCTTGCCTGGGTACCGGTTTGAGATATTTCCAGTCAGATAAGGTGATACATCTTTAATGCAATAACTCGCTCCAGTAGAGCATTTATATGTAATGTCCCAGCTTATTGGCTGATCATTCCCGTTGGACAGTTGCAGGACCAACCTCGCTATCTGGTACACCAAGGCCAGCTTCTTTTACAATCCAATTAGAGTTATCTCCCTCTCCAGATGCCCTGAATTAGGTCCGAGAGTCCTTACAAAAGCAGAGTCATTTCGTTTTGAGTGTCCCAGGGGTGGATACAGGATATGGGAAAGGGGGGGGGGGGCTCTACATATAAAGGCTAAAACGACGTGTATTTGTGTGCATGCACATAACTGTTTTTTTCTTTTCGTCAAGTTTAAGTCACCACCAAAAGGGGGAAGGGGTCAGGACCCCCGGACTCCCTTCCTTGGATCCGCCCCTGAACAGTCGTTCTGCAGGGCACGTGTTTAAGGTGACCTTTACCTTGGTATTTCAGAAATGACAGCTTCAATCCGAGGTCTTGGTTAACCCTGACCTCCGCCTGACCCATCCTTGACCCTGTCAAACCCACAAAGTGGCAGTGGCCCGGATGTGTGACCTTTGACCCAGGTCACCGTGTGACGTCACAGGCGGGTCTGACACTAATCCGCCATTTTGATCTGACAAAAAGAGTCGAGGGTTTCATGTTTGAATTTGAGCATTTTGTTCTTCATTTCAGTTTTAAACATGTCATAACAACGAGCGTTTACATATCATATGGGCGGGGACATACACATGCTTTAACTCTTTGAGAAGGTCAAACAAATACAAAAAGGTCAGCGTCAGTAATTTTGGTACGTGGAATAAAGGCTTAACTCTAAGGCAGTTTCATATGCCTCCCAATATGACACTGATTGCATGATACTATTTACACCTCCTATTGTGTACAGAAACAGACCAATATATCAATACTGACATATTAATCAAGGTTATATTCAGCTGGTTGTCAGTGCATACAATAACCTAGTCCTTAGATAAGTTCGTTTTAATCAGCAATCCTGTAAGTATCATCTGATTGGATAACCTCTAGAAGCAGGATGTGCCAATCAGGGTTGATTACCCCACCGACTATGTCAGTTGTGAAAGCACCTCCCTGGCAGGTGTTAAGCCAGACATGGTAGGGGATAATTACACCTTTCCTATATCTCTTAGCAATCAATACAAAACTGGTATCATGGAAAGCCATGCGAAATTAGGGAAATCTCGATGACTCAATATTAAAGGATTCCCTATAAGATGTATTATTATGTGTAGACTAACTGGGGATTTCCAATGGGGCATCCTCATGGGGCATCCCCCTTATGTTATTACATTAGACAAACAGGGGATTCCGAATAGGGCATCCTCATGCGGGTATCTTCCTATAGCAGGGCCCAGTCCCTCCCCACTGATGGTTCCTCGGAGAGTGCAGGGGCAGAATTTGTTGTGTTTTTTTTGTGGGGGAGGGTGGTGCTGTAGGGGTCCTGGCACCCTCCCACCTTTGAATACTCCAATAAAACCCAAAAAAGGGAAAGATACTAGGGAACATGTTATTGCTTATCCTACCTTCCACCCTTCCTCCACTTGATAAATCCTGCACCAAACCCTAGGCCGACAGCGGGGTCTTGACTTGAGCAGTGGGGCTACGATCGCCGTCTCTGGCAGTGAGTAGTGTTTTTTTTTAAAACATTGATATCTACCCTGAGCCCACGGCCATATATAAGGTTGTCATAAAAGGTCCTAGGAGTCGGGCGGGGACCTCCGAGTCATCCGCCGCTATACGTCAAACTGACTACTTACTTGGCCGGGGTGTCGCAGTCTGTCTCCTGGAAAATCCGGGAAATATGATAAAGTATCTCAACTTCCCGGAAGGTTACTTCACATTACGTCCTCGTCATCTCATCTACTGCGGCGGCTTGTCTCGACTGGAAAACCTCCAGGTACAGAAAATCTCCCCGCAGTCACACATGCGCACCTCCCAATACATCCAGTTATTCGTTGATCCGCTACAAGTCATGATCATAGTATTGCCACATTATTGCAGTATACCAAATAATTTTGCCAGGTTCACCAAATGATTGTGCCAGGGTAACAATAAATGCACATATATGCAGAAAACACACAAGTCCCATTCTGAATTGTCATCTGAAAAAGACATGAGAACCACACATTTTTAAAGATTTTTTGAAAGTAAAATTGCCAGATGAAAGCGTCAAAAAGGCCGGATCTTGGCTGACGTTTGATGAGGGTGCACCAGAGACATGAGCTCCCTTCGCACCTTTTTCCCACACTTAGGCCTGCTCCACTTGGCGATTCTGACTGCCATTTATCTAGTTATTTTGAACTTTTTAGCAGCAATATAGCAAAAGCCGATACATCCTACAACTCATTGGAGAGATAATTTGAAGACCTTTCTAATGATGTGTAACATGTCTATGACTAACCAATATTCCCTCTACCGATTTTTCATATTGAGAGTAAAATCCCCCAGTGGAGTACCGCCCTTAAACTCCCCCTGGAGAGCCCTCTCGTGTCATTGACCAATATTTCGCTTGCGCTCTTCACTTTTCCAACGACCGCCTCTTAATGAGATGTCCTTCAAAATGGCCGCTAGGGGCAAAAAGGGCGCTGGCCGTCCGTCTCCTGTCGCCGGTTCTGGGAATACAGCCATATAGAGGTAATCATTTGGGTCCATCAGGTCGGGTTCCTTCGAAAGAGTAATATCTCTTAGGAGAGGCTATGATAAGAATCCCAGAAAGATGTTTAGAAATTCAAATGCAGGATTAGTCTATCGCACTCAATGATCGATTTCGGAATTCGGAATCCAGATATGCTATGGAATAACCCAATACAATTTGGGAAATTTGATACGCGTATTTTGCCTTGGAGTTATATTTGTAGCAGAAAAAGAGTCTGACCACTAGATCTGATAGTGATAGAAATACATGTGGATTCATTTATTATTAGCGTTTTTGTTAACTGCATTCACACTATCTATAATTTGAGCTTGACGTAAGTTTGTCTATTGCGGATAAGAATTTAAATAAACCAACAATTTACCAACAACATAAACAGATTTTCAAAAAACCTATCAACTTAAACTTTCTTACATTTTCTTTTATTAAAAATCTGATCTCACTTATCTTCTCCTGTCATTCCTCTGTATTAATTAACTCTATGGCTAACACAGTGTTTCTTACAGAGCCCCACATTTGGGTTGTCACAATCCTTAATTGAGTCTATTGTAATTCTTCTCTGAAATGACCTATGTACATCTTAAGACTAAAGGAACATTGATGATGAGGTTTGTAGGTTGGTTATTAGTGTTTAAAGCTATATCAACATCTACAGTCATATCACAACGAGAACAAGGTTTCGACTGTCCTTTAGATGATGGTATCTTTAAAATGATCATATCTATGAGAAAATAAGATAGAGACCGCACCCCTAAACTATTCTGAGGTAGGTATTCTTTAATGTGAATGATCCCACAGACAGGGCCCCACACAACAGCCTGGGACACTATGCATTTGATATCCCTATATTTGGTACAGGGGTACACATATATTATCATGGGGGGAGCAGCAGCCAGCCCAACCTGGATGGAGAGGTGTAAGCTGGACTTTGGGAGTGGCCCCCGAATGTAAACCCACCTTTCCTTGCCCGACCAATCAGACTCCCCCGGAGGCCCCACTGCCCAGCCAATTATCCACACCAGGAATTAACTTTTTAACCTCGGACTGAAAAGCCCGCGCTTTGCCACGGAAAGTGTTGGTTTAATCAAGTCCTTATCAGAAATAAAAACGTAATTAACTTCCCTGAAGAAGCCGCTAGAAATGCTGTTAAAGGGAGTCTGCTCGGGTTTACAGAGGTTTCACCCCAGTAACAGCGGCTGTAAGGCCCCGCAAAAACATGGCTGTGTTCACGTAACTCGACCGGCCCTTTTTTCTGGGGGCCCTATTTTGTTACGAAACTATTTCTCAATAATTCTAAATTCAGTAGTCAAGACATAAAATAAAGGAAATATAAAGCATATATACATGAAGAAGAGATATGTTTTAAATGCTAAAAGTTATTGATGTACACAGAATTTTCAAAAATGCCTGTATCTATTTGTGTAAGTTGATGTACCTTACCTAATTTTCATTATCTTTCGTTACCTTTAACCAACAATCTTTTGAGGGGCCTAAGTACCTTTCATACATTAAAAATGGTTCCCTTCCTTACCTGAATTAGAAGCTTAAAGAATACCCCCGGATAATACTTTTACCAGCAGAACGAGATTTCCATTAGGTTAATGCATCCAGCGGCGGTGGAGGTGATTTAAGTGAAAGTGAACTTCGCTGCAGCTCTGTGATGTTGCAATGTTCAGTCAGCATGGTGTGGTTCAACACCCTGACCCCTCGACGGTGACAGTACACAGCCTTCGGCGCTCTGGAGCCACGGCTTGCGCCGGGGCGGGAGTCTCTGATGCAGACCTCCGCATCCACGGCACCTGGAGGGGCTCGGCCCTCCGTGTGTACGCACCTAGACCGCCCCAAACCTCAGTCCCAGGGACCCTAGCGTCCCTCTTGGCGTTAAAGGACTGAGGAACACCGTCTACCATTGACACTTGAGTATCCTATTTTACATCACTGTTGTTCTTTTTAATGTGCACTGTTTCAATCGTATTAAAAAGATTGTCCGAATTATACTGCTGTCTCCCCTGTTATGATTGGGGGTTAATTGTAAATTGACTTTAATCAGACAGAGGGCGACTGCAGTCCCTCGTCTGACGTCACACAAAGGCGCGCCTTCAGCCGCCATTCTTTTCACTGACTTCGTAGGAGTAAGACGTCAATCTATCAGAACCCGCCCACCACATCCCTAATTTATAAATTTACTATAACACTAGGGCGTTAAAGGACTGAGGAACACCGTCTACCATTGACACTTGAGTATCTTATTTTACATCACTGTTGTTCTTTTTAATGTGCACTGTTTCAATCGTATTAAAAAGATTGTCCGAATTATACTGCTGTCTCCCCTGTTATGATTGGGGTAGATCCTTGTCTCAAACAAGCCTCTCAGTTTTACTTAGAACCCCTCAGATTTATTTAAACCCCCCTAAAATCCTCTAAATTTGGTATTCCCTGGGAACAGCGTCCAGGGACCAATTAAGAATCTTTGAGATTTTTGGGCTGAGAATCGCGTTGTTGATATATAAGAATTACGAGGTATGGGTCTCATTTATGGGCAACTCTCTTTAGTTCAGTAGCAATCCCTTTGGCTTCTAGGTTTTCGCAATGGGAAGCTTATTAGCCTTTTGTCTATTGAATAGCAGTGTAGGGGAACTCCCGGAAATGACAGATGTAACTTCCTGCTTCATAAGTCGCTGGTTACAAAAGGACAGACAGCCACATGCAGGTACCAGCTGTCTGCGCTGGTGACCAGCAGTCTACAGAGGTCAGCACCAGGTCTCGTAGGGCACCAGCGCCAATACCAAACAAGGTGCTGGACACAGATCACGTGCCGTACTAAAAACAGTGTCGGGGAGTGCTACCTGCCTGTATTGTAAAGTACGGAGGGAAAACAAGACAGGAGTGTGCTTACTCTGCAAAAATATGGGTGTAGACAGGATAGCACAAGCATTTTCAATGAAACTGAGCCAAACTCGACTCAACCCAACTGCCAGGCGGCGCAACCATGCTTTATACATATCATAAATAGTGGCATGGTCGCTTGTGTACATATCCAATAACGCCGGTTTACATCGCCTACAGATTGATGCTAGGTGTATGGGGCCAAAAATTTATGCAAATAATAAAATTTCAATGTTTCAGGATACATTAAAAAAGAAACACTCATGTCTCATCTCTCCCTTTCGGCTTTTATTTGCTGACCTTCGTTGTTGTATCAAATGTAGACAGCAATATCAGTACAAACCCATTCTTTAGAATGCGCTCCCCTAATCAGTATCCAAGCGCCATATACCTCGTGGTTCTGACATCAAGCTCTCTTATTTCGGGAGATAACTCCATGAGAATACGGATAATATCACTACGCCAAGGCCACTAATCAGCGAAAAGAAAACAAGTCCAAATTACAGGGAACCATTGAAATGTGTGCGTGTCAACCTCTTCTTGAAGGGGAGGTAGCAGCCAAGATGATGGGCAGCTAGGGTGCGTGTTAAGAGGCCCCCATGTTGTACTTGACGATTGAGGGACTTGTGCAAATGCTTTTTCTGCATGGAAATCTGATTTGTATCGACAATCTACGAATCTATGTGTATATATATACGGCTTGGATTGATATCATAAAAGCTCGATAATAGGACAGTTGATGTATATAAATGATAACATTTTCAACTCAAAAGACATAAATAATCATAATGACAGTTCAGAACACCTTATTTTGAAACTGGATACATTGATATAGAAGCTAGCTCAATTCCAGACCTAACAAGCACCTCAAATGTCGTGGGATAGGTTAGGCAGTTTCCTTTATTGATTTATCCTTGTGCTGAAAACGAAAGGCTTCTACATCCTCCAAACGGCAACCGTGAAGTGGGGGGTAGTCCACTTTCCAACACAGCGCTCTGCCTAGTATGGCACACCTGATTGGTCATGGGGACTCATCAATATTCATGAGTGGGGCTCTGAGTTCTGTGGGGGGTCCGAGGTGGTATACGTCAGGCAGAGTGGTGATTTGTTAAAATGGGATTATAACAGGGGTGTGTTGCATGTTTGTCCTTGTGCATGTGCTTATCACATGAACTCTTGGCCCTATTGTACAAATACGGAGCAAAACAGCCTTTTGGGCATACAACTTGCTACTGTTATGTAATTGAAAACCATGTTGTTAAGACATAAAAACTAGGGATAAAAAGTATAATAACATGACCCTCCACACAGAATAGCCCAACAACATGCATGCCAACAATGTATAATGTATAATTCAAGCTAATTGTGAGGATTATCCAATTTTGGGGCAACACAGATTCTGACGTAACAGCAGTTGATTCCACGCACTTAGAGTGTAGTGTTTTTTTGCTGCTCGTTAGCAACGAGTCAGCAGCCAGCTCTGATGTAATAGGCCCCTGGAGAAACCTCTACAGCTAATCAGGTGAGGTCGGCAAGAGTTTACCTGGTGTAGGTAGGCTGGAGGACTACCTAAGCACGGGGTGGGGTTGGGGGCTTGGGACCTGCCAAGAAGGGCTGGTGCACATCAAACTTGAGACGTGATCAACCACCTTTTAGGCAGAAAATGTCGGGCAGTGAACCACATCTATGCAAGAATATAGGGACAATAACATTAATAAGTTTAGCCTTATTGCTACTTATTTTATCCCCACAAAACTAACAAAATTTCATCAAACATGTACCTATGCAGTTTTAGTAATTTCGGTATATTTTCTTATTTTGGGGGCGGTGATCTATGTCCCCGTGAATAAGGGGCGGTCAACTAAAATTCAAGAGCTGTCACCCAAGAAAATCAGGGGCGGTAGTTTGGCAGTGGGTAGTAACGTCAAAGATTCAGTGTCTCCCCCACCACAGACTAAACACTAAAAAAGATCTATACTAAGACTTGTATACAATGAATAAGGCAGCCCCTATCTGAGCCACTGATTACCTAAATGACTTTCAATCCCGAATGACTGGCAATGATAGTTAAATTAGCCTGTCTCAACTTTGGCCTTTATCTAAGTCTTATATCCTCTCAAAGCATAGTCCCAAAATAACCAAACACCTTCTTTGAGCCCGGACAGATCTTGCACCCTTGGGCATATTGCAAAAACAAGAAATGTAAATTACCTTTCAGAGCCGTTATCTGTTACAAATCAGATGGGTCGTAACGTCAAAGGTCCAGTCCCCTCCCAGCCTATACCTAAACCTCCAGGGTACAGTTAACGCCGGATCGACTTCCTCCACGGCCGAGATTAGTCGTCAACAAACCCGACCTGTGTGGGTGGACATGGTAGTATTTGGGTGAATATGTCTCATTAAGGATATCATATATAGCATTATGCTTGAGGGTGTTTTTGTATGGTTATAGGCCTATGTAAACAAAGTTCCCGGGCAAAGAGCGACATAACATGTTCTGCAACCATATGTTTTTGTCAGTCTGTTACTTGCTAAATTTTACATGTCAGTTATGTTATTCTTAGTTAGGTTGAGGCTCACCAAAACAGAGTGTTATATAATAATGTTATATTTAAGTGAATTGGAGACCTCACCAATACAGAATGTTATAATTACCTTTAAGTAAAATTTATAATTTGTTTGACAATGTCAAAGAAAACTTGACTCTTACAAACACGTTGATTGTTGATACTTATCAAATGAGTTCACTCCTCTTTAAAAGAAACAGTTAGTGTTCAACATAGGTGTCCTCATTTTAAAGAGACATGTGGCTACTTTATAAATCCAAACCATAATTATTTGGAACGTAACTGTTTATTAGTGTAAGTCCCATGCTGATTTTATCGCAGGAAAACTTTTGATCACAAGGTTTCCCAATTCTTAAACAGACCTAAAAACCATCACATGCAATTTCCATTCGTAGAACATAGCTATAACAAGAGACGTTTCACAAACTTGAGAGGCTTGAGAGAAGTACAAAATAATCAGAAAATCATTGGTTTTATTAGAGTGTCAACATTAATGCGGCTCTTTAAATCAACGAGTCAGTTTTTCAAGTCATGACATTTACATGTTACACGCTGGAAATTAACATCTCATTACTTCATAAAAAGATTTAGTGCCATCATGCTGCTCCATTAAAAAAACTATGACTCACCATTAAATTCTATGAATAACCTTCATCAGACAAGAAAGAATTCCAATTATATTGTTGCTACTCATAAAACCTTAAGCTTATTGGGAGCGGTGTTGGTGTATTTTATGTCATTAGTTGACTTGTGAGGTGTGTTTCAGCCCCTCGTCTGGTTCTTACTGGGAGTGTACCCCGGGGAAATGTCACTCGGTCAGGGTAAAGACGGTCCTCCACGGGACGAGAAAGTGTAGAAAATGAGTTTAGTCAGCAGACCAAATTAATGTGTTAACACTTTCCGACCGTTGCGCCCAATACCACCTAAATAGCTTTGGTGGCTGAGGGTGAAAAAGGGTTAACACGGGATGATTGGCAACAGACTTAAGCCCCATACCCACTAGGCGATTTTACCGGCGACTGGCGACAGGCAACAGCCATAATAGTGGTATGATCGTCACCAATTCAGATCACATGTTAGTATGTAACATTTCAATATTACATACTAACATTTGATTTGAATTGGTAACAATTTTACCACTATTATGACTGTTTCCCGTCGCCAGTCGCCGGTAAAATCGCCTAGTGGGTATGGGGCTTTAGTTTGTCGTCCTGTGGAAACTGCCTCATGGGTCTTGTAGACATGCGGGTTTTTGTTGCCCTGCCCCGTTTATCTCTCACCCCTGGGGCCTGCTGCTTAAGTATTAACTCCCGATAACCTTCGAACCAATAACAAGCTTTCTGACGAGTGTGAAATTTTACATTGTTGTGTGATGAATGTCTATTCATCAGTTATCAAAGTTGAAATATGAAAAGTAAGACGATGCGACAGATTAAAGTATATTTTGTAACGGGCCCGAAAAACCCGAAAAACCCGAAAAGCCCGAAATTGTAAAGGCCCGAAACCCGAAAGACCCGAGAAATATGTAAACCGGAAGTGATAAATGTAAACCGGAAGTGACGTCATTTGTAACCACGTGATCAGAAACAGCCAATCAGGGCTGACCACTAGACTATAAAAGGGGCGGTGAGGCCCGGGAATAAAAGAGTTCCTTCACAGTACTCCTTGTGTCAACATGTGTCTTCTTCCTATGGTAACCGATAAGATGATCCAATACAGGCTAATTAACTAGAAAATACAAGTAAAATAGCGAAAGTTAGAGGAAATTAGACGAAAGTTAGGACGGGGTCCCGAAGACCCAAGAGACCGAAACAGGGCCTGAAGGCCCGAAATGGCCCGACACCCCCGCTGGACGAGAACGAGGGTAGACCATCTGCAGTGGGCCCCGAAGAGAGTGCCAGCTCCAAGGAAATGGCCCACACCCATCCCTACCATTTTTCCTCCTTCGCAATCCTCCACCCGCTAACAGAAGTGCCCGTACCCCGCGCCCGGTGGCTGACAAATACCGACAAATACCGATTTCCCGATCGACCCACTCAAACCCCCTCGTGCGTGAGGCACGACTCTAAATATCACATCTCGGCTTCTTGCTCGGACTCCCTGTCCGGCTGAGACCCGAAACAACCCACGTCCCTCTGTTGTAGGAATCGGAAACCCCGAACTACCGAGGAACGTCACAGTTGCATGGAAATTTATATTGCACTAAAATGACGTTCCCTATTGATTGCACGAAAAAGTTCCCCATTAATTTTGTCTGAAATTCACATTCTTGGCACATTGTTGCCTCTTTGATCTGTGACACCGTATAGGTCTATACTGTTGTAGAGAGTCATTTTCTTGTTTTTTATAACACTTTTATTTTGTCCCAAACATTATGCTTTTCCATTTCATAACAGATGTTTGGGTGTGGTGGAGACCATTATTCAAGGCTTGTTTAAGCAATAGGCCCCTGGTAGTGTTTTTTGTTTGTTTGTTTGTTGTTTTTTTCTCTCTCCTTTTTTTAGAGGGGGGGGGGGGGTACCCTGGGGACGTCAGCTGATCAGGTTATGGGTCCTCTACAAACGAGGTCCTTTATGGTTTTGTCCCGTTCTTCCCGACGACCCTGGGGACTATTACATTAGTCGGCGGCCATTGGCTGGTCAACCTACCACAACAACAAATTAAAGGATTAATATCAACGGCAGTGCCAGGTAAAGTGCATACAAGAATGAATTTACTTTTCGGGACCTCACTGACATGATTTGAATATCAATATTTGTGTAAATATTTGTTAGAAATTGATGGCTGTACACCCCAATAAAAACCATGTTCTTTTTCTTTTTCTATTTTTCAATTTTCTATCAATTGCCCTATAAACAATGACCAAAACAAGTTGCTTGCTGATATGAGATTATCTTCCACCAACACGTTGGCTCCTTCGGTGATGTCATGCGGTTAACTCCTGATGATGTTTAATCCAATAACATGCTCTCTGAAAAGTGCACAAAACTTTACGTGGCAAGCAATTTTGTATTGCATAAGAAAATGGTAGTTTCACAGGATTTAGGAAAGAGGGGGTCTGCATATAGGCTAAATACTAAAGTGTTGTACATTTGCATGCACACTCGCAACGTTCTTTTCTTTTTGCTTAGGACCCCCCTGTGAAATGGGCGGAACAGTGATAATTTGACGCAGGCACTACCCTCACTGTTGGTGCAATATATAGCAGCAGCAGTGCCCTTTATGTGACAGACCACTGTGATGTGCCTGTTACCAGGACCCATCGACCCGAAGCACTCTCCGTGTTGCTCATACCCATAGACGTCGTCTCAGATTCCGATAAGGAGGAGTGGTGACTATACAAGGTGTCCTGGACTAGACTGAGTCACAGGTGGGACACGATGGCGTGTGGCACGCAGACACAAAGACTGGGGTGTTATTCCTTTTTGACACAACAGAACTGCCAGCAGTGGCCATTTCATACATTTTGACACAGCGAACAACATCCCTGTTGTAAGGAAGTCCCTTATGTTATGGCCTAGCCAACTTGCAACCATACGTTTTTAGGCAGTTTGTTACTTACTAAGATGGCATGTAACAATTAAATTATTCAATGGCGAGATTGAAAATCAGAGTAGGCCTATAAAGGCCTGTTTCCACCGAACGACATTTTGCTAACGACCATGAAAGACACTGAACGATCCACAAATCTTTTGTGGTCCTTAATAAAATCGTTCAGTGGAAACAAAAAAACGGGGGTAAAGACATTTGTGAACGACTACAAACGACCTTTGTGAACGACATTTGTGAACGATTCACCAACGACCAAATATTAAACCTGTTTAATATTTTTGGACGACAAATGCCAACGACTTTTTCCAAGAGCAATTAAAAGCAATTAAATCTATTGTTCCCTGACTTTTCTAAGCTCTGTCGTTTGAAAAAGTCGTGCAGATTGCCTAAAAATTGTTCAGATACCAGTATTTTAGTCGTTCAGTGGAAACAAGAAGTTGTGCCTTTCTGAATGACCAAAAGGAGCAAAGATTTTCTATTTTTTATGTCGTTCATGGTCGTTAGAAAATCACCATGAAAGTCGTTCAGTGGAAACCCGGCTTTACTTTAACATTATTTTTGGTGAGGTTAGAAGAAAACCAGAAAAAAACATGATGGAAGCATTCTGCTTAGGTTGAATAATGTAACCAGAATGTTATAATAACATCACATTGCAATATCACAACAGTATATTACAGCAACAGTATTAGGAGCCATCAAAATAACATAACAACAACCAATACAGAACATTGCTGCAATATTATAATAATTTGTTTGGCTGGGAGGTCCTGATGTTTCATTGTGGCTGTTTTCCTGAGCCGAATTTAGTTATATAAACGGCCTTACAAACTTTTTATTCACACCTAAAAATCTCTGGGTTTTCAGCCCTGAGGACGCAGAAGAAGTGGAAGCATTATGATGCTGGATTTTTGCACAAAACGAGAAAGAAAAAAAAACATTGACCAAAACGGAGTACAAACAATTGTGATTGCGCAATACATGATCAGAGACCGTTGTTAACATTGATATATGACCTTATGGTACAGCCACTTAAGGTGACAGATGATTATGATATTTGTCCTCCACTCCCCACCATTCCATGTTGTTTACACGAACTCCCCACTCCTAGATCAATTATTGGGTGCCAGCTGGGGCCAATTTCTCCACTTACTTCATCCACTTGTTATGCTGCCTTCCATGGATAACCTTAATGACAGGTATAGGCATTTTCTTTTATCAGTCTTCACAATATTAGTTTGTTACGTGGTGAAGACCTTGTATTAAGTTCGTTTTGTTAAATCATAATTATACTCTTCAAAAGTTGATCTAATGGTGTTTTCTAATTTACATTTCACATATCATATATTTTTATTTACATATTACATATCATAGCAAAGTTTCTTAACTCGTCAGGTACGTTACCTCTTATAACAGTTCATATATAATTTATCTTACAAATTCCACATGTAGAAACCATTAGTTAGTTTGAGGAAAACTGTACAGATAAACAACGAATTGATCTGTGTCTATCCTCAGCCAAATATCTATTACTAAGAATTTCCAACTGAAGCTCCCATAGCTCTGGACCCTCTGACGGAAATAGTTCGGTTAAAAAAAACCTGGACAAACGAGAGTTAATGAGTCCTGCCTTAGAGATAGCATGCACTCAATTGTTCTGTCTTTTCTGTAAATTGCTGATGTGGCGTTTTTCTACAGCTTGGGACATGTCATTTCTGTGGTTCTGCAACTTTAGAAGATTCCATATTCAAACATAAACTGTTGCATGATTTGAGTTTCTCAGAATCAGCAAGCTTGATAATCAAATAATTAATTCCTAGCTGCATGGCCACTGCTTGACAGTCAAGTCAAGTTTAGTTGAGCTATGTTCAGTGTTACTGTGGAAGCAGGATTATGACTGGAGTCCTAGCTATTTGCTACAACTGATCGCTGAACCTTGCTTGTGTGCCAATGATTAGCCGATATCATATCGAATTGAGCCATGAGAACCATTGACTATAGGCTCCTGCGGGTAGAGTTTCTGTTCTAAGACCAGACAGTCGTAGATCCGGGAGCCGTCAAAAGATACAACAGTCGAGTTGAGTTCAGTTGGTTGGTGGGGCTTGGGCTTTAATGTCATTGCTTAAAGTAGCTACAAATTCTAGGTTGTTGATAGCTGTTGCCAGGGTGTTCTGGTAGCACAGTGGTCGAGTGATGGCTTCATCATCCAAAGGTTGGCAGTTCAAGTTTCTGTCCTGCTCCTGTGGTATTAGACATTCTCCATGTGGTCAACGACAGGGTTATCAAAAGCCTAGTGCCACTGGCCGTTGTACGTAGTGCCCTGCCTTTGGGACACTGCATATAAAAGCACACCTGCCTTGGTAAAGTGTAGGGTTATGGTCTCTACCTCCTCATAGATTGGATCATCCAGGAGCAAAAGTGAAATATCCAAGTGCTCCAGAGCCATTGAGTCTGGTGGTCCAAACCAACAAAACAAACAAGCTGTTGCCAAGGCAAGTCCCCATAGGAAAATGACGTACGATGTAAAATTAACTCTGTAATGTCTGAGTAGTCTTCAAGTAGGCATATGGAGATGGCAACTAGCCTTCCTGTCAGAATTACACTGGATGGCTATAAAAATTAATGCTTGGTATGATCCCCTTCAACCTGTCACTGAATATTCAAACGTTTTGATATAATTGAAAAAGGTTCACTATGAATAATGATCTTGATTCTTAGATAGAGACGTATGCTAATAAATCCCACTCTGCAATTTTTGATGTCAGATGCAAGAATATAATGTAATCTTGTAGTGTCAAAATGTTTATTTTTGGGGCAGCGACTAACGTCTTTTGTTCTGACCCAGATTGCCCCATGGGGATCTAGGATGGGGGTTCCTTCAGGCTCCTGTAAAGAATGTGTCCCCAGCAGCCACTTGCTGTTCGTAGAAGGCGACAAATAGGGAGATCAGACTTGGTAGCTCAGTTGGTAGGGTGCCCACTTGGAGTCTGAGAGGTTGTGAGTTTTAACCCAGCCGAGTCACACCAACGACTACTAGTGACGTAGCCGTTCGGTTATCATGGTTATGGGTATTTGTTGACATTATTCTGCCAAGGTGACATACTGTTTCCTAAAGTGTTCTGAAGAAAATTAAGACGGCAAGGCACAGACTGTAAGTTAAGGGTTAAGTAGGAGTATGGACTATGTTGATATGTGATCAGTAGAAATCCCCCCAACATATACCAGCCAAGGCTTTTACCTAGTAAAACGTTCTAGTAACGTTGCAGAACGCCACAGAACGTTATGAGAGAACGTTGAATCGCATTACAATTACCACCCCTTTGCTAGGGTTGCCAACTGGAATGCAGCTCACTCCTGGCCACAACGATCATGATTTGTCATGACATTGTTAAATTGAAAGAAATCCAGTTTTAATTAGGTTCATAGTTTTAAGTGGATTACGAACCCCTTAAAAGGGGTTACGAAATTCCGAAAGAAAGTTCTGCAAAACCAGCTGGGGTGGACGGGGGGGGGGGGGGTCCAGGGCTTCCTGACCCCCCTTTTGGTGGACCCCTAAACAAAAAAAAGAGGGAGAAATGCCACGCACGTGCAGTACACACAAACGCACGCCTTTCGGAAATGCTCAGCATTTCCAGCCGGCGCTCCCTATACGTGCGACGTCGCCTCAACAGGCTTCACTATTTACGCGACAGCATGGGAATTGATTGATGGTTTACTTTTCTGACATACTTAGTTCATTTAATTGAGACAACGTCATGTACACAACCAATATACACGACGTTGCCTCAATAGGTTCCACTATTTACGCTACGTTGTCGCGTGGATTCATTCTATCATTCACGTGGTATAAGCAGTAGATGGAAATGGGACTTTGGAGTCTGTCTTATACACGCGACGACACGTCGTGTACATTCTAGTGTAATGTAAGCAATGTCGCTAAAATTCGTTTCATAAGTGAAAAGAATTGATAGAACCGAAAAGGACTTTGATCTTAAGTCTTCACTTGACAGAGGAGATTTACAATTGATGAATCTGGCATATGCATATAGTGGTTAAGACTTTTTTCACAGAAATAACAAGGGGAAGAATAATGATAAGATTAAAATTAAGTGTGCATTTACTGCAAACTAAAACATATTCAACATTTGTAACTGCAGACAACCCTGAAGAATTTCAAAGTTCAACTAAATTGTTGAATTTGACAAATTTCTCTGGTGACATTAAATACCTTGAAAATAATGAAGGATTTTTCTTCAAGTTGGACAATATACAATAGGACTATTTACCCAAAATATGTACATGGGAAAAAAACTTGGAACGCTAGCTCAATTCACCCTAATCAAATACATTGTTGACCGTCCCAGGAAATCTTGGAGGAATAGGAGACTCTACATGATTGTCACGTTTATAATAGAAACAATACACGCGACATGCTAGTAGTATACGGAATGGGAACGTGTAGCTTGCTGCGCACATTGTTTATCTTATACAGACGATGTCGTGTATACACTGTCTTTAATATAAATGACGTCGCATACGTGACGTCGTGTATATGGCTGGTTCGTTTCCGGCGGGCTAGTCCAGCCGGAGAGAATAAGTGAAAATCGTAGAAGTACAATAGCTCATTAGAAAAGATTTGAAATCCTTGTTAATGTAAAGTAGACACGGTTTCCCATCATATTTTCCATATTTCGGAAAGCAAAGGTCGCCAACTGGAATGCAGCCTCAAATCCTGCATTGTGTTTCTAAAAGAAAGTATGGCATGGAACTATACATCCCATGTAGCATATAAAAAGGAATTGTGAAACTCTGTTGATAACATGTCAATATTTAACTGCAATCCCCATTGACGATTGTTAAAATTGCCAGCAAATTTGAAAAGTGGACTATAAGCTCGAGTTGTTTAATCTCTGCTCGCCGCAGTGCAGGTGGGTTGGTCAAATTAATTGCTGACGTCATGTGAAACGATCAACTGCCCAAGTAAACATGACCAGTGTTTTTCTTTTCTGTGGCTGGCGGTTGATATTGAATTAAAACCCGGACGGCGTCTCATTAACGTTATGTCACCGGTGATGTGAAGAAATAGACGTTGAATGGTTTAAACAGAAACAAACTAAAGCCTCTATTGCACTGCTTGATTTGATGCTGTCGATTTTGTATTTGTTTGATTTCTTCCTAAAACATTGCACAAAACATTGCCTCCTATGCAACATTCAAAATAGAGTAATAACACATCTTCAACGATTTCTAAAATCAGCAGCAAAATCGGTATTGGAATATAGGCTTAATGCGATTTGGTGAGTTCGAGGATTGTGTCAAGAGGAACCTAAATTGACCAGGAATGATATTATGTTCATAAAATTTCATGAGATACATTGCCGTGATTGGTCTCATTGTTTACGAAACCCTCAGGAAAATAAATTATTGGCAGCATTCTTTAGAACGGTGTTGTTCTTAGACTGTAATGAGGGACTGAATTACTAATAGTAGATATCACGACCAGTAGGGGCATTAGTCACAGAGTGTTCTAATAAGAATATAATATGATGTCCCCAGGATGTCACAAAATGTTATTAGAACGTTAGCGGACGTGGTCATTACATCGTTCCTTGGTTGGAATATGAGTAGAATTGCTTACCATTTAATAAAAGACGCAAAGAATACATTGCACCTATTTTATCATGATGAAATACAGCGTGTACATATATCTTACCCCGATATTATGAATCATCTCTGCAAGGCAACACCTTAATCTGTAATGAAAAGTAAATCACATCCACCAAGTTGTATATTTGTAATGTCATGTTTGTCAGTATTTTCCCTATACTTCTGTCTAAAATTTAGGTCCTAATATCAGGGGCCGAGTTCGACTTGCCCCACGTGCAGATGGCGCTACCATACTAAGTGGTCTCTCGGGGCCTTCCGACGTGTTTCATTAACCACAACTACAGCAATTACAGCCGACCCTCCTGCCCACAATCGAACTCAGTTTAATTATCCAGACTATTTTAGACAGTGTTCTCGAATTATGTTGTTGACGCAAAACTGGACCAAAGAACAGAAGTAATTAGATTTAAGTAGTTTCACCAGAAAGAGCTTCTTAATCTGGTACTTTAAGGCAAATATGCGTTGCCTGCAGCAAATCATATTTAGATTTCCAGGGTCGTAGCTATCCCTCAATTAGAGTATACGCACTGGGTTGTCTTGGGTCATGTTTTCGCTATATCTTTCCGAAATTGAGTATGTCTTTAAACATGTTTTACAAAGGAATTATATAATTGTTTGAGGATATTGAGTTTAGCCACTTCCGTCTTTGCTTCACAGTAGCTTTCACAATGTAGGCAGGGACCCAGGCAAGAAGCAACGTAACAGAACCATTCTGTGACTGTACCATTTTGTTCGGTCTATACCACTCATATGATATTATGTAACAGTCACAGGGAGATGCTAAGACATCCCATAAAAAGAACATACAAATGACATTCTATGAACATCATGTTAGAACCACCTTGCAGCTGTTGTGTGTATGGCCCTGCCTATGGGGCCATGCACACTAAAGTACACCTGCCCCAGTAAAAGTGCAAGGATATGGTCTCTACCTCCTCATAGATTCAATCATCCAGGAGCAAGGATGAAATAACCCAGTGCTCCAGAACCATAGAATCTGGTGTTTCAAACAATAATCCAACTAGCCTTACAATATCTGATATTTGCTAGCTATGCAAAGAGCCTGGGTACACATGTACCTGCTTAAATGGGCTGTGAATTTCACTATGACCAAAGCTGCAGGCTTTCTTGTCTTGGGACAGTTACAATTTGATGTATACTGTAATGTTTGGTCATAGGTGGGTCACAATGAAACCGTAGCAGAACATGTCACAAAGTAGCAATACTGGAACATACTTGGTTACAATAAGATGTTATTATTATGCCACCTGAATGTTACGTTGCAATGTCACCTTTGTTTCTAAATCATATAATCAATCTTTGAAAGTTACGATGTGACATGAATGTGATTTGTGATGTTGCAGAAACATGTTATAACAAAGTCAGTTTGTGATGTCAAATTGTTGGTCTCAAAGATGTGTTTGGAAGCCATCAAATCTTTGTCTATAAAAAAACAAAATGCACCGTAACAAGAATGAAAGAAATTAAAGATAGGATCGTGCAACCCCGAATCCTGTTTTGAATAAAGAGCAGCAGGTAATCTATTTATAGATCCACCAAGAGGAGGGGGTCAGGACTCCCTGGATATCCCCCCTCCTGGATCGCCCTCCCCTAGGTGCACCCCTGAAATGTCCGACCGCTTCTCACTAACCCCTCCGACCCCCTCTGACCCCCTCTGTCCCCTGCCCAGTCGGGGTCAGCCAATTAGGGACAAGCCGGAAGCCGAACCAAGGTGTTTTCGCTGATACCTGGATGTAAGCTGAAACTTCCATTTCCCTCCTGCCCCCAACCATCCCCCATCCTCCCTGCCATGTCACATTACCACGGCCCGGCCCTGCCATGGGCTTCTGGTGCTGAGCTTAGGGGCAAGCTTTGAAAAGCGGTGAGAGTCAGGGAGATCCGTGGGGAAAGCGTCAGTCTATGGGATATGCTACCTGTGTCACAGAATCAAGTTACATATAACAGGGACATCGCTGTACAGGGACGTCGCTGTTATGACGGGTCCGGCTGTTAAATTGTCGCTGTCCTACTAGGCCGATTCTAATTCTGGAAAAAGCGCTAGAAAGAAAACATTTAGATCTAAAGTTCCTGAAGTTTTCAGCCTGGGAAAATGATTAAAACTGGGTGAAAACTGATGCTGGATTTTGGCACAACAGGGAGGGTTTGGCCACACCCTCCTTGCACTGGTGTGAGACCATTATGTGATGGACCACAGAGTATGATATTGTTAGTTAATGAAATTTTAACAAAATGATTGACACTAACATTGAATGGATTGACCATGGATGTATCGATGATTACACTATCTCTGTCATAATTGTCTTCTATATCATCATGATATATTGTTAGTTCCTATAACTCATTTTGGTCAACTCAATGTAAATTCTGGTTTTGACTTTACCTCACATTATTGGACCAGCACCCCCAGGGCAGGGATCCCACGACAAAACACGGGCCGACCCACCTCCTGCGGCCCCACCACCACCCAGACCCACCGGAAATTACACCTGTACAGTGTATCAGCCCCCGACCTGACTAACCAAAGGTGGCCACCTGAAATTAAAGGGGTCTTCACACTGAGTGTGGCGTGGCTAAAGCCACTTTGGGCCGTCGCATAATGGGACATAAAATTGCACGAAAGATGAACGATATGCAAAATCACACACTTATATGCAAAAATCCAGCATCAATTCACCCACTCCTTTTGATATTTTCCAGGCTCAGAAGTTTTAGACTGAAACACCTTTTTTTCAGAACTGCTCGCATAATCGAATTCAGCCCAGTAGAACAGTCACACTTTGAACAGCAGGTCACATCGCAACAGCTATGTCCTTTTTGCGAGACATTGATGCGAGACCATTATTTTACTAGTTCATTATGACATTGTGATGAGCTGCATACGACCAGGTAAATTTGACAAAGTCGGCCAACTGATTGGCGCTAATCATAAAATTGGCCAATTTTACCAAAACAATTTGCTGATTTTAGCACCAATTCACATCAAACATGAACATTTCAATAGTACCTACTGGTTGGTGAATCAGCACATTAATTGGCCGATTCCTTAGACCGATATCATATATACAATTTGCATCCCTTCAGCCTATAGGGTATTGGGATTTAGAGGGCATGGGGCTTAAGAGGGTGTGGGGCTTGAGCCGTTATGGGGCTTTAGTGGGAGTAGATTTACACATAAGTTACATATATATGTTTATTTTATATTTGGGTTTACATCATTAATATTAAAATTTTCTTCCTGTTTCCTAAGTTCCTGATAATTGTTAAATGATGTATGACTGGATTCATTGGAAACTCACTCATGTGTTTTCTTTAGGAAAGTACATAAAAAAATCTGCCGTTTGGGGAGCACACCCACGGGCGGATATGGTCGGATAGGGACCCGATGAGTAAAGCCCCGGCTCCACTGCTCGACGATCGAGTTGAGTTGAGTTGAGTTGGACTCAGTCTCATAGTGGAGCCGGTATTACGACTAGAGTCGTACATATTTGCTACGACTAATCCGTCGGGTCTTACATGTTGAGTTGTTGAAGATGTAAGACTGGACTGTCGAGTCTTAGGGGGGTGTGCAGTAGTTATTCATATAGGCTATATAGCCTTCATGCTACGACCATCGGGTCGTATCCTATGGCATAGTAGTGAATTTACTACGACCAGACAGTCGTATGGCCCTGGCGCCTCTTGGAGCTACGACTGTCTAGTTGAGTTGAGTTGGGCAGTGGAGCCGGGGCTTTAATCCAACGCGAGGACATTGAACCAAGTTTGATTGGAATCTGGTTCTCCTGGGCGTTAGGGATTTGCAGGTCACGAATAGCAGTACTAGGATTATTGGTTGATTAGTTTATCTCTGATGACGATGCATGTCTACCCGCTCCGCTCCATGGTCGGTATTTGTACAGCTTAACCTGACCCGAGGAGGTCGACCTAGGTTCACAATTTTCCTTAGCCTACGGGATTTGAAGGACACGGATAGCATTACCGAGATTAATGGTGAAGTATAGCTATTTTTCACTATTTTATGAACCTGCATATTTGGAATATTTCACCAAACCAACCTAGAGAATATCATATTATCATACTTACAAATACAAGCTTAAACGATGTTAAATGTTTGTTTTCCATAATGCTAACTATACAGCGATTCCCTGAAATCATATGTTTAATCCTTGTGACTTGTTAAGATTTTACTCTGCATGCATCTCGATCTAGGTTAGTCTGCAGGTAAAACATGGGTAATAAGATATTAGTGGCAGGGAGAATTAGACCTATATGGATGTTGCCTATGTCATTGACGCGGCTTACCTGGTTGGGCATCTCCCACAGGTACAGACGTCCTAACCTGGTTAACACCCACACCCTGGGGGGTCCTCACCTGGTCACGTGACCCACCGGACGGTCACCACCCGCCCCCTACTGGCGAATCACACAAATAGCACTTACTGCCCCATTATGTCTTAGTGTGGGTGGAACAAGGATTTGAAAAAGGGAGGGGGTGTTGTTCAGTGTATACATTACGAAAGATGTGATCAGGTTGGGGAAAGGGCTGCAACTTTAATGCGATGTTTTATTCCAATCCGAAGAATTGAAGACTGCCACAAGGGTGACATGGAATAGTTATATGACTTTCTTTGCAACAAGCATAATATAGAAGGGATACTTCAAAAGGGTCTGCGAATCTTATTTGGCTTTCAGATGCTACGAAAGCTTTATAACCTCGAATATACCATTATAAAGCATGATTTTACCACAGGAATACTAATTTATGGTGATATCACAGAAAATTATAATATCAAAGAACATTTTCAGAATGTTTCAGAGGGTCATCATTGCATCACTCATTCACGCGTCTAACGTTTTTCCTTGTTGATATAGTATTGCCTAGAAAGAAGAGGAAGGGGCGGTCAGTCACCACATTTTTTCATCCCCCCCCCCCTTTATTCGCAGCTAGCAATAAGTCAAATTACTTATATCATAGATGGTCTATTTTTAAGGATAGTGATTCATATATACTCATAGCAAGAACTGTTGAAATATTGCAATGTTGAAAAAAAAAGAATTCTGGAAGTGAACAAAAGGGTAAAACAGCAAGAAATCAAAATACAAAACCAGTTTATTTTTCTGCTTGGATTGGATATCTGGAGGTGAATAAAGAGATGTTGCAGCACGGGATCGCACCAATAGGCCCATACCCTGCAATTGAGAGACCATAATTATATGCGTACATATATACACTAATATAAGCTTGGACAGGTCAGATATAAGTACAGGTAATATGGTAAGGCCAAACACCTGTGAGAGCGTAGACAACCCAGCTGCCCCTACCCTCATTGTCACCTTTTACCATCAGCAGGGGATACTGAGGACCTAGTCTTGTAAGGTCTCCCCAGGGGAACCTCCATCCTCGGTCCACACAGAGCAGGGGGACTGAGGTGTGGGATGTGTAGATGAAGAGATGAAGGGCCACTAATTGCTCGAAGTAGCACTACAGAGAGAAGTCTTCTCTTACATCTCCTGAAGTGCGGGAGACGCACTTGTCAGGCTCGTAAGCCTTCTGCTAAGACGTAAAACCTACGGGGTGTAGGGGGGGGGGGGGTCCAAATGTCGCATGGCAAATTTAAGAAATGACCATGTCAAGTATTGTTGATGATTAAGGATGTCTCATGTTGAATTTAAGAGATGCTCACTGTCACTGTTTTTTAAACATGCTATCTCTTGTCACTAGGTCTCATATCCCATATTGAATTTAAGAATTGACCATGTCGCCATGTCAATTTTAGACATCCACCCTCACAGGCTGGGAATACACTTAGTTCTGTGATGTTCTGTCACTAGGTGGCGTGGGCGTGCACTAATAAGTGGAGATGTAACGGGGCATAAATCTAGAAGTATATTTTCAGATGTCACTTAGTTTACTCCTAATCATAGGCACCTTTAGTATGACGCTAACGATAACATTTGAAGAAAGAGATGTACATACATAAAACACGATGTAAGCAATATTTTAGAAGGTTATTATAGTGGAAGTAAAAGACTGTGACTGCCATAAAACGGTCAGAGGTACCGTAGGGCTATGATGAGGCACTGACAAAATGAATTGGGCTATTGAGAATAGTGGCATATATATATACAGCCTGTAAACCACGTACCGATTTTGATATTGCCAATTTTGATTTTGTTTGATTTTCTCTGAGTATTTGGCAGGAAATCATACATTTAGTTACCATTTGAAAGAGAATTGGAAAACGTTTCTAGTGATATATAACTCGCCTGTTTAAAACCATAATTCCCATTGATGATTTTGAAATCGGCAGCAAAATCGGCATGTGGAATGCAGGATTTAAATACTTTCATTCTTGATAATAAAGCTTGGGATAATATTTTAAAGATTTTAAATGTATTCAAATTTTCATCAGTTACCATAATATATATTTCTTCTGTCATGTCTCTGCTATGTCTATCTCTCTAAATACTAGATTTGTAGAAAGAAGTATAATAAATTAGATGAACACTAGTACAAACTATCATGAATACCCAGTGCTAGTTTTCCACCCTGGTAACCGACAAACAATGCAACGAATAATACCATATTATATGCGCCTTGTGACCTACCAACATGCTTCCAGGCATACCTCTCGATCCAGGTTAGTCTGCAGTCAATTTAGAAATAAGAAAAAACTATGTCTATGGTTTGGAAAATGGAGAACAGCATGCAAGTCCCGAAAGTCCTATTAAAAGGAGTTTGAAAACTACTGAACGTGTAAATCCGGGCCTGGAGGGGACTGTTTGTATTCTGTGCTGTGTTCGTGGTGGGGGAGGGTAAACTTGGCTTCCTTGGCTTGATTTACTATGCTTATTGCCTTTATTAATGCATAGGAGAACAGAATCATATCGTATTACTGGGTGGTACGGGTCCGCATGGCTAAGCCTGAACTCTAAATAGATGTTTTAACTACGCATTACTACAAAGTTTCTGTCAGGCCCATATGCACCGCTATGGGGCCGTCCATAATTGATGTCACACTTTTTCAGGGTATTTTAAGGACCCCCCCCCCCCCTGTCACACTAAATTCTCTAATCTAAACATGAACATAAAGCCCTTTTCAGGCAGTGTCACATTGTTCAATCCACCCACCCACCCCGTTGTGCATGACATCATTTATAAACGGCCCCTATCAGCCATTTCTTTGAAAAATGTTGTTCGATTATAAACTAGATGAACTAGATAAATAGATAGTATATGTTAGGTATGTGAATCATCTGTCGTCTTTTCTGTTTCGTCTCAGTCATGATTTCCCTGCTTACATTCCCCATTTCCTCATACTACTTACATGGTGTTTCGACGAGAACGGTTGAAACAGGAAACCACCGGTAATAAATGATAAAGGGGTGGAAAAGTAGCCAAGGTAATACTGGCTAATAAAACACCACCACTGTAGAAGTAATGAAACGTCGATACGGCCTCATGGAGAATGGAGCAAAAAAGCATAAGGAAATTAAATTAGGTTTTGAACATTTTTCTTCTCATTTCCTTCAGCCCAAGGACATTTATCAGACGTTAATCATGGAGATTAAAGTCCTCCTGATGCAGATTTATGTTTCGTTGTATTTTGTAGAGCATACATAGTGAATCAAGATGAATTATGAAAATACGACGACACAATCTGCTCAGAAAGCGATTTTGATTCAGAAGACCAAGAATTAACATTGAACATGTATCTTTTGTGTCGGTATCACTGCATAGAAATATACCTCAGTATGATTTCCGCATTGTGCATGGGATCATAAAGGCTCATATATTTTAAAATTAGAGAAAAATACATGAATTTGTTAAATACAAATATACAACAACAAAACAGATTGAGTATTTCTTGAAATGTCTCTCTGTACGAATAAACCTCGATGAATGCACATCCATACTGGGAGTCTGGACTTTGTCTCGTGAACTCTCGTCCCCCACGTGGCCTCATGTCCCGGCCCTATTTATGGCCGTAGGATCGTGACCGCCCGACCCGCCACCTACCGGGCGGCCGCCGAATTAAAACAGTATCACGGAGAGAGAGAAAAAAACAGGGGGGGAAAGAAAGAGACGCGACAAAGCTGGTCACGTGGCCGACGCCATTATTAATCCAATGCGCATGCGCGGGAACATGCACCGTTCGTGCCTGAGTTTGATTCTGAGGGGGGATTAGGCTATAGATAGAAGGTGGGGAGGGGAGGGGGGTCCTGTGTGTCAGTTAAAAAGGGAGATGGATAAAAAAAAAAGCTAAAGAACTCGGATTGTGAGAGGTTCAGGTTGGCCTATAATAGAGGCTGGGAGTTAAAAGCTTACAATCAATGTTACATTCTGTCTGATATAAGTTCAAACGTAGACATCTCATGTATGGCTGTGTGGTTCACAATATACTGCAAAACGCCTGACAAAATACTTAGGGAACACGCAATTGTGAACAATTGAATCTTTCAATTTTCAATGTGTACCGCGGTGCCAAAATCTAATGGAATTGCTCTTTCTTTTTTAAGATATTGATTACCTATAGACCCATCTTTTTCCCTGTCACGATTGTTTGTTTCCCTATACACGCTATAGTAATGTTGTGTCACTCTTTTTAGATAAAGATGATGGTAAAATGTAGAAAGTATGCATCTATTTGATTAACAGAACTCAATACATCTCAGGACTATGGTTTGGAACCAACTCTTGGGAGACGTCAAATATTTACTTGTACTAAAAGAAAGAAATCTCAGTTCTATTTACAATAATATGATAAATTTATAGTTTAACCCTTCCAGCACTGGAAGCCAACGAAATGGCTCTATAGTAGATTTCCATAGGAATCCCCCTTTAGAAAGGAGGGATTTTACTGTCAGGAACGGAATGAATCTTCTAGAATATCCGATTAGAACCAGAGCTATGGTCCTTTGAATATTCGATATCAGTTTACCATACTAAAATAGAATTCCAATCTTGTAGAATATGCACAGGAAATTGATATTTATCGCGTTGTTGGTAACTGAATACCTATAGAACAGCCTTATCATGTACATTGAAAACGGAAATAAGGTGACTGAATGCCTTTTAGCTCATTCAGTTTCCTATTTCCGTTTTACCATCAGCGGTATAATGTACATGTATGTTCAAGTATGTAGAGCAGTGTGTCGTAGTGTAAACAGTTAACACTCAGTAAACATGCTAATTATGTCCTTTCATAGGGGGCCTTCGTGAAAAACGTCGACCCCAACACACCAAAGGGGCTGCTTTGATTTGATTAAATATAGAAAGTAATAAGAGGTATCGTTGTGAAACAGCGAACAACATCTTTAGAATCAACTTTCTTTCCCCGAACATGTTCTTTTTGAACTACAAATAACAACTGTCTTATTTATAGAAAGCTTATAATTACATAATTCAAATTGGTAAAAAAGATCAGCTTCCATTCAACAACGTGACCCATCATAAAAGTAAGTCCTTATTGTGACACATCGTTTTGTTCCATTGCTATAAGCCCAGTTATTTTCCGACGGGCCACACCTTTAGTGCCATTGCCGCATCACATAATGGCTCTCGCTGTTGCGATGGTTGTCCACCACCTCTTGCAACAAGCACGTTGCCATTGTAACGGGTCCCCCTGTTGATTTGTGGCTGTTCTACTGAACAGATTTTAAATCTGTAAACAGTTCTGAAAACTAAATTATTAGAAATGGGTGGAAATTGATGCTGAATTTTGTATATAACAGAGAGTCTTTGACCGAACCCCCCCTGTTGCTCTCGCTGTTGCGAGCATTTGGTTTTGTGACGCGGCACATGACTCATAATAACGGCAAGAGTTTTGACACAGCAGGCGACATCCCTGCTGTAAGGAGGTCCCACTACTGAGTGCTGCTGTTTTTCTTTACTGATTTTAATTCTGTAAACAACTTTGAAAAAAAATCCTAGGATTTTCAGCTAAAAGGAATACTATAAATGGGAGAAGTTAGATGCTAGATGTATGCACAACAAGAATTAAAAAGGATATCCTTAGCAAGTCTTCACAACAGCAAGTCCCAAATGATGTCCCTACCAAATCACCCGCTGTTGTGCGAATATTCAGCAGCTAATTCCAGAAAAACAGCCACAAGTAACAGCCAGACTAACCGCAGCAGGGACGTCCTTCCAACGACAAGGACGTCGTTCGCTGTGTGAAAACTCTCCCTGTTAAGATGAGCCCAGCCCCAGACAGACGAGGGTCTTAGCCCAGACTGCTCCATCATCTGTATGCATACTGAAGGGACAGCTTTTTAATTAGTTTGGTCAGAGTGTCCTTGTAACATGAAGGAGTGTAAAGCCATTGATATTACGTCAATATGCCGCCCATGAGGGTCTCACTTCAGCCAATCACATTGGCCGGAAGTAAATAGGATTACACCGGAACTAGGTTTGAAACCACCCCGTGAATGCGACTTTTTGACAAAGAGTCAATGACATGAAAAACTCATACAAAATGTCATTTTCTTTCAAGGAATGATTGGCATGAGGGAAACTTGATATCTTTCTTTGAAACGTTTTTGGAAAGGCAAAAAGACTGGCAAAGAAGCAATATGGCGGGCAGATTGATCAGCTGAATGGAACTTTTTGACATTTTCTTATGCATCCTTCAAACCTTAAGATTCTCTTCACTTACGTCAAGTGTTGTTCAAGTCAGCATAGAATCTCAAAACAACTTTTCTAACATTCTAAATACTTATATCGGGTATACACATTTTCCTATACTTTTCCATCCTTCACCAGCGCTATAGTCATGGTCTATTCATCAAAAGGACGAAATTAATCACACGGTGTGAACGTGGTCTGAGATGGCGTGCCGTTTGGGCCGGTAGGTGTCGCTCAGGGCGGGGCTGGTTGAGTAGGCTGGTGGGGCTGGGAAAACAAAGAACTTAGATCAGGAAGAAGTGACACTATTCAGGGGCCTTTTTCTTGTGTTTCACTGATGCGCAAACCAGGTGTACCCTGTCAAGGGTGTGATGTTATCGTAACATTAGAGGGATGTTCTGTTTTGTTTCTTGTTACATTATTTTGATGGATCCCAGTAAAAACACTGCAAGGTACTGTGGTGACATCACATCCCAACATTGTGTCAATGTTCTGGTTACATTCTAAACAGACTGTTATGATAATGTTCCGTTTTGGTTGTGTCTGAAGAATAACATTATGATAACGTTCTGATTTGGTTCACTATGAATAGTACAGGTATTACATGCCAATTTAGCAGTACTAACCAAAAAATTAATGTAATGTCGCAGAATGATACTAGTATGTTAAAACTTGGCTTGGTGGGCAACTTTCTATTGACAATCAGTCCTCCAGTCTGAGTTGATTGCGCATGAAAACTGATAGTTTGCAACTTGCCGAGTAAACCCAGCCTTTATGCTGACCCCCCCCCCCCCCAACCTTTTGAAATTGTTGTATTCGTCCCTGAACTTTAACCCTTTCGGCCACCTACAACCATATCCCTGATGGAGGGTCGTTTGGAAAGGGTTAACACGTGTCGACAAGCACCAGACACTGTGATTTAAGCCCTATAACCACTAGGCTGAATTGGTAAACAAATCTGCTGATTGGTGATAAAAGAATCTGCCGTTGTTTTGCACCGATTCGGATCACCAATAAGTGTGCAATATTGGGACGTATATACTGGATGTAAGTGAGTGCTAAAATCAGCCAGTCGACTGACTTCGAAATCGCCAAGTGGTTTTTTTTTTTATCACATACTAGTTCCACATACATGGAGTATACTCATCTTCCGGTGTTGAAACCTGCCTTAACTCATAATGCACCATAGACCACCTCCACAAGCGGCTCATGATCACACCCCGCTGTGTCTGATCATAGAAACAGCCATGGAAGTGATCACATAGATGCAAAGAGGGAGTGGACGTTCTCTATAATTACAGGGTCTCAGGGGTAGGGTAAGAGGGTCTTTGAGCACCAGGCCCTGACGGCAGATAGTGTTGTGTGCACCACCTCTACATGAGAGGAATATTCAAGGGTACTTGGTGTGTTCAGCCTGAATTTTATTGACCAGGCAAATCTCCTACATATTTTCTTTTGATAAAAGCTTATATCAATAGAAGTAAATATAGACTGAAATTTCATTCTTTTATCATTTACGTTAAGCTACAGCCTGAAGAAGAATATCACCCTTTACCATTTGTTTCTGGAGAAATGAGTTTTTGTCAAATTACAGCAAGAACAACAAATACCAGAAGTCCTCCCATTAAACTCATTGTATAACAAATATAGAGAATTACACAAATGTTAGGAGAAAATCATTTATCTGCACAGCGTTTAAATAAAACCTTCCTTTGCCATTAGGAAAGTTATCTAGTGAAAGAGAAGGTCTGGTTACAGTTACAAAAAACAATGTAATGCTGGGTTTTAGCTCGAACTTCCAGCATAACTTCATCCCCGGTCCCATTTATCAGCAATTTGCACTCTCTCTAAGAATTGCTTTTTAGAAATTGTATAAAGGCTCTATTCCACTTCCCGATTTTGACCACCGGTTATATAGCAACGTTTTCATTTAAACCAGTAATATGGGAAAACACTATACATCCTAAATATCATTTGAAAGAACATTAAACACCTGTTTTAATTGTATGTTACATGTTCATGATTAATCAACATTCCAACTGCAGATCAAAAATGAAATCAGCAAGTGGAATACAGCTTGAGGTATAAATGTCTTGTGACTGTAAGAAGCTCTTACCGTTCCCCGCCCGGCTCTAAATTACATTCCTGATTACCCGGTGCGATTAGGAGAAGGCATTAATGGGTGGTATCAGTTTTTTAGATTTAATGTGATATAGGATACGTAAGATTAAGTACGTATAATCAATTACAGGTAGAATTAACTGTGAATGTATTTAATGGACCTCTTGAGGAGTGGATCGAGAATTTCAAAAAGGGAAAGTATCCCACACTGTTAAAATGGTGTTTAGAATTTAAATATGTTTAGGGTATAAACATGTTTATAATCTAAATACATTAAACCATATCTGTTTAAAACCTAAACACTTGTAACTTCTAAACATGTGTTGGGTTAACTATGCTTAAAATCTAAACGCATAACATCAGTTGTGTTTAAAAGCTAAACACTTGTAACCTCTAACCATGTTTTGAATGGGACATGTTTAGAATCTAAACACATAATATCAATTGTATACTATGGAAAAGAAAAATGGACAATTTGGGATTAGAACCCACATTCTCTACATTCAAAGTAGAAGCCTAAGCAACTGAGCTAACTTGGACTGCATGCAGTGCACACTGGCAGAGTCAGCACCAATGAGTAGGATCTGTACTACTATACAGGTATTCAACATTAAACAGACAATAGTTCAGTACTCTCATACCCCTACTTATTCAGTTAAGTAGCAAAGCTGGGCTGTGTCTACCTACAGGCCTCCATAGCTCAGTGGTAGAGCATAGGCTTCATATGTGAGGGGCCCCGGGTTCAATTCTCGGCTACTGAAGTTATCAAATTACTACTTTGAAGTAGTTGTACTATTAGTGGTTTGCAACATGCCGTCCATATTTTTGGCCATGATTAGTAAAATGGTTTTTTCATACACTTAGGAATTTGGAACTTTGTGATTAAAAATGTTAGATTTTTAAGTTTTTGTCGCGTCATAAAGATAATCACTTCATTGGCCTGCTGTTCTAGGTACGGTCAACCAACCAGAACACCCCTAAAACATTTACAAAACGTTTTAAAACACCTTTTCAGTAGGATTAACATGTAGACACCTTTTTAGTTCAAGAACTTTATTAGCTATACCCTGAAGGTTTTACCTCCAACAATCAAACAACCCATGCAAGTCTAAACCAAGAAGGAAGGACATACTTGATTATTGGCTCAATGATCCTGTGGTGTGTTTACAAGACAAATAAAATGTAAATGCTGTTAACATTACATCTGGTGTAAACTGTATGGCATATTACCATAGCAGTGTTTTACATGTAAAATTTATGTTTGTTTTTTTTACACACTATGGTATATTATTGTTAAATTTAAAATGGTTTTCATCCTTACAAATGAAAGAACATTGTACATAATTATTATGGTATATAACTGTTTAACTTAACACCTAACCCTAAACACCTTGAAGACCTAAATGCTTCATAGATAAACACCTAAACATCATAGATTTCTAAACACTTAACAGCTAAACATCAAAAAAGCATAAGCATTTTGATTCTAAACACCTTGAGGACCTTAACACTTCATGGGTAAACAGCTAAACATCACACATTTCTAAACACTTAACCATAAACGCCAATAATTCTAAACATGTTTATCGAAATAAAGTGTTCCAAAACTGGATGCGCCGAAGTGTTTAGGAAAGTGTTTAGGTTCTAAACACTTGTTTTAACAGTGCAGCCAATAACCAGCGTTCGTGGCTGTTATGTCTATTATATAGCCACATTATTAGAATGTCGCACATTGGCAGACATACAGCGTATTTTTACCCCACTTTATCTTTTGGTTTCCATCCACAAAGGGAGGGGGAGGAAGAAGGGGGATTGGGAGTGGGGAGCCTTTTAAATTATTGTCAAGTCGTAATGCATCCATGCGTATTTTCCCTTTTCATATAGACAACCAAACCACATGTGGACAATATCAAATCTTATAAATTATGTTTAAAAGTTACTCCTATAGGATAGTCAATGCAGTTCAAGCAAAAATATAATGAAGTTCCTTTCTAGCCAAGTGCCTGATTCAGAAAGCTGAGAGGCCCTACAAATGTTTCGATTACATTTATCAAACCAGTTCTCATTTGACAGATGAAGCGCATTTACAGATTGCCACTAAGCAGAAACCTTAGTTAGAAAGCTCGAGGATGGAGTACTCTATACGCCATTCCTACTTTCAGATTGGTACATCATTTATATTGGGTAAAGTACACAATAAGGCACAACCCCTTCAATGTAACTAGACTGAGTGGAATGGGCAAACATCCCATTTTTCTGTTTTTTCAAATACTGTTGAACCGAATTGACGTTTTAGGATTGTTCAACATTGAATGATTTGCAGTATCTGCCAACTAAGGCAATACCAATTGCTGGGTGCGCCCACTATCGGTACTGGATTTATTCAATATTAATATTAATTGAAAATCTTTACTAATACAAAATGTGGCACCAGTATTCATAGGTAGCAGTTATTGCCCCCCAGGGCAATACCAGACCTTTTATTAACCGGTTTCTGAGTGGACAGGGCAATACTGATGGTATATGGGTCGGAATCCTGATATAGAATAATAATTATGGGTGAACTCACTTAACGCGGAGTCTGAGCATTGGCGTCTGATGGGTGTCTTTGTGCAAGTCGTGACATGGCACAATTGTATAATTATGATTACCTAAACCACACTGACCATCTAGAGCATGATTGTACGAAACAGAAGACCAATTATTAATCTTTAAGTGAGTTTTCTGTCCTCAGAATGGAGAAGACCTGGGGGTAGCACCACTTAATGTATAGAGAAATCACGAACCATCTAGCTCGATAACTAAAGTTCTCTTTTGTGCACATTTTATACAATGTTGTGCCAGCACTAAACTCAGACAAAAGATGATTTCAACCTCAGTAACTTTAATGAGGGGCCGGACGAGGGGGCTCATAGCCCATGGTGAATTCAGGAAATGGCCATTTTGCAAGTATTTGTCGCCGCTACATAATTTTCATGTCCTATGTTGATCTTCAGGGGCGCATTCTGTCTTACATGGACAGATGCACTGAGCAAGGTTCTACAGATGCATGCATACAGGAATCAGGGGGAGTTTCACACTGGTCATAATTCTAAGATCGTATTTTTAGTTAAGATATTTAGACTTTTTCAAGGTTGAGATTCACACTTTATTTTGTTCTGTTCCTATTGTTATCTATATGTCATTAGAGTTAAGATTAGTGATTATTAAGAACATCTTATGTTAAGTTTTGTGGATTGTGAGAAATGCATTTCTAATTCCCCCAGTGTGAAACTCGCCCTTAGTCTGTAAAATATAGAAAAATAAACAAAAAAGAAATGTGTTAAAGGTATGGATATATGACCTGGCTTGTATACTTCCTGGACAGTAAAGATACTGCCATTAATATGGCTATACAGTCACTGGCTCCTTCCTTTAGGAAAGGTTATGTCGCTGTTTGGATCTTAGTGGTGCGTCCCCTTCTATCCTTCACCCCTACAGGCACATCTGGAGAATAATTTATTAATCTCTGCATCTGCAGATGAGGGTAGAAGGAAAAACATTACAAGTCATTAACTTGCTCTACCTTTTTATCAAGCCTGGCCCACATTAAAAAGTACATTAGAGTCGTCGCTAGAGCGTTTTTAACGAAGAAGGTGACGTCAAGAGATATTGTAAAACACTTCACGTGACACTTCTGACATTTGTCCTTTTATCATGTTCCCTTTTGGTGACCGGATTCTTGAAATATAGTTAGTTCTTATTGTCTTACTAAGAAACAGATGTTCATATCATTGTGCATAATTAGTCTTTGTTTTAATACAATACCACATAACAGAATAAAACAGTAAATCCGTACATACTAGAGCCCTAATTTGTTTAATAACGGTATGATTTAAATTTAAGACACAATCTCAATCACTTTGATTACGATTTCATACTTGCATGTAAATATTCTAAGGATTTTCTTAAGAAATATGTATAAGATAAAACATTTCAAATATCCCCTCACGCCCCTTCTAAACATTCTTAATCAGATGAATGCACCTTACTGTTTGTCATTCTGCCCGAAGCCTTCTGTATTTTATAGAAGGGTGGTTGAATTGAGTCTACGTTCTTCGTAAAAAAACTAATCAGATTTTATAACAATCATTTCATATAATATAGTTTCTAAAGTTGTCAACACCTCGTTTGTATCACAGCTAGAATCTTGTTGATTCAGAATCCTGTACAGCTAGACATTCAAACCAGTTCTATAGCAATTGTCGGATGAAATCCAAATGACGTAGATATAACTGTACATATCTAACTGTTTGAGCATGACTCATAGGATTTGAAAATGCTAATAATACGAATAATAATAATGTATGCTTCCCTTACTTATTATTGATTTCAGGTATAAGAGTTGCTGTCTATGCAGGTCTCTGTATAGTTTCTTGTACAGCAGATGTGCTTATATTTCTATCAATCAAACCATTGTACTCTGAAACAATGAATGCCTGCAAACCTTTACACTTGTTAATTTCAAGTATGATTCTTTTCACAGGTTCCTGGCTGAGTCTTTCCCCAACCCAGCACCATGTCGTGGGAGAACGCTGACGTCACCAACTGTAGTGACGTCACAGCGGGTAACGTGAGCTGTTCCCCGACAGGTCAGCACATGGAGCAGGTGGACAATTGGGACGTTACGTTTCACGTCATCCTCTATAAGCGAACTGTGCCCATCCTCTTCGGACTCATCACCAGTGTTGGCATCGTGGGCAACAGTATCGTGGCCTTCATTATATTGTCCAAGCCGCACATGCGCACAACCATCAACTTGTCGCTGCTGAACCTGGCCTTGTGTGATTTGACCTTCCTCACCGTTTGTGTGCCCTTTGTGGCATATCACTATGCCGCCGACAATTGGATGATGGGAGATGTTATGTGCAAGTTGTCACAGTTTCTGCTCTATGTGACGGTTTATGTGACAGTGTATACATTAGTGCTTATTTCGGCACTAAGGTTCGTTTCGGTTGTGCACTTCTCCACCACATCGCACATACGGACCAAACGCAATGTCATTGTGTTTATCAGTATAATCTGGGCCATCATGCTTCTAGGCAACACACCTATCCTCTTTGTGTACCGAGTGAAGCATATCTACCTGTCTCCCCCTGATGACACTGACCCCTACTACTACTGCGCAGTGGAAAGTATCAATATTGGCCGCAGTATCTTCATGTGCTTCTTCTTTTTGGCCTACCTCCTACCGCTAGCTGCAATCATGTCACTGTATCTCTCCATCCTCAGGTATCTGAAGCGGAAGCGGTCGGAATCATTTCGAAACAGTACCACACCCCGTGGCTGTAACGGGCCATGTGTGCATGCTGCGGAACGCACATCACATGCAACACGCATCGTCATCATTGTGGTTGTAGTGTTCGGCGTTTGTTGGTTACCAATGCACCTTCACCTTCTCAATGCCTACTACGGCAAGCAGCCTGAGCACTATATCTATCAGGTCTTCCGTATTCTCTGTCACTGTTTTGCCTACGCCAACTCATGCATGAACCCATTTATCTACCACTATGCCAGTAAGGACTTCCGACAAGCCTTTGATGACATCTGGGCCAAGTGCAAGCCTGGCCGCAAGGCCGCTCCACCTGAGAACTTGGCGTTAAAGGCATACGAGGCAAGTGCGGTGTGATTACGATGTGAAACACATACCACCTATTAGCTAACACTGTGTACAGTACCCAACTTCTGTGACTGTGAAAATGCCTGAGGTCCTTGGGATATTTTCATGAGGCAATGCAAGCGCTGTGAAAAGGATGTACATAATCTCCGTTAGGCTTATACCATACTCTAGTGCCTGTAAGTGATGTGTGTGTCTACTTAGTGATTCTGTTGCTTTAATCATTATGATTTTGTATAAAATAGTACCCTTTGCAGTAATACTTTGTCCACAAATGCTAAGTATTGGAAGTATTGGATTACACAATTTGAGAACTTCACCTACTTTGATATTTCATTTTCTCTAATTGATGATCAGTGTACAAAATTATTGTTCCTTTATTGTTGAAACGGTATCTTTAATTTCAAGGGTTTCTAATAGAGTGCCTGGATAATTGATTACATAGATGACATGTCGGTAAAATATACTATATCACATCGCACCACTGCAGAGGAGGTTGTACAGGTCTTAAGTCATTGTAGAAACATTGTTGTATGTGCCCACATATAATCTGAATGCAAACTTTGGTACTACTGTGGGTCCAGTTGGGAGCAAACTTCACAGACACAGCTTTGGCACAAACCTACATGTAGCCCTGGGGCCCGTCCTATAATGAAAATGTGAAACAATTCAAAGTCTTGCAACAAGGGCGTCCCGGGTTCCACTGTTAAATAGTGGTTGTTCTACTTAGCCCATTTCAAATTTATAAAACCTTCTGAAAAATATATATTTGATATAAACATCCTGAGATCGATAGCCCAGTATTAGTAGGTGAAATTTAATGTTAGATTTTTGCACAACAGTGCATTTTTTAACAAAACCAGTGTTTGCTGTTATACGCGCCATTATCCGACGGGCCACAGATATCAATTGTTTGAAAACCTATCAAACACCCTCACATATATTGCTGTTCAGTTATTAGCACATTATTAAACAATGGTTGTTGTAGCTCAATGAGAGTTAAGTTCATAAGATAATGAAAGCAGACTATGAGAGTTCGAAATGCATTTGTTGTTATCCATGTAATATACTGTAAAAGATGTTTGCTATAATAAAGTTTTGAAGTTTTAGATCGTTTTTTGTGGATTTGTGCATAAAGTTGGTAAAACTCACCCTGACATTGTAGGGTTGTATCAAAGGGAACCAAAAACAATGATTGTTTATGGTCAAAGTCCATTCCATGACCCCATACTCAGGCCTATGCCAAATGATATACCATGAAAACTGGCAAAACATCATAACCAAAATCTTTTCTTGCTCAGTTCTATTTATGCAGATTTGCAAAAATTGTATTTGATTACAAAAAATGATAAAACTACTATCCTTTATAGAATTTTACAGTGGTTTAAGTATCAATTGAGACCATTTTACCACAGACCATAGTTAGGCCTCTGATAAACATTTCTGTTTTCATCAGAAATCAGTATCAGTTGTATCGGTGCAGGGTCCCCTTAAAAGGAGGGGCTAGTGAAATTCAATTTCTTGTACCTGAGGTTCAATGCTGTCAAGATACACATAACAGTCATAGTGCTAGAGATAGTTCCTTTTGATGCTAATGTAGTTAATATCAATGGACGTTATTTTCAATTTCCGTTATTTCCAATGTTTAAAATTGCATAATCCAAATAAATGACCTTTTATATTATATTTTGCATAAATCATTCAACTTTGTTGTTTTAAACACTGTATGGCTCATTAAAAGAGAGGGGCAAAATGACATCTTATTTCTATTGTTATCTTAGTTTTCTATTTTCCGCCTTGTCTGTGTGTGACAGCATGCAAAGAGAAATGCACTGTGCATGCTGCACTAGCTGCAGACAGGGACACTAGTTTATAATTCAAATCTTGCGTGCAAAAACTATCAAAGAAAAACGTATGAAATTTGGCATGGTGATCACTTAGATGGTGAGGATGATGAGACTATGATGAATTATATTCACTGGCTCCTCTCATTAAAAGGTAAGTATGATTGTAGGCGGGTGGGACTGGGACAGGAGGTCCTTGTCAGCCATACGGCTGTAGCAACTCTCTATCCACAGCAACAAAATGAAAAAAAAATCACATGGTAGCTTAAATGATTTAGGCTGCAGAAATATTATTGTCCTTGGTTTCATAAGTAAAAGAAATTCAATTTGAGAACTATTTGTACTTTCTACTTTTGACTTCAAAATTGCGTGCATAGGCGCTTGCATGCATACATGCACGGGCGCATATTCTCTTTTTTCCAAACTTGTAGCATATAATATATCAAAGGCTGTAATACGAAATAATACGAAATAAAAAACACAACGTTATCAAGGAAAAATAGTAGAGACTGTGCCTTATCATAGATCTCTTCACCCTTACAAACCTTATATGGTATTGGCTGATGCAAAGGACATCATTATTGAACAGCCAGACATTCAACTTTATGACAACATTTAGTTCTTCTGGAATGTCACTGCTTTGTGCAAGAAATCAGGCTTTCGTCGTTTCAGTAGCAGATCTATTGTTTGGACCATTGTGTTAAAACTAGACTTACATATGATCAACAAGAGAAGTTCTTGATAAGTGTAAAATCACTTTGGTGAGGAAACACATTTGCGTTAACATTAACCTGAATGCCTATTGGACAATGCCAGCGACCCAATAGGAACAACAACTCAAAACAATACACGTATAAAAGAAAAAACCGTCAAAACCTTGCAGCAAAAATCAAGAGGTCATGAGACAGATGTCAAATAAACCTACTGGGAACAAAGAGTGGAAGGCTGCGGTCGTTGCGGATATTGCCACATTCCTTTTTAACCACGACTTCTCAAAGTAGTGTGAAGTAAATAGGTCAGATTCAAACGGTTCCCTCCTCCGCACACATTGTGATGGCCTTTCCATCAGTTCTTAAACTGCATTGTTTGGCTTGTCCGATGACGGCCTTCAACCTTGAGGGATTTTAGACGGGCTGGTCACTCTTTCACTAAGAGCATATCCTTCTTCCAGCATTCATAATATAAAGGAAATGCTGACATATTAAGGCTATATCATCGCCCCGGCATAGCATTAGAGTGGAACATGAAAAACAGGGGCAGATACAGGATTTTGGAAGGGGGTTTCCGCGTATATATATATATATATATAGGCTAAGTACTAACATGTCACGCATTTCACTGCACGCTGGTAACATTTATTACTCTTTGTCAAGGTTAAGTCCCGACTGAAATGGGGCGGGGGGGGGGGGGTGGTGGTGGGGGGCAGGACCCCATGGACACCCGCTCCCTCATTTGGGTCCACTTTTGAATATCCCTTAAGTTCGACACTAAATTAAAGCCAATGGTCTATTTTGCAAAACATGAAATACCGACTTATACACACAAAGGATTAATCAATAATGACAGAATAACTCCATATTGTTTCACAACACGGAATACTGGCTAGACACCTAGCCGAGGAATGATGTAACATTGTTAGAATGTTCTGTCACATTACATCTTTGGGCGAATCCCCTGGTAGGCATGCAATGTTATAACAATGTAATAGCATTCTGTTTAGTTTACTTTTGCACTTGTTACGTTATTTTTATGTCACCTGCTAGAACCGAACATTGTGCTGTTGCACCGTACCATTATTCTAACATTCTGGTCATACAAAGATGACGTTATAACATTCTGTGTTGGTCAGGTCAGAGCATTACTTGAATGTAATGTTATTGTAACACTCTATTTTGGTAAGTCTCAACCCTACAAAAAATCACATAACTGTTATGTAAAAAAATAGCAAGTACCAGAATGACCAAAGGAATATGGCCACAGAATGTGCCCGTTACATTGCTGCTCGCATGGGTAATGATTCCCCCTGAACTGTTGTCTATTAGACTGACTGCTTTGCACGCCAGGATGGTAATATTAATGCTGCTGGTATTGGAGATTGGCCAATCGAGTGTAAACATCCTCCTCAAGTTACAATTGCCTTGATAAGTGATATACAGCAATCCATTAGACATCTAAGTGGGTAGTGGAAACATTATAGCAATGAGGAGCAAAGAAGTGTTGTGGCAAGCTAATGCAATTTCTACTGTTTTTACCTGCAAATAAAGCAGCCTCAGCCTAATATTAAAAACTCACATGCACACAAACAACACATGTGCAGACACACACATGTACATAGATGTGCATCCATACACAAGGATAGATAGATTTATGATTATATAGAATATTTGTATATTTCTTAATATCCTTATCTTTGTATATATATATATATATATATAAATATTATACACATTCAAAGATTTAATTTCATAAAAGGTTTGTATGAGAATGTATATATATATGGCTTTTCATAAACATATCTAAATGTGTGTGTTAATTGAACATTACGCAAGGATTAATGTGTGACCACAGCTGCCTCATCCTATAGTACAGGAGTGCATACCTGGGTTAAAGTGTCAGCATATATGTACCAAGAGGAGGGTCTGGGTTAGAGGTGGGGGGGGGGGGGGGGGACGGGTCTAAAGGCTTCTAATCCCCCCACCCTCTTTTGGTGGATATTAAAACTTGAACAAGAGGGTAAATAGTCACCCACACGTGCTAGTACGCAATTTTTTTGTACTTATCCAGGCAAGCAGCGACGTCATGGAGACATTTTATGACCATACTTTTCGGTCAGTCTGAATCTTTGTGTAACAAATCCTTTATTTTAGGATTCCTAAAGACGTTGTTATAATATCATTGTGTCTCAGTGAGGTTAAGGATTGACACCTGTGGTCGGGCAGCAATTTGTGGTACTTTGGACTTTTGCATTTTTCTTAAAGTATATCTCCATATACACAGGTGTAATATATATAGTTCAAATGCCTAGTATGTGGTCTATCTAAAGATATAGATTATATGTAAGAGGGCAATGATGTTTTTAATATATGGTTGCTCAAATGGAAAGTTGATTTTTTCACTTGTATTTTTTGAACAAAGATTTCTCAGCAACCATTAGAGATAGATCTTTGAAATTTTAAATACTTGTTTGAAACATTCTACTGACGGGAAGCGTGTCTCAAAATTGTTATATCTTGTTTAAGTCTTTTTTAAGAAAATATAATTTAAAAAATAGTAATAATACACATTGAAGTTACCCATTTTTTGCCATAAAATAAAAAATAAACCCTACATAAAAAATCTGAGACATGCTTCCCTGCATTGGAAAGTTATTGACAAGTCTGAAAAAGATTGGACATGTTATGGGTTTAGTTATTGAGAAATCCTTGTTCAAAAAAAAAAGTGGGAAAATAGGCTTTAAAATCACAGTTTTTCACATTCTCATCAGAATTTCTAATAACTAATATCACCAAATAGAGAAAATTCAGACCTTTCAAATGGTGTATATGATATTGCTAAATTAGGTAGCGAGGTACACACCAAAACGTAAATCAGGCCCCAACCACTGGTGTCAATCCTTAAGTTATCTTGCTTGTGCAGATTGTATTATAATGTCAATTGTACATGAAAGAATGTAAAAAGAATGATAAAAAGGTACCACAATGTTAGGTTCTAAAGCTTACTTGGGTAGCTTATATGCAGACCCCCTGCACAAAGTTAGATCCGCCCCTGTTGAAGGGGAAAATGGAATAAGGGGTCCAGCCAAGTTGCAATGTAACAAAAATGTTCTACAACCATGCTTTTTAGTTGGTCTGTTACTTACTAAGATGGCACATAACAGTAATGTTATTGATGATGAGGTTGAATCCTCACCAAATCAGAATGTTATTACGACATTATTTTTGGTGAGGTTAGGTCTAAGGAGGAAACCAAACCAGAATGTTATGAGAACATTCTGTTAAGGTTGAAGAACGTGACCAGAATGTTATACATGTAATAACATCACAGTGCAATGTCACAGCCGTACATTGCAGCAATGTTATTGGGATCCATCAAAATAAAATAACAAGAACAATACAGAACCAAACAGAACGTTGCTGCAACATTATCAAAATGTCACATGCCTGGCTGGGTGGGTCCAGCCAACAGCTATCCATACCTCGCGGACATCATTATGACTGTCAGTACCAGGGTCCCCGGAGAACCTGCATGCACACCTTAGGTTTCTGTAAGCAGAAACTGTTACTGACAGGCAAGGGAAAAGTAGGTGACGTTATTAAAGGTTTTTAGGGAGAAGCTAGATTGGAAGTGTAGAGTATGAGAACAGTATGAGAACAGAATATGAATCTCTTCTCGTGGACTATTTTCATGACATGGAGAGGAGTCTGATTGCAGAGCGGTCAAAAAGACAAGCGGGCACCAAGTGACTGGCCATCAATGACAGAATGGCCAGTAAAGTCATTAGGCAATTTATCTGGCGATTTTACAGGTGGTTAGACCAATGCTCCTATCACTGGTCGCCATGTCCCCCAGTCTGGGCTCCATACTTAAGCCTGGTCCCCACTTGGGCGACCAGATTTCCTTGGTCGGTGGACAACTAAGGTTGTTAGTAGCCCTGCGACCAAGGAGACACTGGTGCCGTAATGTCTGGCGACTAAACCACTAATCGCCCTGGGTTTAGGGCAAAATATTTGACATGTTTAATATTTTTCCATAGTCACAGGCCACTAGTTAGTCTTCGGACGACGTACTAAAGTGTCCTCTAGTTGCCTGGTGATTAACTACCAGAGCGTACCAACGTGGCGATTAACTTAGATTTTTCACCAGCGTCTAATTAGTCGCCCGAAGACATACAAATGTGTTAGTCATTGGGTGACTAGTTGCCGTCGTTGGTCACCCAAGTGGGGACGCGGCATAAAATGCTTCTGTTGGCAGAGAATGGTGGCTGGGAGATTGGTATACACCGATTATGCCACCATACATGATGCCCATCACTTGTGATATCACCTGGTGGTTATGGGGCTCAAATGTATTGTAACTGATGATGTTTTTACAACGTCAATATGATGTCCAACAATATTGAGCTGTATGTAAGATATTCAACTTAAAGTAAAAGTTAATTAAGAGCTCACTCTTTCCTCCTAGGAAAAACCACCATCACTACCTCCTTGTGATGACTAGACACATTTATTGTCTGAGTAATGGCTGTCCACACACAGAGTTTACTGTGTCATCACTGAACAGCTCAGGGGTAAACAGTCACAGTGAGCTGCTCAAAACAATGTAAAACACAGGCATGTCTGTCTCCAATAGTTCAGATAATCCCCTGTGCCCCACCGCAGAACGAGTCTCGCTGTAGCGAGGACATGCACCAACAACATGAGTTGTCAGTGTGCTCTAGCAACAACTAAGTTGCTGTTTTTTCTTTGATAATCATGGCGATCAAAAGTTTTGAAAAACATAGCTCTAGATCTTATATTCATGCAATTTTTCGGACCATTGTGGCACATGGCATTAGGAAATGGTGAAACAAGTCATTGTCTCACACCAAGTTCTGAAAATAGATATTTGGATCTAAACTTTTTGCACAACAGTGCATGGTTTGGCAAAACCATTGTTTTTTGTCCAACTTTGAGACTGGCTACTCTATATTATAATGGCATGTAATGGTGACTTTCGACAACCATGCTTTTGGGGCCGGAGAGACTGTTCCTCACTATAATGTCATACAAGAGTATTCCTTATGCGCATTTTCAGAAATCAACCAATTCCGGGGAGCCTTCCATTTAGTGCATGCACATATTGTACCCATTTTCAGACTACCTCACCATGTTTTTGCTAAGATTGATTTTAACTCTTGTGTCATGTTCCAGTTACCTAACATCGGACTTAAAATCCAAACCCGAATGAAACCACGGGCATGAAACAGAAAGTCGCTGCAATGTTATAATAACGTCAAATGCTTGGCTGCCCAAACCCAGTAGGCGGGGTGCCCCGGTCCAGAATTGCCCTTATTGGATGTCATACTGTTAATAGGGACACATCTAATCAGTGGAGGGGTCTAATTGGAGCTGGTACCCGAGAGGCAGCCACAGCAGGCTGGGAACCAGCCAAGCCCATATCTCTATGCAAACTGGGAGCATGCGCACTGAAGACCCGTATGTACTAGGACATTTTTACATAGTCGGCCGACGGATTGGTGCTGGAGTTGACTGATTCTACCAAAAGAAATCAGCTGATCTTAGCACCAATTCAGATTAGACATACGCATTTCAATATGGTATACTGATAGGCAATCATAGTCGTTGCCCAGCCAGCCTACAACATAGCAGGAACGTTCTGCAACCATATATACTCTTTTTAGTCAGTCTGTTACTTACTAAGCTGATACATTACATTATTGATGGGGAGGTTAAAACCTCACCAAATCAGAACATCATTATAACATTATTTTTTGGTGAGGTTAGGACAAAACCAAAACCCAAAACAGTTATGAGAACACTCTGTTTAGCTTGAAGAACTTACCCAGAATATTACAACAGTGCAACGTCACAACAGTGTGTTGCAGCAACATTATTGGATGCCATCAAAATGATGTAACAAGAACTAATCTAGAACTAAACAGCACATCGTTACAACATTATAATAATGTCGCATGTTTGGCTGGGTGGCCATGTAAACTGTGCAGAAGGCGCCTAGTGTGCACGGGGCTTGAGCCTCTCTGAACCAATCAGCGTAAACCGAATAAGGCCAAGTGGATTAGGCCGATAACCAGCAGGAGGTATAGGGATAGTGCCAAGTACCAGAGAGACCTGCCGGGGAACAGCGGACTTAATAATGGCAGACAGTAACAGGTCTACGTTAATGGGCGCATTTATACGGTTTTGCGCACATTTTGTGTACATCCAGTAATTTTATTACCCTAAGCAGTTAAGCTGCGGCCTGTTTCATAAGAAATTAGCATGGACTGAACGGAAGTTTTCATTTCATAAGCAAAGACAGGTATTCTTTGGTTGTGGATAGCTGTATGTGTTGGGTTCCTCGAGGGATCTTTTAGTTTAAACTAAGGGAGATTTTAGGGACCCTAGGGGCGGCATTAGGCCTGTGAAGGAGGTTTTGAAGGCATTTTACACAGGTTTTCTTTATGAAACTCATTCGATTCAAACTTCGGCTACAGTTCCGTTAGAGACATAAGAATCTCCATATCAGCGAACGATTTTATGAGACAGGCTGCTGCACCTTATGCCCTGCATACTTGATTATAAATTGAATTCATACCTTAATGTTTAAATTCTAATGTTTAAATTATATGTAAAAAATAAAACTGTGACAATATAGAGTGGAAGAACATAATCGAGCACAAAGTCAACTTTAAATGTTTTTCACGACAACAGCACTGATGTACGTTCAATCTATGAAACAAAACTAGCATGGAAATTAGTATTTTAACATGATTAATGAGAGACCAAACAACCATATCCAATTGCCTTATCTTACAATGGCCGTAATTAAATACGTCAGGCGCCATTTGAGTCCCATTCATCAAACCCCGACAACAAATACATGTTTGGGCCGGAAATTTGTTTAAACGAAAAACCATGAAATCAGCAAATTGGTTACTGAGTGAGACTAATATCTAGTAATGCATGTATTTGCACACACAAGTGTAACATTTTCTCCTCTTTGCCTAGTTTAGGGGTCCACCGAAAGGAGGGGGTCAGGACCCCATGGACACCCCCTCTGGATCCGCCCCTGTGGGTGTATGTATGCATAGCCTGTGTGCATGCATACATGTATGCATGTATATACGTATACATGTTTCCTTTACTTATTTATACATTTATGTACATTCAACACGAGCGTGTGCGTGTTATCATACTCTTTTAGCTTGAATACGTTAGCTTCTAAGGTGTGTATGTGTGAGTGTGCATATTTATAATGAATGAGTTTATACCTTTGATCATCAAGATATGTGTGTATCTATGTGTGTGTTTTTATGTGTGTGTGCTTGGAAATCTGTAAGTATGTTTCACAGCAAACTGAAGACACATTAATGTGCTAATTAAAATGAATCTTAGAAAATATTATTAAGATATAAATAAAAATGATAAAACTATTAATATGCGTCAACATCTTTAGATAATTCCAACCTGGCATCGTTCGCCGAAATTAAGCGGCCCAGTCCTCAAGACAAGCGGCCAAAGTAATCTCTTTAGATTCCGTCTACCTGCAGGCTGCCTGCAGGGCTTATTTTTAGCTGTATCAGGGCAGACCCCGGTAATATAACATCATTAATCAGCCAGTCTCAGCCGGGTATTCCAGCTTAAACGGGACTGAAGAGGACTAGTGGAGGCAGTCTGGTATAGACTTGATCTCCTTGATGAGGGTCGGGGATTTAGGCAGTGTGGCTCGGAGCAGTCGGCTGTGGTCAGTCGCCTGTCTCAGAACATGTTCCTCCTGAATGGTGAATTTTGATCACATACAGTGTGTTATTTTAAATTTCCCAGAATGATCCCGGCTCCCCTCCTAAGGTTTCTGTTTGTGCCACTACTACAACACAACCAGACAGGGTATGAGTCTCCTTTCCACGGACTCTTCTAATACCTTTATTTGAATGGGCCCACCGCTTCTGCTCCAACTATGCATGCTCAGAGAGACTCCAAAGGGCCTGACCCCTTCAGCCCTGGGGAGAGACCTGGGGGGCTGTGCTGCGAGAAGCTGTGACACCCACCTAGGATGGAATACCAACTCATCTGTACAATGGAAGCAATGTCATAATAAAAGGAACTGAACCTGGACCTGAGCTAATAATTCCTACAATCATATCACAAGCCTGTATTCCACATACCGATTTTGATACAGGCAGTTTTGTATTTGATTGATTTTCTCTGAGAATATGGAAACCTTACATTATAATATTTATACTGCTTGAAAGAAAAATATCAAATCTCATTTTCATTATATATAATGTATCTATATTTAACATTCATTAACCGTACGACTGGTGTATATAGGAATAAATGGATGGAGGCAGGAGTTGGCGAATAAAATTTATTAATTAAAATGGATTTAATGAGATAATAAAATAGTGATGTAATTAAAGTTAAATGAAATTTAAATATGTAAAAGTTAATGTAAGAGATTGAGTGATAATGATAATATAGGTGATATAAAAGATAATTAAAATAGATAAGAAGGTGCGGGTGGGCGGGAAGTGGAAAGTTGTGGAGTGGTTGAGGGCTTGTGGGCGACTGACGGCTATGCCCCGGTAGAGTGGGGGAATAGGTGTGGGTGAGTCCACCCATTGAGGGGTGAGAGGTAGGGTAACTGGAGGGTGTTGTAATTATGTCTGAATTCCACCAGTCGGCGCCAATGACCACCAATGCTACAAGTATGAGCATGAGCACCCCATTAACCGTACAACTGGTGTATATAGGAATAAATGGATGGAGGCAGGAGTTGGCAAATAAAATTTATTAATTAAAATGGATTTAATGAGATAATAAAATAGTGATGTAATTAAAGTTAAATGAAATTTAAATATATAAAAGTTAATGTAATAGATTGAGTGATAATAATAATATAGCCAAACTCCGCCAGGGATGATTTTGGAAAAGGGGTTTGTGGTGGGTGGGCACCTTTTAAGTAACTTCTATGTAGTTTTTGCGATTGAATTTGCTTGTGTCATATTGACTTGGTAGTCTTTGTTTGTCTCTATATATGTTCGGTGCGCCGATGACCGCCAGCCCCCGTGGCGCTGGACCTGTAATTCGGAGCATCCCGCCCGGAAAGCCGTGGTTGCCGCGGCCTTCTGGATGCTGTGCAGGGAGCGGACCCGTGGGTCCTGGCCCATGTCTCTCAATGCCCTGGCCCACACTGTCCTTATGTGAGATGGTGGTATAGGGGTCAGCGTTGCGGGGAACACCAGCAATGGGGCATGCTGTGGCTGTTGGCGGCCATCCCTGAGCAGCCTGGAGAATATGGCTACGGGGCAGAGCTCTTTGTCGGTGGCGGGCATGAGCGTCACCTCCCTGCGCTGGTTGTAGCGCTGTAAGTTTTTTGCCCACTTTTGCACCACTGTGACCCTGTCTGTAATCCTGACATTGCCCCTGGTTATGTGCCTTAGGGGGTCGAAGGCACGCGCGGACGGGGGGGGGCCACCTCCGACTGCCTCATCGCTCCCAAATATAGGAGGAGGAAAGCCGCCTTCATGGCCGTCCCATATGCGTCCGGCGGGAGGCCTGTGAGCACCTTGTTGATCACATGCGTGGGGACGGGGGGCTTTATCTGTGACGTGTACGTTTTGTCCCTGCTGATAGCGTCCAACGCCATCCTCACGCGGGTGCTGTCCATGCCCTCGGTTGATGCGTTCACCAACTGCGCGTGCACGCGCAGGTGTGATAGCTTGTTCTTCACGGTTGGGGGGGCGTTCCCCTGCGAGATGGCCCACTCGATCCACATGCACACCGCCTCCGGCCCCGGGGCCATGGAATCGATCCCGAACCATATGCAGAAGGCCACGAACTCGCAGACTGCTGCATCGTGGTTTGCCCAGGTTCCCGGTGCTCGTGCCTGCGTCTGCCGCACCTCCGCGCTGGCGGCCAACCAATTGTACGCCCGATCTGGATAACAGGGGAGGGGAGACAACGTCAAAGAACTGAGTGCAGGGGTCAATCATGTGAAGTGACATGTCTTGTACATAAGATTCGACTAGGTCTTTATAGGATGGAGTTAAGTGGGCTCTACTAAGTGCATCTGCTACACTATTGTCTACTCCAGCTATGTGTGCGAATGTAAACTGGACCCCAAGAACGGCCTGCACCATCCAGCACGCCCTGGCACATTCCGCCAGGATCTCATTGCGGGGGCGGCCTGCCTGGATGGCCTGGACGGTGGGGAGGTTGTCACACTGTACCAAAACGTGGGTCCCCCTGTCGGCCTCCCCCAGGAGAGTATGGAGGGCTATGACAAGATTGGCCGCCTCCAACTCGGTGATATTTGCAGCTGGGTCTCCGATGGGGGCAACCATGCCGCCATATGCCCTGCTACCATCTGTGGCTCCGATGCCCGATGGGCATGCGTCCACCTGTATTGTTTTGGCTACCTCCGGCCGTGGGATGAGGCCGACCCCGTTCCAGCCCGCGGCAAAATCGCGAAACCAGCTGAGGTCGGCCCTCATCTCCGCGGTGACCGGGATGTATCCCCCGTCCGGGACTCCCCGCAGGGCCCTTAACAACCTTCCAATAAAGACCGGGGGGATGCATTTGCCTATGTGCACCAGTTTGCCAATCAGTGATTGCAACCCCCTCTTATTTATGCGGTGAAAGGCCCTGCAGCCTTCCACCTCAGCCAAGGCCTCCTGTAGTTTGTCGGGGGGAATTGTGATGGTCATGGTATTTGAACAGATATCAATGCCAAGCCAGCGTACCTTATTTGTCGGTTCCTGCAGCTTGTCAGTGGCCTCGGGCAGTCCCAACTCCCGTAGCAGTTGCCGTACCCGCGCGTACTGTTCCACAGCATCCCGCCTGTCCTTCATGACCACGATGATGTCGTCTAGGTACATTGTCGCGCGTATCCCCTCGTCGCGGAGTATCCTGACAATAAAATTAGCAATACATTGCATAAACACTGATGAAGCACGCGCACCAAAGGGCATTGATACATCGACATAATATGCCCCTTTCCATTCGAGACACAGTAGGGGCCAGTCCATGGGGTCAGATCTAAAATTTTTATACCCCCGAGCGACGTCTACCGTAAACATATAGGCCCCGCATCCGACCTGCTGTAACTCGGTGACAAAGCCCTCCACGGTGGGTAGTGCACGGTCCCACTGCTCCCCCGTATTACTGTTCTTGAGTATATAAGCGTTTACCGACGTATCGTTTGGGTAAGTAAGATCTGTTATCACCCTCCTTTTAGTTGATTCCCTCTTGGCGCGGGACATTATGGGGGACACGTGTGCCCATGGGTTGAAGGGCGGTATGACGAAAGGGCCCACCGTGGCACCAAGTCTAACCTCAAGGTCGAGATACGCTTCGATCTTATCGGGGAAATTTATGGCGCTGGGGTGGTTAGGGGTCCCTATGGTGTTTGAGACTGGACCCATGTACCCCATTGGGAAACCATATTTTAGATAACCCACCAATTCTCTTTCCTGTTCATCATTGCACATGTAGCCCTCCCATGCCTGCAAGTTAAGGTTGCTGGGGACCGGGACCCTGGCGCCGAGGCAATTAGGGAGACCTGTGTCCCGGACTACATTGTAGATACGTTTTAAGTCCTGGGCCTCAGGGGAACCTGCGGCTGTGTCAATTTTCATTTCTGGCCAAAACTGCCCCCTGTGTGCCCTGATTGCACCAGGGGTCGAGTCGACCTGGTGTTCTTTTACATTTTTCTCACAAACATTACGAATATCAGTAAAGTCAATAGAGGGGTTGCCTACTACCTGTCGGTGGTTGCTGTCGGTGGCGCCTTCCCGTTGGCGAGTGCGTTCCACTTGTCCGCCTAGCTGCGTGTTGGTCACGCGAGGTGGCGGCACCGGTGGGTCCGGTTTGGCGCGGCGTGTAGCGCCGCTGGGTTGTTGCTGTGGGGGGGGGTCTGGGTGCAGTGACGTTGGATTGGCCTGACCCAGCGCCGTCGTCCGGTCTGCTGGCCGTGTCCGCTGCACCTGTACAAGTAGACACCTGAGGGGCAGATCGTGGTATTGAGCGATTAATGACATGAGATATCACATTTGAGTGGGGGCCTTCAGCCTCTGCCCGTTTGCTGGAGGCCGCCTCACGTTTTTTGTGGGAGGGTGAATGGCTACGGTAGCACCGGTGTCCGTAGCCAGACGGACACAGTCGGATATTCCATGTGTGGGGATGTGTCGCCCTGTCTGCGTGAGGCAGTACGAACACACGTGTGCGAACCTGCTGTTGCCGCTCGCATGCGATTTGGCCTGTGAGCAGCCGGCTTTGGAGTCGAAATCACGGCACGGGATGTCCCTGTCATGCTTCTCTGCCGGGTGTTGGGTGTTGCCCCCATGACCCCGGCTGCCCATAACCGCGTACCTCAAGCGCCCCAACTGAATGGCGTTCTTATCATCCCAGGATAGGGCTCCCCTTTCCACCTCATCGAATACCATGTTTGTCCACCTGCGTGTGGTTGGCCAGTCACGGGCCATGACATCTTCAGTAATATGCTGCATGTGCTCAATGTGGGCCCACATTAGATGTTCCTGCTCCGCCCTGGGGTCCCTCAACATTTGCAAATAGCTAGACATATATTCGGTAAAAGTCATTGTGTCCCTGGCCTCTAATTTCTTCTTTAAAGTGTTCAACCTGGGACACTCGAGGTACATGTAGGGCTTGGGGGCAAGCCTTTTAATAAAGGGGTCTGAAGCAAACACCTTACCTGAGTCATGCCTGTCGAGGACGAACTCTTCCCGTCGCAGCTGTTGGTTTATGTAGTCGTCGTATCCCGGGCCCCGCATGTCGGCGGCAGACAGAATGTAGGTGCCGGCGCCACGTGATCCATGGGTCATCGGGGGAACAGCACGCCGGCCCCGCCGAGAAACGGGGTCAGTGCGTGGGGGTGATTCGTCAATTACCCTTGGCTGACCGGCTGGATTATTGCCGCCAATGAATGTCATTATGGACTTGAATTGCTGCGCCATACCTTGTACCGACCTCTCGACGGCGGCCATTCGCTCCTCCGCCACTGCGGAGTGCCGGCTTGACCTCGAGCCGGACCGGAGGGAATGGTCCACGTCCATTTCCGAGTCGTAATTGGTGCAGGTTTCGGTCCATTTTTTGCTGTTAAAAACTACCTCGTCGTCGGAGTCTGGCTGGTTCCACAAGTAACCTTGGTCCCTAGCCTCTAAAGCCGCCTTCATACCTCTAGTCAAAACCATTCCGCTATAGTGGGCCTGAGTGTGAGCCTCACATAAGTGGAAAGTTGTGGAGTGGTTGAGGGCTTGTGGGCAACTGACGGCTATGCCCCGGTAGAGTGGGGGAATAGGTGTGGGTGAGTCCGATCAGGGGTGAGAGGTAGGGTAACTGGAGGGTGTTGTAATTATGTCTGAATTCCACCAGTCGGCGCCAATGACCACCAATGCTACAAGTATGAGCATGGGCACCCAATTCCTATTCGGATTTCGAAAATCATCATTTTGAATATATGTTTTAAACTCACATTTGTATCTTTCCCTGTCCAATGAATATACAACATGTACGCAAAACCAATGATCTTGTGATGGGAAATGGGGTTTTAGTTTCTTTTCCATTTTCTGGGTCAGTCTCTAGCTGTGTTGCAACCAATCGCTGTGGTACAAGCGAACAGATTAGACAGTCAGCACAAGCTCTCGCTTGAATTCCGGGCTAGGGCAGATATGCAGACCAGGTACAGGCAGTCGGGCTAGGGGCTATGAGTCACAGAGTCATGCCTCATGCACAAGTGTGGACGGAACTCTGGATAGCTCTGGGGTGTGACTGGCACAGGTTCTCTAGCTCCAGGTAAAGATGAGGGGGCTGGGCGCCTGCGCCTTCTCATTCACAGTGAAGGAAGCACTGCTAGGTTTCTTGCTATTGTGCTACTGACTATTCAGGGCCCTAAGCTGCTGGATGATTGTCGGGTCATGCCCCTGAGTTTCCATTCTCGCGCCTTATACTGCCTATTTTCTCCTAAGTCTGTTACCCCTAGCTTGGTCCTAATTCAGCTATTTGTGCCTCATGCGCCATAGTCCTTAATCTTATAAGTCAAGAGGTGGTTCGTTCCTGGAAGAGAGAGATGTGAACACAGTGAGTACCTTAAAGCAACTGTTTATTTCATGATACTCCATGCTTTATATGGCATTAAGTGGCTTCCTAATGGTCAGTTACAATCATGAGACCTTGTTGACCCTTACAGATTTGTGCTTTCATTCTCAATTTCATACCGACATTTTATTTCATTCCCACAAGTCAATTCCCTATACATCTTTTTCATTAAGTTGGCGCCCCTTGGTGATTTCAAATTGAAACACTCTTTTAGGGATTTCCTATAGTTAAGGTATAGGAAGTAAAGTGACCTTGTTACCAAAAGCCCCAAAAGTGGACAGACTGGGCCGGGGCACTGCGCAGGTTCGTGGGGAAAGGTGTATACCATTCAACAATTCAATCATAGGAATTAATTCTACATCTTTTACCAATAATAATGACCGACTCCTAGCCTTTTCAATGTTGTGCCTATAATCATGGAGTGGTCTACAATTATTGAATAACAAACGACATAGTATAACGTTTTTATGCATATTACCAAATTTCTGTGTTGCTATGTTTTCCTAAACATGAATGGTCCACAGTGGTTATTTTCATGGTGTCCCTTTTCCTACCCTACTCCTACGCCCGCCATTTGGACCACAAACTAGGTGTGGTCATATGACATTGTCCTGTCAGATCTGTAATTCTATGTTTCACCTTCCTACATGTACAGGCTCCAATGTCTCTTACACGCAGTGTCATGTTTGTTTTTCAGAGTGTTACAAACCTATCTTCTGCGAAACAAACCCTGGCAAAAAAAGTAATACAACTCCTCGTATATGACAAGTTGTGTTTTTCTGTAAATTGCATGAGGCAGAGATGACGTTTTGTTATGTTGAGTGGTACATATGGTATTTACTGGACAAAAATATTGTCGTGACATACAGCTGGTGACACCTTGAAGGCTGTCGGCTTTTGTGGAGGCGAATTGGATAAAGTACAACCACAATAGGATATAGACAGTCTTCCAGCCAAGCACGCAACGTTATTGTGATGTTGCAGCAACATTCTGTTCTATTCTGTTCTCGTTCTTGTTATTCTATTTTGATGGCTACAAATATACTGCTGTGTCGTCACACTGCAATGTTATTGCAACATTCTGGTTATTTTTTCCAAACTAAAACTGGATGTTTTCGTTGAGTCCATGTTTCTACGTATGTTGAAATTCGCTACCATGATAATCCAATGCCTGTTTTCAACAACATTTAAGTTTACCATTAAATATCTTCATAGATGCTTCCAGGCTTCCACAAAGAAAGCTGCATAACAAAAAATTAATTAAAGCAATTTGCTTGACATATTACGCTTAAAATTTGTAAAATGCAACTCTTTATTTTGTCATATTTCCTAAAGTAACCAATGTTAACGGCCGTAAACCAAACCTACAATGTCCAATCCTATTTTGCCCTGAAATACAGCATTTTTATTGACTGGCAAACTTGCTAATCTGTCAATTGGTAAAATCTAAGAAATCATTTTGTTTTATCAGTATTTGGGGAAATAGGAAAATACCATTTTTGGTTTTTTCAGTAAACCTAACTCTAGGAGACAAGGATGGCTTATACTGTAATTTTGTCCAACCATCGTCCAACACTGGGATACACCCAGTGTAGGATGGGCTTACTGATATTTACTTCGCAGCTAGATAAATATAGAGTTGATTAAATAACACCGAAATAACAGGTGATTGGTTTGGACATTAATAGATGGGAATATTTATTTTTATCCCTTCTAATTACATCAACTATAAAAACTTAAAATCTGCTGTGATGTGATGTGTGTGGTGGTTGGAATGCAAATGAATGACCGTTATGCATTTCCGATTTATATAGTGAGGGTACAACAAATCACCGTAGCGATGGAAAGGGGGGCGATAACGTCACACCTCTCCAAAATTAAATAATTTGATATAGGTATCGCTATACAAATTAAATACCTTCATTTTATAAGGAACTGCTAAATGACTTCACAGTAAGTTTCAGTAGTAATATGATTTACTATTGAAGTGAAGCACCTTTTGGGCAAAACCTTTACCAATGACATCAATCTTGCATTCTTCTCGATATGACGAGACTAGATGACAGCATCACTTATCTAAACCCTTCCTATCTAATATACCTTTGGGGGATGCAGGTTAAACGGGAAAGAGTTGAATGCATAACTTAGACAGGGAGGGTGATAGGACCAAATTGTTGTCACCATTGGGTCGGGGGGGGGGGGGGTTGATACAAGAAAGATTGTGTTTTTTTTTGCATCATCATGTTCATACATTTTCTTCCGGGTACATGACAGATGCCATGCAGAAGATGGATGTGGTATGAATTACATGAGGATCTAACCTAACAGTCCACTTACAACCAGTAGAATAATCAGTTGACGATCCTAACTTTGGGTTTCAGCTTAAACAACAGGCTGATTATATAATAACTTCTTAAATTTACCTTTTGTTCAATGTTGCCCTCTGTTGCTCGCTGGTCAACTGATCCCACACATTCAATCCCTTTCCAAAAGGCCTTTCTTAGGTCTCAAATCTCCTGTCTCAAATTACAAATTCAATTTCCTCTCTCTTTCTAAACCTGTGGGTAGTTATTGTGTATATAGTTTCAAAGCCATCATACTCTGTCTTTTCATAACGCAATTTGTGTGATACCTCCCTCTTATTGACAATGTTGAAAACTTTAGAGACAGTCTAGCAGTTCCGTATCTTCAAGTCGATGCGTTTTGTTATCTACTATTTGATATCTTTATCCTGAGAACTGTCTTATCAATTTATTCTGTCAGAAGGGCTACTGTCCATCATGAAATCTATATGATCTGTCATTGGAAAAAGTGTTGGCTTGTAAATCATGTTAAGTTTGCATTGTCATTGCTGGAAAAATATCAAATCTTACCCAAATGGTGTTTCCTGATACTCGTGATTATACTTATTATCTACCAAACTAGTTTTGTCATTACTGATACACCCAAAAAATAACATTGTAACGCATTCTCTGAAGAACTGCCATAATAACTTTTCCATATTCCACACATGCTTTAATTGTGTCTTTAGCATCCAGGCCCCTGCATGGTCACTCTTCCTAATTCAAATTCTTTGCTATACTTATAACCATGACTCACTCTTCAGCTTAATGGGAATACCTTATGGAGGTCCCATCCCCACCCTCCAGGCCTCAGTCCCTCAGGCTATCTAATCAGTAGGCTGGGAGCTTATCCCCTACATTACACATTAATCTACCTGCAGAAAGGCTTCACCTGCAGAAAATAGTTATTTTCCATTAGAGATTGCTATCTTTGTCGGTCTACACTGTAAGTGCCGGGACCCTGGGAGCGGATTACTGGAGGGCCTCAAGGCCAAATGGAGTAAGAAGTATGTTCCCCTTCATCATTATAGTATCTGGATATTTCCTGGGATCATAGATTAAAACTGAGGCCTGTTTCAGGATAACATCTGCTAATTTCTCATATGTCATGCTTTACTTAAAATTTTCTGGCAGGGGTTTTGAAAAGGAGTTTCTAGAATAATATCATTCATAAACGTAAAGTACAAGATCCTTCAAGGAACCAAACTCCTGTAGTTAGCAATAGCAATTTTTGGTCTGTATTAGTGGTCTATTGGAGAAAGCACCTCAGACCTCATGATTAGCTCATGATTTGTCTCAGTAAACCAACTTCCCTCAATGAACCACATTTATTTGACAATGATGCATTGCATCATAATAGTGATACATAGGGAGTAGCACCTCTTGTTTTTAACACTTGCCTGTCAAAACCAGTGATTCTTGTGGCTCCCAACAATGTTGCTGTGACATAATGCTGTGACGTCAATGTTCTCGTGGCATTCTTCATCTAAACTGAATGCCATCATAACAATACGTTTTGGTTGGTTCTCAACAACACAAAATAGGCCTATAACTTTCATAAAAATGCTCTTACATGATGAGGGCTCAATCCCACTATCACATAATATTTTGTTATGTGCCAATTGTTTTATTTATTTAATCACCCCCGCTGCGCAGCGGCCCACAGCCCGTCAGGGCCGTGGGTGGGGTGGTTATGCCGTAGTCACTTTCCATAGTTGATTACGACACTCTGCCGCCAATCGACGATGTAGGTAAATTATAATTATGCTTGATAATACTGCTCAATATGCTTATAATTACTTTTTTAATTATGCAACGGATGGGAGGGAAAGTTAGAAGTATTTACTACGATCTACTTCCCCTAACAACCGCAGTGTGGGTGCCGCAATTTTGTCCATGCAACGGACACAAATTGATACGTTGTAACTCCCTGCCTGCTGCGCCAAATTCGTGACATAATGTCGTCGCATTACATTCTGAAACTGGATAACAACACGTCGGGCGTCACTTCGTAAGCATCAGTGTATGTAACTTTAAGCCTAGATTTTCGAGAGCATCCCACTGGGCCGCACGTCTTTGAGTATGAAATAGGCTAAATTAAGCCTAGCAACTCATGAACAAGAACGTAGATAACATCAGGAATGTGTGTGGCATGGCAACGTTGTGATGGCAACGAACGTGGTGACGCTGCATTATCGTAGTGATACAGAATGATGCTGAGTGGGACAAGCACAAAAACCAAATTTAAGTAGTCAACCACACTACCATAGTACCCTCTGATTGTTTCAAAATCATTTAATTATACTTAGATATAGGGCCTAAGCTTCGAGGTAGAGCCTCTTGACTTGTAGCCTATACATAAACACCACTCGAGAAAACTTTTCAAAAAGTTCCGCTTTCACTTCCAATATTTAGGCCTAGGTAAAATGCCCCAAAACAGTAGTAAGAAAAGGGTTGAAAAGCTGAGGCACAGTGCCCAGGAAAACATGCCGCCCTTTATTTTTTCCACATACTGCCTACTGGTAAAAGTTCCACTTGCAATTGAAGAACCTAACTTGCCACCACCCTATGGAAGAACCTCTAAATATAGGCTTGTGATAATGTGAATAGCCTCAAAAAGCCTAACACATATTATAGGCCACAATTGACAGATTCGAATCAAGCCTGGGTTGATTAAATTTTTTCGGGGTGATTGCCCCATTTTCTTTTTTAGTAACAGACTGACCAAAACAGTATGGCAGGCCCGTACCCAGGGTCTCATGTGAGGGGGTGGTGAGGTTCTGCCTATATTTTCAATACTTTGAACTTGAAAAGGGGGGTGGCGAGCAGTACAAAGTGGAACTTTTCAATATTTTCCTTACTATTTTTAGTGGGTTTTACGCCACATTTTGCAATAAAAAGATGGAACTTTTGGAAAAATTTCCTTTATGGGGGGGGGGGGGGGTGGCGAGCAGTAAAAAGTGGAACTTTTCCATATTTTCCTACTATTTTTAGGGTGTTTTACATTAAATTTTGCGAGGAAAAGTGGAACTTTTGGAAAAAAAATCCTTTATGGTGGGGAGGGGGTTGGCCCGCCACCCCCATCTACCCCCCTAGTTACGGGCCTGGTATGGTCGCAGAAAGGAACTGTAACGTCACAATTTGGCTTGGCTAGGGCACGGGAGGGAGTTCTAGCGTTGACCCCGGTTCATGCAGGGACACATCCTTATTAGAGTTAATTACAGGTACCGGGGGCCTGGCAAAAGACATCCCAGGTCTTACAGAGTGGTCAGATACTGTGACAAAACGTTGAGAATATCAATTATACCACCTTATTATGTTAGCTTGTACAGGTTGACAGTGTAAGGTTCCAGGGCGAAACTCTAGAAGGTATAACAGGCATGTTTTTCCCATGCTTGGCGCAACCTTTCTATTAGGACCTATCTTATTAAACTGAGCTACTCAGGTTGCATTTACTTTAGAAAGCCAATACCCAGTCCAGTTAAGACAAAAACAGTACCATTCTGCAACCATGGTTTTAGGGCACTCTGTATAGATAAAATGACATGTAATAGGGTTCAGAACATTATCATGATGTAATTTTCTGACGGTGTTTTAGTGAAACAGTATGTTATATTAACATTCTACGTTTGTTTTAAGAAGGTAGCCATAAAAAACGTTGAAATACGATGTAACGGTTATATATTGAAGCAGCATTATTTGCAGCCTCCAAATAATGCAAAAAGAAAAAGTGAAAAGTTCAAATGTGTTACATTAAATCATAAGACAGTGACTGGGGCTGTGTTTAAGGTAATTTATTTTGGATATTTCACTTTATGTATACAATTACACATAATGACTTCGTGTGTGCAGAGTCAATCAAATTTTCCTTAAATTCTTAAAACATCAGTAAATCCATCAACCGAATTTTTCCATTAAGGTATGTTGTCATTACTTGAAACACAGTCATACCTCAGAAAATCATTATCCCAGGGAAAACCTCCTCTAGTACATGCCTGACCCATCCCGACATCTCTAAAGGCGGTATTACACCACACGACGTGAGCTACAATATGACAATGTCACAGAGGAGCCGTACATATATTAGAGACAAAATTCGTTGTTACAAACATTTTAAGAACTCCAAAGTGCAAATTTCAAACAATAATATTCATTCTGCGTGTAAAATTTCTGTGGTATCCTCATACCAAGTCGATATCTCAGCTCAAGTCGTGTGGTGTAATAGGGCCTCCACGGTCAGGTATTGACGGGGGCTGGGGCCCAGGCAGCCTGCAGGGCCCCGTCTGGGGCTCTGGCCTCAGGACCATGTTCATTTCCTGCCTGCCCATCTCTCACCTCACTGCCTAACCTCAACGCTTATAGAATTACAGTTGCCCTGGGGCCGACCAGCCAAAGGCCCCACACTACTGGGGCTGCCGGGGAACAGCGCCAAGTCTGCTAACCTTGTTTTCGGCGTGCTCAGGGGATGCTGGTACCTTACGAGCACCTGGTCGTATGAGGGATACAACACTCAGGTGTATTAAACTGGGAAAGGTGGACCCCCCGAGGGTCAGGTTACATGGATTTAAGTCTATAATCTGACATGCCTCTATAGTGCATTAGTTCAAGTCTTCATACGGCTCATGCCTGGGAGGTGATAGATTCAGAGGGGGCACAGAGATGATCCTCTTGTTTGTTTTTTCTGTGGGCCTTTTCATAAAGTCACTCTTGCGACAACTTGAAACTTGCAACTGTCGCGTTGATGTAGTATTATAGGAACCGTAGCTTTTCTATTTATTCTTTTTCTTTCTTTCTTTTTTCCCATATAAAAACCTTTCAAGCGCCTGGTCATATGTAGGCTGCAACACCAAGGTTTATTAACTTGGGAAGAGGTGGACCCCCAGAGGGTTAAGCTTATTGAACAGAAAATGGATAAAAGTCTATTTGGTGATTAAACACAGCTTACGTCCCTAAGATGATGGATTAAAAGGGGCCGAGAGAACCTCACTTCGTGTATTTTGAGAAACTTGAAATATTTATCAAGATCTTATATATCTAAATTGGTTTATAAGCAACCAATTTTGTATTGATTTATTTTCATATTCATCAAAAACGATATTAAATATCAATATTCCCCACATCAAAAAAAACTTACACCTTGTTGCATCATGCTTTACAAGGCTTCTCCCTCTGTCTCCCCCCTGCTGCACCTCCAGCCCTCTCCTGTGCCTCTCCAGGCACCTTCCTGCCCCTCCAACTGATACCACACTGATGCCCCTCCCCATTTCTGGCCCTCCCGTCTCACCTCCTTTGATACATTGGTTGGGTCCAATGTAATATTGTCCCCAAACCCTTAGATCTTACATAGTGACACAGCCCCTTTTAGGGTTCAGTGACATGTGATAATAGATGTTCTTAAATTAAACATGGTGACATGAATATTTTCTTAAAGACCTAGAACCATCTCTATCTCACTGAAACTCACCTCATTGTATACAATGGGATCAACAGGCACATTTACATTTGAGATTGTTACAAACTAATGAGAAGAACATTGGTGGTCATATGGTGAACACCGACAGGTGGCAATGTGCATGTGGCCACGTCTGCGAAATCTATAACTGTAAAGCGGGGTCCCCACTGGCCCAAAGTCGGCCGCAAATTAAAGTTTTTCACTCTTAACCCTTTCTATTGTCAGCAACCAATACCTCCGAAAGTGTCTTTATGGTCGCTGAGGATTGAAAGGGTTAAGAGCGACAAACTTTACTCTGCGGCCGACTTTGGGCCAGTTTGACCCCGCTTTACCATAGAACTGTATGTAACAAAGATATAGCGCTATTGGAAGTGGTAAGGTATACCGACGTGGCAGCTAGGCTTCACACGACTTCACACATAACCCTCCAAAAAAGATATAGCGCTATGGCTAGCCGCAGCTGGTGAAATACATATAAAGTGGCCTTAGGTCAGTCTGTCCGTGTCCAGGGCCATTTGGGCAGGAGCAGAGGCCGTAAGGGCTTTGTAGAAAAAGGACCTCGCACCCAGGGGTCAGATATATCTCACCAGTCGTTAGGGCCCACGGCGTTTGGGGATTACAAACACAGAATGGTGGGAGTGTGGTCATTCTGCTGACCGGCTGCACATTACTTTTATTCGTGGATTGAATAAGGCCTCCAGGCTCAGAGAATTCTCTCAGTCAGGGACGGTCAGGTTGCCTAATTCTACCTGCAGGTTAGCTTCTGTCGCCATCTTTTCGGTTGAAATGTCTACAACTAAGCAGGCATTATTAAGGGCCATACCCACTAGACGATTTACCGACAGCTGACGCCGATGGTTACACTCATTGAACAAATAAGATAATGGGTTTGGCAATCTTAAAAAGAGTAGTGCCATCAAAGTGACCACTCTGCCCCTTCACCTCCCTCAGTACGAGAGTAATGTCGGCACTGTAGCTGCCACTGAGAGTTCTATTTCTCTCTTTTATTTCATTACGTTAAAGCATTAGGCAATATGTTAGTTGCTTTATATCAACAAAGATCTCATGGGTGTTTGTCATTGGTTTACTTACTCTCATTAAGGTGAACCAGAACACATTCGATTCAGAGTATCTGTTAAATTGTTATCAGACCTTTTTACATTGCCTTGTCAGCCCTTCACAACTCATAGCATGATAATGAAGAGTGATCAATGATTTACTGGATGGAAAGATCTGCTTTAATGTCAGAAATGCATTAGGCTATGATCCACACATGTACAGTGTCTTTTGTAAATGTGTAAACGATCACAGACCTTACACTACTTCATTAATCTTGGCATTGTTTATGGTTTAGCCACATATGTAACCCCAACGCTAGGAGGCAAGGATGGCTTACATGGTTGTTTTGTCCAACCCTTGTCCGACCCTAGAATATACCCAATGTGGGATTGGCTTATTGTATCGATAACAGGAAGAGATATGGCAAATATCTGTATATTTCCTATAGCTTTTTGCGTGTGCTTGTCAAAGGAAAACTTGCACATAAATTCATGAAGTGCTATATTTTGTTTAAATACCTTGACATAAGTATTCCTAAAATATTCCTAAAGTAAAACCGTGAAAATGTTGAGATTTTAGGTAATTATTCAGGAAAGAGATATAATTTTGGGAATTCCCTGAATTCTGGGCTGCTCATGACTCCCCTTGCTACGTCACAGCTATAGGGATTCCTTATAAAGTTAGTTTGGGATTTCCTGATTAATAAATAGTTGTCGATGGATATACATTTTGATTTATCATGAGTTATATTAGGCCAAATATATATAATTTGGGTTAGAGAGCATAACCTGTATTACAAATTCTACAGGGACGGGAATTCCCTTTTATGGACAGATGGGATTCCCCAGTAACTCCCCTTGCTACGTCATTAATTAGGGGATTTCCCTGAAAAATAAAAAAAGTAAAAGTTTTTCAATCTCCCATAACTGTGTGTAAACTAGGAATTTCCCTTCGATTTTGCTTACACTGATAGTACAAGTTGCAAATAACCTGCTGAATTAAATTTATTGAAAAATTTCTATCCAGCAATTATGTGCAAGTTTTCGGGAGAATGGGATTCAGCCACCTATTTCCTCATGATTCTTATAGCTTCTCTGGTCCTATCCCTTGTATATAAGTGAAGCAGCAGCCTCGTTCGGGGACGAGCCCAGGGCTAAGTATACACCTTTTACCTGAGTCACATGATACAGACACGTCACGTGATCCCGGTTCTAGTTGGGAAGCCTGCCGCGTGGTGGCAGCACGGACAGCCGGGGTCACGTGACGGGGAGACGCGCCCCCTGGTGGCCGCCGCCATGACAGTCGGCTCTATGGCCACCACTGACCCCGGACCGGGGGCAAATTAATCTGGGCAGTCAAACCTAAAGGTGGTGTTCTACTTTGCGATGTTTGGTTCAAGAGCTATGTTTTAAGAGAGAATGTTCAGCGAAACTGGATATGGGATATTATGGCAAACATTTTTTCATGGCAGAATTCTGGAGCAAAAGATTGGACGTATTCCTGGGGGCTACTCCACAAAACTGTTCGTAAGTCTGAGGATTACTGTACGCAAATAGTGTCAGTATTTTTGTGGAATGCCCCCCTGCTGTTACCAACATGTTGGTAAGGATCTGGAGCACTTCTCCTGATTAGTCATAGGTTAAATGGACAAACTTGTCATGTTTGGCCCAACGCTTCCGGTCTTTTCGATGCTAGTGGAATACAGGCTTATAATGACTGTATTCCCCTAGGAAGAACGAAAAATTACCATAGACTGGGACTCTTGGCTGCCATTGTGAGCAAGCGTATTTCAGCTAAGGTTAGAATGGTTGTGGTTACATTACATATTCAATGTTCCGCATTGGTTCAATAAATCAGAAATTAGTGTTGATTTTTAATAAAATGACGAACATCGCCTCATTTAACACAGGTATTGAGCCAAACATCACAAAGTGGAATACGACCTTAACTGAACCAGGCCATGGACAGGCCGTCCGACTATATGGAAACAGTGGAGTTGACATTTTCAGGGAAATGGTAGAAGTGAGCTATATAGGTGCCTACTTAGCCGGCTAGGATAACATAGGAGAACGGGAATGTTCCAAATACTCAACTCCTCGGACCTAGATAACCGACACACACCATTAAGGTGAACCACTTTGAAAGATTGGGACACTCGATATTCCCTACATTTTGTCCGACAGCCCCAGGCTGCCCTGGATGCCTGTCGCCATGGGAAGTACCTATAGTTAGCCCTACCACGTCTACGTGTATAGCAGGCCCTGGTGACGGTTAGTTAAAGGGAGCCAAACCAATATAATTGACGAAATTTTCAAAAGATGAGTATAGAAATATGTTAGATGTGTCCAGTTAATAAGGTTAGTGGTAAAGTATTACATGTGAAAACTAGCTCAAACTAAAGTAGAATGCCACAAGATATGGTAATATTTGCATTTGTTTGTAAACAAACCCTATTTTTGCAGATCCACATTAATTGATTTAAGCAAGAAAAACATGATTTTAATAATTTTTTTATCAGATTTCGTGGTTTAGATATTAACATAGGCCAGGAATAGGCTCAAGGAATGGATTTCCATGATTATTTGAGTTTGGTAAATTTCATTAAATTTATTGGTTTTGGCTCCCTTTAAGGCCATACTCCACCTTGTGTTGGGAAGCAGTTACATCGCCTTTTTTCCCAATGCAACGAGTTTGCATTTCAGGTATCTGCCAGTGCAAGAATCCATGGTAACAGAGGTGCCGATAAAAGGATTTTTCTATATTTCACTTAAACACTGTAAGTTGGACAAAAAGAGCAGGAAACACTGCAAGGTGGAATATGGCATTTTACCCTTTGTCAGGAATCCACCCTCTATACCTTCACCACTGTCCTGCTCTCCCAAAAGGCAGTTGATTTAAAGATCTGGTATTGCCCAATAGAGCAGTAATGCCTGCCTGTGAAGGCTAATGCGAAGTTTTGTTTTGTCAATAATTTAAAAAAAAAAATGTCTGTGTAATTGATATAGAATAAAGCAAGTATAGAACACTCAGCAATTGTTATTACCCCAGTTTTCACACACCTATTTCTTGGCCAAAGCCCTTGTCGGTAAACCAGGGCAATATTGCTTTATGGCCCCTTGTGGCCTGTTGCACAATAGAATTTCCTTGTGAGGATCACATTAAGATAGCATAACAACATTTGCTTAACAGGGAAATGTTTCTTTGTAAGGAAAATTTTCCTTGTTACGAAAATAGTAAAAATATCTGGTTCTTATGAATGAAATTGAATTCTGTAAATTGATATTAAAAGGGAAAAGAATAGAAAAAAATCAGTAAAAGTTACAGCTCTTTGAGGGCATTCTAAATATAGAAAAAAGATTGTTGCAAAATGATCTTTGTTACAAAAATATTTGCAAATAATTTATTATGCAACAACAAAATGTTTCCCTAATGATATTATTTTCGTTGCTAGGAAACCCATTGTGCAATGGGCCATTGGTCTGTGCTACTCAACGTCGCCTGTGCCCCATTGCACAATAGGTTTCGTAACAACGAAAATATGATAAACAAGGAAAGAGTTCGTTGTTGCTTAACCCTTTAGCCCCCAATCCGGCCATAGCCGCCCGAGGGTGTATTTTCGTAACAACGAAACTTTTTTTAACAATATTTTTTCTATATTTACAATACCCTCAAAGAGTTGTAACTTTTACTGGTTTTTCTCTAATGTCTTGCCTTTTTATATCAATTTACAGAATTCAATTCCATTCATTAGAAGCTGAGATATTTACTATTTAAGTAAGAGTGGAATATTTTCGTAACAACGAAACATTTCATTGTTAAGCAAAAGTTCGTTGTGCTTTCGTTGTTTGATCCTAACAACGAAATTCTATTGTGCAACGGGCCACTGTGGCCCGTTGCACAATAGAATTTCGTTGTTAGGATCAAACAAAGATATCTTTAACAAAGATATTGTTGTTACGATTTTACAAACATAGTAAAATCTCTGCTTCTAATGAATGAAATTGAATTCTGTAAATTGATGTAAAAAGGAAAAAAGTTAAGGACAAATCAGTAAAAGTTACAGCTCTCTGGCTGCATTCTAAATATAGAAAAACAATGTGTATAAACCATCGTTGTTACGAAAATATTAATTTCATTAATAAAATTATTTTCGTTGTTACGAAACCCATTGTGCAACGGGCCACTGTGGCCCGTTGCACAATAAATTTTCATAACAAGGATCAAACAAAGATATCTTTGTCAAAGATATCTTTGTTACGATTTTACAAACATTGTAAAATCTCTGGTTCTAATGAATGGAATGGAATTCTGTAAATTGATGTAAAAAGGGGAAAAATTAGAGACAATTCAGTAAAAGTTACAGCCCTCTGGGGGCATTCTAAATATAGAAAAAAATTGTTGCAAAACGATCCTTGTTACGAAAATATTATTTTCGTTGATAAAATTATTTTCGTTGTTACGAAACGGGCCACTGTGGCCCGTTGCACAATGGATTTTTTGTTGTGAGGATCAAACAAAGAAAGCACAACAAACTTTTGCTTAACAAGGAAATGTTTCGTTGTTATGAAAATGTAATATCTCTGGTTCTAATGTATGAAATTGAAATCTGTTAATTGTTAAAAGAAGGGAAAAAATTAGAAACAATTCAGTAAAAGTTACAGCTCTTTGAGGGCATTCTAAATATGGAAAAAAAAGTGTCAAAATGATCGTTACAAAATGTTTCGCTGTTTTTTTTATTTTCCTTGTTACGAAAATCATTGTGCAACGGGCCACTGAACACGCTCCAGTTTGTACACCTCAATATCGCATGAAATGACCTTCTGATACTCAACAGAAGAATGTAAGAATTTGTAAGTAGTGTATTGAAATGGGAATTTAAGCATTGTCATGTATATATAGTTTATTGTTTACGTGCAACTTCACCTACAGAGCGTTGCCTACATGCGACATCGCATAAACAGGCTTCACTATTTAAAGCGACGTCATGTATGCGACGTTGTTTAATTCTAAAGGCAGTGTAAACGACCTCGCCTGTATGAGAGAAACAATGTACACGACAATCATCAAGCCATCTGTCAATTCCCATTTCTATAATACTACTACCTCATCGAGTGTATAGTAGATACAATAAAGGCGACAATGTGTACCCATATGCACATGCTGCGCCAACGATGTGCTGGATATATATACATGACAAGCACAATGCTGATGAAGGCAGTAACACGCCGAAACTAGTTGATTCGCCATGATTTTATGCCTGATTAATAAATCAAGTCAACAACATTCCTGCGTTAGGTTTGGTGTAGATTCAACACTTTTATTATGACAAGTACATATAACGTCTCCTATAAATTGGTGGCAATTTCATACATGCGACGTTGTGTACACTAACATGGTAAAGCAAGTAACGTTGCCCGAATAAGAATAACTAGGCCTATATACTTAACAAGGGGTTGGGGGCTGTATATATATATATATATATATATATATATATATATATATATATATGTGTGTGTGTGTAACTAAGTCAATTTACGAGGTATTGTCACCTAAATTCTCCCACACGTTGCTCTCTTGTTTTATTTTGGCCCACCTGCAAGGTAAATCAAGGTGCATTGAGGGAAATAATCTATTATGTTGACAAGTCCATTTCTTGTTATAAGTCTTGGACATATCATAATTAGTCATCTATGGCATTTTCCTTTGTTTGAGATTATAAAAAAGTATAACTAGGTACTTTCTTTTTGGGGACTGTATGAACTTCGATTTCTGAAGTTTATTAAAAAATATTTTCATTACATATATTTATATAACCGTAAGGTGCATTATTTCTACTGGTCATCCCATGTTTTTGTGTACAACATATGCCAAAGTTGGCCTGCAGTTGCATAAAATACAGAAAAACTTGGAAGTACGTCTGCCTAAATTGTGAATCTTACTGAAGCAACGTCGCACAGGCCAGCAGCAAACTGGCTATATACGCGACGTCGCAAATGTGACATCATTAACTAAAGACAGTGTTTAGACAACGTTGTCTATATAAGAGACACAATGTATGTAACACGCTAACAGTTCCAGTTTCAGTGAACTAGTAACATGTCACGTGTATAAAAGAATCAGTACATGAGACATCTTGCCCCCTAGGTACAGTATATATACACGACGTCGCCTGAATAAGCTGAACTATGTATGCGACACGCAACAATGTCACGTATATAGTGGATACTATTGAGGCGACGTTGCGCGTATAGTATAATGACATACATTGTGGATGGTACGAAAATGATATTGAGACCACCAATAAATTCCCATTTCCATATACTACTAACATGTGCCATGTATAACGAAATCAGTAAATGCGACATAATGTCGCGTAAATAGTGGAGCCTATTGAGGCGACGTCGCGTTTATAGGCAGCGCCGCAATTAATATGATGGGAGAATGTTGCATGATATGAACCAAAAACAATCATTATTTAATTGGTAAATTGTTATTGCTACAGCTGAAAAATTGCTGAATACACCTTGAGCTCAACGATTATCATCATCATTATTGAATTGAGGCATAACAATGATGACCTAACGACATTAATGTAGACCTTTTAAAACATTTGTTTGATTTAAACTTTTTACCACGATATACATACCTGATTATGATTATCTTTTGAATTCACAAAATGTTAATTGAACAAACGAAATCAAAAGGCTGCTATTCACGGAACAAAACCTTTGTCAACAGGAATGCTACTGGTCCAATAATTAGTGTATTACACAGAACCTTTTTTTATCATAATATATTTTCCTTATTTTCAAGAATAGAATTAGATTTCCCACGGCGGCCTAAATAGTTTCTTTTGCTTAGAATATTTTACTGTTACCCTATTTACACATTTACATCATTTAAAGTAAAGGTTATGAATATTTAATGGTAAATCATTGAATCTATTTTACTGCAATTTGACAATGCCACCTAAAGAGAACAGAAAGTAACGTCGCTAATGGATCCATCACATTCCTGCTGGGCTGATTGAATGTGAGTGAGTGAGTGGGTGAGTGAGTGAGTGAGTGAGTGGGTGAGTGAGTGAGTGAGATGTGAGTGAGTAAGTGAATGGGTGCGTGGGTCCTAAGTTATGAAATCCAGTTTTCTGTTATGCTGTTATGATTCCCTATGGATCTGTACCTATTAAGCATTTTATTCTTGAACAAGTGTTTGTGACGTGGCACGAAAGTAAAGCCCCATACCCACTAGGCAACCTTTACACAATGGGCAACTGATCGTTGCTCAAATTGGCTAATTTTAGGGGTATAATCTGCTGTCATCCGTTGCTGCTAAAGTCGCTTAGTGGGCATGGTCCTTAAGGAACATGTACAAGCTCATGAGTATTTGAGTACAAGAAAGATGTGAAAAACGAAAGGTCCTATCTCCTCAAACGGCATATATATGTATATGTTTTTTCTATCATTTTTCCAATTTTTCCATTTTCTTTTAGTTTTATCTTTCATAGAGTCAGTGTGGGTAATTCCATCCACGTGTGGTCTGTATTGCCCTGGGAGCCAGCTTGCTAAGTATATACACCCCCCCCTTTTTTTTTTTTTTTTTTTTTTTGGTAAAATTCTTTCAAAGCCATTTGGGGACTAGACATTTTTTTTTTTTGAGTTGTGGTCGTGATAGCCAACCGTAAGCCACGTCAGTACACACATATACACCCTTTTGTTTAATAAACATGTCAAATACATTACTTCTGACTATAAGTATCTGTTAATTTACAAGAAAATACCAATAACCTTCTGAAAGAGAAATCATTCCCCCTAATATATTTAGATATCTGGTCATGAATATTAATTTCTCATATTAAAAAAACTCACTCATATTACATTACAACATGACTTACTGAAACTGAAAACCTTTATAATATTATTTACCCCTAAGCAGGGGAGGTAGATTTGAACTACATGTAGTGACTTCCAGAAGCTTGAGACCCATGCCCAAGTCCCTATGTCTGACTGCTTATGAAAAAGGTGTCTAAACAAAGTATATCTTCAAAACTCACACAAGATAATATTCTTTCAATCCAAAATACATTCTAATACACTCCATATACATTTCTTAAATACTCAAGAGTACTTAGAAAAAACTCTAAATTTTCTAATGAATTTATATCAACACTTAGAGGAAAGCTCTTAGTACTACAATGAGTGCACTACCACCTGGTGGAGAAAAGTTGAACTATGCTTTTGACAAATGATGGTGGCTCTTACAATACATAATATTGCTTAGAGCATTGCTAGTTAAAAGGAATTCAGTAGTTTGGAACTCATCCACCAGGTGTCCCCTATATAGTCCAATAAATCAACTTTTACTATTTCAATTTCTTATTCTTTTTGTAAAACACTCCTGGAATGGCTCTGCTATACAAATTATGTTACCAAAACATTCACAATTCCTCTAGAGTAACCAATATGTTCTTTTAGTTCATTATCTCTAGATACTATGGTATTTTGGAGATTGCAGTTGGGTAGACACCTTTTCTGTGCCATAGTAGGTTTAGTCAGGTGGAGCAGTAGGGGTACGCCAGTCCTTCCCTCTCCCTGGCCATACTTGTTTATGATAGGTGGGTTACAGTGGATTGAGCCTGGGTGCAGACCTGTGCCCAGGCCACTGGAGGGCGGTGAGAGAGGCTTGTCATGCTTCTCCCATCCCTCCAGTAAGGAAGACTCCCATCCTTCAAGGATGGGAGACCACACTCAACCACACCCAGAATAGGGTGTCCAATCAAAGGTTACACTAGGCTAAGTTGGGGCAGGGTGATGGGAGGAGGCAGGGCTATTTGGGGAGGGAAATAGGGTCAAGGGGTTGGATTAATGGGGGAGGGAAAGTGAGGCAGAGGCAGGTGCTATTGTGGATGGTCAAAGGGGCAGGGAAAGTGGGCTTCGGGGAGGGACCAATGGGGAAGAGGGACCCAGGGGGAAGAGGGACCCAGGGAGGAGGGTCTTAGAGGGAAGGGAACAGGGACCCAGGGGGAGGGATCTGGTAGGAAGAGCCCCGGGGGAGGGACCAAGGGGGATAGACCGGGGGAGGGACCAATAGGAGGGCCTAAGGGGAGGGACTTAGAGGGGAGAGACCCAGGGAGAGGGACCCATGGGGTGGGACCGAGGGGGAGGGACCGAGGCGGGAGGGACCGAGGCGGGAGGGACCGAGGCGGGAGGGACCGAGGCGGGAGGGACCGAGGCGGGAGGGACCGAGGCGGGAGGGACCGAGGGGGAGGGACCGAGGGGAGGGACCGAGGGGGAGGGACCGAGGGGGAGGGACCGAGGGGGAGGGACCGAGGGGGAGGGACCGAGGGGGAGAGAGACTAAGGGGGAAAGGACCCAGGGGGAGGGACCCAGGGGGAGGGACCGAGAGTGAGGGACCGAAAGGGAGGGACCAAGAGGAGGGACCAAGAGGGAGGGACTAAGAGGGAGGGGAAAGGAACCAAGGAGAGGGGCCAAGGGGGAGGGACCTAAACGGGGAGATACCCAGGGGGGAAGGGACCCAGGGGAGGGACTTAGAAGGGGAGAGACCCAGGGGGAGGTACCCAGGGGGAGGGACCCAGGGGAAGGGACCCAGGGGGAGTTACCAAGTGAAAGGGAGAGGGACCCAAGGGAAGGGGCCAAGTGGGAGGGACTTAGAGGGGGGGGGACCCAGGGAGGAGGGACCCAAGGGGAGGAACCCAGGGGGAGGGACCCAGGGGGAGGGACCCAGGGGGAGGGACCCAGGGGAGGGACCCAGGGGGAGGGACCCAGGGGAAGGGACCCAGGGGAGGGACTCAGGGGTAGGGACCCAGGGGGAGGGACCCAGGGGGAGGGACCAAGTGAAAGGGAGAGGGACCCAAGGGAAGGGGCCAAGGTGGAGGGACTTAGAGGGGAGAGACCCAGGGGGACCCAGGGAGGAGGGACCCAAGGGGAGGGACCCAGAGGGGAGGGACCCAGGGAGGGAGGGATCCAGGAGGAGAGGGACCCAGGGGGAGGGACCCAGGGGGGAGGGACCTAGAGGGATGGACCCAGAGGGGAGGGACCTAAGGGGAAGGGACCCAGCGAAGAGACCCAGTGGGGAGGAACCCAGGGGGAAGGGACCAAGGGGAGGCATCCAGGGGAAGTCACCCAGAGGGAGGGACTTAGAGGGGAGGGACCCAGAAGGGAGGGACCCAGGGGGGAGATAACCAGGGCGGAGGGACCCAGGAGGGTGGGACCTAAGGGGAAGGACCTAGGGGGAGTGACCCAGGAGGGAGCGTCCTAGGGGGAAGGGCCCCAGGGTGAGGGACCCAGGGGAGGGACCTAGGGGGAGGGACCTAAAGAGAGGGACCCGAGGGGAGGGACTTAGAAGGGAGGGACCCAGGAGGGAGGGACCTAGGGGGAAAGGACCTAGGGGGAGGGACCCAGGGGGAGGGACCCAGGGGGAGGGACCCAGGGGGAGGGACCCAGGGGAGGGACCCAGGGGGAGGGACCCAGGAGGATGGACTGAGAGGGAGGGACTGAGGGGAGGAACCAAGAGGGAGGGGGGAGGGACCCAAGGGGACAGACCCAGGGGGATCGACTTAGAGGAGAGGGACCCAGGAGGAGGGACCCAAGGGGGATGGACCCAGGGTGAGGGACATAATTGAAATGTTCACTGCTGCATGGGACCATCCCAACTCTCCACCCAGAGACCACCTCAGCAACATTTTAAGGGCTTACTGAAATGGTCCCAGGACCAAGTCTGTCCACTCATATATGTAAAGTAGGATGTATCATCATTCTCTGAATTAAGAAATGGCTCTTTTCCGCAATTTTTTCATCTTATAAGTTTTTCCATCTTAAAAAAATCTACCTTTCCAGGAAAACACTGACTTTTAAACCCCCAAAAAGGAGCCTATTTTCTCGGCACATTTGACTGGTCAGCTGCATATAGCCTTGGGCTACATGGGGCAGATGCCCCTCAACAGACTAGGGAGTAGGGACGTGTTAGCCATCTAGGTATGAATCCTAATAATTACTGCTACCCATTACAACTTTTCCTGGCATGGTTGACATGACATGTATCTAGACTATCTATGGCTGGGATCTACCACAGTGCACATATGCAAGGGACCGGAAGGAACCTGTATCCATGTCGGAGTCACATCTGGAAACTCGCCACATATGAGAAGTCGCTGCTGGCTAAGTTTGCATTGCACATGGGAAGGGAAGTTTGAAATCATGATATGTCAATGGATCCATTGAAAGTTGTAATGGTGAACGCTAGTGGTTTGTTATGACTAATTGCTTATTAAATGGGGAACTGCTATCACTTTGTCGTCCAAACAGTCTTAGTTAATCTTCCTTTATTACTGCTAGCTAAGTCGTAGACTGATCCGGGCGTTCATATCCATGACACATGGGCGTTCATATCATGACACAGACAACGCTTGGTTGAGAGTTCAGTTTATTAGTGGATATTCCAATTGTGTTACAATTGCCATCGTAGTCACAGCCTATCTCAATCCTAGGTTCACCAATGATACCACCTGAAGGCAAGCTTCCTCGGTAAAGTCCGCCTGACTTTGTACGGCCATACAACAGTACAGTTTCGTTCCTAGTCACCTAGTCACGTATACAGCTATCCAAATCCCCAAATCCTTAAGACTTGTATTGTTCCAAACGGGTATCGACTTGCTCTCTCTCTAACCATACGGTTCCCACCTTCATATATTAGTTTGGTTATTGATTTTCTCCCAAGCAGTGCTGCTTACTAGGAAACGTAGCCTGTCTGCTGTAGCTGACCAGGTTAACTACACCTACCAGAAGCTCCTGCCATGTTTACATTATATAGCGCAGTAATTTGTATAATTTTGAATATCTTTTATAATTGTCTTTTACCAACTGGCGACTTTTTCCTTCACTTTCTTTACACATTGCTTATTATATGCACAAGGTGTTTTTGCTAACTACCTTTGTGCAATGGGTAGCAAACCAAATATATATCCCTCTTTTAGAATTCATGCCTAAGAAGCTAACTCATCCCTACTCCACAGTTTGTAGAAGAAGTACATGTCGAGGCGAATTACTTCCAGCTCCTGTGTGCACGCACAGAGCCCTTACTATGCCTGTTACCACCCAGCGACGACTTCTCACATGAGGCAACTTTCCAGATGTGACATTGGAACTCCAGTCATAAGTTACAGACTCTTGTCGACATGATGATGCTCGTTGATGTGACGATACTTGCTGACGTGATGATGCTCGTTGATGTGACGATGCTTGCTGACGTGATGATGCTCCTCCACGTGATGACGTTCGTCCATCTGACACAGCATAGCTATCATAATGCAGTGTTATAATTAGGATGTTATTATTTCTACTTCCTCTCATAGTCTTCAATCCAGGCACTTTCATGTTTTGCTGGTTGGCAGACATCATGAGAGATCAAATAGTATCACAGGGGCAAAAGTCATCCAGGACATTAAATTCAGTATCCTTTTTATTTCTTGTTAAGGGAACGACGATGTTTGTCACAGTTATGACATTCGTTTCAGTAATGGCACTCATCACATAAGGTTACTTAACTTTTTGTAAACAGCATTACTACTTCGAGAATCATGCACCCATGTTTTTTGTGTTGAATATAATTAGCAAAAATTGTAAAGCTAGTTAAAAGGAAATTAGTTTTAAATATGATCCTCTATTTGCTGTGAGTTCCATCTGCTGGATGCAATGTGGCAGGTCTAGGCCCTTGTGTATTATGGAAGGCTGAAACCAGCAGTAAAACATGGTGGCTCAAGGGCCTAATCTCGTTTTCAGGCCGTTTCATAATATATAAGGAGGATAAAGATATTCAATATATTTCTGTCATACTTTGTGGTTTATACTAACCTTCAATGAAATAATCATAGAATGTTGCCAAATGGCACCAGGTGATACATCATCCAAACTATAATCTATGATTCATGTTTAACCTACTTCTCTATGCTAGAAATTTCCTATTTTGATAAAACCTCCCAGATCTTAATGAAATACATTTAATAAGTCTTTAATAACTGCGATGATATATTCAATATAGACACATTTTTCAAAGTTTGTATATAACATAATCTAAATGTAGTGAAAATGTAGTGAAGTTGTGAAAATGAAACAGATTACTTAATAAAATAACATGAACTTAGAATATAAATCCCCTTCCCAAACCTATACTGGATCTCGGGTACCCTAGGGCTGTTGACTCCTTCTTACTCTGGAGCTAAGCCCGCCAGACCTCCCCCCCCCCATCCCTGTAAAACACCACCATTCAGACCTCTCCTGGATAAAGCACCCACCAGGGGGTCTTGTGCCCTGATTTGATTGGTTCATTGGTGGGTATGTGGCTGCCGTTATATTGACATGATGGGTAAACCACAGAGTATGTTTTCTCATAGAGTGTGCACTCCCGTGTTATCACCCTGTATGGAGGGGGGTGTATTGACAGGCCGTATACTGCTCTTTGTTTTCAATGTTGTCAACAGCTTTTGAATATTGTGTGGAAAATGAATCATAGAAGAACTTTTAGGGACGCCCTCAGTTGGTCATATGACTATACATGTGCTCTGACACTGCTTGAGTCCAATGATTGGGGAACAATCCCTTTCCACTGCTGAACGTGACAATGTGTAACTAGTCACTAAGATCAAAGAGAATTAAATAACTCATCACCAGCTCTGATATTATAAAAATGTATCTTCATCTTTGTGTCACATTTATTGGAAACTCATATAACAATAAAAATACCTTCTATGAGACTAACTTTGCTAAGTGGTACAGTACAAACCATAAAAGCTAACTTTAACGTCACTTGAATCCCATAAAACTCAAGTAATGTCTGCCTATAGACAACAATGTTTGTCAACCAACATTTTGGTGGGTCACCAAAATTAACTGGGGACAAGTTTAATTGTATTTCAATGATGTTAAAGCCTTTGTTCCAGTCCATATTTTGCCGTGGGCCTAGGTTAAGGCCATGGAATGTGATATTTCAATAAGTAAATGAATTTGCAATCTTTTGATCTTTTGGCTCCCTTTAAGGGACTCCCAAAATTCAACGGTGAGATGTGACACACATGTACAATGAAGTGCTCCCTCTGTACGAACACATACTCTGTGGTTGTACTCTGTGGTCGCCCATTCAATATAAAGATATGTCTCGGTGACACTAATAAGATGTCACCTGTGGTGGATCAGGTATCTGGGTGTAAAGGTCGCCTCCCCTGAGGGCGACCAGCGGTACATGTTACTTCTAAGAGGCTTATCATACCTGGAACTGACATTAAAGGTCGACCCCTATAGGTCACATGGCGCTGGTAGCCCCGGGGTACAGGGGTAAAGGTCAAATATGGCCCATGACCTACGCCGTGATAATAATAATATAATTATAGTGTGGGGCATATGGAACTTACCTGAAAAGAGAAAGAAATGGATTCGATTAGATTTGAAGAGATAAAAAAAGCAAAAAACAATAGGCTTCCAGGGGCTTTCAATAATACATTGGGCGACTGTGGAAAAATCAAGGTCAAAAAAAGCATACATATGCCTAGAGTATAGCCTCCTTTACCAGTATGCCGCGTATCAAGTCTTTTAACATGTCATTTCTTAACTTTCATATACAGAGGTTCTATGATGGGCCTAGTATACAAAAAAGTCAGGTTTTTGTCACCAAAACAAAAGTACATTTTTAAAAAATCCTTATCAGAACTGTCTAATTCTCTGAAAAAAAAGATATACAAATGATTGACGTTCAACATATGTTACGTTTAGGAAAAGAAGAGAGTGTTGCACGTTTAAATCAATATGGTGCAACATGATTCTTAACGGAATTTATTATGTAACTATCGTTTTGAGATGCATTGCGTGATATTATAACAGAGGGAAATGATAAACAGATAGTAGTATGCATAAATGTCAACCAGTACTATTGTAAAATATGCTGACTATATATTTCCATACAATTTACAGTGATCATGTATGAATGTATGCTTCTCGTCAATTACATAGATTTGTTACAGAAAAGAGTGTATATATATATATATATATATATATATATATATATATATATTCTCTTTATCATATATATATAATAACCAAGAAATGAAAGCTGCTCGCAGAAGAAATAAGAAATCATCTTTGTATTTCTGACCTTTTCCTGCCGGCGTTCATTACCGTGAATATGCTGTTCTGTGATCATGCCCTAACAGATTTCAGCTAACGGACAGGCTTTGGAAAGCCTTTTTTAAAAAGGTTCGAATGGAGGCAGTGGTGGAAATCTAATCATGTTTTTGCACCACTGTCAGTTTCTTATATTATGTGAAAAACTCACTAATAAAGAACCGTTGGATACAAGATGACAGGCAGACAAGGAAAGACTGACTGTAGAGGATTAGATCAAATATTCAAATCATTCCAGAATTCCATAGACTTTGGCATTTGTAAAGGCCACCAACATTATTGAAATTATCATTGAATTTATAGAACTGTCAAATCATAACACATATTATAACAGTGACGGTTACCATGGCAATAGCGACATCACAAAAAAAAACTAAGCTTTTTTGTTCTATTTGTATTATTCCTAAGCTCGACGAAGTCTCTAATGCGTTTAATGCACCTATCCATAAGGCTGAAAATCTTAGACACTGTCACAAATAGGCATAATGTTTTGCTGAACATCGCCTATAAGACGGGCCATTGTGACAACATCCCATTCTTTCAGAGAGCCACCATGTACAGGGAGAATATGCCTTCAGGCAGCAACATAATATACAGGTAGGGAATTAGCTGTCAGCATATTTGACCTGAATAAACACCTACGCAACATCTTACAGGCAGGTGTCTCTGCAACCCTAATGCATAAATCTTTTACAGTTACCTTTCGTTACATATTTAGATGTATGTATGCTCATGCAAATACATCTGTTACATTGACTGTTGCTATTGTTAGGTAAATACGATGCATATGACTCTTCCACAGCCTAGCTATGTACGTATCTTTATCTTTATATACAGCCAACCTGTGCCTTTGGATTTAAGAAAACTTCGGATTTTTACCACGTCTGTTGAAAAGAATTCCCAGTAAGCATCTCGATCTAGGCTAGTCGGTAGGTAAAATACATAAAGCAAATAATTTTCTGTGGGGGGGAGATTGGTAGATCGGAAGATATGTGGTATCACACTGTGTAATTACCTACCAATAGCAACAATGCTCATTGCGACTGATCATTAATGCGTTTTTTTTTTTTTTTAAACAGTTTATTTACCCTGGGGTGAGTAGGATTTCTCCTGTCTTCCCTCACCTCCAGCCATAACTTAATCTATTACAATTCCTTGGAGATATTTTCACAGTACATAATTGTACAGTAAATCTACTAAATATATATTATACCACAAAGGTCGTCCTCATAATGAGGTTGATTTGGATGAATGAATAATGAATAATGTGATGAGATGTGATGGATTGACTCAAATACTATACATCTAGGTGCACAGAGTTGTGCAAATATACAAAGATTTCAGATAAACAAGCCTCTGGTCATCTTTGCAATTTCATTTTGCTGATAAATTTCTGTCAAATACACTCTTGTTTTTAACTTAAACTCACAATAAGTTTCAATTGATCTCAGCCATAATGGTAAGTTATTCCAAAGACTCTTTGCATAGAAAACTGGGGAATTCACAGTATGCTGTAATTTGGTAAAAGGTAAGTCCACAACTGGTCCACGAGATTGCCGCGTGTTACATGGGGTTATTTTCATTAATACTTCCTTTTTCATAATTAACCTATACATAGTGTTCATCAAAAAATATTGTCTTCTATACTCCAATGGTAATAGATTAGCCCTTGTATACAAATCAAAATTATGGATATCGGTTGGATATCTAATTCTAAATGCCAACCTTAGCCCAACATTCAACAAGGTCTCCAGTTTGTGTATGTCATATTGGGGACAGGATGAGAAGTACACATTACCCATATCCAAGTAGGGAAGCAACATAGTCTTAACTATAGCCAGGGCAGTGAAGTCAGTAATAGATTTGCGAATTCTTCTAATCATCAGTAACTTAAATGATGCCTGTTTATATGTCTCTTTTAGTTGGTATTTAAAATTCAGATGACTATCCAGATTAATTCCCAGATATTTATAAATTTTGACACATTCTACCTCTTCTCTGCCTAGGGTAAAGTTATGACTGGGTAATGTACACAACTCATTTGGTCCAAAATAAACACTCTTTGTTTTTTTAACATTCACAGTCAATTTGTATTTCCGGCACCATACATCAAATACATTCAGATCCTCCTGAATTTCTCGTAGAAAAGCATCCGACATTTTACCTGATTTAAAGATAACAGTGTCGTCTGCATATAATAAGGCCTTTGAGTTCTTGATAATGTTGGGTAAACCGTTAATATATAAATTAAAGAGAAGTGGCCCCAAAATTGAACCTTGGGGTACCCCATGTGTTATTGGTAATATCATTGATTCCCTTCCATTTGCAACAGTTTTCTGTTTCCTGTCTGTCAAGTAATTTTCTATCCATTTTTGTAATTTCGCTGATATTGGATAATATTCTAGTTGATTAAGTAAGATTTCGTGATCTAGTGAATCAAAGGCCTTCTTAAAGTCCACAAATATTGCTATAGTGGGATGCCCTAGGTTTTTATTAGTTATTATGCCATCTATTAATTTAAAAATTGTGTCGTGAGTGCCATGTTCTTGTCTGAAACCATTTTGATTGCTAGTTATGAGATGTTGGTCCTCCAAATAATCATAAAGTCTGTGGTGAACAAGTTTTTCCATCAATTTACCTGGTAGGGGGAGAATTGTGATTGGCCGCAAATCCTCTACCTTCTCGGGATTATTAATCTTAGGTATAGGTATTACAGTTCCCAGTTTCCATTCATTTGGGAAACTGTTTAGTTTTATAGAAAGATTCATTATATACAGAAGATATACGTCCAAACACATAAAACTCTCCTTAAGCAGTCTTGATGAAATAGAGAGCCCTGAAGATTTATAAATATCAATATCCTTCAGCACCAATTGTAGTTCTTCCAGTGAAAAACTATCAATAATCAGTTCCTCCACATCTGTTGGTTCTTGGTTAGGTACAGTCATCATTCCTAATTCATCAGGTGACAATGGTTTGATTTGGGAGGATAGTTTCCTTCCTATGCCAGTATAATACTGATTTATAAAGTCTGCAGTTTCTTGAAATTCCACATCGTGACCTTCAGTGTTCTTTAGAAAATAATCATTATTTGCCTTTTCACCTGGAATTACTTCCTTGATAATTTTCCAGAACTTACGAGAATCACTCCTATACTGCATTAATTTTTCCTTTACAAATTCATCTTTTGCTTTATTAAATTCATATTTACATTGGTTTCTTACTCTCCTACTATGTAATATATCTTCAATATCTCTAGTTTGCTTCGCTTTCCTAATGGAGTCATCACGATCTATAGCTAATTCAATCAACTCATTACTAAGCCAAAGTGGCTTAGCTTTTTTGTATTTTGAGCGTCTCAAAGGGCAAAGGTTATTTGACACTATTTCAATACGCTCGTACATAAGTTTCCATGCTATATTAACATCTGTAATAGTTAATAATACATTCCAATCATATTCCAGAAGTGCCTGGCAGAAATCTTGTCTATTGTAGTTTTTATAGGTCCTCCCTATAAACTCTACCTTAGGTGATTTACTTTTTGGCTTTTTCCGTACAATAAAAGTTGGAACATGGTCACTTATATTTGCTTCCAAGGTACCATATTCTAATATTGTTTCATTATTAGTAAAAATGTGATCAACGATAGATTCAGAGTAAAGTGGTCTTGTGGGTTCATTTATTAATTGCTTGTATCCAAATCTTCTAGCTAAGTCTTTAAGTTTTGTTTTAGCTGAGCTACTTTTGCCATAATCTATATTAAAATCTCCTCCTATGTAATTGTCAAATGTTTTAGGTGTTACATAGCTCAGCATAATGTGATTAAGATCTTCAATAAAGTTATTAATGTTTCCGTCTGGCGGTCTATAGACATTTGAAATATAAATTGGTCTGACATTATAGAGTGTAATTTGTATGGTTACAATTTCAATGTCAGGGGTAATTTTGACTGTTTCTGGGGTATTCAGTAGTTTAAATTGTATGGTATCTTTAACATAAATACATAGACCTCCCCCTCTCTTCACTCTGTCTGTCGTACCTAGGTAGAGCCTATCCAGTCTTACCATATTGTACCCTTTGAGTTGAATAAAATTGTCAGTCACATGATCTTTTAACCATGTTTCTGATAAGCATATGATATCAGGCAGTATGTCTTCTATGTACAGCTGTATCTGAGAAAACTTGTTAAGTAGACTTTGGACATTCCAGAAAATTACTTTAAGGCCCTTTTTATTAATGAACTTATTTGCCAAAATCATTTAACTTAAATACCAATGTTACAGGGTGAGTATTGGTGAGTATATTGTGAACAGTGATGATAAGGTCAAGAGTGAAGATGATAATACATATGATACGATATTCTATAATAATAGATCGTGTCATAGTCACATCAATATTACTGTGGATTGGTCTGATTCAGTCTGTTGATACGTTCGTAGCTGTAATAAATAGAAAAACAATCACAACATTGCATTGCTTTGGTTAATACGCTACATACAGTATTAATACAATGTACACATGTCAGTTAGGAAAGAATGATAACTATTGAAGGGAAAACTTTCAAGAATTCTGTATTATCCCTCGTAAATAGTCATTTTCTCAATGGTAACCTTCAGATTATGTGTAGTATCTTGTTATGAGGAGGTTGGAGTTTATAATAAAGTAAGGAACATACCGCCACTGAAAATTGAGTAGAGTATCATTTTGAAACAATATTGGGTTTGAAACAGACCAGAAATTTCAACATTCTGTGTGGAGGTAAAAAATATGGGTTTATTAAAAAGAAAATAATCTTGAATTGTATTTTGTTTGTGTCCTACATTAGTCTCAGTTCACAGCGAGATAGGGAGACGGGAGACGGTCGGATTAGAAATTTTCAAATGCGGGGGGGGGGGGGGGGGGGGGTATTGTAAAATCTTCAGATATTTTGACTTTAAAACCATTAATATTTGACCAACTATAGGGACGAGCTCCCTGCGCCTCCTTAATTCCACCACTGGGAAGCTGCTGAGAGGTTCTGCACATTGTACACTAGATGGCGAGGTTGTGCACCGTCTGGGTACTTAGTATTGGTAAAACGTACCAGATGGCGCACTTTTGTTCCCTCAGTTCAGTTTGTGGACCAGAATGTGATCTCCGGATACTGTAGCATAGAGACTGGGAAGCTGTTATTCATGCAGCACCCATGGGAGGTCCATCTACCTTCCACTCTTACACTTGAGCCTTCTTTTCAATGTGATAATCCCAAATACAGGAACTTCCCACATCTAATGTTAACGGGTTCACTTTCAAGCCTTGCAGGCTTTGTTTGCAAACCAAAGTTTAGCTTGTATTGCGATTAAGTTCAATGCACTTGCAAAGATTTGATGTCTCATATGTATCCATCCGGATCCTGGCTTTGTAAGAGAACTCTTACATGTATCCATCACTGGGCCAGGATGTATGTGTTCAGGCTAGGTGCTGGGTTAGTGTACCCCTTAAAGCTACCTCAGTACCCTCTGGGTAGGTGGAAACCTTGGGTAACCTCAGCCTAAAGATACGTATAGCTTGTCCAAGCATCTCAAAATTGATGGCTTCTTATGCTATTTACATTCTGATGCAAAAGATTTGTTTGTCAGTTTGATCTGTAGCGATTTCATAAAAAGAAATCACTGAAAGTTTTTTCTAGGGAGCTTTTGATAGGAGAGGTTCGATTTTTCTTCATAGAAATCCATAGTGTAGTGTTCTAACTTTTCAAATCCTCCGGGTGACAATCTAGCAGATTGAGAGCAACATAAAATTGTCTCCTTAATTCTATTCAATGGCTCATACTCGAACATTTTGAGAAAATGATAATATTCTAAATCCTAAATACGCACCACTCAATTTAAGATGTATGAAATCTAGGTTTGGGGAAGTGTCTCTATAAAATGCGTATTGCTTCCAGCGCAGTGCGTTTGGTCCAACCAGACACTAGATGAGGGGTTTCTTAAGAATTGTCACATTGTGCTGTAACCAGTAGCAAGATCATTGTTGGTTTGTGGTGCAAGGTGTCTGAGAAACAAAGTATCTCTGTAATCATAAGCCCCATTTCCATTCACTTCCAATTTCCATTCTTGTTCACACGGAATCGAAGATAATGCAAAACAGTTTGGGGTTTTCCTCGAGAACATAGCTTCAGTGCCACCTTCACAGGTAAGTCACTGAGTCATCATCCACAACGTTAAGATGGGAAAAAGTAGGCAAATATCCACCAGGTGATGAGAGGATCCACCAGATGCCTGCCTTAATGGTTGGAACACCTCTTTGTCTACATCGGCAATGTTAATAACATGAACACCTGAAATTAAAGAGAACAATGTTATCATTAAAACCAAGTTTTATTTCTAGGAAGTTACAACATACTTTGGAATGTTAGAAATGTGTTTTCTGTTATAAAATGAAATTGTAAGATTGAGTACTAGTGACATACTATCTGAAGTCTGTTGTTATCAGGTTTGTTTGAAATGAATAATGAAATATTGGTTGTTAAATATTAAATCATATAATAGATATTTCACTTTGGTTGCCACTCATTCAAGAACATAAGCTATTTCTTGCAATTTGGTATTTCTGCAATACTAATTACGCAGAATTAACAGGGTTCAAACAGGGGCCATCAGTTAATTTCAAAGTGAGGGGGAGGAGGTGAAGGGATTGAGCACCTTTCTAATGTGCGTCACCTGCTGGGGGGGGGGGGGGGGGTCTTGTAATAATGTAAAATTACGTATGATCATTGAAATTGGTTTTGAATGAACTTTTCTGTCATCTCTATATATGTACTAAGGGGATGCATTAAAAATATAATTTGCTTATGTTCAACTGACCTATTTGTTTAAGGTAGTCAACTTTGGCGTTGGTTGATTCCTCTGTGGCGTCGCTGGCATTTGCTGTTGCATCCATTACGAGATACGCAGCGTATCCTGAAAGAATCAACGTCACTTACAATTAAAGTCTATACTCCACTTGGAAATTCTGACTAGCTCTTATAGTCTGGGGTCCAAACACCAAAAAGTAGCTTATTTAAGGATTTGGTATGCCATGAAAGGTTTATACCCGAAACTATTTTGGGGTGCTAGAGGGGTACTTTGGGCATAAGAATATGCCTGTTGTCACTCCGTAGAGGTGTGCATGAGAGTGACAGCAGCCATTTTGTTTGGCAACCCCCTTCAAAATGTAACACAATATAATACAGTCTCTTTCTTTAATAGCAGACTCAATAAGTTAGCTATCCATTTCATATTAGACAAATCAATAGTGCATTAGTAGGGGAAGATGAAACATGAATAACTTTGACTTTATCCAAGGTCAAGGTCATCAAAATTAAGGTCAAACTTTGAAAAACGTCAAAAATTGAGTGTTTTTCTCCTTCCAAACTATCTTAGCCTATGAAATATGTATAAATAACATCTAAAACCACTCTGGAGTGCTAGAGGGGACCCTTGGGCATAGGAATATGCCTGTTGTCACTGTGTGAAGGTATGCGTCAGTGTGACAGCAGCCATTTTGTTTGGTTACCTCCTTGAAAAATGACCTAGCAAGTTATGGTCTCTTTCTCTAATAACCTTTCAAATTATTAAGCAATTTATTCCATATTAGACAAATCAATAGTGCATTAGTAGGGGAAGATGAAACATGAATGACTTTGACTTTATCCAAGGTCAAGGTCATCAAAATTAAGGTCAAACTTTGAAAAACGTCAAACAATGAGTGTTTTACTCCTTCCAAACTATCTTAGCCTATGAAATATATATAAATAACATATAAAACCACTCTGGAGTGCTAGAGGAGACCCTTGGGCATAGGAATATACTTGTTGTCACTGTGTGAAGGTGTGTGCCAACATGACAGCAGCCATTATGTTTGGTTACCTCCTTGAAAAATGACCTAGCAAGTTATGGTCTCTTTCTCTAATAACCTTTCAAATTATTAAGCAATCTATTTCATATTAGACAAATCAATAGTGCATTAGTAGGGGAAGATTAAACATGAATGACTTTGACTTTATCTAAGGTCAAGGTCATCACAATTAAGGTCAAACTTCAAAAACATCAAACAATGAGTGTTTTACTCCTTCCAAACTATCCTAGTCTATGAAATATGTATGAATAATACCTGAAATCACCTTGGGTACTGGAGGGGTCCCTTGGGCATTGGTAAAATGATGTCTGTTGCCAGTTTTTTAATCCATGCATATGCATGACAGCAGCTATTTTGTTGGGCTTTCATTTTGAAAATCTGACCAAGAAACAAAAGCTTACTCAATTTTTAAATCAATAATTTCAAATTAGAGAATTCATAAGTTTAATAGTAGGCATGGATACAACATGATTAACATCATCCAAGGTCAAGGTCATCAAAGGTAAGATCAAATTCTGGAAAAAAAACCCATCAAAATCAGGGTATTTTTTCTTCTAAACTATCTAATCTATAAGATGTGTAGAAATAATATCTACAACTATTATGGGTGCTATAGGAAATCCCTGAGCATTGGTAAATGCCTGTTGGTACTCTATGAATGTTTGTGTAAATGTGACAGAAGTAATCTTTTTCCCTTCTCCTTCATACATAAAGCCCCATTAGGAATAATCTCTCATTGGTTCTTGCAAATTATCAAGACATCTTATTCATATTAGATATATCAAAAGTGTATTGGTTAAAAAATATTCAAATAGGGTTATTGTGACCTTAGCTAAGTTTAAGTCATTGGAATTAATGTCACAATGACATGCGAGTGCTGCATTGTAAAAAGACTCCTATATACTATGAAATATGTAAAAATAATAATGAAATCAATTTATATGTTGCTTAAGCAGTCATTGGGGAATAGGTAAATACTGTTGTAATTCTGTAAAGATGTGCAAGTATGACAGCAGACATTCTACTGACTAAACAGCTAGAAACAAGAACTAGTCAGAAATCTTCATAGATTTAGCATAGGCAAACACAGCAGAAGGCAACAACCTTCCTCTGTCTTCCTTCATCCCTTTTGTTTATATTACCAGAAATAGTTCCCTTTTATGTTTAGATATACAAGTTAAGAATCAATAAAGAAATACTAAGTTTTCGAGTTACATTCATTAGTTACCAGTTTCAAAATTCAGGGTGTACAGTTTTTACAGTTTTTCTTACCAGTGCAGAAATACTTAATTATGTTTGGTATCAATGAAGTAAAACCTATTCCAAAAGAGTCATTTCAGTATCCGAGGATTACCTTTCTATCATGGGAAAAAGTTCTAAGTTGATAAAAGTTTAACAAGTAAGATATCAGAGGAGTTAATTCCAACAGAAGGAAGGGACATTTAAAAGGATTGGAGGTGATTACAGAGGCATGCTAATACACCAAGTCATAAACTGACCTTAAATCTTAAACCACCAGTTTGTAAGGCCCTATCCCACAAAGGCCAGAATATTGGATATGGGCTATTACATTACAGTTCTTTTACAAATTGGCTGCTGTCACACTTACACAAATCTTCACAGGCAATGCCAAAAGGACTCCTCTAGCACTCCACGGAAGTCTTAGGTATTATTTGTGTATATTCCATAGACTAGGAGAGTTTGTAAAAAAGCAAAGCAATCACATTTTAACACTTTGCAAAGTCTAACCTTAATTTGATGATTTTGGCTTTGGATAGAGTCAAAATCACTCATGTTTCATCTTTCTCCATTAATGCTCTAATCATTTAACTAGTAAGAAATGAATGGCTAATATATTGAGTAGGCTATTACAGAAACAGAATGTATCATATTGTGTCACATTTCAAATGTGTCACATTTTAATGCACTATTGATCTGTCTAATATGAAATAGATTGCTTAAGAATTAGGTAGATCTTTAGAGAAAGAGACCATCACTTGCTGGATCATTTTTCAATTAGGTAACCAAACAAAATGGCTGCTGTCACTTTGGCACATACCTTTACACAGTGACAACAGTAATAGTCCTATACCCAAGGGTCCCCTCTAACACTCCAGAGTGTTTTTATATGTTATTTAAACATATTTCATAGGCTAAGATAGAATTGAAGGAGTAAAACACTCATTTTTTGACGTTTTTCAAAGTTTGACCTTAATTTTGATGACCTTGACCTTGGATAAAGTCAAAGTCATTCATGTTTCATCTTCCCCTACTAATGCACTATTGATATGTCTAATATGAAATAAATTGTTTAATAATTTGATAGGTTATTAGAGAAAGAGACCATAACTTGCTAGGTCATTTTTCAAGGAGGTAACCAAACAAAATGGCTGCTATCACATTGACGCACACCTTCACACAGTGACAACAGGCATATTCCTATGCCCAAGGGTCCCCTCTAGCACTCCAGAGTGGTTTTAGATGTTATTTATATATATTTCATAGGCTAAGATAGTTTGGAAGGAGAAAAACACTCAATTTTTGACGTTTTTCAAAGTTTGACCTTAATTTTGATGACCTTGACCTTGGATAAAGTCAAAGTTATTCATGTTTCATCTTCCCCTACTAATGCACTATTGATTTGTCTAATATGAAATGGATAGCTAACTTATTGAGTCTGCTATTAAAGAAAGAGACTGTATTATATTGTGTTACATTTTGAAGGGGGTTGCCAAACAAAATGGCTGCTGTCACTCTCATGCACACCTCTACGGAGTGACAACAGGCATATTCTTATGCCCAAAGTACCCCTCTAGCACCCCAAAATAGTTTCGGGTATAAACCTTTCATGGCACACGGAATCAGAATTTTCATGGCTCGGACCCCAGACTATTATGGACAGTGACATAATCAACAGCGTTACATCAGTTAACAGTAAACGATATACCTTATGAAAACCCTACTGTTAATCAAAAGTTTTGCATCAAAACTCTTCCACATAAACTGCCTTATTGAGTTGAAATTCGCTAAACATCTAGTTAATAAAACCACTTACAAAATAGATTCAACCAAAAATAAAAACTGCAATTCAACTGTGAGACCCTTCATAACAGGTAGTGACATATTGAGTTGTTTCACTGTTATACCATGGGCTTATACTATGTGATGGCCCACGGCAATACTACCTGTGATAAAATTAATCCCATTCTTTTACAAAATTTCCTGTCACATGGCCGGAAAACAATGCGATGTAACCAATGTTATGTCATTCCGCCATCTTGAATGGGCGAATTTTTCATACCTTTCAAGGTTTGTTTACATTTGGGGTCTGGGTTTTGATATATCTTAATCTTTTCCAAGGAAAAAGCTTATGATATGAATATGGAATAAAACAAAAAGAAGACTTTTATCTTGTCTAGAATTAGTATAATTAACCCTTAAGTTTACATTTCTTAAACATGACTATCCGGTTCAAGATGGCAGTTCTCGCGAGAATGCAGCGCCCCCTATGTGATTATGTGAGGGGTGAGTGAAAGAATATTAAGTACAATAAAGTACAATAATATGATATCATTTATCTCACATCCTGATAATCACGTGACAGTTTATAGTTGATAAAATGTCAAAAAAAGAAGTCTTAGTTGGTTTCACCATATTGTAGTGCGTCGATGAGGGTGAAGTAGACGCTGTACTGGAGGGCCACCCCCGTCACCAGCAGGGTGGTGACGTCACGGCGTCTGAGGGCGTCCCGCAGCCCCGTGTCGACGAACCCCTGCACGTCACGGAACGCCGAGAACGTGTCCACCTGACGGGGGGTGAAGGGCAGAGGTCAGACTGTATCCACAGTGGCTATTGAGAATTATCTAATGTTTGTGTTTTTTGTCTCCAAGTTCCTGTGTATCTTTGGTGAAACTAGAGTTTTTTCCTATATCCTATCATAGACATAAAGGTTATGTATCTCTATGGTCCTATATAGTTTTTAAATGCATTTCGAACAAGATATTTCCCATGTATTCAAGCAATTCATCTTCCCTAGAAATTAACAACATATATTATTCATCCTAACTGCTCTTGGCGTTATATAGGGCTGATTAAGACTAAAGCTACGGTCTCGCCCTTCTGTTGTTAGGCTTATATCCATCTACGATAACCTTACCACGTGATGGCTGGCATGAACCATATAGAAAGGATGAGTAACTGGGAACTTGTGATTTGATTGTAAATAAACCGTATCATTTCATCTCATTTCATCACATATCCTCATAATAACACCTAATTGGGTATCATTATGTAAGGTATGATATAGTAACTATATGGTCCTGCCCCACGATTATTGTAAAATATTCTGTCACAAAGTGGGAGAGGGCGGAAGATCGGCAAAGCCGAGCCTTATGTACCCAATTCTAAAAACAATAAAAAAACCAACAACAAAACAAACAAAAAACATATGTTCCACTTTTGGAATGTAATCCGTCGACGCTATTGGTCACATCACAAATTTGAAACCAAAGTATGGGAGTTACAACTCATCAAATTACGTCTGTCTTATAAACGAGAACGTGGCTTTAAGCCTGGCATTATCGAGAAAACACAAACTAATGGATAAAATATTACCACGGTATACCCAGTGCTCTGTCGCATAACGGCCTCCGCTGTTGCAAACATTGGCACATTTCAAAAGACCTCTCCCTGTTCAACAGGGAGCAAATGCACCTTTCATCCTTACAGGGATGGTTTGCACACCCGATTTTTCAATTTATCAGGGGGACATTTTGGGGTTAACATTTTAAGATTCTGTTTTTAGTAAATGTTAGATGTGTCCTTCAGCTTATAATTTGTATAGGAGGCAAGTGGCAGAAATGATTTATTAGCCAATTAAATTCAATTCAAAGTGTGTACAAAACCATCGCAACAGCGAGGATTGGCACATCCCCAAAACAAGGATAGAAAAAAACAGGGAGAGAAAAACAAAACAATCCTTAATCGCTCCCTCTTGCAAGCTTTTGGTTATGTAACAGAGCACAGATCCCCTACCTGACAGTTGTTGCCAGTCTTGACCACCAGGTCCCGGTCCCCCCTGACCAGGCCCGGTGACAGCTCCGTCCCCTATCTAACTATCTATATCAGACCTACCTGACAGTTGTTGCTGGTCGTGACCACCAGGTCCCAGTCCCCCCTGACCAGGTGAGGTGACAGCTCCGTCCCCTACCTAACTATATATATCAGACCTACCTGACAGTTGTTGCCAGTCGTGACCACCAGGTCCCGGTCCCCCCTGACCAGGGCTGCGTTCCTGACTGCCTATTTTTAACCCTGTTTTGGCTAACTTATATTTTTAGAGCCTGTTTTTGAGTGTTGCATTCCTAAGTGAGTGGCCAGCCGGCCTCTCTTAGTTGGCCACTAAATATAGCCCTCTAAATGGCATTTAAAACTGTTCTCAGGTCAGCCAAAAATAAATCTTAGATAGCTGAGAACAGGCTATTTTTGACTCAATTGTAAAACTCCTCTCAGGCAACAATAAGTGTCTTTGGATGTGTACAAAAATGTGAAACTACTGAAGAGTGTGTTAAAACATTGGAAAGAAGATAGAATATTCTGAAAGCTGAGATGTTATGCTAGAGTTACATGTAAAGAAAAACAAAAATCTCAACTTAAATCCTGATAAATAGTGTTTAGAAAACCTCTGTCCCATTTTCAGTGAAGACAGTGTCTGTATGCTAAGATACCTCTGTTATGCACAACTTACTGGGGCACCTGAAACGATTATGTAACACTGGTGCCAGTGGTCGTTGACACCGGTACCAGCAATTGTAGCCCCTCAGTAGACAATGATCCTTCACCTGTCAATCACAATTACCTGTCTGCCCACTGTCTGGGTGCACCAGAGAGGCTCTGACCATGGTCATGCTCTAATGCACACACTTCAATTTTTTCCTGACACTTTTTGGTATCTAAGTTATAATGAAATGGGTGAAATCATACACCAATGGAAAGCCACAGGAGTAAGCTAATTTTTGACATAGCTTATACATAAAATGATCTAATATTTCATGAGAAAATATGTGAAATAGGAAAATACACATGTTTTCAATGTGCTAAGGGAGGAGAAGGTCCCTCAGGAAATATTAGCCCTGTATGTGTATTGCACCAATTGCCCTTAACCCAATCAGGCCTGACTTATTTTTGGCTCTTGGCAACACCCCCAGATAACTTGGCCAGTTAAAAATAAGTCAGCTAAGCCAGCAACGGGGTTGAGTCAGGAACGCACCCCAGGTCAGGTGACAGCTCCGTCCCCTATCTAACCTATCTATATCAGACCTACCTGACAGTTGTTGCCGGTCCTGACCACCAGGTCCCCGTCCCCCCTGACCAGGCCCGGTGACAGCTCCGTCCCCGCCCGGCCCAGGATACAGTGGTCCGGCCACAGGATCTGGGTCACGTGGTGTGTCACGTGGTCACAGGGCTGGGCGTGGGGCGACGTCAGGTTGTCCTGGCGGCACAGCATGCCTGTGTTAGATTTTTGGGGGAGAGGATTGGGTATATGAGTCAGTAGAGCTTTTTAATACTCAAAACTATTGTTCTTATATTATTAACTTCATTCAGACAAGTCTAGTCTCATTGATGCAAGTAAATCATGTATAATAATCATTATGTTGTCAATACAATATTATGAGGGTACCATAGTTAGTACCACAAGTTAATTACAGTACGATTATGGATCTAGAATGACTATCCATGCAGATTTTGCAGCGGCTACCATACTACATCTCAACGCAGTATATAGGAAGTCAAAAACAACCTTAAAGGGTCTCTTGCGCAAAATTCATAATTCTCCAATTTTTATGTGTTTCACTTCAGTTGTGTATTCTAAAATTGAATTAAACAAAAGAAAGTCAAAATGTCAAGTTATCAGAGAACTATTCAGGAGGGTAAACTAAATTTGGGAATTCCCGATATTCTGGGCTTTCAGTTCTGTCCTTGCTACGTCATGATAAGGGGGGTTCCCTTTCAAAATAAATTGGCAATTCCAGTTTATTGAATACATTTAGAGTACTAAAAATACAAGTAAACTAGCCTGTATGGGCCTAAATAAAAATATCTTATGCCCAACTTCATTTTCCTTTCTATTTATATTTGGTAGTGAGGGATTCCCTTTGATTGACACATCGGGTTTTCCAATGACTCACCGTGTGACGTGACAAATTTGGGGATTTCCCTTAAATTATGAAATAAAATGCAAGTTTTTGAATCTCCCCTAATTGTGTTCAAATAAGGAATTTTCTTTAGAATTTCCTCAGATTCAGAATGGATGTGAAGATGTGAATGATATGCTGCGGTGATTTCAATGAGAAATAACAATCTTATACTTATGTGCAAGGTTTCCTTTAAGCTTGATCCCACATCGGAAGAGGGATTTGGTCTCAAAGTTTAGATCAATGTTGATTCAATCATTAAAGACTGGACTTAAATTAGAATTAGGAAGTTCTAGAATCTTGTAAGCATGATACTACATACGCTAGGCTACAGTTAAGTGTCTTTCCTCTTGGCTTATGATACAACTATACCCAACTCACCTTTATCGTCATATCCCAGGGTGACAACATCGAATGCTGCTTTGCCCGGATGTTGAGAGGCGAAGGCAACGTGGTCAGGACAGTGTACGTCCTGCACGTAAACCACGTACGTGAGGACGTGGTCGTACCGTCTCCGTAACGTGTTGACCCCCGGCACCACGCCCCCCGCCCCCACGGCGTGTAGGGGGCGCGCGGGGTCCAGGAAACAGTCCTGGACGTCCACCACCACCAGAGCGACACCTGGGGTCTGCGAGGGGAAACACGTCACCATGGTAACCAACATGGCGGCTGTGTAGAAGTAGATATAACTTGTATGATGGGACAACAACATCTGCAGGTAGAAGAAAATGTTGTATGGTCAGTGCAAATGGTCCATTGGTTGAGTCCGTTGGTTGAGTTCGTTGGTTGTGTCAGAAAATTTAGGGTCTTAATATGAGTTTGTTGGGGATAACTAAGTCTTTACTTCTTATGCTCCATGATGTTTGTGGTAACGGTCACGAATGCTAGATAGTGGTAGAACTAGTCTCCGTTTGGGGTGTTCAAATCCAAAACGTAGACAACACTTTGCAGAGAATAAGTTTATCAAGAGTACGAAATGCAATAATTGTCGATGTAATTCACAATGAGTACTACGATCTTCTGTACGGTTAAAGTTCATAGACCTGGAGGCAGGCTTCCCTATTGCTAGTCTGCCTGTCTCCATATGGTCTCACAGACTGATGTAGTTCCTTCTTTGGTCACCAGATGTCATCAGACTCAATGCATCTTACTACCAAGCTCCCGAATCCCTAAGACTCGTATTGATCCAAACATGTATCGTCTCTTTCCAATACTGGCTACTGCTGTCACTTTATACCCATGATTATTGATTTCCCATGGTAGTGCTGCTGCTGGTAGACTAGACAGCCTATCACAGGTTTGTCATACCTACCTTAGGTGCTACCCATAAAGTCCCTTTACAATTTTGAACTGTTAATGATAAAAGTCTTTCGCAGTCTGGTGACCCTTCCTTTAATTCTCAACATCTACCAATCTATTCAAACATTACCGTTAACTAAATGGATGAGGTATTAATTGCTACCTCAATGCACATTATTTGTGAGTATGAAAGGATTGATGTGCATATCAAACTTGGTATTGGAAAACCTCTACATGGCTTTGAAGAGGTTAAAGTTTGATTCTCAACCATCAGTGATGGCCAATACAGCAGTGCAACCTATGCCAAAGTGTCCGGATACCCTACTCAAAATGTGCCTATTCCTTCATCAAAGTATCCCACCGCTTTCCAAAAAATGATTATAATTATATAGCCTATGTATCATAGTCTAAGAGCATTCTTTTAAATGCACTGGTACATGCCAAAGCAATAATAATACTTGAGAAATAATAACCTATGAACAGTACCTAACATGTATATTTAAAATGTATGACCGTGAGCTCCGGTTTGTTGCAAAACCATTTAAAGTTGCTCCATTTGCCAAAATCAAGCAGCCTAAGTTCAATAAATAAGTGGGAATAAAACGAAATTGGGGATACCTTCAACATTGTTCTGTCTGTGGCCAGTCGCATAATTAAAGGGATTAAGGACTAGTTACATTAAATTCATTAGCCCTGGTATGTAGGAACATAATAAAACAAATAAAAGTATAGGTCACCATGCTCATTTTTAATGTAAGTGATGAGGAAGAGAAAAGCCTTAACTATCGGAGCCTATGGGAACATCAACACTTTGCCCTATTTAAATGTTTCTAGAGTACTAAAAATCCTTTACAGCCTCATCAAAATCTCATAATAATTTTCTTAAGACTTAAATCAAAATTTTAAAAGCAAAATTGTGATGGTCACTTATGAAATATAATTACTGGATCAATGTGTAACCTTGAAGAATGAATTAAGTTCTCAGTACATTCCATTGTAAGTCTTTTCTTCCTGGGTAATTCAAATCTCTGTCTAGACAACTGAAACTGCTTGCTTGTAGTTGAAATTTAGCAGATATTACTGCCCTTAAAATATTTTTTAAAATGTTAAGGGATTTAATATATTCTAAACCAGGGGGATGCTGTTGCACCACTTTTAAAATCTTTTCTCAAAAGGCTACCAAATGCACAGCGGAATAAGCTCTTAGGCAACGCTACACTTGGATGACACAAATTACCATAGCACCTCAGGTCATGGTAGTGGTCTGTCAACACTAGCTGCTGGGAACTAAGGACGGCAGGCCATAATTGTCAGGGAAATATTATAATAAGAAGTACCACAGGGGGCATCCGAGGGTGGCTGTACAATCCATAGGGGATCGTCACATACTGAGGGTGAAGCCTGAGGTTTGTATGATCCCCATGGGTCGTGCAGCCACCTGAGGATGACCCCAAAGATGCTTCTTTATTTCATCACCCAAACAATCCTCAATTGTTGAGAAAATACTGAGAATATGGAGTGATGCATATGGCCTATAAATATGCCCTACCCACAATACACACTGCTCCCCGGCCATGCATGTGATAAATGAAAAGTACGCCTATCCTCCTGAAATACCTACCCTCTTGCGCAGCTTGCATGTATACATTATTCATGTTCATAGTGGTGAATCGGTGTATCTCTCTTTGTTATATAAAAAGAAAGAAATTTGTGCAGGCGCAGATCCAGGGGTGGACAGAAGCAATCAATAAAGGTTGTCACACTTTTTAGTGCACTTTCAGGACCCCCGCTCCCCTGTCACACTGAATTTTCTGTTTTAATTATGTTAAGGCCTGTCACACAGTTTAACCTACCAAGGCCTCTTGTGTGTGACACAATCTATGGACAGCCACATGTCTAAACTGGCCAAAGAAGGTATAATGCTACTAGAACAAATATGCAAATGTCAGTCGCGGAAATATAATTTTTTAGATGTAAAATTATTTGACCCGGATGGTCCAGTGGAAAATGTTACAGTATGGCGCCCTCCCCTTTTGAAAATTTCTATGGGTATAGACCCTTAAAATCGACAGGGCGACATGGCCATTTCTTAAATTCGACATGCGACATGAGCCTTAGTGACATGAAGAAAATAATAAGGGACATGACATAGGCTATTTCTTAAATTCGGCATGGGACATGGCCAATTCTTAAAATCGACATGAAAATTCAAAATAAAGCGACAGGGGACATCACCATTTCTTAAATTCGACATGCGACATAGGGACCCCCCATCAACACCCCTATTTCTGGATCCGCCCCAAAATGTGCAAATTTGCAAATGACCGCCCATTTAGCTGCTAGACTATTTGCCGGCATCACCACCTTCCTTCCTCACACACAAACACTTTTCAACACAGGATCTGCCTTATATATCACTACTAATGTGAAGAAGTCCCCCAGAAAACATCTTACCATGCTTTTAATTGACAGAATCATAATCGATTCGCAAAATAATCATACAATATATTAGATAAAGATATTTACACAATGGCCAGGAGAGCACAGATGTGGAATTTTTGGTCTTGAGAAATAAAACCAGGAACTCATGTGCCCTCCAAAAAAGCTCGACCTTGCTGGGACTCGAACCCAGAATCTTCGGCTCCGGAAACCGACGCCTTATCCATTAGGCCACAAGGCCGGGATGATTCCATTGCAATTTCACAACAATTTTGTCCCAGTTCCTCCCAGTCTACTTTATGTTACTTCATTACGTTTTAGTTTTCTGGTGCCCGAAATGCACATTTTACAAACTAGGTTTTGCTAAAGATGATAGAGCCCTGAATGTATCATCAAAGGTTGGATAAATTATAATCACGAAACGAGAACAAGGTTTGACAATTCTATCTTTGAAGATTGAATATATGAAATGGTAGAAAATAGGTGACCATACCCCACACATTTACTGAGGCAAGGTGTGTGCAAGATCCCAGAGAAAAGGGTCCTACATACATCACGAGAAACATTTTACAGTTTTCTGTTGAATGGTCTATGGTATGATGCAACGTTCCTGGAGAAAATCCAACTAAAACTAAATCGACGGTAAGTTGTATGTGAAATACAGGATTCATTCCACATCGTTATTTATTAGAGTATATGGTGTTAACACCTGCGAGAACGTGGTACTACACGATGTATCATATAAGAGGCAGCTGGGTCCTCTCGTGAATGCATTTCTACCGGTCCCCACCATCCATTTTCTTATTAAATTGTTATAATTCTTCTTCCTTTTTTTATTTTTTACAAAGCTGCAAAGTGCATCACCTTTCAATTCCAAGCAGTTTGCGACATTATCAGCTTCAGAACACACTTTGTGTATTAAAAAGTGAATTAATAGAAATTGATGAATAAGGATGAGATGAACTGTTCTCTAACAACATTATGCAGTGCTGTTCGAAGTAGGCGAGGGGAGTTGGTGATGAGGGAAGGGAGTCCGAGGGGGTCTGGAACCCATACAGAATGTGAAAATGCCACAAAACATAGCGAACATGGTTGAAATTCTGATCTAGTCGGAAGCAAAACTTTACCAAGAAGCTGGTATGAATTGCTTAAGAACCTTATTCACTTTGAATATTCCCCAAAACTAAACGTACAAAGAAAACACATCACTCACAAAAGGCGAGAATATAGCGTTCTGTTTAGTTCTGTCTTGCTCCTTGGTACATTATTTAATAACATCCAATAACAGCTCTGGAACCTAAAATTGTGACTATGCACTATCATGTTGCAGCAACTTTCTGTTTAGTTCTGCTTTGGTTCTTGTTACCTTATTCTGATGGTGACCAAAGACATCTTTAGAATCTAATATTGCAACGTTGCACTGTGACGTTAAATTATTGTGAGATTCTGGTTATGTTTTTTATGTAAAGATAACATTATCATAACATTCTATATGAGCAAGGTCTGAACATAACTAAAATGTAAAGATATATTAGAATATCCTCTTTTAGTCAGTCTCAATCTAGCCTCAAATAACGTTACTGACGGTTATGTGAAAATTTAATAGAAAAGTAATAGATTGATCAAAAAAATATGGTCTCGAAACATGCCTGTTACGGTGCCTGGGTAAGCTCCCACCCATATACCTGCTCCAGCCCTCATCTGGTGAGCAGCTCATACCTAATCAATGCTGCCATCAATCATCGGGTGTTCATCCCATAACGTCTAAGTACGGGGAGCTGCTCAGGTTCAAGACGTAACACCTGATTATAGTGTACGCTATACCACAATCTAGCATAGTTATAATGTAGTTAGAAGGGTTATGTGTGCTGAGTGTCTTGAATAGAAAATGTAAAGTGAAATGTAAAGAGCAACGTTTCAGTCTTTGACCTGGGGAAGGAGGGGAGACCTGAAGTGCATGAAGAAGGTCAGATCGTTTCAAACACGGGACAACAGCTCCTGTGGAAAGATGAGAAATAAGGAGGTAAATGTTGCTTGTGTTTCTGTTAGTGCGTGTAATTTTAGAACTTATCAGCCAAATTAATAGTACGGTTCTGTAATCATACCTTATCAGTTGCTAAAGAAAATGGAACATTTGAAAACAATTTGAGACATCACTAAATCTGAACGTTGTTATAATGTTGGACAATATTAGGAACTAACCGAAAGAGAATGGTATAACAACGTTCAGTTTTTCGTGGAAGAAAGTAACAAGAATGCTAAAGTACAAAACAAGAACCAACACAGAATTGAATAGAACAATGCTGCAATGTCATGATAACATTGTATGCTTTGCTGGGTATTTTATTTTATTTTATTTGAGAACAACCCTCCCCCCATTCTTAATCCAGGATGCACCCCTGTTATAGGCAATGTGTATTCTAACAAAATCCAAAAAGCATAGCTATAATGTGACTTGGACGATTTCTTTGGCATTTATGATTTATAACTGAAAAGTAGAAAATACGAACATTAATCATAATAATAACGTGGAATTCCTGAAAACGACAAAGGCATGGACGCTCAAAGTATCGACATTTAGGAGGAAGAGAAGGAACTGGGGGAAGGGAAGGAGAAAGGCGGGAGCGTATCAAAGTAAACGTTTAATAAAGGTATGTGCGTGATTATTAGAAGGCCCCTAAGGATAAATGTCATTTATATGGAACAGGAATAAACAATGAGCAAATAATAATTATTAAGAATGAACATATAGGTTGTTAAAGTTTATATTGTAGTATCAACTGGTTCATTGCAGCATCCTTACCTTAAGATTGGTGAGACGTTGTGCGCGCAGTTTCCAGGGAAGCCTTCCTAAATGTGTGTACTGTAGATCCCCCTTTCTATCGATATGTTGGTCAATCTTCTTTCCAAATATTCTGATGTTGGCCCTTATGAAAAAACTTGTTTGCATCAGAAAAAAATGCGCAGCTTCCTATGTTACAAGAACACCTTCAACGGTATCAACGCGCTGGTTCTCTGGGATGAATAAAGAGGATCAGCTGCCTTCGGGAACCAGCAGTTCGATGAGCAGTCACCTAGCGGCGGAACTGAGAACTAAACCGGGAGACGCTGTTTGCAGTTTTAGTTTGTGACGACCCCGCTAGGGGGACTTCCGGTGTGGTGCGCATGCCGCCTTCCGGTGATCGCCGATTGGTCGATTCCCGCGGGTGACGGGAATAAAAGACCGCCTTTTTACTGACTACGAGTTCACCTCTTGTCGACGAGATTAATTTCCGCGAAGCCAGTCCCCAAATGACGTGGGAGGCGATGGAAATGAGGGTGAGAGTTGGGATGGGGATTTTGGGTGGGCTTTGGGTTTAGACCAACTTTGAAAGACGCAGACGCCACAGATAATGGCTGCCTATAGAGAGGTGCACATATGCCATGTGGAGTAAAGTTGTGCTTTATACCACTCCTTGTTTTAATGATGTATCACTTACGTTGGATGTTGCTTGGGTGATATGATATCAAAGATCCTTTGAGGTGGCCATAAAACGGATGCATGGGGACCACTTTAACTTCGGGCTTCTCCTTTGGCTTGTAACAACTCCCTATGCATTGGTCCCACAACCACCCACGGATGCCCAAGCGGTTCTCTCATAAAAACCCTTCCCTAACAGATAGGCCTATAATTATATTTATTAATGTACAATGACGTGGAGATTAATATACACATTGCCTTAGTGTTTTTCTTTCTTAAGATGATTATCTATATTGCTTCCCAGCATTTGAAGACTTACAATGATATAATAGTTATTGATATTGCTTCCCAGCATTTGGAGACTTATAAGGATATACTTTTAATTTCAAAATAAAGCAGATTAGTGATCCGATTGACAAACTCATGATCAATGATGACTATTGCTATACTCTAAAACTATTGCCACTGTAACACCTCTGCTGTTCGAGTGAACGAAGAAAGCGTTATATTATAATGAAACTTAGGTCCCTGCACATCCTATGACTGGATTTCAAATGCTCCCACCTGCCCCCTGCGTATAGATAAACTGACAGTTATGGGGCCAGCATGGGAATATTGTAGGGTACGGACCATTTATGAGGATTCTGCAATAGAAACCCTGGCTGGTCTAAATCTCGACTGATGGAAAACAGCCTTGCGAACTAAAACGAATGGCAGTAGCCCTGCAGGTTGTTGGACGACGGATACCCTTGACGCCGTTTTAATACCGCCATTGTTAATGGACATCCATGATATATTTTTTACTCTCTTCTTGATACCAACTTAGAAGTCAATTGACACAGGCCAAACACTTATTTCTACAGAAAAGCATTCGTCAGGAGATCCAGGATACATGACGTATGACGTTTGACCACAACACACACGTCCTCTTTTTTGGGTGGAACCCTTTACTACAAGATGAGGGGGCGATGCTGTGCTTGTGCGTGTGAATTCACACTGTTATAGTACTTAGACCCCTCAAACCTTCAGAAGTGCTGTATCCGCCCCTGACACTAGATACCATATGGCACAAAGGAGGGCTGGAGGGAGCAATAAGAAATATGTTATGGAGACGTTTTTAGGTAAATCACTACAGATAGATGGTACCACTGGCACCCTGCCCACCTGCCTAGTGTTTGTGTAGCTGGATGGAGCCTGCAGCACACCTCACCACGTTATGTACTCACTGCAAGGGCTGTAAGAGAATATTGATATTGAGTTGATGACAAATTGCTGCAGATTGGGTTCGAAATTGTCTGAAGTCTATATAGCAGTAGGGGCAGATACAGGATTTTGTAGAGGGGTCAGCAGCATATACAGGCTAAGTACTGAAAAGTTGTGCATTCGCGCATACAAGTCATAAGCAACATTGGTTTCTTTTGGAAAAGTCTAGGTCCCCACCAAAAGGCTGGGGTCAAGGCCCCCTGGACACCCCCCTCCCCAATTGATCCGCCCTTAAACAATAAGGCATATCAAACGTGTTGTGATTATTATGAGGTGACTGTCCAGACTCCTGCCCTGAGGTCGAAATCTGCGGTGGCTACTTCTAGATTAAGTGTGTGGCACATACACCCACAAGGCCTTCGACTGTAAAGCTTCGGTGCCCCTGCTCTTGATTTCATTACAACAGAATATGCCACCGCAGCAGTAAAATCGCAAAAGTGTGTAAACCAGGCATAAGTCTCACGTCAACAAGTGGTAGGAGCATTCCCCAAGGTGACTGATCGTCCTTAGGAGAGATACACTTGTACACCAAGAGCCCTAGGGATGGCTTAGAATAGATTTCACAAATCAAAAAAAAAAAAGAATTATGATCTTTATTGCAACTCGTTAAAGAAGCCTCAAAAGTACACAGATGAATTCCCAAATCGATACATGGCTGTTGTTAGACTCGAATACTAACTTGGCAGTGAAGATAATATCCCTGTCTTTCAGAAATAGTAAGAAAAATACGAACAAACAAGATAACCCATTCACCTGGTCCAGGTATGAAGACACGTAGTTTGAGAGGCTGGAGTTGGAATGCTTTTATCGACATCGTGTTATATCTATCTGTTATTCATATCTTTTAAATAGATATTTTGCTAATGTATTTTACGTTTGCGTGAGCGATTGCTTGGTGATTCGGAAGTGAATATTGTGAGCATTAACAAATTTGAAATAGCATGCAGTGATGTACATCGGTTCATCCTTGTAACTAGGTTGAACTGTAGGCATACAGTTAGCTATTTTTGATGACCTTGTAGTTACTATATTTGGCGTAAGTCAGCGATTAGCCTCTGTGGTTGGATTCCGTAAGCTCATTCTGATTATGCCAAGGACAGGACTCTCCAATGAATCCAACGTTTTTCATCTGAATAATGACCACCTCTATTGGCCGATAATTGAATTTTGTTCCATAACGCTTTTAATTACTACAAATAAAGGACTTTTCCTTCTGAGAATACATGAACATGCGGGTACCAGGAAACAAGGGTTACTGGCGTGTGTATAAACATATGAGCCATTTAGGGAAAACTAATATAACATAATGAAATTCCCTACAAAATAAAATGTCTCTGGGCCAATTGGGAAAGATAATATCTTATGTTATATAATATGGCCCCCTCATTGTTTTAGCTTAGACACTCAGTAAACAATAACTACCCATCCCCGACCCCCTCTGGAGGTGAGTGCGTGTACTAATCGTCTCTGAGCCCCTCTAGGCGGGTTCCTGAGCAGCTCATTCTCTGTCTTTAGCCTGTATTCTATTTGACGATTTTGCTACCAGGAATTTGGTTATCTTTAGGCTTTTCGTCAGATATTTCACAAGAACCCTTGAATGTTACATTCCATTTGAAAGATAATTCAAAATCCTTTCGAATGATATATAACATGTCTATAATGAGCGCACATCACTTGTCGCTATTTTCAAAATCAGGGGTAAAATCGGATAGTAGGATATGACCTATACCAGAGCCTCCGACTGCGCATGTGCCATTTAATCTCAAACCCCGACGGTCCCCCGTCTGCAGCTTCCTTTGAGACCAGATTGTGCAATGTCAATGTTGTCCAACGACGCAGATGCAGCCCAGGGTGGAGGTAGGGGCTGGTAGGGGGTGGGTGCCTCTTTGTGTTAGTCAGACGTCGGGATAAAAACTCCTCATGTAAATAAACAGCAGCCAAGCTCTCGCGAGATGGGCCTGTTTTGCGGGATTTCTCGTGAGCGCTTCCAGGAAATCTAAGCTTCATAGGCCAAGGGAAAGAGTGCTTCACTGCTGAAGTTGCTTTGGTAGTGATAAGACAACAACAATTGACTGACCCGATTTATAAATATATATATATATATATATACATATCATGCTTATATATTTATATATCGATATTATGCTTATACATCTATATAAAGACTTTAGAAATGATTATACAAAGATAACGTTAGACGAGGTGTTTCTTCTTTCTGGACTCCAATCAATCTTTTGAAATATTTTTCCACTTTCTGAGAATTAGTTCATTTAGAAGATGTATATTTCCATCTTGAGGTATCACAGTTGTAACATTAACTATCTTTTTCAGAAAACCCCCTGGCCAAACATGTGACATTTTTATAACGTTGCAGCAACGTTCTGGTTTGGTTCGTTTTACATTATTTTGATGGCTCCTAATAACATTGCTGCAACGTACAGTTGTGACATTGCACTGTGATGTTATTATAACATTCTGGTTATTTTCTTTAACCTAAACAGAATGTTCTTACAATAGTCATTCTATTTTGGTTTCGTCCTTACCTCACCAAAAATAATGTTATAATAACATTCTGATTTCGAAAGGTTGAAACCTCACCATCAATAACTTAATTGTTACCTGCCATCTTAGTAAGTAACAAACTGACTAAAGAAGTATTGTTGCAGAACGTTTCTGTTACGCCCACAAGTTGGCTGCACTGCGTGCAAATAAGACCTTTTAAGACCGTTACTTTTCTAAATGGGCATGGCCCCGGCGAGCCATTGAGGTTCATTAAAAGAATAGGATATATCACCTTTCCAATACCTTTGCAAGATCTTTGATGAATTTTAAAGGTTGCCTAAAAAGGTTTTTGAAAGGTCTTGTAAAGATGACCTTTCCATGACCTTTAGCAAACCTCAATGGCCCGATTTACAGAAACTTGCAGGTCTTAAAAGTCTATTTTCATGCAGTGCTGTAGGCCTTGGTCTGGCGGGCTTAGGTCTAGAACCACCCCTATACCTAGGCCTGGCCTGGCCGTCCATAAGGAGGTGGGAGGAGCCCAGCCCCACGTTCCAGGCCCCAGCGACAGCCGCCCTGAACCGGCTCTCTGAGAAATGAAATTTTGACCCGTTTGCCCAGCCCAACCCCCCATTTACAGCGGACAAGGTGAGTGAGCACATCCAGCATGCACGGAGCACCCTGAAACAGGGAGGGTGCGGGATAAAGGGTTCAGTGGAGGGTACAGGGGGGAGATAATAAAGTCTAGGGAAGTCTGGGAAGTTTCTGGACTGCCCAGACCTGGTGGTGCTTTATTTATATCTATTTCTGAGTGTGTGCAGGTAACGGGAGACTCGCGAAAGTTCCCTGCTGCTTGAAAGTGTTGTTATCGAAGGAATTCATTACTTGGGACTTGTTTTTATCAATTGGAGGCTTGCGCAGTAGGAGTTTGAATAGCGAAGGATTATTGGAATTCACTGGAAGATTCTTTTGAACGGATATATATACTTCATCTGCGAACAACGGTATGTGAGGATAACAAAACAGCCAAGGAAATCCACAGAGCTCTCTACAGACTGTACCAGACTTCGAAAACAAAGGAAACTGTTTGATTTCCTGGACGACTTCTTCTAATCTTTTTTAACTGGAGTAATTTCACCGAAGGAGTTTTGCTTGCAAGGTGTTTGATTACCAATCATCAGAGTTACCCGAGGGAAATTCTATGTGATTTCCCTGATTCCTGGCCTTATCAACAACAGAAGAAGTTGATTCCATACTGGTTTTGCTAAAGCATTACATTTCGACGTACACGTTTATTCATGTGTACCCTCTGAATGCTTTATTGATTGCCAATTTCTAACTAGGATTATATTGTGCTAAATACTGAAACAGTTATTTTGTCAGAAAGATAATTCAAATAAGTAAAGATAGATTTCCTGCCAGGAAAAAGTAAACAGAAAGTAACAGTTGTCTTTGCAGATCGAGAATTTTGAAGAGGAAGAAAAGGAGCTTTTGGGGGAAATTATTCTTCTCAAAATTTTTTGCCCAACATCCACAATAAAAGGTCCACATTTTGCAAAAAAGATAAAATAAAAAGAGGACCCCACTCACCCATTGGTTATATAACTCAATAACACCTTTCCTGCTGTATGTTGTTACAAAGCTCTAGTCAAAAACTCATAAAAAACCTTTCTTTCAGAATCAAGATGGCGGATATCGATGAGAGTGCAGCCCTTCTGGAGGAGGTGAGTGGAGAGGTAAGGTGACCATTTCTTTGTATTCATTCCTGTTTCCATGACAACGGGGAGGTGTGGTGTTCTGTGACGTCTGTGGAGTCAGTGCCAGAGGCAGGTAATGTGACCATCACTTACTTATATTACTTATATTACTTACTTTACTCCGCACGTCGGCCTATATTCCATGTGCTGAATTGTATTGCCGGTGAAAAGAAAACAAGTGAGGAAATAATTATGTAATCGACTGAGGACAGGGCAGAACATGGGCTTGTCAACCCAAGGTGTGTCAAGGATATCAGTCTGAGGGCAGGGCCAAAAGGGCCACTAGGGGGCTGATATCCCTGACACATGGAGGGTTGATAATACATTCATACCTCCTTCCTCCATTGGTTATGGATTTATCATACCCTGGTAATGTTTTAAAGTGAAATTTTAAAGCTTAGACTAACTGAATATGTGGAACTATATTCTGCAGCTGGAACTACTTTCTTGTATCACCATGCAGGGTAATAACACTTTAGTTATCACCCGGAATGGAGAGGTGATGCATTCAAATCTTAACTACTGAACCATTATCAGCCTAGGGTATGAAAGTATAGGCGTAGTATACCATTAGACAGTTTTCATAGTTTTTTTTTGAAATGGTATATGGGTAGCATGAAAAAACAAATACGAAACCGGCAGTACCAAACTCAGTCTGTGGAATACGGTCTATTATCTACTTCTGATTTAGTTCTCTAAACTTTCTATTTACAAGTCTCAACCTTCTCTATGGTACTCCACCAGTTCTTTCTATCTTATAATAAAGCAATTCTCCTTGTTTTTACTTATTTCTTATTTTTCTTATTTTCGAAAAATCCCTTTAAAATAATCTAACTGAAAGTTTGAAAATGAAATAGGTTTCAAACTGCTGTAAGATTGATACCTCAGATTTTAGTATTAATGGTCAACTTTCATTTTGTAACATGAAGCCTTTATATCTGATTCATAATTATCTAGGGTTGGTATCAATATCAGATATCTAAACGAGTGCGATGGATATGTCTACGGAAGAAAGAGGACAATATGTACAACGAATTGACACTGTCACAAAAATAGGACAGAGTCGACAGTTGACCAGTTTCTGTGATAGCCCGAGTTGTTCTAGGATTCAAAATAGCAGGGAAGGGATCTGAATTTCGAATAAGTACGACAGCGACTTTCCTCTCCTTTCGTAGTTTAAGTAACAACCAAAAGGGTGGCACAGATGGGTGGTTATGCACCTCGTTGACCCCTTCTCCTCCAACCTCTTAAATCTTTAATCTTATGCGCTATTTATCAAAAGAAGAGTTACAGTAACTGAATTGGATGCTCTACCCTTTGCCTTATCATTAACTTTCTTCATACATACTATTCCAAGCACTGTTCCCATAACAAAGAGCAAACGCTTCTCATAGGCCACTCTCAATCACGCCTCAAAGCATTTTTCTGTGTCAGGACTTGAGTCATTGAAGGACATTATGACGTCGCAGTTCCAGCACTGGGACCATCTGCCCCTGAGTTATACGTTATCTGCATCAAAACACCTGCCATCTGGAAGAGCCTGAACACTCATAGATCTATGTTTAGCCGGGGATGTATCAGTTTAGTACGAGTTTGGGCGCTGCCTCAAAAATACCGGAGGGCACTTGAAGTAAAGTAGGAAGATAGGTTAACCACCTCCGACTAAAGGAAACTGAGACCCAAGGCTGTGCCGAAATGCCGGGTCAGAGTGGAGTTGGGTCAGGATGGGGGTCTTTTATTGGACATCTGAACTAGACAACGGTAGACATCAAGTGTGTGTGTCCATGAATAGTCAATGGTTATAGGGGCAGATCCAGATATTTTCAGATGGGGGGTGCATTGACAAAACTAACATTTTGCCACGAAAAGGCCCCTGTGGCCTCTCCCCTCAAAACCACCATTTGTTTAGCAATCAGTTCATCTATCATATCTGGTACATACTTAGATATCATGATGCATCTAAAATAATTCTAAACCGGAAATATCAATGAAAAGTCTTTGAGAATTCGGCGATCACAATCCTATTCATTAAAATCAATCGCATGCCTTATGCCAGAGTTGTTGATATTCCTTCCCATGCACACAAACAGTGAACAGTCACATTGTCATCTGAAAAGCTTAAGTTCTAGTCCTTACCTCGATGCTATGCGCAGTATTTACTATAAGAAAGTAGAACATATTGTTTGTCTGGTCCTCCCCCACACCCCACCTTCACCCCACCTATACCACCCAACCTTACTCAGCATAGTGGTGACACTTACTGAGATCCTTCTGACGTTGGCAGGGGGTATTATCTGCAGTGTCAGTGGTATGCAAAACTTTGTGTATAATTTAGTCCACTCAACAATTCTTCAGCTGCATTGAGACGAACTCATGATTTTGTTTTCTCTGAAGTACTGAGGACTGAATATATGAGGGTGAAACATTATGTCAGGGGAATCGAACCTGAGCCCAGCACGCAGAAGTCCCACATGCCATCTACTGGACCGCCCCTCTCCCCTTGTTCTAGCAACTATCTTTTCAATTCTTTCATTTGGTATGGAAAGCTGTGACAGTAAACCAAATGCCTTAAACAGAGACCCTCCCACAGTAGATAGTTTACACTTTGCACTCCTTAGGAGTGGGAGTAGGAAGTTGCTCACTATGTCACTGGTTGCCAGCGGAATCTGACTGAGAGAGTAGCTCGTATAGGCATCCTGCCGGGTACATGCCCCGAGCCTGGCCCCTTCCCAGAAGGCCCTGACCTGAACTAGAGGGGGTAGGGTGTTAGGGGTTGGCCATCTGAGGTCATTAGGTGGAATGCTATTTATCAACCTATTTACACTATCCTAATACTAGTCAATGAATGGAGTTTCAGGGTGCAAACCTTGAGGAATATGGGTTAGTCTTAATGTAATCCACTTTGCAAGTTTTCCATATGATTTTCCGCTGATTTATTTGCACAAGTGATGTTAAATAATCAAGGGTATCGGTGGTAGAATCAGTGAATATGTTGATGCAGCTTCATGCCAGGATTATGGCATGAATTCATTATGAGATAGCAGTTTGAATGGTCCACGCCAAGCCAAGCTGCAATATAACAGTACTGTTATAGACCATACTCTTTTGGTCAGTCTATCGCTTACTAAATGGCATGTAACAGTTACTTTATTTATGATTCAGTTGAGGCCTCACCTAATCAGAACATAATTATGAAATATATCTATTCAGGATACGAGACTACACATACCCGCAAAGATAGACGAATTCTGGTGATTCTAGGACAATCACCCCTGGGACAACTACCCCTGGGACAACTACCCCTGGGACAACTACCCCCTAGGACTATTACCCACTAGGACTATTACCCACTAGGACTATTACCCCCATAGGACAACTACCCCTGGGACAACTACCCCTTAGGACAACTACCCCTTAGGACAATTACCCCTATAGGTAGGACAACTACCCCTTAGGACAACTACCCCTCTAGATAGGACAATTACCCCTATAGGTAGGACAATTACCCCTTTAGGACAACTACCCCCTTTGATAGGACAACTACCCCTATAAATAGGACAACTACCCCTATTGGTAGGACAACTACCCCCGTTGGTAGGACCTGCCCTTGGTGTTCAGGGCAGGGCAAATGAGTGGTAGGCCTACTAATGGGTGTAGTTGTTATATCAAAGGGGGTAGTTGTCCTACTAAAGGGGGTAATTGTCCTATCAAAGGGGGGTAGTTGTCCTACCAATAGGGGTAGTTGTCCTATCAAAGGGGGTAGTTGTCCTACCTATGGGGGTAGTTGTCCTATCAAGGAGGGGTAGTTGTCCTACCTATGGGGGTAGTTGTCCTATCAAGGGGGGTAGTTGTCCTACCTATGGGGGTAGTTGTCCTATCAAGGGGGGTAGTTGTCCTATCATAGGGGTAGTTGTCTTATCTGTAGGGGTAATTGTCCTAAATGGGTAATGGTCCTATATATAGGGGTAGTTGTCCTATATAAAGGGGTAGTTGTCCTATAGGGGTAGTTGTCCTATGGGGGTAGTTGTCCTACCCGTAGGGGTAGTTGTCCTAAGGGGTAGTTGTCCTAAGGGGTAGTTGTCCCAGGGGTAGTTGTCCTATGGGGGTAATAGTCCTAAGGGGTAATAGTCCTAAGGGGTAGTTGTCCTAGGGGGTAGTTGTCCCCAGGGTAGTTGTCCCAGGGGTAGTTGTCCCAGGGGTAGTTGTCCTGTCACCAATTCGGGTATATAGGAGGCAGCGGAATCTATTTCAAATTTTCTACATTGACCAAGATTGCATATATAGATACTTAAGAGAGATGACATTTTGTAAAGTTTACGTCAAAAGATTTTCTTTATGATATTTGGTGATTCTTATTTTTCTGTTTAGTTACTGTTGCATAGTTCCTACAAAACTGACTATCATCTTTACAATGTTGGTTAACATGATAGCCAGTTATTGACAAATTACTCAACTAACAGGTTAAAGATGTATCACAAAGCATTGATCAATCTTTTTTTTACCTTATAGTTGAGTAGTTTCTCCAGAACTGGCTATCATCTTCATCATTTTGGTTAATGCTTCGAACCCTGTGAGACAGGAACTGATATATGAGAAGTGTTTTGTGTTTTTATGTTTGATGTTGGCATATCAGGTAGTATAGGTGGTTTATATGAACTGCTGGGGGGAATACTTTAGGGAATAAGTGAGTGTCGTTATTGAATTCCAGTCTGGTGTTTGATACAGTGAGTTACTGATGAACCGTCGGGATACCTCTATGAATAAAAAGAAATAAGGGAAAGGAAACGTGCTATTAGATTAGAAATAAATTGATATACTACAAGTGTGCATCTTCGCATTTTTCAATAATCAAAACAAAAATCAAATCAGTGTAATCAAAACTGAGGGCATTCTATTCGATAGTAATTGAACTACAAATCACTAAAATTACTTTTGACATTACAAACATAACAGAATCAAAATTGTATGGCTTTAATAAATATAATAAAAACATTTCCTTGTCCAAAACTATCGGTGTAAGGCCATCTATGATAAACAAAATAGACATCTAGAATTCTGTATTTCAGGTGAATTTTTTAACATGATATAGGCGGCACCTTTTAAAATTATAGTACTCTTAATACAATCTAAATTGATCTAGTAGAAGAGTAGTAATTCTTATCTGGAAGACAGTGATGTCACTGTCAATTCAATGCAGTTATGCAAACGTGCTCTTGAAATTGTAATTGTTACGATCCGTCATTTGTTTAGCGGACCACAGGAGTTAAACAACGAGGTTGGTAGTGAATAGAATGTGTGACTGGAAACGCACTGTGCTGAGACTGTTGTTGTAGCCTGGTCCCCTTCCCTTGTAGCTGTTCGACCAGGAGGTGAAGAGGGGTCTACCCAAGGCCCTGGTCGACTGGATCGGCAAGGTGCTCGCCGAGGACAAGGACATCAAGAAATGTGTAAGTACTCTATCTACGTCTTTATAATGAATTACAGTGACACAAACACAATGTCAATTCTTAATGTCTACTGAAGGGCCAATTCTATTATAGATAGAACTTTAGAAACCCAAATCCAATATGACTGACAACAATTTAGAAATTCAAAAAACTATTGAAGCGCGTTAGAGTCATTCGGATAACAAGCGTAAAACATCAGCACTATTATACAAGTCGGCCTTTATGTTCGGGTAGGTATGAAATTATATCAATTCTTTTTTTTTCTTTTTCTTTTTCTTTTTTTTTTTTTTTTTTTTTTTTTTATTTAACTACATTCATCAATGATGATCTTCCATGTAAGTAGTGTATATGATACAAAGATAAACATAATTAGCTCGCTAAGTTAAGCTCACTATATTAACATACAATCAAAATACAGTCAATTATCATAATACAGAGATCAAAGTTCATTACTCTAAATGTAAACAAATATAGATATAAATGGTAACTAAGTTAAGGATAGACAACTGTTGATGGGGCGAATTTCAGATAAACTCACTTTTCTCTGTAACTACACTAGGTACATTATCATACTATATATCAAATGAAAGGTTATATTTTTCTCTGCCTGAATATTGTAGTTTCACTTTGATGATTTGCTGAAAATAAAAACTGTTAATAAAAAAGCAATATTTTTACGTTTATTTTTTGAACATGGATATCTCACTTAATAATAAAAGTACAATCTTCAAATTTCACCCAGGTGTCCATTACATTGCTTGAGAGGGAACCGTGTCTCAGAATTGTTATTTAGGCCCTAGTTTTTATTTTATTTAAAAAAACGGGTAACTTTTTACCATTTTTTGCAACCTAATATTCTAGATTTCATAAAACAAAAACTAGGACCTATATCAAAAATCTGAGACACGGTTCCCTCCGAATGGCTATAATCTCTACATATTTAAAATTTCAAGTATATAGATGAAATATCAACTGAGATATCCTTGTTCAAAATTTTTTCATTAAAAATGAAGTTTTCACATTCACAGCCCTGTAACACAGGCATTAGTACTCATATATTCATATCATTTATATCACCAGACAGGGGTTTTAATCATCTTTTTGATGATTTATTGACCCCGATTTATTATATATTCATTGAACTAAGAAGCTCACATTACAGTGAGCATATAACAGCAACCTGGTCGAGACGCCCCTAATCAACAGTTGTCTATCCTTAAGTTACCATTTCAGTACCAAGTGACACAGTTCAATTTATAACATTTATTTCAATAATGACAACTAAGTTAAGCCAGCATCAGACGATAAGTTCATACAATATTTCCTTGTAACCAAATGATAATTCTACGTTTAAATTCCAGTTTGTTATCAATTGCCTTAATATCATTCGGCAATTGGTCCCAAATTCTGGCTCCCTGAAAATATGGACTCTTATAATAAACATTTGTCTTCAGTATACCCCTTTCAAATTTGCAAATCACATTTGATCTGGTGCGAACATCTGTTATGGTCATATCATGGATCCAAGCGACTTTCTCTTTTCGTTTTTTTTCCTCTTTCCTTTTTTTTCTTTTCTTTTTCTTAATGGGTGGGGGGGGGGGGGGGGGACTGCATATCAAGAAACCAGGGAGGGTTTGGTATGTCAGCTAATAGCAGCATATCTTGTTTTGAAAGAATTATTTTGATATTGATTCAAGTCTTGCAGAATGAAGAGAAAAGGCCTTGTATGGGGTTGAAGTTACAAGTAGATACGTCTAAATAGCATTAAGGGCCATTACATACCCATTAAGTGACTTTAGTAGCGACTGGCGACCGGCAATCTTCAGGATCGCTGGGAAAGTTGCCCGGCAACTATTGTTTACTTTGTGGGCAATGGGCAGCAGGATCAGCAGTAAAATCTGCAGTACATTATCAAATTTGCTTGATAAATTTGCTTGATAAGAAAAGTTGCCCGTCATTCGACGCCTGTCACCAGCAAGATTGCTCAGTGGGTATGGGACTTGAGCTTTGCCCGAGTGATAAAATAACTAGATATGCCTACTAGTGAGTGGGTTTGAGTGAGTTTTACTCTAACATCTTTGAAAAACATCCAACTGGATTACAAACTCGTGCTTGGCAAACTATTCTTTTATATATTTTTTCACCACTTTGCTAATGTTTTTGTTGGTTTGTTTGGTTTTCTATACACAAATCATGTAGTCCCTAAATCAACTTATGTAGCGCCTACTGTACGTTGTACTTTTCCTCTGTTATCGTCCTTGTAAGAAGAATCATACGACTTTTTTCCTCTTATAGTCCATCGCCCTTAATCGTATATATATGGGATAATGGGAGGACAATCTTGGTAAGAATAGACCTTTACTGACCTTAGAGGTTTGTAAATGAGTTTATGAAGGTTTATTAAATGTATAGACGTTGTGCATATTACGTCACAATGTCCAGACATGGACTGGACGTCAAATTGGTGATCAACCAAGAATTCCCATTATTCACTCTCCACAAGAGTCTAAAATACATATTTGTCTTTAATTTATCTTAAATAATTATAGAATTCCATAATGAATAATCTTGTCTTCTTAGAATTAATAAATTCTAAATTTATCTAATGGCTACGTGGTTATGAAGAGCACATGGTGATCACCAAAAGGTAGTCACGTGACCACGTCTGCACAAAGTCTATATCCCAGGTGCTGGCCTTCAAATTGTATTTATGGCATATTAAAGGTAATGAGCAGGTGACCTTTACAGTACATTTCAAAGATAGTTAAGGTCATCTTGAAAGGTTGTTGTGAAGGTGACATTTCCATTACCTCTAATGAACCATATACACAATTCAAATGTTCGAAAAAGACCTAGTTGCAACTATCAAGAAAAGGCTTCGACAATAAAAGTATAAAATATATCAAACTATGACCTCCCATACACAATGGGAAGAAGAGGATGTAAGGTATTTTGTTTATTCACACACACAAAAAGAAAATGACATAAGTATAGCATAAGACTGTAGTCAGGCTCGGGGTGGGGGTCCACCGCTCCCCATTGAGAAAAACATCGAGACAGAAAACAAAAAGTAAAAGTCGTATTATGCTAAATCATACACAATATTTTCACAGACTTAAAAGAGTATATTGGACAAGTCTTCCCATTCTTTCGAGAGATTCATTTATATATCTTAGCCCAGACTAGAAAACAACCCCGTGGCACCACTCAGATGTATGAACACTTCAAAGTGGCTCTCTGCTTGAAGAAAAAATGGACAAGGTTGCCAACTGCCTAGCGAGTAAGGATACAAATATAGTTTCTTTCCTCGGTTGCTTGGAACAATAACTCTGATAGTTTGAAGGTGAAACCAATGTATCAAGGTACTTTTGTATTGGGAATAAAAGGAGGTCTGTTTTTCACCTGAAGAAAAGAGTCAGTTTGTCAGTTTTGATATAAAATCGAAACTACATAATGATAAAAGCTTAAAGAGAGCCAAAACCCATATAATTAACAAGATTTTCAAAACTCAGATAAATATAGAAATAAGTTAGAAGGGTCTAGTAAAAGACAGTGGTAAAGTATTATCTGTGAAAACTAGCTCAAAGCATAGTAGAGTTCCAAAAGAGATGGTAATATTTCCATTTGTTTGTAAACAACCCCTATTTTTGCAGATCCACATTAATTGAGTTGAGCACGGAAAACATATTTTTAATGATTTCCTACCATACTATTATTTCATGGTATAGATTTTAACGTGGGCCAGAAATAGGCCCAAGGAATGGATTTCCATAATTGGTTGAGTTTGGAAATTTCTGCTTAATCTATAGGTTTTGGCTCCCTTTGAATCCCATATAATAATTGAGGTACACATTTTACATTTATACCAACCTGTCAGCTAAAGACACGTTTGATCTGGGGATATCATTTCCAAATTATGATACTATGGGACTTTATAAGTTATAGGTGACGAGTACATGGACTCAGCGACCAATATGTATTTCATTTGATTTTTAACAACTTCTGAAATATAAGCGCCATGATTAAGCATGGGCCATATTAATATAAGAAGGCCCACTGAGGGCGTCCTCGTACAGGCCACGGGCTTGGCCCTTGGGCCGTACGCTACCTGGCGGGTCATCCGTACACCCAAGGACGACCCCAAAGGGCCTTCTACATTTTATCACCCAAACAACTGTATATATGTGTAGAATACTGTAAACAAGGAGCGGTACATACAGCCTGTCACTAAGCACTGCCCCTTGTACGAACCACTCGGCAGTCATGCGAGTGATAAAGGGTCGTCCTTCTGTGGTTCTTCCACCTTGTTAGTGTCATACTTAGGATTCACGTCAAAACTGCAGATGCTGCTCCAGTCGACTTTGATTGTTATTTTTGTTGTTGTTATTTCTGTTGTAGCCAGGCCTATCCTGGGAAGAGCTCAAAGATTACCTTAAGGACGGTGTGGTGCTATGCAGGTAACCAAAACACACTTCTAGGCCAGGCCTAAAACTTTACAGTTATGCCAGGGGGTGTAGGCCTAGATCATGTTTCACATCTCGGCCCGCCCTCTATAGGCGATTTGCAAAGCGGCCATCTTGGATTTATGTGCTATGGTGCATCATGGGAAACTGGGTACTGTTCTTCAGAAGAACAATCATTTCAAAAAGCCTTTAAGAAAAATAACCTAAATGCCTCCACTTTATGGAATGAGGTATTTGAGCCAAATACATCTAAATTGGATTAACCAGTACTCAGATTCCAATAATGTTCAAGGGCGCATAAATCCAAGATGGCTGTTTTGCAAAACCCCTATTCAGTTATTGCTGCATGGGCATTACATGTTTCAGCATCACTTCAGCTTGTCAGCCGTTGCTGACGTTACAAATATTGGCAGAAATTTCATTTCGTACTAACCTGCTCGTGAATGCTAGCATCCCCTCTACAGTCCTACCTTGAACCCCCATGGACCGTCCCCTTCTTATCGATGAACATAGCAATTTTCATGCTGTCCGAATATTTGCGCATTTCGCATATATGATCAATGCCAGAATCAAAATCATGAGGGTTTTAATGCAAAGCATAATCACAACAGCTAAAAGCATGAGATTTAGGTGGGTATATGCACGATCACGCCTGTAGTCCCACCGTTCCCATCGGAGATAGTCACAGGTGAGTTTAAGGGGGCCCTGAACTAAAACACTTCAGGTTGACTCAGTTATGAGACTTATACTAGTTCATCTGAAATCACATTGTCCTCACATACAGGCGCACCAGTGGCTCAGCAGATTGACAGGAAAGCTGCATCGTTTTTTCTCCAAAGATGTTCTTTCAGGCTCAGCCATAAAAGTTTTTGATTCCCAAAAATATTTATCAATGCGCATATATATGTATATAAAATGTTAGTACCAGTTCTTCTGAACCCCCTGGGGGTACCGAGGTAGGGCTTCTGCTCCTGGGAAGAATATAGGCTCCCAGTACCCCCTGCTGATCATAAAAGGTGACGATAGGGATAGCACTGACCAAGTTGTTCATTGGGTTCAATTCCCGGTTGGTGTCTGGGTTCACTAAGGGATGATGTACAGCAAAAATGATTTCAAGGTTTTGATCCCCTGCTGTTTGCCTGCCCTGTCACCCTCATATCATAGATACAATCATCAAAGACTGACCAAGTAAAAACACATGTCTGAAAAGTCAAAATCCGTCCTAACTAGTTTTTGTTGAGAAAATTACCCTGGCTGTTGGTACAGCATAAAACATCACTCACTCACTCACTCACTCAGTTCTTCTGAAATACTCAATCTATTATCAAGTCAATTTCTCCTATGTGGACACAAATGTGCGTCAGCTAGTTGTAAAGCAGCTAAAATAGTTTGTTTTTTCTTCCCAAAGATGTTTTTGAAAAGTCTTACTTTGACATTCATTTTTTAGCATCTGAAACGTAAGCAACAGTCGTAAAAAGTAAATGTAGTGTGTCCTTGGCAGTCTTTGTTGAGATACAGGTCCTAGGTAGTCTGAGGTCTGTCCAGAGATAAACAACTTGAGGCAAAGCACTAGACACTTTGACACAGATAGCCAAGACTCCTACCTACTCGAGGTGTTCCTTACGTCTCAGTTAGACCTCTCTCTGTAGCAGCATTCAATCAAAACATGGGGCCAATTTTACCCTTGAGGTCTTTTATAATGCACATCTTTACATTAAAAGAAAATCCACATCTGGGACACAAGAAACAACTCAAAAACCTGAACGCTTTCTGTTACCTCCTGTAAGTTTGTCTTTTCCTATGTTCTTGTAAATTCACCAAAATGCAACTCTATTGGCACATTCAAAGTGTACTGACAATATGTGTGCTGTCTATATGTACAACACTTCATATAGAATAACATTAATAAATTCTAGCCAAAACTCAACCAGCGCTATGTTACAATAAAAGGAACACAAAATGAGCTGTTTCTTGCTCACCAGATCTATAAGGAACCTATGCACATTTTCAAAGATTTTAAATTATCAACCTCATTGATGCCTCCTTGTGAAAATTTATTTTCGGAAAAATATGTGTTATAATATGTATTCTGATAGCTGTTTACCCATATTAACTCACATGAAATAGAGAGCACATTCAGACACTGCTACTTCTTGCCTCACATAACGCAATACATGTTATTTTCTAGTCATACATTGAATGAAATACCCCTTGTGTATATTAACCTTTTTTTTAAATTGGGTCTATTCTGGCGATATACTCTGTACATTTAGGTAGAAATTTAAAAAAAAGACGCGTATGTGGCTAACCTAGCATAGTGAGTGTTATGAGCCGTCTGGCATGTGCTTACTACGTATGAACCATCTGCCTCCAGTGAGCTGCTCCAGTGAGCTACTGCCGCCCCCGCCACCTACCTACCTACCCCCCCCCTTCCCCCCACGTGCTCACCTCTATACCCCCCCCCCCTCCCTGCACACTACGCCACTAGTGCTACCAACCCCCTACTCCTCTACTGCTCACCTCTGTACTCACCCCCCTTCCTGCAGCCTCCTGCACCATCCCCACCTGCATCAGCCCCACAGGGGGGGGGGGGGGGTCCTCGGTCCGGAAATGGATAACAACTGCAGTCGAAACTTCCAGGGGGCTGAAGCTATGAATTATCAATTTGGCTAAAGGTGGGGGTTGTCAAATAATCAAAGGTGTCCACATTTCAGGGGTTGTCAAATTCTTTCATAATGCCTCTCAAACAAAATGTTGAATTCTGATATCATATTACAACCATCGAATTTTTAAATAAAGTTGTTTGTTAATGGCTGTCCATGAGATATTCTGAAAAGAGGGGGGGGGGGGGGGTGTAAGCTCACATGCCATTCACAGAAAAGGGGGCCTGTGGTTTTAGCAGTTGGTACCTACATTTAAAGACTGAGTGCCCCCCCCCCCCCCCCAAGCTGCAGCCTCCTCCCACTACTACCCTCCTTCCCAGGCCCAGAACTCCCAGCCCCCTTTCCCTGTATGCCAGGCTGGGGTAGACTCCATGCCTCTGTCCCCATCCAGGGGGCACTCTGAAGTTGTTACTTTATAAAAAGGATAATATGATTATAAACACCCAAGAATGTATGAAGGAAGCGGTTCCATGAATAGTGCTTGGTAGCATACACATGCCTGATATCAACTGGACCGTAGCTAAGTCTCTGGACCATCCGTTTGCTACTCTAGCAAAAGTAAATTGATTAATGCAGTCATTCAAAACTGCTTGGGTGCAGTAATTAAGTTCAATGATTATCAGGCATAATGCTTAATACCAACTGGCTATCCCTTGAAATTACTAATAATCAATCAGGGATGTATTTAAATGTACCTGGAGGGCCATTGCGGAGTACTAATCATAACAACACAATGGTTTGTCACCAAGGGACATGATCAATGTCTAAACAAAACTGTGGGACCAATTTTGATCATGAGAAGTGACCCCTATTAATTGCTCTTTTTGAGCACCTTTTATAGATACCACCTGTAGCAACCTACAGTATTTTACAGAAATAGAATTAGAACAGGTTTTAAAGATGTTATACAATCATCACGGTGTAGCAACCATAACATTGTTAGACAAACATGTCTAAGCTGATCTTAACACTTTCCAAAGTTAGAATCAACCTAATAGAAAATTTACAATTCAACTGTGGAATGCATCGCAACAGCAACGCCCTTATGCAAGACATTGAATTGTTTCACCATTTCACTATGCCACGTCAGATTATCATATTATGGGTCTTGCTTTTGTGTTAACTTGTACCAAAAGCGGAAGTTGTTGTGCTCTTGAAATGACGTCAACAATAACGATTTTTGATGTTGAATTGTGGCGGTTCTACTGTGGCAATCTTAATTCTGGAAAGAGTTTTGAAGAACATAGCTATAGATTTAATATTCCTGCAATTTTCAAAATTATTATAAATGGGTGGAAATGATGAAGTGTTTGCAACAGCGAGGGGTTTAGGGTCAAACAGTAAGACCCAAAACTAATTTCTCCCTAATTTCTTGCTGTTGTAATAACTTGGTTATACAACAGGCCACTGAGAATATGAGCAAGTACTCCCCATCTCTACCCCCACCCCTCCCCCCCACCCTGTTTTCCTGGCCTGGCTTAGATTTCCCTGTCTGGCACAAGTCCTCTATAAGCATGATTCATCCAGGGTATACCACATCTCAAACTCCCCTGACAGTACCCTCTCCCTTGGCTAATATATACAAGGGTGTGGGTCAGGTCTAAAACCTAAATGGGTTTCCAGTAGAATCTAATGGATTCCAGATAAATTGAAGTGGGTTACATCCTAAAAGAATTATAATTATTTTGATATCTTTCAAATCATAAAGCCCCAGGATATACCCCCGAATAACCTGGTTCATCCCTGCTTTACTTTTTTCCTGTTGTCAAAGGTTTTCTGGAATTTAAGACCTATTCGCACCTTGCACACAATTCATTTCTTTTGGATACTCAAGGGAGTATATCCTAGATTTCTAACAATAATTTTAATATTTTTCCATAAACCCCAGGCTACATCCTAAAGTATCCTGGTAAATACTTGGTTTATTGACACAATCCCTTTTCCTTATTTTTCTTGGATATTTTCCTGATTTCTGGGAGCCTAGACCCATTCGTACATTGCACAGTGTAGAATGTACTATTTTGTTACTGGGGGGTGTGTGTAGGAGACAGATGGGGGATGTCACTTGGCCTTGGGTGGGAGTTAAGGATAGACAACAAGAGGCAGGGTCTGATCTGGGAGGTAATCATTTTCTCTTCTCAATGTTATAAATTTAATATCAGTCAAAACTAATTCTGTGACTTTATTAATCAAAAAATATATCTGTCACTTCCTTTTACATGGATATTACCCTTAATACACAAGTTACAAATTTTAAATTTTACATGCCCTTTAGAAAAGCCTGAAGCGTTTGGGTCAACATAAATTATATATTATCATGATCTATGTTAGAAGACAATCAAAGAAACTATAAAATAGCTCATTCGATTCATTCTCTACTAATATAAAACCTGATACATGATATACATAATTATATAAACGAGAGATGTACGTGGGATTCGAAGATAGTGAGTATGACACTGCCACCATAGCACTACACCCCAACTGTCTACCCCAAGCCTCCAGTACCTGTTTACCGCCTCTAGCAGCCTCCATACCCTCCAGCCTAGGCTCCTGGAGGAATTCGCCCCGTGTCTAAAAATAGCCCCTGCTTTGACGCTGTGAGCCTGGGGATGCCCTTTTCTGGCTCACAGCAACCGCCTACCATCTCCACTACACTCTCCCCCGTCATGTGTTGTTTGATGATTAAACTAAATTTGACTTCAGGGAAGGTTTAAGGAAATGTCCATCTTATTCTGGTTTTGATGCTGCTCAGGATTATTCGTATGTTTGGGTTGAAATAATCCCTTCTTAGATTTATCTAAAGGGGGTGGGGATTTGGCGAATCAGCAGAATCCTAACATTTTAACACTGGTTATATCATACCTTTTGCTAATTTTCCAATATTATTTGTAAGTCCCCAAACCCATCGTGTTCATAAAACCATCTCTTACTATTTCCCCTTTCATTGTAAGAAAGTTTGAGACTCTTTGAGACTATACATTCAATGACTTTGTCAATAGGCCAAAGAATTTCCCAATAGCATATTAAATACACACCCAGGCATGGAATGTCCTCACTATAACAAAAATCCCAAAAGTCCCCACGGATTCCCCTTGATTTCTTTCCACATGGAGGTATTAATTACTCACCTTTAAATAGTTGCATGGTCGTTTATCCAATCATTATAGTCACACCTTTTAGAACACCAATCCCACTGACACCCCCCTCTCATCTAACCCAATTAGTTTTTCATTCGGCATGCATAAAATATCACTATCTTTAGCGAAGTATTATGCGTACTCATAAAAGATCATTTGGCAGTGCGTCAGCATATTTCTTCACATGATTACAAATTTCTACATCAACAATAATTTCCCCCTACTCATTGAGAAATTGTGTCTACACACAAACGAATCCTGCCTATATAATTATACGGAATGATATTGCATCAGAAATTTGAACTTTGCCTACACACAAACCTATTTTCATAGAGGAGTTTCATTAACACACATTGTTTTCATTTGGACACATACCATTATTGCTCATCCACAGACCAATTCCGTGTACACATGGCCCCTCATGGGTGTACAGGTGTGAGTGGTTTGGTGTATTCTTAACGTGGTAGAATGGGCCGACGTAGGTTTTATCCCCTATGTCTGTCTACCAAATGCCCATTAACAGAAGCCCCGAATTTACTTATGAAATGTTTTGAACAATCCTTGATATGATAGGCGAATTTTAAACAGTGTAATAAGCCTTTTCTAATCAGTTACCCCGGTACTTTCCCAATAGTTGTTCCCAACTTACAGGTGGTTTATACCCACAAATAATAAGTATAATTATCTCCTGAGTCTATAGCTTTATAGTAATAATAGAAATGACTAGTTCTTGCAACTGTATAGATTGTCAACTTGCCGTAAGTATGAAGAAACACTGCAGATATGTTGGTCTAACAATGAGTAATTGTGATGTATTTTAATTTTCTCCCACGCCAGTCATTCTGAGTGAGTGTTGCCAACTCAACACGGTGATACTGGATGCTTCTGTCAAACAATTTTTTAGTTATTTATTCATAGCCATACAAGTGAGTGAGTAATGGGTGTTTTACGCAGTTTCAACGTGAAATGTCGTATAAACGGCAAATCACATACTGGTGTTGAAATGAACATATGTGGTGAAAAACACATATTTAAGGGAAATATAAGGGTCTATAGTCAATGAACAAATTGGAAAATATCTTTTTGAGAGCAAGCCCTTTCTGGTGTTTGAGTATCATGGTGTATCATGGTGTTGTATTTGAGTATTATGCAAATGTCCACTTGTGCAAAAACAATTTAAAAAAAAGAAAATGACAGTAAATCACGGACTAGTGGCTCTTTTTAACAAGGTTAAGCTTATTGCTAGGGCACCAATCCATTACCGTTGCCTCACAAGGATTTTAGTTTAGTAAATACTTATATAGTCTGTGGTAAAAAGCAGTTGCGGCTGGCGGGGCAAATATGTGGCAACTAAATAGCCAAAGTACTATTGTATGTACTCCACACAAATACAAGAAATTGTCGTCCATAATGTGCCGTTCTGTTTTAACATTTTCCGCTCTTTCCTATTGTTCCGTGTCGTGTCATGTTTCATGCACTTTGTTTGCATTGCATACGTAATGGTATCTTGCAATTGATACTTATAACCTTATATGTTCTTGGTACAATCCGTTCTCTTAATTTTATAAACATGAGTGTCCTTGACTCTTTTTGCTCTTACGAGTGTTCCCTTTAGGTTCCAAACCATTGGAATACACTATCACTCTATATGTATTTACATAGTTCATATTGAATAAGTGTAACAGCTAGATTATTTTAAATATGCACGCCTCCTACCATGGGCACCATGGAGATGTCTAATGAGTCGTTTTTAGAGACAGTCCCTACCAGAGATGACTTGGTGGCATAAAACGCTGCCAGATTTCTGCGCATACATGCTTGTTGTTGGACATTAAAATATATACCCCTTTTGTTGGTTCTACCAATGCATCATACAGATTTTTTTTGGTATATACATAATATTTTTGTGCATTGTACAGAATATGCAAAATGAAGACGCCAAATAAAAATTTTATCATAAAAGAAAAAGTGTGTATAACAGAAATGTTAATGTGTGTACTAATAAGAAAGAGGCGTCTCTGAGTGCTTTGAGGTAGGAATGTGATTTCTAGCAATACATCTATAGATGCATGAAGCCTATATTCCACTGGGCGATTTTGTTGGTGATTGTTTAATGATGTATAGGATGTATGGGTTCATGTAAAAACGTTTTCAGGAAAGTCAAACAAATAAAAACATCAGTCACCTCTCTAACCCTTCTATGCAGTTTGATCAACAAGTTATCAACACGTTTATAAACATTGAGAGGCATTTCTCCCTATCTTTTATATCTGAAATCCTTGCAATTTTGTAGCTAAGTGTCACAAACGATTTGGCATAACGATTCTTGTTATGGCTTCATTGTAGAAAACAGGCTTAATCCTTCCTTTACCCTTTCATGCAGGTTGATCAACAAGCTACGGAAGGCGGCTGACATGAACCCTGTGAAGGTGACGTTGAATCCTGACGGCACGGAGTCCATCTTCCTGCAGAATGTGGAGACTTTCCTGGAGGGGGCGTACGAGTACGGCATCCGGAAAACAGCCTGCTTCCTGCCCGGAGACCTGGTCAATGGGCGCAAGGGCACGATGCTCGACATCCTCTTCTGTCTCACCGCGCTAGGCTTCTCAGTAAGTATAAAGGGCACCATGCTCGACATCCTCTTCTGTCTCACCGCGCTAGGCTTCTCAGTAAGTATAAAGGGCACCATGCTCGACATCCTCTTCTGTCTCACCGCGCTAGGCTTCTCAGTAAGTATGAAGGGCGCCATGCTCGACATCCTCTTCTGTCTCACAGGGCTAGGCTTCTTGGTGAGTATGAAGGGCGCCATGCTCGACATCCTCTTCTGTCTGACCGCGCTAGACTTCTCGGTAAGTATGGAGGGCACCATGCTCGACATCCTCTTCTGTCTCACTGCGCTAGGCTTCTCAGTAAGTATGAAGGGCACCATGCTGGACATCCTCTTCTGTCTGACCACCCTAGGCTTCTCGGTAAGTATGGAGGGCACCATGCTCGACATCCTCTTCTGTCTCACTGTGCTAGGCTTCTCGGTAAGTATGAAGGGCGCCATGCTCGACATCCTCTTCTGTCTCACTGCGCTAGGCTTCTCGGTAAGTATGGAGGGCACCATGCTCGACATCCTCTTCTGTCTCACCGCGCTAGGCTTCTCGGTAAGTATGGAGGGCACCATGCTGGACATCCTCTTCTGTCTCACCGCGCTAGGCTTCTCGGTAAGTATGGAGGGCACCATGCTCGACATCCTCTTCTGTCTCACCGCGCTAGGCTTCTCGGTAAGTATGGAGGGCACCATGCTCGACATCCTCTTCTGTCTCACCGCGCTAGGCTTCTCGGTAAGTATGGAGGGCACCATGCTCGACATCCTCTTCTGTCTCACCGCGCTAGGCTTCTCGGTAAGTATGGAGGGCACCATGCTGGACATCCTCTTCTGTCTCACCGCGCTAGGCTTCTCGGTAAGTATGGAGGGCACCATGCTGGACATCCTCTTCTGTCTCACCGCGCTAGGCTTCTCGGTAAGTATGGAGGGCACCATGCTCGACATCCTCTTCTGTCTCACTGCGCTAGGCTTCTCGGTAAGTATGGAGGGCACCATGCTCGACATCCTCTTCTGTCTCACCGCGCTAGGCTTCTCTGTAAGTATGGAGGGCACCGTGCTCGACATCCTCTTCTGTCTCATCATGCTAGGCTTCTCAGTAAGTATGAAGGGCACCGTGCTCAACATCCTCTTCTGTCTCATCGCGCTAGGGTTTTCTGGAAGTCCTAGGCCATTAGATTTTCATCTGTATTATCAGAATACAAATGCAGCTCTTTTTTTGTTTTTAGAAGAAAGGGAAACGATTCTGTCCCAGCAAATCTGTCCCTTAAAACCGACTGTCCCTTATAAACGTGTCCCTTATATCAGGAGTACACTGTAAAACAATGGCATTTACATATTTGAGTGTTGTAAAGTCATCACTTTTATGTCAGTTTATAACAAAGCGTCTTTTAAACCAAGACGAAGCAACATTTCTGAATAGCTTTGCATTGCGAATGCATACAAAACACGTCACTGAACAAAACAATACTGTTTCTTTCAGGCCAACAGCCAAGACTACCCTGTACGGTACGAACCCCCCAACCATCCCCCTCCTCCAAAGGAAGAGGAGAAGAAGGACACGAAGGGGAAAGAGAAGGAGAAAGAGAAGGAAACAGAGAAGGCGAAGACAAAGAAGTAACCTCGGCACATTACCCAGCATTCTCATCGTCATCGTCGCAGCCAATCAACGGTCATCCTGCAGTCACGTGCTCATCATTCTCCAAACACATCTCTCATTATAACGGCTACACTCGCCTTGCTCCAAGGGTCTTGCCTCTCGGAAAAGGGAGATCTAGTGACTTCAATGCATCGATCATGATCTCACTCTGCAACAAGATCTTTCTCCATGCCGAAAAAGAAGCGGACAAGAATAGACTCTGCTATGTAGGTCTAAACTATATATACTGGCATTTCAAGATTGCTACGCCCTGAGGCTCAAAAGCAGTCCGGACCACTGATGTGGAGAAGTGACAGCTACATTGCCGAGATCACTGTTGAAGTGAGGTGATCTAAGTGGCAGAGTGATCATGATCGCCCATTTCAATAGAATTACTAGAAATCTTCTTTCATCCTTAATTGTAATGAAAAATAGTCCCCTCCTACAGTTGGCAACTCAACGTACCTGAATAAGGAAATCACTGAAAATGCAAATTAATTCCTCTATGAATGTTTCATTATTGACGTGGTTCTTTTAATTATGTTATTCAATTTTATATAATAGGCCTACATAACGTTGATGTACACAGGCAAATCTAGAAACGAATCGTATGGAGATGCACTCATAGTTTGAGCCACTACGAACAAATTTCTTTTCCTGCAGACCAATGTGAATGACTGGAAACCTTGTAGATCCCAGAAGATTAACTTATGTACACATCGATTTTTTGTGGATAATTTTTAATACAATACAAAACAATACTTTCTTTTATTCACGTAAATCATAAAGATCAGCCCCTATGTTTCAATCACATAGGTTTATTCGGTGCCATACGTATGCATTGCTGTTACTAAATCTCCCGGCTGATTCTCTGTGGCCCATCATACTTATTAACGGTATATAATTATCTGCATCAAATGTGATTTCTTAGGAAATTGTAATTGTTAAAAAATAATTCTTGAATTATTATCCAATTGACCTCCACCTAACTTATTACGGCATACTAACTTATTTGAACCCGGTGAAATGTTATACCGAGGTTTGCAAATTGAGTTGAACCCCCCCACCAACCCTGTTGAATACCAGCTTCAGATAGGCTTTCCGTTCAGAAGTCGTTTGTTGTTTTAGCTAGTGCCCCCAATCTTTACCCTTGTTAATATATATTATAAAGTTAACTGGGCTTAAAATATTTTAATTCACCGATTAAGTTTCATGTTGTTTCATATATGAGATTTAACTAGTTTAGCAATTACCAAATATCTATCTTTTACATAGAAGTGCTGTTTATAATGGGTAGTTATTTTTATATTATTAACTTCAATTATTCTAAGTGATGATTTTAATATTCAACAAAAAACGATGTAATTTTGACTGCCAATACTCCAGAGCCGGAACCCACCACACCCATACACGTTCATCATCCAGAATTTGTTTATCATGATCTCCTGCTTGCTGGATGCGTTAACTTGATTGGAAGACCCATTTCCAATTGATGTTAATTATTATAATAACTGTAATTATTGCAATTTGTTTCCGCTACAATGTCCTTCAATATTGAAACTGTGATTTTGAGCAATTAAAACTGTTTTTAAAAACTTTAACAAGTTTCATTGTATGTTTTACTGTCAGACTATGATATTACCTTTTTTGTTAAACACTCAAAACAACCTATACAAAATAAGTTAACTGCATATAACCAAGAAATGATATAAAACATTATGTTAAAACCCATCATAGGTATCTGTCTAAACCGGCCAGAGAACAGGACAGTTTCCACTTGAACCAACCAGTAATATACTGCAAATGTCAAACGAAAGCTTATAGACTTTTTTCATTAAGAGTGTTGTGCCCCCTGGTGAAGTAAATGGAACCAATGGTTTAGGTCATTTCCCATGGTTAACCTACATGCTTCACCTCATATAGGCTAACTATGGGAAATGACCTAAACCAGTGGTTCCATTTACTTCACCAGGGGCCGCCACACCATAATGAAAAAGGTTTATAGAATCCAAAACTGAAAACTGCATTTCCTTATTGTATTTTTCAGATTGAACAGAATCTAGAAATAATAGGTATTTTTACGAAACATTTTGCAAATTCCCAGGTAATAGAGCAATTTAGGTATAGAATTATTCAACTGTGCCTCAAAGGTTGATATATACCATGGCCAGTAACTTACCGATTAGATTATTCCAAAACCAAACACATACAAACTGTAATTATTATGCAAGTCAATACTGAACCTGAAAAACCTTACTTGATAACAAACATAATAATAATTATCACCAGTCAGAATATTATTCTACCATGCATATGTGGCAGTACAGAGATTAACCATCAAAACTAGGTTGCAATGTCACATAACAGGAATGAATCAACAAAGTTGCTATGATATCAAGAAGTATAGTCATTATGGGCCATGGCAGTTATGGGCCAGTCATTATGGGCCACCTAAAAAGTCATTATGGTCCACCTAAGAAGTCATTATGGTCCACCTAAAAAGTCATTATGGTCCACCCAAAAAGTCATTATGGTCCACCTAAATAGTCGTTATGGTCCAGCTAAAGTCATTATGGTCCACATGGTAAGTTGTTATGGTCCACATGGAAAGTCATTATGGTCCACCAGGGAAGTTGTTATGGGCCAACTTGGCAGTACTTGGCCATGAAAACAACCACAGAATAGAAACTTATTTGTTCTACATTTTGATTTGGCAATGAAAAAAACATCAGGAAATTTCTTTCAGAAAATAGTATTTTATTGGTTCAGAGTTGCAACCATTGCAATCAGTTTGTACCAAAAAAAACATGGTACAAGCGTCAGTGACATATTACATAATCCATCAAATGACATGAGTCTTTATAAATAAACTGTGTTGCCGTCTGTCACAGTTAGAACAGACCTTGCGACCATAATGCAGCTCTTTTGTGCAAAACGTGCAGCAGCCTGGTGAAGACATCCTCACTGGATCAAGTTGTAGAGAAGACTGACTGAACATTACACAGAGCCCGATATTTAAGGCACTCAGGGTGGCATGAACTGCTCAACAGGTAGCCCTGTCATGCAGGTACGCCCTGGGCTAGCCCAGTTGCATTGGGAGGCCTCTGACTCACTCAGCATGCCCAGAACTGCTCAGAGGGCAGTGCTGTTGGACAGGTACGCTGTGGACTGGCCCAGTTGCGTTGGTTAGGACCCTGAGTCACTCAGGATGCCCAAAACTGCTAAGAGGGCAGTCCTGTAGGGCAGGGATGCCCTGGGCAGTCCCAGTGGTTGTGGGAGGATTTTGACTTGCTCTGGGCATCCAGAACTGCTCACAGGGTGGCCCACATGCACAGGGACGCTATGGGGCATTCCAATTGCATAAGGCTACACAATGCAAATGTATTTTCTGTGCGTAATTACAGTGTTTGTGAAAACCCCGTTTTTGCCGGACATGTCTGACGTTTTGACCATAATGTCCGACACATTGGCCGAAAACGTTGGACATAATGTCTGGCAAAAATATGAAAATAGTGGTAAATTATGTTTAAAATGACCGAAATATATAGAACAATGTCCAATACTAAGCCCATGAACGTCGGACACAATGTCCAGCCACTCAAAATAGATTTCACAAACACTGTAATTATCATTCTGAAAATCAAGACTGCTGTATATCATGATTTGTTGCAAAGTACCTGCCTCATAGATAACTGACTGTCTGTATTATAGAAATTGTCATTGCAGTTTATTTTCTATAATAGCTTTTCACATAGGTATATCAATTCTATACATAGGGGCCTACTTCAGACCCTTCAGCTAGCACAACCCCAGGGTGGGACATAATGACTTTAAGAATGGAACATAATGACTATATAGTGGCCCATAAGTGCACTGGCCCATAATGACTTTGAGGTGGACCATAAGTGACCTGGCCCATAAGTACACTGGCCCATAACGACTTTGCAGTGGACCATAACTGACCTGGCCCATAAGTACACTGGCCCATAATGACTCTACACCGATATCAATGTGGCACATGCTTTACTGTGTTGGATGTTTAAAAATCAAGAGGTTTCTTTTCCGTTGGCAGTGGACACTGCAGTCTTCCATACCCAGTATATGACGAAGTCTACCAACTCTACAACAACAAGTATGGTTATGCCTGACCAAAGGTTTAGGGCACCACCTAATGTGGATATAAAGTCAGTCACTGTGGTCTTAATTGTGTCCATCACCTCGGCGTGCTTGAGATCAGGAATGTACATTGACACTTTGAGCACGTTACTGTCAACAAAGCGTTGCACTTCATTGTCTGACAGATTACCTCCATTATCACCCACTAAGCCACGTGCCACTAACGCGTCAAACAGTTCCCGGTCATGGCGGTACTGTGGCCAGTGTGCCATAGAAGTGCCCGTGTGGTATGTCTTCTCTTTACAGGCTAGGGGGCAGAGATTGATACAAGATGGGTTGGCATTCCTACGTGCTGCTTGCGCGCACTGTATCTCGCCCAGTAACTGTTCCCAGTTCATGCCGTCACGCGGTGTGCCACAATATACTCCATTGTTAACGTTGGTATTGTTGGTGTTGTTGTTGGTGTTAGTGGTGGCATTATCACGGACACTGACATTATAAGGCAGGTAGACGTCATGACAGCCACACGTGAGCACCACCTGCCATGAGAGGCAGATACTAAGGCATATATGATTGGAGTAGATCTCGTTGTCCTGCAACCCAGTGCCTGGGGATAAAAAACATTTTATCAAACATAAGAACATCATTTAATATATATGGTTTGCTTATATACCTTCTTTAATATATATATGATACTTTTCTGAAGTGTCACACATCTATCTATTCAACAGCTCTATTTTTTAATGTTATTTCTTTCCTTAAAGGTACTTTGGGTTGTTTGCCTTATATCAAATTCCAATTACCGATGCAATCTGTTGCAAATGTATAGGCAATTTAGCTTCGGTATAGCGGATTACATAGAAACAATATAAACAGTTTTCATCATTTGTGATAGGAGTTAGATCCTGATAAAAAACTATATTTACTTCTGACTTCAATGGAAAATATAAGTTTTGTAATCCTTTTGAGACTTTTGGAATATTAACCATTTACCTGTGGGCAAATGGTACTTGTTGCAGTTTAGCGATGATATCCAGATATCTTTTTTTGTAACAAATGAAATGTAAGAAATCAAAATAATTTTCCCAAAATGTATCCATATTTTGAAAATAAAGTATGATAACATAAGCCATGGCTCACGTAAACGTTTCTGGATTCAGCAAACCCTACCAAGTTCAGAATTCATAGTGTGACTAAATATATTTTCTGAAAAACAACGAAAATGGCCTATGGCTGAATTGAACATTCCATTTGAAATACAAAAACTAAACAAAACAAGTTTCTGGTAAAGTAAGGACAGACAAACCTACCCTGCACAAGGCCCTCAGGGAGTGACTGTCGGCAGCTTCCTTCGGGTATGTTGAGGCGCGACCGCTCTGATGCTTCTATTGTTACCTGAGTATAGATAATTTTGCAGATAATATATTCTGCATCTGTAATTCATCATTTTATATGTGATAGTGATACAACCACACACTATTCATTACATGCACATCATGAACACTAAGATATATACATACCATTGTTGACGACTAACCAGAATCTATGATACTGTTGTCACAGTCAGCAATTAGTTTGGAAGATATTGTAAGATTTATTTGTGAAATTATTGTGACATGTTGTAGATTAACTTAGCACTACAATTCCAAGAATGAGAATGTAGTTTTTCAATTTATTTTCATGGTAATGTTTTTTACGGTAACTAAAATGTATCGTTGAATTTCACAAAAATTATCCCGAATTTGCAGATGTTTCTAAACTACACCAGCGCAGCAGGTTAGGGTGTTTAAGTTACATAATTATATGCCTTATGTCATTAAGCGCCCATAAAAGGTTAGGGGGCCGACAGGGGGAGATCCAGAGGGGGGGGGTCCTGGTGGACGTGACCCCGCCCCCCTCTTTTGGTGGACCCCTAAACTACAAAAAGAGGGGGAAATGCTGTGTGTGTACATGCGATTGCACACGGTTTAAGTAATAAGCCTTAAAGCTTTATGCTGACCCCCCCCCCCCCCTTTAGAAAATCATGTATCCGCCCGTGGGTCAATATTGGGGAAAGGGAAATTGAGAAGTGTCAAGACGCATTCTTACACATGGACGCTATCCTACAAGAATGTGTGACCTAGAAACATTTTGTGATATAGCATATGCACAAGCTGCTAAGCCAAACATAATTATGATGACAGAGCACGTGTCACTTAGCAACCTACTAAGACGCTAAAGACTATATTCCTAATACAGATGTTGATTTTAAAATTCCACATTGGGAATTAAGGTTAACTATAGACATGTTATAAGGAAGAGGGAAACCTCTTTCAAATGGTATAAAACTACATGTATACGATGTTTGATTCCTCAGAGAAAATCAAACCAGTACCAGATCTCCAGCATCAAATAGAATATAGGCTTAACCCAGCCAAGGATGCAATGATATTATAATGTTGCAGCAACGTTCTGGTTGGTTCTGTATTTGATTCTTGTTACGTTCTTTTGATGATTCCCAATTTTGTCGCTGCATTGTACTGCTGTGACGTTACACTGTGACATTCTTACAACATTCTGGTTTCGTTCTTCAACCCAAACAGAATGCTCTTATAACATTCCGTTTTGGTTTCATCCTAACCTCACCAAAAAATAATGTTATAATAACAATCTGATTTGGTGAGGTTTCAACATCCCCATGAATAATGTAATTGCTATGTGCCATCTAAGTAATTAACGAACTGACTAATAATGTGTTGTCCCAGAACGTTTTTGTTATGTCGTAAGCTGGCTAGGAAGTCTAAGTAGCAAATACTTGAGGTTTATGTCTGAATCATAATGCGTCGCACCTACCTGAGTGTGGACGCCAGGCATGAGCAGCAGCCCCCTGGTGGCCATGTTGTAATACGTCAGACCTACCTGAGTGTGTGTACCAGGCATGAGGAGCAGCCCCCTGGTGGCCATGTTGTAATACGTCAGACCTACCTGAGTGTGGGCCCCAGGCATGAGGAGCAGCCCCCTGGTGGCCATGTTGTAATACGTCAAACCTACCTGAGTGTGGACGCCAGGCATGAGCAGCAGCCCCCTGGTGGCCATGTTGTAATACGTCAGACCTACCTGAGTGTGGGCACCAGGCATGAGGAGCAGCCCCCTGGTGGCCATGTTGTAATACGTCAAACCTACCTGAGTGTGGGTACCAGGCATGAGGAGCAGCCCCCTGGTGGCCATGTTGTAATACGTCAAACCTACCTGAGTGTGGGCACCAGGCATGAGGAGCAGCCCCCTGGTGGCCATGGTGGGAAGTAGACCTCCGGGGTTGGGGGCTATCACCGCCCCCTCTGACGGCCACTTCGTTAACGACTCAGATCGCCACACGCTGCGGAACAGTAAACGAGTTTAGTGGGTCGAACTTCTGTATGTTAATGTCAATAACCGTGTATGACCTTAACTATAGAAAGGAGGATAGTACTATACCCCATGATTTCTATATAGAAAAGTCTTTTCTTCTAGTCGATATGTCCTATTCAGCGCCATTAGATAGGCATGTTGCATGTCCCATTGCTTAACACTAGTGGAAATTAAGATAGAGGCGTGGTTGGGGTAATAAAATTTTATTTTATGAATTGAATTTATTATAGATATTGTATATAAGGATAATATATATATAAGATTTATTAACCGCCTAAGCGGAATTTAAGGAGAATATGATTTATATAATAAGGTGTGGGTGGGTGGGAAAGTTGTAATATAGAGATGGAGGAATATGTAGGATTTGGGTTGTTGTTGTAGAGGTGGTGAAGATTGGAGTGAAGGGGGTTATGGGATATTTGGGTTGAATTGTGGGTAATAGAATTGGTTTATGTTTTGGATAATAGGTGGGGGTAAAATGGGGAGATGTTTGAGTGAGCCACCAGGTGTCAGCAATGATGCCACCTGTCCAGCACTAGTCTGGCATGTGAACACCATTGCTTAACACTAGTGGAAATTAAGATAGAGGCGTGGTTGGGGTAATAAAATTTTATTTTATGAATTGAATTTATTATAGATATTGTATATAAGGATAATATATATATAAGATTTATTAACCGCCAAACCAGCCAAGTATAAGTAAAAAGAGGGGGAGTGTGTAGGGAGGTGGTGGGAATTAAAAATGAATAATTAAAATGGGAGAGATAGAAGGTTTGAGAGTCTAGTTCATTGTGATATGGCCGTGACCAGTGCCGACGTCACATCGCCAGTTTGGGTGGCGATATACGTGTGATACGCTTTGGAGCGCCACCCTCCGTGCCTCTGAATGTCCAGTTCCTTGCACCCTTTTAAGTGTGCTTGTGTTGCGGCCGTCTTTCTTATACTGTGCAGCGATGTCGTTTCCTCCTGCACCCCAGCTGCGGCCATTGCCGCCTCCCACACCTTTTTGATCATGGATATGGGAACTGGTTGTCTGTCTTTGAACATTAACAGCGGGTCCGTCGGCCTCCTCGTGGGCACCGCTGCAATGTTGTGCTCTATCGCCGTGACTGGGCACCACTTCCAGTTCTTTACCTTGGGAAGGGCGACGCTCTTCGTCTGGTCCACTTTTTGCATGTTTTTGCCCCATTTTATCCGCAGCGTTGCGCCGGTGGGGGTCATGTGCAGATCTGCCCTCGTGGGGTACTTTTTGTGGTCGAACCCTTTCACAGTGTAGGGGGCAACCTCGGACTGTCTCATCGCCCCATAATATATGATGAGCACTGCGGCCCTGACCGCCGTGCCCACCACATCCCGTGGCAACGCCCCCACCGCCTCCGCGAGTGCGGCCACTAGCAGCGGGGGCTTTACCCGTGGCGTGTACGTCTTGTCCCTTGTCATCGCATCCATGGCCATTTTCACCCTTATGTGTTCTGTGTGGTCCACCCTCCCCCCGGCCAAGCGCAAGTACACTCTCACCTGCGACAGCTTGTTCCTGATAGTTGCCGGGGCCGGGGTGAAGGTCGCCAGGTACTCCATGAACGCGCACACCCATTGATGCGTCGGCGCCATGGGATCCACATCGGCTCTTGCCATGAAGGCCAGGTATGTGCGCACCGTTGCCAGATAGTTCGCCCTGGTGCCCGGTGCCCGTGCGGTTACCTGTCTGTCGGCGGCCCTCCGGAGGAGCAATTGTAGCGCTGGATCTTGAAAACACAGGTTGGTCTATGTTACCGGGGAAGTACATGCAAGGCGGCACACATGTAAGGGAGTAGTGGTTAACAAATGCATCAGCCCTACAACGATCCTTTCCCCCTTTATGTTCCCGGCTAAGGGCATCCGCGACGTCATTTTCTACCCCCGGAATGTGGTCGTACGAGAGTCATACGTCCATCACCGCTTCCACCATCCAAACGGCCCTGGCACAACTTTGCAACACCTTGCTTCTAGCCCTCCCTGAGTTAAAGACCGCAACGGCCGCCATATTGTCACATTTGACCAAATGTGTGTACCCCTATCCGCCTCCGTTATGAGTGTGTGGAGGGCCACCACCACATTTAATGCCTCTAGTTCAGTAATGTTCACTGCTGGGTCGGCCTCCGAGGTCACCTGCTGTCCGTACGCCATGTGTCCGTCCGTGCCCCCGATTCCCGTCAAACATGCGTCCACCAGGAGGACCTTGGACGGGACCACCGGGGGTATAACCGACGTGCCGTTCCAGTCGTGTACAAACTCGATGAACCAGGCTAAGTCATCCCTCACTTCCTCTGTTATCGGCACGTTCCCCCCTTTTGCCGCCCTCAGCGCATCCAGGAGGCGGGAGATGAACGTGCGGGCCGGTCTGACGCACTTTCCTATGAACAACAGATGGCCAAGGAGGGACTGCATTTGTTTGGTTGTGATATACTTCTTGCGATATGTCTCACTGACCTTTCGCCTGACCTCGCGTAACTTGTCCTCAGCAATAGATAGTGTCATGTTGTCGGCATCGATGATCACCCCGAGCCACTTGATGACCTTGTGGGGCGGTTGGGCCTTGTCGATCGCTTCGGGAAGGCCCAACGCGTGCAACAGGTTGCGGGCCGCCTTGTAATCCCCCTCGGCTGTGTGCCTATTTGGCGAGATAATAACCAGATCGTCAAGGTACATATAACATCTGATGCCGTCTTTCCTGAGAATGTCAGTGATACAATCTGCCACCGTCTGCATGTGATGGGAGGAGGCCCTTGCCCCGAAGGGCATTGAGAGATCACAATAGAAGGCCCCCTCCCATCCAAAACACAGAAGTGGCCAATCAAGTGGGTCCGACGTAAAGTTTTTATACGCGCGGGATACATCGATAGTACTCATAAATGCTCCCGTCCCGATGGCCGCCAGGTCGCCCGCCAGGGCATCCACCGAGGGTAGTACATGAGGGGACTCGATGCCATAGACCCCATTTTTTACCACATAGGCATTAATAGAACATTCTTCAGGATAAGTCATGTCGGTAATTACCCTGCGCTTTCCCGCCGTCGCCTTTTCCCTGGTCATCAACGGCGAGACGTGACACCATGGGGTGAAGGGGGGGTCTGGGAAGGGACCTACGACACCTTTGAGGTCTCGCTCATTCTGAATAAACTCCTCTATATGTCCGGGGAATGCCAGTGCGCTGGGATGGTTGCCCACCCGTATAGTATCGGACACCGGGCCCACATACCCGACCGGGAATCCGAATTTTATGAAATCAAGGACTTGTGGCCCGCCCTCCACGGTGGGGAGTAGTCGTTCCCATTCCGCTATGTTAAGCTTGGTTGGCACCGGGGTGCATGCGCCCATGGCGTTTGGGAGGCCCGTGCCCCGCACCACGTCGTATATCTTAACCAGTTCAGCCCCCCATTCCGCCCCTTCCATTAACGGCCAGTGGTCCCTCCTGTGCTGGGCGACCACCTGTGGGCGGGTATCCGCCTTCTGCTTAAAAGGGAGGTTATCCTGGCATCCCCTACGAATCTTATCAAAGTCTGGGCCTACCCTATTTTGTCCTTTTGGGGCCGTCCGGTCCGCGTGGTGCTCCGGCTCTTCTGCCCTGGTGCGAGGCGTGCACGAGTCAGATGGACCCGGCACGCCTACATCACGTTTTTTGGCTGCTGTCCTTGTCCCTGCGGCTGAGCGTACATCTGTGCTGCGATGGGCGCCCTCCAGTTACGCTCCGCTTGCATCCTGGCCTGCTGCGGCGGGTGCGCCGGGAAGGCCTGTTGCTGTTGCAGCTGTCGTCCAGCTGGCTGCTGCAATTTCCGCTCACAGTCGATGACATTGTGCCCCGTGCACTGCCTGTTCAAAGAATCACAAAAGGCACAATAATGCATGAAACGAATGTGCCCCTTCTCATGGTGGGACCTGTGTCTACACCCGTTCCTGGCATTGAACTGCCGACATACCACCTCTGTCCTGACCGCCCCACGGGCTTCCCCTTGTGCAGCCGGCGTCGGTGCCTGCCTACTGCCTCCCCCCGTCATGGCGATGCGGATCCGGTGGTTCTCTGTCGCCTGACGATCCTGCCAGGTGATATCCCCTCTCTCCACTGCGTCGCAGACGTACTGGGACCACCGCCTGACGCAGTCCCAGGGGCGGTCCATCGCATCGTGCGACACGTCCTGGAGGTGCGCCAGTATGTCATCCCTATCCTTGTTGTGGCAGGCTCTCCCGTCGCGGACCAGCCTGAGGGTGGCATTTATGTACTCCAGCGCCGTTAGACTACATCGCGTGTCCAGCTTTTGCCGAAGTGTGTGGCAGCCCTCCCTCACTATGAACATATACGGCTTATGTATAGGGTGGTCAATGTGGAAATCAGCGTTAGGGAGGTGCTTACCATCAGCTGCCGGTGCGTCGAACCTGTCTCTCTGTAGCATACTCTCCACGAAACGGGGCCTTTCTGATCGCAGCGTACGCGGGTTGGGCAGCGGGGTGAACCCAGTCCTTCCTCTGCGCGTCCCGTCCGCTGGTTGTTCCTCCCCTACCGGGGTGCTGGCCCGTCTCTGTGTGTTATCAAGCGTGGCAGTTAGCAACATGTCCAATTTTTCGTTAATTCCCCGCACTTCACCTTTTACCTCAATCATGTCCCGTTCCAGTGACTCGACTCTACTGTCCTTCACTCCGCCGACTGCGGTGTTTACACCACCCATGTCTTCGACTTCGCCCACTGAGCCCTCATTACTGGACTTCGCTCCCGTCACCCCTTCATACCTCGGATGGAAAGATACTTCATCCTCTGTGTTGGCAAACGATTCCCTTATCGACTCCTGCGCCCGTGCCTTGGCCTTCCTGGCCCTACCTCGTGTCTTGGGAGGCATATCGGCGACGCGGTGCCAACTCGGGGAAGTTAATTATAAACACAGTGGTATTGACTTATCTGCACGTTGTCCGTGGTGTGGTGGATGCGTACGGTCCGTGTTGTGGCGTTTTGGGCCGATGGAGACGGATGTCCAAAGTTGTAATATAGAGATGGAGGAATATGTAGGATTTGGGTTGTTGTTGTAGAGGTGGTGAAGATTGGAGTGAAGGGGGTTATGGGATATTTGGGTTGAATTGTGGGTAATAGAATTGGTTTATGTTTTGGATAATAGGTGGGGGTAAAATGGGGAGATGTTTGAGTGAGCCACCAGGTGTCAGCAATGATGCCACCTGTCCAGCACTAGTCTGGCATGTGAACACAATTCAAAAAGAGGAACCACTGAAATTTTTATTCTTCTTACTTTACAATTTATACCTACGACCTTTTGTTTGCTAATATAGCAGTATGCATTGTCTCATGGCCAGTCATCGACTCCCTCATTCGGGTAGCATCTTTTCTATTTTCAGAGACTTCTGATTCCTCTGATCCTCAGGAAAACTCTTTGTGTGACTTTACACATAAAAGATGTTATTTTCTAAATTTGTAATTGAAATATTCGTTAAAAGACTTTAAATTACAATTCTTCTACATAAACTAGTTTATGTTATGCTTTAAAATGTTATAGGATTGAGTGAGAAACATAAGGATAATCAGAGTTTGCTATTTCTTTATTTTTGAAATTATATGATATATCTCATATGTTTGTGACGTCACACATGGATACATGCACTGTGCGAGGTGCATCAGGTTCAGGGAAGGATCAGCCTGTAAGCTTAAGGTTATGAAAGGTTTTCATAAAAAAGAAAGTATTATAGCTGTGGACATACAACTTGGCATGAACACTCTCTGACCAGGTTGGACCATGACGTTATATTGTTTGAAGGTCACTGGCCCCATCCTTTGAGAAATGACCCTAGGCCTGTCAGCCTGTGTATTTAGGGGTCTACATTTATCATACAGATCCCAACGCCAGCTACCATACATCACAAAAATGGCTTGCATTGATACTTGAGTTGCCCCAACAGAAGTATTAATGCAAACACCTTTCCATAATCTACTATGTGCTTTCTGACATTGCTTTCCGTTATGTCAACAGAGTAGAGGCAAGTCAATTACCCAAAGCAGGTCAAGCCGCACATATGACTTTTAGCCTATGGAAATGGCCTACCTTTAGCTAAAGGGTGGACAGTCAGAAGTTCTGTTTGAGCCTTGTAAAACCATGTATCTTAGAATTAAAACTCTCCCTACCAGATACCTGGTTTACAATGTCTAAAGCACCTGCAGGTTAGTTTGATTTATGGTCCCCAATCAACCCATCTTGATGTACATGTGTGCGTAATCTGTAGATGACCCCTCAACAAAAACCATGGAAAAAAACTTTAGAAAACATATATACAAATATCTTTCCTCCATAGCCAAATAAATCTGAGGTGGGAGGGTTTCTCTAGATTTGTGGGGCAGTCAGTTGCCCTCATGATAAGGTTAACCAGTCGGCAGGGTGGCAATTGTTACCAACCCTTGCCCTCCTGACTCCCTTTTTTCTTATTTATTATTCCACAGCGAATCTTTCAGAGCACTGGTCTCTGATCTTCCAAGGTGGCCCATCTTGGTACAGTCAGGGCCCATATCTTCATAACTAATTTGGCTGATCAGGGAAAATTTGATCAGGGTCCCATGATCAGAGATTTTGCCTTTTACCAAAATGTATTGTGTTATTGCAAAATAGTGTCAAAGAGGAATTATTAGTTGTAAAATTTATTCATGATAGACAGAATTTCTGATCATGGGACTGTGATGACATTTTCCGTGATCAGCCAAATTACTTACGAAGATATATGGAACCTGGCCAATCAGCAGTGATTATAATGCAAGTCTCTTCAATAAATAAACATACTTAAAGATTATGAGAAGTAATCATAAAAATACACTGTAAAAAAACGTTTTATTTTCACAGTGTTACACCGTAGAAATTACGGTCAACCTTCATTATGACAGGCCAATACCGTTTTTATTGCCAATATAATTATCTACCTTTGAAATAGTTCAAATTACAGACCAATAGGCTAATGATGCTGTAAAAGATTGTAAATGTGACATTCAGTGACATCCACTATTTCTTCCACACTTTATATGTCAAACAGTTTTTTGCATACATCCATGGCAATTGATCAACCAGGAGGTAAAGTTCAAGGCAAGAGTCAAAACTCTTTCAACATCATGCATATACAAATGCAAAGTTGACCTCTGAAGCAGGGAAGAACTAGGGTATCTCTCATGAGTCCCAGAAACATGAGACCCATACCCTAGTCCCTATGTCTGTCCACATGTGAAAAAGGTGTTTCAACAAAGTACATCTTCAAAACTCATACAAGACAATTTTCCTTAAACTCAAAATACATTCTTATACATTCCATATACATTTCCTAGATGCTCTACAATACCTAGAAAATTCTCTGAATTTCATAATGAATTTGTATTAACATTTGGAAGAAAAGAGCTACATAGAATTGGCATACACTGTCACCTGGTAGAGAAATGTTGAACTACATATAAGGATAATAGGGGTGGCTCTGGCCATGCACTTGGTCAGCCTAAATTTTACGTTCTCCCCTCCTAGTCTGGCAGAGTGACCTAATGCTGTGCTATTTAGGTCAGGTATTGCAATCCAGTAATGGCGGTACCCTTGACCAAACCATAACTTCTAATGCACATGTGCCTGACCCAATACTCTGTTGGTGTCTATTACCTATACCAAATCTCATACCCCTATTATTTCAGTTGAGTAAAACTGTTTGCCTTTGACCACAGACCTTCATAGTTCAGTGGTAGAGCACAGGCTTTCTATGTGAGAGATCCCTGGTTCAAATCACAGCAGATCCAAGTAGTAAAACTACTAATGCTCTGTAATAGTAGAAGCACACACTGAGTGATTTTCTTTAATAAAATTGATATAAAGATATGGAAATTAACGGTTAAGGGGTAAGCTAATTATTTGATGTTTTGTAGGGAATGCTAGATCTATGTATGGACAAAATAAATGCTGGAGATGTAAATGGAGACTGCCTTTAGGCTGTGATACTGAATTTTTTTTAACCTACTAGGGTATAGCTGACAAGGTTATGGTACTAAAAGGGTGTGCACCTGTAAAACCTACAGAAAAGGTGATTAAAACATTTTGCAAATGTTGTAACACCTAATGTTGTAACACCTAAGGCCAGGGCCACTCAGATCACAAGGCATGACTCAGTATATATTCACATTTAGTCTGCCTTGCCAGACTATCCCCGCTCCTCAAACCAGTGCCAGATAGGAGTAATTTGTCATATCTCAAAAATATAATATTTACAGAACTCTACCATAAAAATCAATTACCATTATATGTATGGTTGAATACCATTATATGCATTGATTATACTTATATTGTTTTTGTCCGTAAAATTAAAAACGGTAGATTACCAGCATGAATAATGGAGGTTCCCAGTATATTCTACGGTTTTTTTTAACAGTGTAAGGCCAAACCAAATCTAGTTTTTAGCCATGGTAGGATAGAATTTATCATAATTACTGTACAAGAATATTAAATATAGGCAATCACTTATAAACTTCATCATATTGACTGAATTTATATGTGATCTTCTTTAAAAGGCGACCTTAACAACTGATAGTTGTGTTTCTTCTTTTAAGGAGTCTCTCATATATATTGCGATTTGATATAATTCTGATTCTTTGATCTACAACATTAAACAGCAGCTTTTGAACTTCTATTTTCATGAATTGGTACATGAATAAATGAGTCTTCAAAAGACAATATAAACGTCAGTTATATCTTTGAAACACACTAGATAATGCATTATTCATCATTGAACCAGCAATTCGCCATCGGTTATGCGCTATCACACTCCAACAGCGGAACAGGGGTTCGGACATTCAAAAATACACAGATGGGACATGTGTGATCACAAACAGACACAGAGTGGTTAAGCACTGTCACAACCCCTCTAAGTAAAGGAATAAAGGTTGTATTCTACTGTGCAATTAAACTTGCGATTTGGTTATTGTATTGTTACAGTCTAGAGTATATTCTAAAACCCTTGTACTTTTATGATTATTTATGTATTTTTATGGGCCTAATTATAGAGTGCATTATGTTATATGCTACTCAGGCATTCAATGTAAACAAGTGCTTTTGCACTTATTTTATGTCTAAATAAAGGAATTAAAAAAATGGGTTTTTTTAGGAAATCGCCAGTTTGAGTAAGCGTAGATTATAAGCATTATTAGGTATTATTGGAAAGGATTTTTCATATTTACTTTCAGGTAGTGTTCAACATGTGCGTGCTCCTATCATAATATTAGTAGCAATATAACAATGACCACATCAGAAGTCGTCAAGATCGCCTCGTGGAATACAGGCTTTAAGTGTTTGTGCTGCTTCAGGACCATGCCGTATGATATGTGTTCCCCCATCCCAAGGTAGTCACTGTGCCTTCCCATTGTGGCAAGTGGCGGTAATGTATTTATCAGTCAATTAAATGTGTCAAAAAAAATGTACAAAACCATTGCTGTTGCGAGGATTGTGACAGTGCAAACCTTAAGGATATCGCTGTTGCGAGACCCATAACTAAGTCATCACTGTGGTCTCACTGTTGCGAGGATTGGCTTAAGCGATGGAGCACAATAATCACTGTTGCAATAGGTGTTGTTGTGATAATTACAGCTTTTAAGCCAGTTTGATATTGTGCTGTTAACTCCAATATAAAAAATGTTGGACAACATCATTCAATAATTGGTGACAATGTCAAGCGCCCCCAAAACAAATCTAAAGGGCTTATTTGATGCTGTCAAGTCATTGCTGTTATGTCTATTCTGTACAAAAATGGTTTTAATCTCTCACTACTGCTATGGCTTTCATCATGCAATAGGTCACTGTGGCCTATCATTATGATGATACATATAACAGCAAACAACGGTTTTGTCAAATCATATTGTGCAAAAGTCAAATTTCACATATTTAGAATCGTTTTTCTCAGCTGACAATCTTAGGATCTTTAGACTAAAATATTTCATTATACAACAGACAACAGGCACCTGTACTTACGTTTGTGGCTTCACGTTGTCCAGGTACAGGACCATGGAGACCCCCGTGACCAGCAGCTCAGGGTCAAGGTCAGCCCGGTACTCCAGGGTGTAGCAGTTAAAGTAGTCCTCCGACAACTGAGACCGGAAGTGGAAAACCTCTTCACAGCGTCTCTCCCGCGGTACATCCGCCTCCACATAGAGGGCGCTGCAGTCGACGATGAGTGTTTCCTTCCGGTGCCCCAGTGCGCGCGCACCCTCTGGGCCGATGTACTTGAAGTAGCCTGAGGTCGATAGGAGGTTGTGTTGAAGTTTCTCCATTTGTGACGTCACTTCCGCTGAGCAGTTTTGGCAAGAGGTGAAGTTGATGACGTACTGTTTGTACTCTGAGGGGGTTGGTGTACTGAAAAGTATATAGGAAAAGACGTTCATCAGACCCATTTTTTGAACTCAGATGATTATAAGAATATGTCTAAGGAGTCTAACCTTACATGGTCAATCAGTGACGAGCTCTTACCCACCAAGAACTAGTTCACGAATTTTGTTGAATTCCAAAACAGATGATGGTATTTTCCTTTGTTTGTACATAAACAAACCCTATTTCTGCAGAACCACAATCAAGCAAGGAAAACGATTTTGTGATGATGTTCTGCCTATTTATTATGGGATACATTTCATCATCAGTCTGACAAGGCCCATGGAACGTATCTACACAGTTATTGGAGTGAAGAAAATGTTGACCACATATTCTTTTGAGTCCCTTTAAGCTTTAAGCTAAAACAGGACCTGTACACCGCTCACTAATAGTATGTCCCCCTCTCATGGTCGGGGCCCTTGTTGGCGGGGTACTGATGCCGTATGTTGAACTAAGAAATGGTGATGTCGCCTTTTCGAATATGAGTATTGACAATGTCGCCCCATCAAATCGCCATGAATCTTGTCTTTATCATTTAAAATCCCCATGTTGCCTTGTCAAATTTAAAGGTCGAGGGCCTAACAGTCAGTTGGACGGTAGATATAGGGAATCTTAAGAGAAATATGCCATGCTGTGAATTGTATCAGTTGGACCACGGTAGACAGGGGTTGATCAGGACATTTTCAATGGGGGCTATTGTAAAGATTTCCACTTGGCCATCCAGGTCCGGAAATCTTTAATTGAAAATAACGGCTTCTATATGTGTGACCATCACAAACAGACGTTCATTTTCAAGATAAGAAAACTTAATTCAATGTCAAAAGAAGGATTTTATAATAGTAAAAATGGTATTGTGGTTTTGTTAGCATGACATCTAAGATATAGAATACGAATTGCAAGAAAATAAAATTTCACTGGCCAATAATACATGCGCCACTGGTAGATAAAGGGAATTTCAAAAGGAACATACCATGCTGTGAATTATACCCTGTCCTACCTTTGATTCTGCGCGGGGTGACTGGAGAAGGGGTTGAGGTTACAGACGGAGAACTGGGGCCTGATAAATCGGTACTCCTTCAGGTCCCCGGCCAGGTCCTCCGCCAGGATAATCACCTTCTCACCTGCCATGAACTGCACCACCAGGTTAAAGGTCATGAAGAAGGACACGCCCAGAAAGACCAGGAAGGTCATCGACCAGAGCATGCGCAGTGGGAGGCACTCGGCGTGAAGGATGCGCGAGACGCTTTTCAGCGACGTGCGCGAGACGAACCGACGCGTATGTGACGTCATGTCTGCCATGACGTATGACCTTTAAAGTTTGATGAGGAGAGCAGGACCTCTGATGGCCGTTGTTTATGGTGTGTATTCTGTCAGTGTACCTCCATGGTATAGTTGCTATAAGTTAAATGGATATCACTGAGATTTCTGGTCCATAATTGTCATGCTTTTTGTCTAGAATGAAATAAAAAAGAATATATACGTTTGTGAAGAGTGAAAACATTGAACAAACAACTGCAGAGTTCCTTTGGCTATACATATATCTAGAGCTGTCCATCACCCTAGGTATGCACAAGTTAAAAAAATAAATATAACAAAACTAGTAACAAAATTAGTTAATCAATTATTGCAACAATTAAAAAGTTTGCCCTGACCAACCTTTGACATTCTTAGTTATTTCTGTTTACGATAACTATAATGCAATTCTACCCATAATTCCTTATTCTTTGATCTAAGGCATGAACTAGACGCACAAGTTTTAGTGAACACCTAGCCTGTTAATGGTGTTCAGACTATTCTATTGATATATGGCAGAACAATAAGCTTCCACAAGGAAAGCCTAGATGTATGCATGCATTGGACATAGACAAACGTAGCAAACCACACATTCGAGGCCACAAAAAGAGTGAAATAATCACAGCTATATTGTACGTCGTCCGTTTTATATATCTCCATGCATTTTGTAAGACTCATGAAAACAAGGATATTATGAAATAAAATTCTTAAAAAGAACCAAAATATAGAAACATTTATTTGCATCAGATGCTTCAAAGGTTTAGAAACTATACTCAACAGTGGACCTAATTAATGAACATTGAAGGGAACAGGGTCAGGGCTTGTAAGAATATGTACATATGTTCCATAATATAAATCTAATGTTTACCTGAAATTGAGAAGAGTATAGAAGAACCGATACAATTTAAGTTAATGCACATAAAATCTTAGCGTAAAGATATGGAACCATATCCATATATGCCGCCTTATATTGAAAGGATATAGCTATAAAAAAGAGTATAGTTAATACGTACTCACCCTAATCATAATGACATATGCTGTCAGTTCAGGGTTGACATTCCAGAAACACTCCCCCAGCCTCAGCTGACCACTTCACTGCTTAAGCTTACCGTTAACTGCTGCAAACCATGGCTCACTGACGCATCAAACTGCCACTGCATCCACCCTAATCATCTCTGCTACTGTAGCATTCTGGTTTTACGCTAGTACCAAGGACCGGGCTGACCCATTCAACAGCAGCCCATATTGATATGAGCTTTTAGGTGCCTGTAAAAAGGCTATACCCACAGAGATGACTGCATGGTGGGGAAGCAGGCGCACCTGGCTGAAGTGTCAGGGTGTGCGGCCCGTGTACGAGTGAATCAGCGTACAGAGACGGAGCTACTCCAAGCTGAGGTGTGTGAGGGTGTGCGGCCCCATGTATGAGTGAATCAGTGTACAGAGACAGGGCTACTCCGAGCTGAGGTGTGGCAGGGTCTGCGGCCCCATGTATGAGTGAATCAGTGTACAGAGACAGGGCTACTCCAAGATGAGGTGTGTCAGGGTCTGCGTCCCCGTGTATGAGTGAATCAGCGTACAGAGACAGGGCTACTCTGAGCTGAGGTGTGTCAGGGTGTGCGGCCCTGTGTATGAGTGAATCAGCGTACAGAGACAGAGCTACTCCAAGCTGAGGTGTGTCAGGGTGTGCGGCCCCATGTAAGAGTGAATCAGTGAACAGAGACAGAGCTACTCCGAGCTGAGGTGTGGCAGGGTGTGCGGCCCCGTGTATGAGTGAATCAGCGTACAGAGACAGAGCTACTCCGAGCTGAGGTGTGGCAGGGTCTGCGGCCCCGTGTATGAGTGAATCAGCGTACAGAGACGGAGCTACTCCGAGCTGAGGTGTGTCAGGGTGTGCGGCCCCGTGTATGAGTGAATCAGCGTACAGAGACAGAGCTACTCCAAGCTGAGGTGTGTCAGGGTGTGCGGCCCCGTGTATGAGTGAATCAGTGTACGGAGACAGAGCTACTCCGAGCTGAGGTGCGGCAGGGTGTGCGGCCCCGTGTATGAGTGAATCAGTGTATGGAGACGGAGCTACTCCGAGCTGAGGTGTGGCAGGGTGTGCGGCCCCGTGTATGAGTGAATCAGTGTACAGAGGCAGAGGTACTCCGAGCTGAGGTGTGGCAGGGTGTACGGCCACACGTATGAGTGAATCAGTGTACAGAGACAGGGCTATTTCAAGCTGCTCCGAGGCCACTGGACGGCTACACCAAGTGTCACCCACTTATTTCAATCATATCTCACATCCCTGCTATGTTCAGAAATATGCTCTTATTTATATGCACTGAATTTTCCCAGCAAAGAGAATTGACATGTGTGTCATATAAAAGGTCCCATACGTTGAGAGATATTCCAAATAGCAAAAAACGAATTATAGAAATACATCTGTTCTTTTTAATATTAAATATTAACTTAGTGTGTTAGATAAACAGTGAATTTTACATGCAGTCAGCCAACATGTATTTTTTGTTACTTTAATAACAATTGTTTTATTCATTGCTTTATTTGGCTACGCTCTTAAAACTAGGCTTAATGACTTGTGACAGGACTTGCTTAAATAGTGTGCATGATTTTAGTTTGTGAAATAAAATTATGTTTACATTTGCCACCTTCTTTTTCAGTTGGATGTAAATAAACAAGAAGTGAGGATTTAGCTAGAAATTCGCCATGTGGAACCGGCACTCTATAGCATGCTTTCAAAAGTATCAAACGGTGTGTTTGATTGTAACCAGAGAATATACTGGTATTGTGCCAGGAGTATGGCACGAATTGCCAGTATTAGGGTGGGTTAGGCTATGTGCTTTCAACACAGTCACAAAAAGTTCACTATGTTATCTTTGTACCACTTTGCTCAGTTGATCTACATCATGCTTGTATTCAGAAATTCTGAGACCACTTGCCTTCCAACCTATTGATTCTACAATAACATGTAAGACATAATATATCTTATTATATTATTATTATATTATAATATTATTATATTATTATACTTATTGTATTATAATAAGTTTGACCTTTCCGATAGCACCTAATATTTTCTCCAGTAGTATCACAGTAAGGTATGACAAAATGCCCTGCCGTTGACCCCTGGCCAAACATACTTATAGATACAAATTGATCACCTTCCATTAAAGGGCGACTTTTCCAGAATGTAGCCTGAAGCAAACCCCCTATTGAATACTGCTTTGTTAAATACAGGTCTTGGAACTGTTGGCTACAAGCAAACTGGAACCAAATCCGTGCGCAGAAAGACATTGGCCAGCTTTAGCAGCACAGTTAAGATCAATTTTGAGTCAACAATATACAGTGTCAACAGATACAGCCTAAAGGAATCCTTCCCCTTATGAATTGGAGATATAAATGTATATAGGACAAGCATTCTTAATTTAAAGTTAAAACGTTCATTGTGTTATCCCATAGCATGTTATTATATCTTTGAATAGCACATTATTCATGATAGAGTTTGCATCGTATAGAAACACATAAGTCTGTTTTCATAATACTGATTGAGTGAATAACAAAACTGTGGTTTATGATTAAGTAAAGTATTTTAAATATGTAGATTTAGATTGATACAAGTTCAAAATGTTGACATTTTATCCACGGTAAATTATAATTATTTCTAAAATGTAGTAGAGCATGGATGACATTGGCAAAAATAATTACAAGATTTAAGTGTATTTTGCAATGGTTAATTTCAATGGAAATATCATTAGGGTAAAATGTATAATATTTGTTAGGTTATGTCAAAATTTGAATTCATTTTGGTCTCGTTGGGCACCATAAAATGATGTTGCTGCCATCGTTTGATGGCGGTCTGAAGACATGGGAAATTAAATAAAGTTTAGAAATGAGTATTAGAAATGCAACACTGGATATTAGAACAGATGTTGATGGGTTCCCCTTAAAAAGTCCATCAGCACCCCATATTGTGATCAGAGGGCGTGCTATGGTAAGTCTGCCCAGATATGTGTGTCTAAAAGGGAAGGACAAGTGTCCTTTTTTTAACTGAAAGGGAGTGAAATGAGTGGCACTACTTCCACTCTCCCAAAGGGTGTCAAATGAGCATGTGCCACTCAGTAAGGTGTGTTTTGGGAAGTACTCCCCTTCTGTAAGGGCATCAGATTCAACCATAACACTAGGTTGACCCATTAACATTATCAAGTGGATAATGAGAAAAGGTATGAGCTGGTTCTCAGCTGTTTAAGTAGTGGAGCACCTTTAGATGTTTGAAAGTATTTGAATTAAACCAAACTGAGTAGGACCTGGTGCATATGGGTCAAACAAGATTTCATTTTCCTTTGATAAGGGTCTCCTTGTTGTATATAATCCCTTCTTTAAGGGTATGCTTTTTCATTGATAAAGTCCTTCCAAAATGATCCATTTTCAAAACCTGGACACACACATCTAGGATCATATATATCAAGTCCAATTATCCTATACTATATTGAGGTTTGCGTCACTTTACCAATAGCATATTATAATAATAAGGCCCTTAGAGGCCGTACACCCACCCAAGGACGGTGAAGTACTTTAAGTTTTTGTGTGCAGTACTTTCAATGTATGGTAGTTGAGGGGAGTAATGAAGAGTTGAAGACAGGAGTAGATGTTGATGATAATGTTGTATTATTCTTCAGTCACAGGTTATTAACCATAGGCCTAAGCCTAGGCTGTTACACAATAGACATGTGTCCACCTTGGTGTTCAGACTCCCACTGCCCTCACAGCAGGGGTGCACTTCCCCACCTCACCTTTGGCCTTTGACCTAATTACTTAATTAGGCCAGTTGCCACTAGGGGGAGGGGGAGTGCTAACAAACATTCTGTATGGTGGTTATCATAAATAAACTCTATGATGTAGTATGTACATATTTGATATGTCTTTTAATTATTGTTTATGAAATAATGATATTTATATATCTTTATATGATAAATTTGGTAAATAATTGTAGTTGTTAGAGAGAGGGTATGCCATGCCTAAACTTAGGTATGACAACGGCCTCTATGGGCCTTCTTTATTTTATCAACCAAGAAACGCTCTAAATATGCTCTAAATATGCTCTAAACAGTGAACATGAGGAGCAGTGCGTACGGCCTGTCAGTACGCACTGACCCGTGTACGGCCTGCTGCTCGGCCGTGAGGGTGATAAAGCCTGATAAAAACACAGGTAATGCTTCATCTTGCCAATAGCATACATACAGCCAGCCACATTATCTTTATGAACCACCTCAACATTAGCAGTCCACCTAATGTTCCACACACCCCTATCCAATGTCCAGTCCATTGAACAAACACCCCATCTGTGTGGTGAGAGCAGTATGTGACCACTGGGTCAATAACCATGATGAACAGGAATCCACTTTGTGGGTGTGGGCCACAAGAATCCTGGATCTGCACAGGACTGTACCATTAAGGGCCACTGTTTGCTCATGGCTGCCATTCAGTAGTCAACCGACCACAACAAAAGGGAATATATTATGCGTACGGTTGTGTGGCAAGAATACTTTTTAGACATAAAATCATATATCCACACAAGGTATAAAGTTCTTGGACAAAATGAAGATTAAGAGACATCTATACCGTATTGCCTTGATGCTGTGATTGGTCATACCCTTTGACATGGTAGTGTTTCTAAAGCAAGTCCACTTCATGGAAAGTGACATTCTATGCGAATTTGGGGCTTTTTAACATGCACTTTCATAGGTCTACAGTCAATGTCCTCCTGGAAATTTAGGGAGTTTCCCAAATATGTAAGGGACAAATGGTTCTAATCATTCACACTATATTTAGGCTAACACATGAACATAACAGTACCCATTGCTGGAAATATGTACATTCTACATATACCCTATACCAGAAGATTTATTTTGAAAATATTTCGGTAAGATTTGAAAGTTGTAGCTGTTCCTCAATTCATTAAATAAATTTACACCCCTCCTCTATTGAGGCTGTTAATCAAGGGGAAATTGATCAGAAAATGATACCCCTCTTACCTAAGCTCCATCCCTGACCCCTAGATTATCACCTTTGGCATATCTGATACTCCAGGAGGGGCCAAGGAAGTGCACAGCAGGGTGCATTCTTGCGTTTTGCTCCTTTAAAGCTTTTCTCAGAGGTATAATTGAGTTGTGTTGGTAAGTGTGGCCAGACCGTAAGCATGATAGAGCACAATTGATCAGTAATCCGAGTCCACCCAGCATAACTAGACAAGGTCTCTGGTCTATTATATAGATTAATATCTCAGAACTGTGGCATGATGGTAAATATGGAGGGAATTTGCATAGAATGGAGTTTCAGATCTTTCTGGGTTTTCTTAATATCCTGATTTAAACATGCATGTATATTCTCTATCTTTTTTGAGAAGATAAAAAATAAATAAAGAAAAAAATTAAAAGATGTCACTGGTCATTGGCTTGAGGGTTCGAGACAGATCAAAGTAAACTTAAAATATACTCCCAGACTTCATACTTCGATTTATTCTTTTGTGGTGTCAGTTTCACCAGCCGCTGTTATTGTGATCTGAGAATGGGAATAAAAGGGTCTTTGCCTCATGCTAGAGTATAGGATTGCATGAGGGACAAGGAAAGCTAGGGAGATCTGGAGGGCCGTGGGTTATGCCCCACACACAAGGGTCAGCTCCATGATATGACAACAGGAAGCGATGGGAAGTGTAGGTTGGGCTCCTACTCACACTGGAAATGGGCGGCAGGAAGACTGCACCTCAGGGTCAGGCCAGGGATAAAAGTGGTAGTGTGGTAGCCTACTGCCCAATGATTCTTTCCCTGTGCCCAACATGTTGATCGCTGTAGGTTCATGCCAGCTTACAAATTTCCCCCTTATTTTTTGTCTAAGTCTTTTTATCTAAATCTAAATAGTGATCCATGGCCTAACTATACCATTTAGGCATACTGCATTGTTATTCATTACTAGCTATTTCTTCATTCCTTAACCCCCTAAAAGAGTTTGACACAAGAAGGAAGACAGTGTTGACACTCCGAGAACCCAGAAGGATCCATAAAAACTTCAGGCTTTTATACCCAAGAAACTCATGCTGATTGGCAAATACAGGTCACATGATGTTTGTGATGCCCGGTGACATCATTTCCGGTGTCATATTGCTCAGACCCAGTAATCCCAATCTCAGTCATGTTCCATTACTCTTGTGCCACATTACAAAAGTTCATTCCAAAAGAGAACTACTTTGTAGAATTACTCACACAGGTTTTTGTGATCGATTAAAAAAGACTGATCTTGTTTAAAGTGAAAAGTCAGATGTATACCTATCCAACCAAGGGCAACCGTCCAGGTCTTATGAGTAAAAAACTTCTCGTGCTCACATAACCCAGCCTAACCTAATATTTATGATTTTGGCCCTACCATAACTTTTATTTATAAAAAATAATCTAAAAAATATCAAAATTCAATAGAAATGTCTCAAATGGCATGAAATGGCATATATTTGATCAAGTAAAACAGGGTTTAAGAGGTCTCCTAACCCTTAAGGCTTGTTGAGTTGAGTAGGTAAGTATGGCTGGGCCATTATGTCTTTTCCCTGATGGGGGAGGGGGTCTAAGAGGTCTTATAGCCCTTATGTCTGATCCCTGATGGGGGAGGGGGTCTAAGAGGTCTTATAGCCCTTATGTCTGATCCCTGATGGGGGAGGGGGTCTAAGAGGTCTTCTAATCCTTATGTCTGATCCCTGATGGGGGAGGGGGTCTAAGAGGTCTTCTAATCCTTATGTCAGATCCCTGATGGGGGAGGGGGTCTAAGAGGTCTTATAGCCCTTATGTCTGATCCCTGATGGGGGAGGGGGTCTAAGAGGTCTTCTAACCCTTATGTCAGATCCCTGATGGGGGAGGAGGTCTAAGAGGTCTTCTAACCCTTATGTCTGATCCCTGATGGGGGAGGGGGTCTAAGAGGTCTTATAGCCCTTATGTCTGATCCCTGATGGGGGAGGGGGTCTGAGAGGTCTTCAAACCCTTATGTCAGATCCCTGATGGGGGAGGGGGTCTAAGAGGTCTTATAGCCCTTATGTCTGATCCCTGATGGGGGAGGGGGTCTAAGATGTCTTCTAACCCTTATGTCTGATCCCTGATGGGGGAGGGGGTCTAAGAGGTCTTCAAACCCTTATGTCAGATCCCTGATGGGGGAGGGGGTCTAAGATGTCTTCTAACCCTTATGTCTGATCCCTGATGGGGGAGGGGGTCTAAGAGGTCTTCTAACCCTTATGTCTGATCCCTGATAGGAGGGGGTCTAAGAGGTCTTCTAACCCTTATGTCAGATCCCTGATGGGAGGGGGTCTGAGAGGTCTTCTAACCCTGATGTCAGATCCCTGATGGGAGGGGGTCTGAGAGGTCTTATAGCCCTTATGTCTGATCCCTGATGGGGGAGGAGGTCTAAGAGGTCTTCTAACCCTTATGTCTGATCCCTGATGGGGGAGGGGGTCTAAGAGGTCTTCTAACCCTTGTGTCAGATCCCTGATGCGGGAGGGGGTCTAAGAAGTCTTTTAACCCTTATGTCAGATCCCTGGGGGGGCGACCAAGAAAAAAGATACGAAAAATCGCGTCCCACGAAATGTGTAAATACCCACGATAGCTAAATTTCCTATCGTGGGATTTTAGAAACCAAAAACTTTCGTGGCTTTTTTTTCATTTTTTCTTTTAAATTATACAATCTCAAAGCCTTCCAATGTACTCCAGATACACAATGGAAAGTATTTTAGGTGATTATATATATCATAAATGACTTTAGTATGAGTTTTTACTGACTCTCTTAATGTCCACGAAATTTTTGTACATTTTTTCTGGGGGAGGAATTTCTATCGTGGCCACGAAAAATGAAAAAAACAACTCCACGAAATTTCGTATCTTTTTCTTGGTCGCCCCCCCCTGGTGTGGGAGGGGATCTAAGAGGTCTTCTAACCCTGATGTTAGATCCCTAATGTGGGAGGGGGTCTAAGAGGTCTGCCTCCCTCCCTTTCCCCAGCTCCAATTTTGACGGACATCTTACCAACCTAAGAACGTAGATATGTACAACGTGTTTATGTTGTTTTATTTCACGAGTCAATCTAGTTTGTAGATACACATATCTGAAAGTGATCTGTCTTCCAGTTACTCCTGTTTCTAGATGTCTTGGCTGTTGACCTATAAATAGTGTATATTATCAGCTTTGTAACTTGACACACTGACCTCTAGCCTCGGAGCTTATCACATTGAAGTAGTCTATGTGTAACCAAAAGATTCCTTGTCAATTCACTACCTTCAGAGCTGGGTCTGACCATAAAGTAAAACTTGTTACTCTGTTAACGTTATTTCTTCAGATTGGCCAGCTGATTTTATTTAAGCATTTTGTCCTATGTAATCTATGTTATCTTATACCTATTTCACTTAAAAGGAGATTCTGATAAAATGGAACCCAGCTTATCCTAAATTATTATCAATTGTCAAGGAGGGGTAATTTTGTGAGAAAGGATTTCTTACCACGTATCGTTTTTCAATATTTACCCTTGAATGCAATAAGAAGGCTACAAAATGGTCACTCTGACCTTTCATGCATACCAGACACTCTTTTTTCTTCCCACTAGAGCTACCAAATGGTCACTCCTATCTTCACTTAGATTAGACACTCTATTTGTTTCCCAAACAACTACCAAATGGTCGCTCCTATAATCACTAAGGTAAAACACTCTTGATTTGTTTCCCCAAACAGCTACCAAAAGATCACTCCCATCTTCACTTAGATTAGACACTCTCTATTTGTTTCCCCAAACAGCTACCAAATGGTCACTCCCATCTTCACTTAGATTAGACACTCTCTATTTGTTTCCCCAAACAGCTGCCAAATGGTCACTCCCATCTTCACTTAGATTAGACACTCTCTATTTGTTTCCCCAAACAGCTACCAAATGGTCACTCCCATCTTCACTTAGATTAGACACTCTCTATTTGTTTCCCCAAACAGCTGCCAAATGGTCACTCCCATCTTCACTTAGATTAGACACTCTCTATTTGTTTCCCCAAACAGCTACCAAATGGTCACTCCCATCTTCACTTAGATTAGACACTCTCTATTTGTTTCCCAGGTCACTCTCCAACAAACTGAGTAAAGGTTGTAACCTGGAGGTAGATCAGGAATCAAGCACCATGATAACGTCTCGGATATGTGTGAAGCCGAAGAGCATATTTATTGTAGTACTGTTGTTAGTCATATTTCTGTATTTTGTGCTGAGTCTAGGAGTAATTTGCCAGAAGAAAAATGCTGAAATGCTGCTTAAACGAGGTGTTTTTCAACATTTATCAACGAGAAGATATAACTGGCATGTAAAGTCAGACAGACACAAAATCATTGAGTCAGGAAGATCTGCTTCAGTAATAACTTCAATGCAGCATGGGATGAACCGGAGCGATGTGTGCAAAGTTTGTAGTGTGTATGATTTGAAAAGGGAAAGTTTTGATGATTCCAAGTGTTACAGACTGAGGAACCCTTCTAAGGTTCAGATCTGTGTTCACAAAGATACTGAGGACGTGTATATTTCAAAGGACTTGAGGCGATTTGGTGTTTGGGAGCAGGAAACGGTGCGCTCCTTTCAGCAGTCTCTCTCGGGGGATCGGGATTTGGATGTTATCGACATTGGTGCCAATTTAGGTCTCTACTCTCTTGTAGCTGCTGCCATGGGGCGCAAAGTCCTCTCAGTGGAACCATTAAATGACAACATTGTCCATTTTCACAAATCTGTTAAGATAAATCGATTTGACGACAGAATTACCCTGATAACTAATGCAGTGTCAAACAAACGTGAAAAAGTGTACTTCAAAACATACAGCGATAATAAAGGTGGGACGAGTATGTGGGAAGGTAAGAAAGCATGCCAAGATCAAAAGTGTCCTTCTGCCTGGAGTATCTATATGGATGATCTTTTACCTTTACTGATCAAAAGAAATATAACGAAAGCTGTGATGAAGATTGACATAGAAGGTGCGGAACACCTTGCGCTAGCAGCCGCGTCTCACATGTTCTCAACCATCAACATACCTGTAATCTACATGGAGTTTACTGTGCAGAAACAGTTTTGTGGTCTGGACGTCCCTGACTCTGAGGACAAAAGATTAACTGGGCAGATGTTTCATTTCTTAAAAAAACAAGGATTCACACGTGTTTACAGGAAGGGATTCACTCAAAAACTTGACCCAAATTCATGTTCCGACAAATGGCCCAAAGACGTAATTTGGGTACATAAATCTCAGACTATGATAAAATAACTTTGGTCTCACAAAGGAATGCTACCTTATAAGCCCTCGTAGTATAAATCAACATCCAATTCTTTGATGTAACTACATTACTTGTAATTGCTTTCAGGTTTATTCCTCAAAGGCAGTAGTGTAAAACCAACTGAACTATGGCAATTTGATGGGCAGATTGCTCATACAGTTTCTGAAATGCAGCCAAATACTATATTCGTTCCCCATATGTATATTTTTAATTCATTCAATTTAAGAAGTCACCATGCTTAACCAGTTCTTGATGATATGGAAAAACTATAGTTTTGTCTATTCCAGTGAGTAATGTGTGGAGACTTGGAGAGCTTATATGATGTTTAATGTCCTTCCCTTGTTCAACCCCAAGTACATTTCCCAAGCAAGAATATGAAGTTATTATAACATTGCAGCAACGTTCTGTTTAGATCTGCTTTGGTTCTTGTTACTTTATGTTGATGGCACCGAAAAACATCATTAGAACCTAACATTTTGATATCCCACTGTCATGCTATTGTAACATTCTATCACATTATAATAATGATATTATAGCGCTCTTTATTAGTGAGGTCTCAACTTCACTAAAGCCTGGGCTGGGCTTTGAGCTAGTGGAGCCCATTGGTCCATTGCATGAGTATGACTTTTAATAGGGCAACTTTTAATCAAACAAGAACAAATGTTACCTCACAGTATCCTTTTCAACTCAACTCGATTGTCGTACCTGCTTACAGAGTCAGAGCCCAATGACTGTGTGATTGTACATCTTCAATAGTTCAACGTGTGCGACCCGACGGATCAGTCGTAGCAAAGAAGTTTTGACTCTAGTCTGATTCCTGGCTCCATTGTATGACTGAGCTCAACTTAAGTCGACTAAACTCAACTCTCGGAAGTGGAACCACTGGCCCATTCCACAATGGGTTTCGTAACAACAAAAGTAATAAAACAGCACAACATTTCATTGTTACTTTGATCATAACAGCACACGTTTTGACACTAAAAAACGTGTTCTTCAGATAAAATGCATCAATGAGGCTTTTTGAGTAAGGGATTCTTATTCCTATTCAAGATATAATGAAATGATAGTCCTAGGAATACAAATCAGGGATCATGTATGCTCACAATTGAATAAAAATAGTTTTTAATTTTCTCAATTTAAATATATGGTTATAGGCAACGTTGTCACAAAAAGATACACAGCTCTTGTGAAAATCTGGACGGTGTTTACACAAATATTTGTCTTTAATTAAATCAACATAAATTATCAGTTGGCAAAATATTATTTGAAGGCTACAGGAATATATTAAGGTTGTGAAAAGGTTTTAGAACGGACACATTACAACGTTGTACACAACGTTGCTGCAAACTTTCTGGGAGTCCACATTTTCACAATACTGCAACCTAAATTTGCAACAATTGTTAAGCATGTTTCCACTGAACGACAACCCATGAACGTCGGTGACATTTTAGTGTTAACTCTTTGGATCCTCAGTAACCAATACTTCCTGGAGCCAATAGCCGCTTAGTTTGGAAAGGGTTAAATCAAGATTTTTGCGTCTGTGGAAACCAGGCTTTACAACCGAAGGGCAATGCTGTAGCAACGTTGTAGTACCGGAAAAGCGTAAGCTGGAGAAATCGAGACTTTATGGTCCTAAATCAGTGCAACTCGACGAAATATGCAATCATCCCCTATGTGAACTGTTTTAGCGGTAAGACACACCTGGGGCCGTATCTTCGTAACCAATTTGGCTGATCAGGGAAAATTCGATCAGGGTCCCATGATCAGAAATTCTGTCTGTTATCAATAAAGTTTACAAATAATAAATCCTCTTTGACTCTATTTTACAACATGATAAATTTTGGTACCAGACAAAATCACTGATCTTGGGACCCTGATCAAATTTTCCCTGATCAGCCAAATAAGTTACGAAGATATGGGCCCTGCTCACTACCCGATGATGTCACACCCAGAATCTGCATCTGCTACTCTCCCATGCAATCACCTGTGTGTTTATATAACTAAGCTTTATATAACTAAGCTTTTCTGTTAAATAGATCGACCGGCTCCCCTGGTACTAGAGTAAACCAGAATGCTATGCTCAGAGTGATGATTACAACAGAGTCTGAAGCAACTCAGCAGTATGTTATAATGTAGGCCGATGTGATTCATCGGGGAGTGGGGCATGTCCAGAGCACTGATATAATTACAGATAGATATGTAACAATTATTTGTTTATTTCATATAGTTTTGCAAGTGGTATTACTATAAGAAATTGCTTAAGGACAATCGCGCCATTATAGAACTACCATTGAGATTTGTTTAAGATTTTACACAGTGAAAGTTACACCCATATAGATATCAAAAATGAAAAAATAATGATAGGTCACCATGGAAACAGTTTTAGTTACAGTTGTTTATTTATATGAAAATTATTTTTTTAAAAAGCTTCAGAAAATGAATTTTGAAATATTATTTTATTTGCTTATTATTTCGATAGAACTGATATGACAATCAGTCTAATGTTTTTATCAAATGTGTTCCTGTGAACTCAAGTGAGAAAGAACAACTTTTGTACAATTTGATGATGTAATATATAGTTTTAAAATAAAGTGTCATACAAAAAAAAAATTGAACATTGAAAATTCCTCTTAAAGTTAATAATTATGCCATCTAATGGATGTAGGCTATCATATCTGGCCTAAAATATTTAACAATTCTATGTTATTTCTGACACCCTTACAATAATTTGGATGTATAACATGCCTTTGTAGACCCTGTATTAAAAGAGTGACAGAAGAAAAAGTAACTTTTGTTGCAAATTTTATTTTTTTTAGGTTTTCTTAGAATTGGTAATGTTTCCCCATTTCTCCCTTGAAAACACCAGGCCTGTGGGGAGGGGGCCATCCCTGCCAGAGGCATTACATTATAATAACTTTGAAGCAATGTTGTGTGTTGGTTCTTGCTACGTTTTTTTGACGACTCGCTGTGACCCTCTGTTGTGATGTTTCACTGTGACATTATTATAACATTCTGGTTATGTTCTTCAACCTAAACAGAATGTTCTTATATAATTTGGTTTTGGTTTCATCCAAACCTCACCAACAAATAATGTTATAATAATGTTCTAATTTGGTGAGGTTTCAACCTTTCAATCAATAACCTAATTGTTATGTGCCATCTAAGTAAGTAACAAACTGACTAAAAAAAGTATGGTTGAACGTTTCTTTTACGTCGCAAGCTGGCTGGCAAGTACCCTGATTGACAAGTATCTAGTCCCACCCCCACATGTTTACTTCTGGCCCATTGCAGTAGTAACTATCGTGCCTGTGTGGAGTCAGCTGTACTCAGAGTATCTTAAACCGCATCCCCACATAGAAACCTCAATCAGTGGTGCCTGGTGGCCCAAAGTACCAAGTCCATGCATTCACTGGTGACTACTGCTCTTTGGGGTACTAATCGCCAGGGTTAGGATGGGTTTGGCACTTTTGGCCACCATAGACAACTAATCTCCGAGGTTTAGTCGCCATGTGGGGACGCGGCTTAACCCTACCCCTACCTGTCTCTTGCAGTTGTCTGCAATAGACCCAGGTATGGGATCAGCACCATCATAGATTACTTTACAATGGTGAAGGTATTTATGTTACTTTACCAGTGGTTGAATATAAATATATTTCTCGTATCCCTATCGTTTCCCTATCGATTAAAGATTGTTAAAAGCTACAGGTTAACCAAAATGATTGTCTCAGGTTGTGTTCGATCGAAAATTAAGATTTGATTTAAAACAAAAAGATGTGACATCAACGTAGAATCAACATAGGATTTCGGTGGAATTTCCAACTAGTATAAACCAACCAAAGTTGAATTGAACAAAGTTATTGTCATAATGAATTTGCCAACGTTGTCTTAACATAACCAAAAATATTCGTTTCAACGTCGATCCAACATCATATGACTGCTGGATAGGTATGATGTCATTTTGGCTGCTCTTTTTCAAAGGGTTAATAAAGTCAAACATGTAGATGTTATAATTATCTATTAACTGTACTCTTCACTTGGCATATGATGATGATGATGATGTGTTGGAGTTTAATGTCTATTCAGCAATTTTTCAGCTATATCACGACTAACTCCAGGCTTTTGACTGTTAACAGTTGGGTGACTCTATGGAATCTATGGGGGTGAGAATGACAGAAAGGTAAGATGGTGTAACATTCAAAGCCCAGACTCGAACCCAGGTTCCCCATGTCCAAGTCAAGCACGTTGACTACTACACCACCCCACCCCCTCTTGGCATAATGAGTATCCATAACTGTCTATTAAATCAAATATGACATGGAGAGGTAATACAGGGATAATAAATAATTCATAAATGAAGGCTGGCTCCTGTAGGAGATAATGTCATGCTAAAATATCAACTGTGATAAAACAGAAAAAAGAAAGGTTTGTAAGTGTCACTAATACTCACTATTACTAGTATTTAAAGTGTCCCTGTGTCACAAATGTCAAATGTCAAATGTCACAAGGCCCTGGTTATGACAGTGACATTAAGGACAATGGCGCCATTTTCCAGATATCAAAAAAATGAAAGTTCTTCAATCTTAATCATATTCTGCAGAAACACTCAATAATATATGTAGAATTCAAAAACGGAATAGTAAATTGGCTAAGATGCATAGCTTTAGAGATAAAATTGGGGAAACTGGACTGATTCTAGGAATATTTTGGAAATGCTGAAAAGTGAATTTGGCAATGAAAATAACATTTTCTTCTGTCTCTCTTATGATATAGGTTGTATAAAGGTACATTATGCATCTAAATTATTGTGAGGGTTTCAAGAATAACATATAATATTCAAAATAAAATTAGAAAAAAATATTGTAATGAATTTATACAAAAAGAGATAATCACCCACGTTAAGCCAATTTTAGGCTTTAAAATGTGTATTCATCCCTCCTGGCCAAATAAGCACGGTGACCCCCTATTTTTTTGGCTGGATATAATAGCCTACATCATTATGCATGTAATGTTAAATGTTAGAGCAATTTTCAACTTTGGATTTTTTTGTGTGGAACTTTAACTTAGATTTTTTTGAATTTTTAAATAGTTCATTTTTTGTAATTTTGAGGTAAAAATATAGAATACAGCATTAAAATTTATAAAAGTCTTTCTTTCTCACTTGAGAAAACATAAACACATTTACCAAAAACATAAGGACGGTCATTATATCATTTCTATCAAAATAATTGGCAAATAAAGTCAAATTTCAAAATCTATTTTGCAAGATGATTTTTGAATAATCAGCACAGATTCAGACTACTCTAGCTGAAAAGTTTGCATGGTGACCCCTGATTATTTTTGCATTTTTGATACCTATATAGGTCTAACTTTCACTGTAGAAAGTTTTAAACAAATCTCAACACTACATCTATAATGGCGCGATTGTCCTTAATATAAAATGTCTCTAATTTCAGGTGTCAGAAGGTGCTGGATGGGACAGTCACAGTTTTTATCTAATAGAGTCCTGTCTACACAGCAGCAATAAAATAAAGGGGTTTCTCACCAAAGTCCAGGTAGTGGTGACAGCCAAGGATCGACTGAGTCTGCAGGCAGCAGGGGTGGCAAGGACCACGGGAGCCTACAGGGTCAGCACTGGGCAGAGCTTAGTCCAGGGTAAAGCCTGCAGTAGTTCAGTAGGAGTTCCCAGTAGTCCCTTACCTGTAGGTGGTCCTGGGTGAACTGACTGACCAGTGGCCCTCCTCTGCCTTTTCTCCCCCCCCCCCCATCCAGGTCTGTTGGGACAGCCTCCTAGCCAACCAAGATGACTGGAAGTCCCAAAGGCTTAGTAGTTTATACACCCTTTTGATTGAGAATGCCACTCAAGCCTCCTTCTGAGGGAAGATTAAAGACAATCGCTCCATTATAGTTCTAACATTGATATTTCCTTTAAACTTTGGGAAATAGAAGTTTAGGGTCTATGTATTCCAGAAATGAGAAAAAAATAGGGGGTCACCGTGAAAACTTTTAAAATAAAAATATAACAAAATTAGCAAAAAAATGAAAATTTCAGTATTTTCACAAATGAAAGTAATTTCAAGAAATCTCTTAATTACATTAATGAAAATCATGAATAACATTTTTAACTCACTTGGATATGAAGTCAATATAATAATCTTTATAGATAATGCATTATTTCCTAAAAATACTGAAATAAAGCAGTTTGGGGGGAATCTAATTGGATGAATCTGGTGATAAAAAACAAAAAATTCTTATCAAATTGGTAATAAAAACATTATCAACATTGAAAATTACATGAAATACCTACATTTGATGGAGATAAGTGTTGGCTATCATTTAATGGAAAGAAATTAGGGGGTCACCGCTCTAACTTTTTCAGAAAATCAACATATCCACTTATAGATTTAGATACAAATTTGTGAAAATTAGAAAAATTGACCACTTGTGCTTTATGATTATCCATTATTTCCAATACACATGGAACCTTTCTATATCTACCTAATTATTAAACTTTTCATGTACATTAGTTTGTTTTACTGTGTACTTTACAGAACAAATGCTACACAAACTCAATAAATGGCAATATAACTGCCAAAATAGGAGGGTAGGGTCGAAAATAATACTTTTATTACAAATAAATTCATAATAAATTAACAGTCAGGAGTTTATGAAATCTGATAAAATATATGAATTGATGGCGTTTTGGACTACAAGTTTGTTGCTTACTGTATAACAATTGGGTGATCAGCAACAGAGCTATGAGCAAAAACGCATTTTCCCTCCATAGGGTTCTATAGTTAAGGATTTTCATGGTCATGGTCCACTGCACACCCATACTGCCAGGCTGCGCAGTGTGCCTGCGCATGAACAAATAGCGCGATTGCCCTTAACTCGTAAAAACCCTCTTATTGTTTAATCATAGTAAGTCTCCCTTTCAGGAATTAGTTAATTAAAGATGTCTTTAATTAAAAACGTGTTCATACTTTTATTAGTTATATTCTCACATAGTCCAAGCATAGATATTTGATGAGTGCAACACAGTTATACTTCACTTCAGACAATTTTGATAGCAATAACATATCATAACAAGGTATGGACGATACAACATGCGTAAACATACTATAATGACTAATACAATAATAAGATTATTTTGTAGGGCAGTCTACATATGCATGGCTAAGCCATGGAAGCATAGTCAATATGGGCCCTTGTAACTATGTGTAGATATGTTTGTGACGTTATGCGGTGTTTAGCCTGGTCCCCACTTGGGCGATTAGATTTCAAAAATCCACGACGACTAACGTTGTTAGTCGTCCGGCAACCAACTAGACACTGGCACCGTTATGTCTGGCGATGAATCCGCTAGTCAACCTGGTTTTCTAGCAAAATATTTGACATGTTTAATATTTTTCTATACCCACGGTGATTAGTTAATCGTCGGGTGACTAACTTAAATGTTCTATAGTCGCCCGGCAACTAACTACAAGAGCATCCAAATGTGGTGAATAGTTGCTTAGTAGCTGGGCGATTAGTTGGTCGCCCGATGATGTACTAAATTCTCTAATCGTCAGATGACTAACATTAGTCGCTGTCGTTAGTCGCCCAAGTGGGGATACAGCATTATGCTAGCGGTGGGTATTTTACTAGCAGTTTACTCACCACCACCACAAGTAGAACGAGCGGTCATAAAATGGAAGATAGGATTATCATTAGCGGTGGGTCTTGAGGTGGCTTTTGAGGTGACCCACCACAAGAGCCACCGCAATTGATTTACATAGGTTCTCTATGGAATGCTTGTGATTGGGGATACCAACTTGTTGGTATCTGACACTCAAAATTGCTTGTGGTGACAAATACAGAGAACTGCAAATGGTTCCCTAATGCGAAGTGGAATATGGCCTTTAATAATCTTTGAGTTTTGTGAAAGTCTTGAAACGGTGACCTTTCCATCATACTAATTGTACCTTCATGGTCCTATCTACAAAATTTGTATTCCTGAAAGGTCATATTCCGTGCCCTGGTGGTAGCAGCAGGGACCTTCTAGTTGTATATCTACGTGTTAATGCCTGATTTTGCTCATTAAAGTTTTTGCGCTTAGCTTGTACTATCAATGTATCATGGAGATAATTACCATGCACTTATGTTAAAAATGTTAAAAAATTGTCCTATAGTCAATAGGCCCTGAAGCTCCCTCATGCTTCCCCTTCCCCTTTTCTGCGGGGGACTTGCACGTCAACTATACCGCATACGGGAGAAGCCCAGTGGGCGCCGCCATGTTGTACAATTGAGACTCCTGATAGGCTGAAAGGGTGCGCTTGTCCACCCATAGGGATTGGCGCCAAAGGTGTGCGCATGCGCGGACGTAGACTCCCGAATACGGTTATAACATCAACAACAAAAGTGTGTGTGCGTGCAAATGCATATCCCCCCCTACCTCTATTTTAAACCCTGTTAACGCCCCTGGACAGTCTTTGAATGGTTCGATGTAGGACTGTGTGACTAAACTTGGACTTTTCTCACATCTGTGTGACAAAATCAATGTCTCTCAATAGTGAACTTGCAGTCCCCTCTCCACTTCAATCTGTGAGAGTTGTCTCCTGAGAACCTTCCCCATGGATGTCCTTGGAATCTCCGAGATAAACTCCACCCCACCTCGGAGCTTCTTCTGAGGCGCAACCCGAGCTGCAAGACGAATAGAAGAAATAGTGATTTGCATTGCCAATTATAAAATTTGAAAAATATTGACCTACTCTAAATTTCAAACTACCAGCATTGTGCTAGAGTGTGATGTGACCGTCCTTAGCCATCACTGACTGCAACTTACAGATGGGGAGGGTTCTACGGGGCGCCGTAAAACATGGCTGCCATGTTGAAACCATGTTTGCTAACCATGTAAAAGAAATTGGTATCTGGGGAAAAAGTTGGGAAATATGAAAAAGAATTAAATTTGTTCATGAACATTTGGCGAGGGTAGTAGTATACATTAGTGGGGCGCCAAGTGTCAAATCTTTTTAAATATTTCTAACTAAAAAAACTTTTCTTTGTTTCTCAACATGGCAGCCATGTGTATGGGATGCCAAATGTCCAAAAACTTTTTTCTCATTTTTTCCCGATTCGTTTCCGATTCATTAGCAGGTCGGTTGATGCATATTTCAACAAGGCAGCCATGTTCTATATGAAAGGAAAGAAATTCCATGATTTTTACTCAGTTCCCAATTCCTCACTTCAGGTTGGCGGACCCGTTTCTCAACATGGCAGGCAAATGGCTGCTCTACTACGTGCCTTCTGACGTGTCTATTTATTTCCAAACATGCCTATCGATCTAGAATAACAAACATGATTTAAGCTGTATTGGGGAATATTGGAGAGAAAATGATAAGATACCTGCTACAAAATCCATGATTTGTTGATGGGTTACCGTAGATCCAGGATGCCTGACAACAAACGCCTTTGGCAGTTCACCGGCCACTTCATTAGGTACACCAATAACAGCAGCATCCAGAATGTCGCTATGCTCCGTTAATATGGCATCTAACTCTGCGGGTGCTACCTGATATAAAACACAGTAAATGTGTCTCACTTGCGAGGATGTAGAAAACGTCTCTTATTTCGGCGGACATAGTAAACGTTTTTCCTTTTAAAATAATTATATAGAAAACGCTTCTTACTTGTGAGGATATAAAGAACGTTTTCTACTTGCAAGCATGTTAATTATGGTCATCTTAGATTTTAGAACACTTAGATCACTAAGCACCTAAACTTGAATTACTTCACATAGAGAAACAAATGATACGCGTGTGCGCAAATCAATACGTTTTAGGAACCAACCTATGTATGGATTCACCATCCCTTTCTCAAAAGCCTGTATCTGCCCCTGGACATTAGTTCTTTGTGAAGCAGGCACTGAAGACTGACTGTACCTGATAACCTTTGTATTTCATGATCTCCTTTTTCCTGTCAACAACATCGAAACGGCCCTCCTTGGTGAACCTCACAATATCACCTTAAATAAAACAACAATTTTGATGATTCAAAACAACATTTTCGGTAATTTAATTAAATCTGCTTTGGAAGTCCCTGTTAACCGGATTCCCTGATTCCCAAGTTATGCTAACTTAATGTTTCCTTCCCTTTGTGTACGCCAAGCTATTCTCATAGATAGATCCTTATCTTAATTAACTCTGATAACTCATCAGTTATTTACTCTTCTTTCATGTGACTAATTCTAAATTTCTTAAGGGGACAACGAAGGTCTATCAATTCCCTAATATTACTAAGCATTAGATGCCAGGCTGTATCAATGTCATTTGTAACGTAGAACTCATCGTAGTTCCTTCCCAGCCAAGGTGTGACGTCACGTTATGCAACCATACTTTTTTGGTTTGTCTGTTACTTACTAAAATGTCACGTAACTGTTACATTATTTTTCTGTGAGGTTGAGACCTAACCAAAGCAGAATGTTATCATAATGTTCTGGTGAGGTTAGGTCAAGATCAAGTTAAAATAGAATGTCATTGTGACATTCTGATTAGGTGAGGTCTAGACCTGACTTAAATAGAACATTGTTGTCATCTCCTGACCAGGGGAGGCCCTAGCCTTACCTAAACAGAACGTTATTATGATGTTCTGAATATGTCAGGTCTTGACTTTACCTAAACAGAAAGTTACCATTACCATCTTATTAGGTTAGGTGTCACCCTAACCTAAACAGAATGTTTTTGTGACATCCCCATTCAGTGAGGTCTCAACCACACCTAAACAGAATGTTATTATGACATTCATATTAAGTCTCAGCCTTATAAATAATGTGACAAGAACGTTGTCAGAAAGTCACAATGTCACGTTGCAACAGTTGGTTGCAGCGACGTAATTTGAAGTCATCAAAAGAACTTCACTGTAACCTAACAGTGTGACATAACAAGAACCAATCCAGAAAATTATTAGAACGTTATTAGAACGTCATATCCTTGGCTTGGTTTGGCGTAACGTCTGCCTAAATAAGTCCCCATTTAGTCTGTGATAGCTTCTCCCCATAAAACTTGATTTAACAATCAGTTTCCTAAATTTCCTCTTGGTAATAAATACACAATTATGGTCACTCATGTTGAGATCTAGGACGCCAGAGTCAGCAACATCGTTAATATTTGTATAAACATGATCTAAGAAGCTTGCTGTTGTACGGGTAAAGCCCCATACCCACTGGGCGATTTTACCACCGACTGGCGAAGGGCAACTGCCAGAATAGTGGTAATATCGTCACCAATTCAGATCACCTGTTAGTATGTAATATTGAAATGATACATACTAACAGGTGATCTGAATTGGTGATGATATTACCACTATTCTGGTAGTTGCCCATCGCCTGTCGCCGGTAAAATCGCCCAGTGGGTATGGGGCTTAAGTCTGGTGGGAGTCTTTATAACTTGGTGCAGATTGTTCATATGTGACCAGTCCTTGATTCATTTGTATTTAGGATCCCGTTGGTTAAGAAAATCTATATTCATGTCACCCATTGTGATCACCTCTTCTTTACTGTTGGGCTTTATTATGTCAATACAGTACTGGAGGTAGTCAGTGACGTTGGTGTGAGGAGGTCTATATACGCCAACAATCAACTGCTTCTGATATGGTAGGTCCACTGCAACCCAGTGGATTTTAATTATGTTTTAAATGGAACCTTGCACACAAGTACAGGGACGTTATTTTTTTCAATGAAATCAGTGCAGCATGTTATTCACATATTGCACTTCTATTCTCAGGAAAATCTAAAAAAAAAATCCTATTGCTTATTTGAACACAATTAGGGAAGATTAAAAAACTTCATTTTTGTGGGAAATTCCCCAAAATTTGTGACGTCACACGGTGAGTAATTGGGGAAACCCATGTGTCAATAAAAGGGAATCCCCCACTTTCAAAAGTAAATAGAATGAAATTGAAGTTAGGTATCCAATATTTTTATTTAGGCCAATATACAAGCTAATATTCATTTTTTTTTACCACTGTAAACGGATTCAATAACCTGGGATTGATATTGTCTTTTAAAAGGGAATTTCCCCTATTATGACGTAGCAAGGACAGGACTGAAAGCCCAGAATTTAGGGAATTCCCCAATTTAGTTTTCTTCCATGAATCATTCTCTGATATCTTGATATTTTGCCATTTTCTTGTTTATTACATTTTTAGTATACATAACTGAGGTGAAACGCACACAAATTTGAGTCTTATAAATTTATGTGCAAAGAACCCTTTAAGCTTAGGTTAAGGTGAGCATAAGTATTGCACAAAGGTAGAGATTAAATCATTTACTTTGTGCATGATCATTGAATTAGTGTAAAGGTCACCAGTTGAATACAAAATAATAAGAATTCCTCTAAATTACTTAGTTTATGAAAATGTCTAGTATAGATATGGCAGGTGCCGCTGGTAGGTGTAAATATACAATGCTCAACGGGGCACACCTCCCCGCAAGCACTGACACCTGGGGTAAAATCAATATCAGACTGCTTTAAAAGCAAGAGCGCAGTGTAAGAGAGGGAGAGAGACCATTAGCGTTTGGATCATACGGATCGGGAGATTCGGAGGGGTTTAGATAGCTATACAATCACAGGGACATCTGGTGACTTACACGGTACTACCACCGACGGCTGGAGGTGAGACTAGGCGGACTCTAAGGAGGAAGCTTACTCTAGCCTAGACTGGAATTGTTATACCTTGGAACTTATTACCATTACGAGCAACTGTACGCATCACCATATCCTTACTTCACTAAAATATAATGTTAATATAACATTCCTTTTTAGTAAATCTCAACTTTACTAAAATATTGCAACTGTCATGTGAAACTTGGGCACATTACGGACTAACCATAAAAGTATAGTCGCAGAATGTGCTTGGCTGTGGCCCGTTGCATAATGGATTTTCATAACAACAATCACTTTAAGATAACTTTAAGATTGTTTACTTAACAGCGAAATGTTTCTTTGTTACAAAAATCCTAAAAACTCTGTTTCTAATGTATGAAATTAAATTCTGTAAATTGATATATGAAGGGAAAAATAAGAAAAAAATCAGTAGAAATAACAGATCTTTGAGACTATTCTAAATAAGTTTTTTTAGTGTCAAGATGATCGTTGTTACACTAAAAGTAACAACTAAAGGTGTTGTTGTTTAATTGATTTTTGTTGTTATGATCGGTATTGTGCAACAGGCCACTGTGGCCTGTTGCACAATGGGTTTCGTAACAACGAAAATAAAAAACAACGAAACATTTCGTTGTTACTTTTATCATAACAACGATGGTTTTGCACAATTTTTTTCTATATTTAGAATGTCCCCAAAGAGCTGTAATTTTTACTGAATTTTTTATAATTTCTTCTTAGTTCATAACACTTTACAGAATTTAATTTCATTCATTAGAACCCGAGATATTGTATTTTCGTTACAACGAAACTTTTCATTACTAAGCAAAAGTTCGTTGTGCTTTCGTTGTTACGAAATTCTATTGTGCAATGGGCCACTGGGTACCTACCTGTCCTGACCCAGCCGTCGGGGGTGATCATGGCGGCCTGGTCCTGGGGCCTGTTGTGGAAGCCCAGCATCTGTTGGGACCCCCTCAGGTGCAGCTCCCCGGGCTCCCCCGGCCCGCACACATGGCCGTCCTCACTGTCTATCACCTAGAAACAACAACAAAAACACCTCACCTAATGGCACAAACTGGACACTTGGGGCTCCCCCGGCCCGCACACATGGCCGTCCTCACTGTCTATCACCTAATAACAACACAAAAACACCTAATTTAATGTCAGGTGCAGCTCCCCGGGCTCCCTGGCTCCCCGGGCCCGCACACATGGCCATCCTCACTGTCTACCACCTGGGAATAATATGACAAAAAATCACTTCATTTACTAGACACCTGGCGACCAAAGGAAATCTGCGATAACTATTATGACTGTCTGCAAACGTTTTGAAGGTATCTTGTAGACAATTATGATGGACAACAATTAACCACTTTAATATCGTGAACTTATTTCATATTCCTGTCAAACATGCGTTGGTGTATTATCTTTGTTTGGTTACAATGTTATTTTACTTTTCCTTGGCCATGCTCTCTTCCAAGGTTATTTTGGACTGCCATCATAATACCGCAGATTTTCTGTAATCAATGGTGTAAAAATATACAGGGTTTTTCTTCTGATACAAATATGATTATTACAAAGATATTCTCTATAATTTGAAAACACTTGCCAATTCAGAACCAGAACTGATAATACTACTTGCAAGAAGACAAGTACTTAAGTTATATGTTCTTCAATCCAAACAAAATGTTCTTATAAAATTCTGTTATGGTTTGATAACATTCTGATTCTGCGAGGTTTCAACCTCACCATCAATAATGTAACTGTTATGTGCAATTTTATTAAGTAACAGCCTGATAAAAAAAAGTATGGTTGCAGAATGGTTCTGTTATGTCGCAACTTGGCTTGGTAAACAGTACATACCCTGGACTATTATTGTTTTTGATATATATGTTATGAGTAATCCTAGCCTTACCTTGCAGACAATGTTGGGTAGGATGTACCCCACTGTGCCCATGCTGGATTCGTCTGTTGTCCCCAGAAGTGCCACGTTTGTTTCCGAAAGTCCATACACTACAAGCACATACCATCATTAATTGCCTGTTAATTGCATTATCATGTAAAAGCCACTGGCATTAGTATTGTCCAAGATGGCCAGTTTTCTTCAATGAGGAGAACTATTTTTCTGGGCCTTTGGATGCAGCAATATGTTATCAGCACACCATGCTGGTATTTTCTTTGTCACTGGTTCATGACAAGATACATTAATAAGTACCAGAAAAGTCGTTCTGCTCCTCTTTGACTTTAGAACCTTATCGTACAAGCTAAACAACACTGTTAAAACAAGTGTTTAGAACCTAAACACTTTCCTTAACAACATTCTACCAAGCAACATTTTGGAATAAATTGCTTGCGGTTATATATTGCAGGTTAGTAACATCTTGCGGCATTATGGTTTGCTGTCTGTGACATTATGTAATGCATCCTGCAATGAAAAGAACTACTTTCCTGGGCCTTTGGGTACCCCCAGTGTGTAATCAATGTTTTATGCCAGAAACTGTCTAAATGGCCCCGAAAGGTCTTTCCTCCCCTCATAATGTATTGCCTACATCTACTAAAAATTGTAGAAGGTTAAAAAAGTGGATGGTATTGCACAATAGGTTTGCAATGTCAACATCATGATATATACAGTTATGTCGTAGATAGATATATATAGAGTTGATTAAATAACAAGGAAATAACAGGTGATTGGTTTGAGATTAATGAATAGGAATATTTATTTTTATCCCTCCTAATTACATCGACTCTAAAACTTAAATCTGCCGCAATGTGAAGTATGTGGTGGTTGTAATGCAAATGATAATGGTTTCGCACTGCCGATATTATAGTGAGGGTACAACAAATCGTCGTAATGATGGTTATGGGGGCATTGATATCATGCCTCTCTAAAATAATAAATTTGATATAGGTATCACTATACGAAATAAATATGTTCTGATTTTGTTAGTATGTTGAATACTAACTTTATGATCAATCATTCTTACATTGTCTTGTGACCACATCCCGCAGTCTTTCTCTTAGTCTTCTCTCTGACTCTCGGCTTAAATGGGCTGTTCCGGAAATCACAGTGCGTAAACTCGACAAATCATACCTATCAACTTCCGGTGACCGGCCCAGTAAAGAAATTATAGGTGGCGCCACATGAGCCAAAGTTACCTACAAAATTGTAAAAAGTGCATTTCTTCTAAGAAATCAACATTGTTTTAACATCGTACAATATCCTTGTTGAAATAGCACTGTTGTGCAAATATCCAACACTAAATTTCTCCAAATTAAATTGTTCATTTTGAGGCTGGCACTAGCTTTAACTCTACTTATGTTGCTATGACTTTATTTTCCAATGGGCCACTGGGGAAATAGTTTGTATTCGAGTACTAATAGGGTGGGATAACTAACAAAAGTATCTCATATTCTAAAGGAATACTCTCAACAGACAAAACAAACCTACCTGATAAGTTTGTATTATGTCTAGAAATCGTGTGAGATAGAAGCGGTCGCTGATGACTGTGGTTGTACCAATTACAAAGTTTAATGTGAGAAACATGATGATTCCATAAGAGTGGACCATCGGCATCATACCAATAGTGACGTCATCGGGGGTCATCAGGCCTAAGGGTGGGTAACTGTCAAGGCAGAAACTCAGCACTGGTTACATTGGTTACACTGCACTCTCAATCAAGTACAAGCTTTAGGATAGACAACACCTCTCAGCGGCCAATGTGCAGCGCTCCATATCTTTTGGAATTAAATTTTCACTGTTAATAGCATCAGGATACATACATTTTAAAACCAATGCATAACTCTATCTAATGGTATAAGTTATATTAAGATGTGATGGACTCCGCCTTTGTAGCCAGACCGGGAAGTGAAAAAATGTATTTTTTACTTTTATTTTTTGAACAAGGATATCTCAGTAACTACTGCATATAAATTCATGAAATTTTGTATACATGTAGATAGCATCCATTTGGAGGGAAGCATGTCTCAGAATTTTGATTAAGGTCTTACTTTTTGTTTTATAAAATGTAGAAAATAATGTTGACAAAAATAACCAAAATCTTCCCCTTTTTTGGCATAAAATGAAAACAAGGCCCTAAATCAAAATTCTGAGACACACTTCCCTCCAAAGGATCATCATAGACATGTCCAAGAAATTTCATTAGAATCCATCAAGGGGTTACTGAGATATCCATGTTCAGAAAATAAAAGTGAAAAAATTATTTTTTCGCAGATAATTTCTACAATTTTAAGGTGTTGATAACACTATATATTCCAAAAGATGGAGAGAAATGTTCCCTTTCATTTGACATATACTATGTTGTTTTAGCCTTACTGGTTATTGTACAATCGTCATTTTCGCAAGTGAAGCCACTCTGAGGTGTTGTCTATCCTTAACAGCATTGGTGAAGAGTTTAGCCCCAGCAGTGCCGCATTGCATAACAAAACTGTCACAACGAGGACGTCGCTGTTGCGATGGGTCCCACTGCTGAATTGTGGCTGTTCTATTGGCCCAATTTTGATTCTGTAAATGGTTCTGGGAAATAGACATTTAGATCCAAAATTCCTGAAATTGTCAGCCCAGATAAATGATTAGAAATGGGTGAAAATGGATGCTGAATTTTGACACAACAGCGAGAGTTTGACCATGTGCCAAAAATCACTCCTTGTTTTTGTTATGCGACGTGCCACACAGGTACTCTCATTGTTCATTCCTATGTTTGTAAGCATGACGTTTTCATCTAAAGCAAGAGCTTTTCCCCATTAATTTAATAAAGCCTTTCTATATGAATCCTGCACCTATCAATATTTATATTCAAATCTATTGTTGTTTGTTGTCAGTCCTTTATTCTACTATGCCCTGTTTCTCGTGTGATCTACTGTTCTGTATGGTTAGAACCACTCTTATTTTACATCAACTACAACTCCTGCCTTCAAGTCTTCTCTTCAATATATACCACACAAAACCCTATGTTCACACAGGCAAGCAGCGACGTAACAAGCATATTCTGCGACCATACTTTTTTGGTCAGTCTCTAACCTGCCAAATTTTACGTAACAGTAACATTATTTAGGTGAAGTTGAGACCTGCTAAAGAAGAATGTTATAATAACATTGTATTTTAGTGAAGTTGAGACCTCACTATTAAAGATTATTATGATAACGTTATTATAATATGAAATAACATAATAATGTCACAGTGCGACATTGCAATGTTAGGTTCTAAAGACATTTTTTGGGTGCCATCGAAATCACGTAACAAGAACCAAACCAGAACTAAACAGAACGTTATAATAACGTTATGATAACGCCATATTCTTGCTTGGGCTGGGTACTCATCATGAAATGTACCACTGTGTCAGCTAATACTTCTGTTCACATGTCACATACATATTTCAATAGCATACCAATTTATGCAGATAAAAAACAATAATACCTGAGTTGGATCATCTGGGTGACCATGGCGTAATGTGACAGGCGCACCCCTTTACTGACGCCCTCCGTGCCGCTGGAGTAGGGCAGGAGGGCCACGTCTGTGAGGGGGTCTATGGGCACCTCGGGCACTCCATGGGTAGCGTCCTCCAGCAGCCTGCACAGGGGGGTGCAGCCCTCAGCTTCCCCAGGGACGTAGATGGCCTGTAAGGGTGGTGATGATGAGAATTGTTAGAGCTTGTGGTCAATCAGCAATTTTTCATATATATTGGGACTAACTCACAGTTTTGGGTTTGTAAAATACACTGTGATCGAATCTACAAGGGTGGAAACAGCGACAAGGTGATGCCGTCTAACTGGGAGCACCCAGGATCAAACCCAGGCAAGTCGAATGAAATGGCAAGACACTAACCACTAGACCACCACACCCCCCTCATGTAAGGATGAAGGTTGTTCTCAATAGCGCCATGGCATCTCTTTTGTTGGTTGGTAACTGGTTGCTTTACACCTTTGTTGAACTGTCAAGGTCATATCAAGTGCAGTGATGGTTATCAAATCTATGAGAAGGTCGACATATTGCTACTACATTTTTGCTGAGGCATGTGTTCATTTAGTTCACTGCATAGACATAGGATGATAAGAAGAGGTCTTTGATATAGCAGTCTGTTTCCATTTATATGGAATTATGTATACTTTATACATCTAATTTACTCTACCACTAGAGAGACAGACCTTGATGTGCTGCCCCTGAGGTATGGCGTTTCTGACCCCAGCTGCCAGGTGGGGCTGTGTGAAGACGAAGGAGGCCCCCGAGTCCCTGAGGTGGTAGGCCAGCTCGTCTGATGGGGAATAAAACATAACGTATTAAAGATGAAGGCAGCCGCTGAGTCCCTGAGGTGGTAGGTCAGCTCGTCTGAGGAGGAATATAACGTAAAGTTTTAAAGATGAAGGCGGCCCCCGAGTCCCGCAGGTGGTAGGCCAGCTCGTCTGAGGAGGAATAAAACATAATGTATTAAAGACGAAGGGAGCCCCCGAGTCTCTGAGGTGGTAGGCCAGCTCATCTGAAGAGGAATAAAACATTTATGTATTAAAGACGAAGGTGGCCCCCGAGTCCCTGAGGTGGTAGGCCAGCTCATCTGAGGAGGAATTTAAGCTATATTCTTCCCAGGAGCAGAAGCCCCACCCCAATACCCCCACACGGGCTTTTCCCACTAATTTCGGTGAATACTAAGTATAGACAAGTTAGTTAACTTTGGGAGAAAATAAATAATATTAACTATTTCTGAAAAAAAGATTATATAGAAAAAGGTTGCTCACCTGCTTTGCATAGAGGGCTACACGTGGTGACAACCCCTCCTGCCAGTAATGCTGCGTTCAGCATGATTGGGAAGTAGATGTTGTTACTGGCCACCATACCGATCACATCGTCCTTCACCATGCCCGCCCTGATCAGCCCATTGGAGGCTCTGCAGACGAGTTGGGTGAATTCTCTGAATGTTATTCTTCGCCCATCTTGATAATCAATCTGAAATTGTGGGTTTATTATTCACACAATGCAAATGTATTTTCTTGTCAGCTTAAAAACGTAGAGATGATGTTAAGAGATCGCAAAAGATATTACATGGGCCTTACATTGGGGCTCTGGATGGGGGGGGGTTCCATGTCGCGTGTCGAATTTAAAAAACGGCCGTGTCGCCTGTCACTATATCACAGATTAGACCCATGTCACATGTCGAATTTAAGAAATAGCCATGTCGCATGTCAGTATCTTTTTAAAGCCCCTGTCCCATGTCGAATTTAAGAAAATGGCCCTGTCATTTGTCCCTTAAGTGCCATGTCACATGTCGAATTTAAGAAATGGCCCTGTCGCCGTGTCGAATTTAAAAAACGACCGTGTCGCCTTGTCGAATTTAGTGGTCCAGACCCATTACATTGTGTGAAGTCGGTAATCTTGGGGAAAGAATATATACACGTCGAGTAATACATTATCTAATATGTGGTTCTTCTCTTAGTGTCTTTTATAAACTGGGATTAGAAGTCATGGTTGATATTTCCTATATAATCAAATTGATTTCAATCAATATTAGGAGGGATTCTGATGTATATTAATCATTTATTGCATGAGACTTTCACCGGTTTTCCTTTTTATTTCTTTATCAATTTATTATCAATGAAGTTGTAGGATAACATCAAACTCGACCAGTTCAAATGATGGACGACAGTGTTATTTATTGTATTAAAAAAGGACAGTAATGTCTCGGCGTGATCAACATGTTTCCACTTCATTACAGGCTTAGTCTATTATCGATAATTCACACCAACAGAGAATAAAATGTTTTTTACATCTATTTCCGGTCTATCCTTAACCTGTGTACCTGTCTCTCATGAGATGTAGACTTTAAATGTCAATAACACCTCTTATCGTATATATCCCCCCCCCCCTCTTTGGTCGCTTCTTGACTGGTGTCTGACATAGTTTGATAAGACACCATACAAATCAGAGTATGTGTTACATTCAAGCTATATCAATTGGTTATTATTGAATACCGAATCATATATTTAGTGAATTAATCTTAAGATATATGCAGCTTGATTTGTATGCCGTAATTATAATCAGATGGAATCGGGGAATCGTAATGGTCCATGAACAAAAAGGTTGATTAGGAAAGTTAGGCATTTACCATACAAATACCTTTAGCAAAAGTAAAATGGTTATTGTAACATTGTATACTTGTCGCAATATAGGTCTCATTCTTATGTCTTTTACGTTTTCGGAGGATATTAATGAGAAGAAATATGAAGCCTTGTCTTTCGCATAAAATAACCAAATTGTAAGTTACATCAAACATATATCCAATGCATATATATTATTTTAGACATAAACAACATAAAGGCAGCTGAGTTTTACCCTGCTTCGCGGTTTGGACATGTCAAACTGGTGTCCCCTGACAGATAACGCTAATTTATATTTGGGTAGCCAAAGAGGCAACATTCATGTTTGTAGGGAAAAACATGAAGATGATTTTCTTTTTTTTCTTTTTAACTATACTCATTTCATACGAAATGATCTTCCGTATAAGTAAACTACAATATACAAATGACAAGAAAAGCATATCATAAATATAAGAATAGCCATTACCCTAATAAGTTTAATGAAAAAAGAAATCGTAAAACTCTTTGGACATTAATATTGTCAACAAAAATAAGTTGTATGCATTTAGAGGCCCTGCAACAAGCAGGCTTACCAATAAGTAGCTCGAGAATGCACTGTGATGTATACATGGCCCCATACTTACCAAAGCCACTTTGTCTCCGTGTTTCTTGGCCTTTTCCAGGATAAATTTACCTAAAGAAATCTCCGGGACCTCCAGGTCCGGTATGGAGCTTCTCAACACCCCGAACATACTGCCTCCAGGGTCTAGACTGTGTGCCTACTGTCTGGGTTCCATTATAAATAGGGATTGCCCAGTCACTATTTGTCAGCAAAAAGTCTTGCTGATTGTCATTCTGCAACAAGATTTACCTCTGCACCAGAAGATAAGTCCATAAGACCGGTCTCTGCTACGTAGGTAGAAAACTCAGCTCCAGTGGGATAAGATTACTACGCCCTGTGGCTCAGAAATAGTCCCGCAATTTTCACTGGTTTAGTCTGGGCAGCTGGGGCTGACCAAGTTGCAGCTACGGTGCAGAGATCATTCTTGAAACGAGGTGGTCAACGTAGCAGAGTGGTTGATCTTCTGTTTGTGTTATTAATCTAGGTCGATAGATAAGACCTGGGAAGGGTCATGGACAACAAACTTGAAAAGTTCAGATTGATCCTGACATTTGTGGATGTGATATGGGTCAGGTGTAAATATGAACTACTTATGGGCTTCAATGGTGCTGAGAGGAAATTAAACAGTCACAGACATTAATTGAACCCAGGATATGGAAAATGTAGAATCTGCGCTTTTGTATTTTTGCAAACATGTGTGAAAAAAATGCAAATGATTCTTCAAATTTAAGTGAGCAGTTTATAGATATGGAACGTCACTGACTTAATCAACGATCATTATTGATTGTGCGGATCTATACTTGACCGTGATTCTTATTGTGTAAACAATATACCAACAGTGATGCAATATCGTGAAAGTTTTCGGTGCGTGCATTTGACTCAATAGAAATATTCTTAGGTGCTAACATCTGATGCAATCCATGAGATGTTAACAAAATGTAGAGCACATGCTGTTCATGCGTCAAAGCAAGGCATTAACATTAATTTTGCTTGGGAAAAATTAGAGAAAAAGTATTTAAAGTATGAAGAAAGATAACTTCAGGGACAAAACCGAAATCCAGAATGCCATACCCTCTTGTTTAAATGGAGATATAACAACATTTTTAGCTTTTTAAAAAGTGTGTATATACATGCAGAGGTAAACATACTAAATATATGATTTTGTACAACCCTAGGGGAGTCACATACGGTGCCGACAAGAATGTAACAACTTTAGTCAAACAAGGCATTGATGGAAGTGGATGAACAACGAATATCAAATCTGAACTGTACCTGTATACAAAAAAAAGAACAAAAACACTAAATTATTGTTTTGTATATGCAATTATCAAAGCGACATTTATTGGAGGTTTAAAGCGACTTTATTGGGGGTTCTTAGCATTTGGTCACCTTTCTATTCCATTTAACATTCATGAAAAACCAATAATGAAGAGTTTTAATCAAAAAATTATACAATTCTTTACTTACAATATAACATATAATTAGGTACAAAAAGCCAAGCTAGAGTGATAGGCCTTTAGGACGGGACATACATGTCGAATGTAGGTTCGGGGCAATAACAGCTCCAGTAGCTTTACAAGATGTTTTACGAGTTATCACCATCTATTACGGCGGAATGGTCTGTGAAACATTCTGATTAATCTATAATATATAATTTCATATCTTGATAACTCTTTCCATTTTAAGGGCTCGCTTGTGTGGATTGATCTCGATAGGACGTTGTTGTTGAGTCCATAAATGAATAAGCCAAGTTTCATGGAAAGCACCACTCGGTCACTTTAAAACTGCTGATCCCCAGCCTATAACCATTGTCTACCGTGTTAATGGTCTTATAGTACCGTGGTCGAGGTAACCAGCTACATCCAGGTACACGCTGGACACCGACCTACTACATGTAGCTCCCACCGGGAACAAGCAGCACATGGACGTCCGCTGATACCAGGCCTTATATATTGTCTCAGTTCCCACATGCCGAGAACCAGCACAGGTCACATGAATGTGTAGGAGTTCATGGGCTGATGCAATAGACTGGGACTAGTGGTGTGGTCCTGTAATCCAGCTACCTGGAGGTCGGGAGTGGAGGATGGCTTGAGGGTGGGGTCCCTGCTTGTCACTGCTCTATGTCGACTGGGTGTCCACGCTAAGCCTGGCGTTGATATGGTGGGTCAGGGGGAGCCCAGGCCCACCAGGTTGTATAATGAGGGTCATACCGGCCCAGGATGGAAACATAGCAGGCAAAAGGCCCCGCGTTAGGCAGTAGTGGGATAGCACCTATGAATAGGTGGTGGCAGGCAGCCCATCCAACATAGTTGGACACACTCCTTTTTGAACAAATTCGTAACATTGACCAAACTTTTAGAATAGAACACTTATTTTATATCATTGACTCCGAAAGGCTATCATTGAAAATTCAATTTTAATGAATAGATGTTATTGACTATCATTTCCTGAAAGAGCCTTCCCTTATTAGATTTTATCTAATACGCTTAGAGGCCTAGTGGGATGGGGGTCAAGCCTAATGCATAGAAATTTGCATTCTATTGGAGGGTGTGGGTTCTGCTCCCTCAAAAAAATACGAATTACATAAGAAAATGCTTCAAGTTAAACCAGTGGCAAACTGACTGCCTAAATGTTGGGAATTATGTATTAAATTATGTTACTTATAAATGGATTCGGTTTTGGAATTAAAAGATGGATACTACAAGATTGTTTCATAAAGAAAGGACACGTTTACCAATGTAAACAATAGGCTGTTAGGCCAGAGGAGCCTCAATCGCTCATCATAGTACTGAATCAATTGCTTAGAAAATTAAGAAAAGAATCATAAATTCAAAACTCACATTTGAACAAAACTCCCAATGTACACCAACTATGAAGTTTACCATGGACTATTTTCAAAATTGTGTCTTTGCTAACAGTAACATCCTGAAGAGTCGCATATTACGAAATTAAGCAAAGCAATTTTGTTTACAGATTGTTCCTACAAATATAATAGTAAAATGTAGCTTTATGTACTGCCTTTTTTCCCAAGGGAACCAATGTTAACACCTGTCAGCCCAGCCCATAAACCCGTCAATATGTCAATTATTACAATTTAAGAAATCACAACTTATATACTTACTTTTTATTTTATCAAATTTATCTCGAAGAGAAAATATTTTGGAGTATATTGACTATGGGATCGGCTTATTGACACTTATCCCATTTATTTACACTTAATGTTATTTGTAACTGTCAGATCTTACAAGTGTTACATTCATACTGACACTAACAAAATGATATGAGAAGTTATCTGGGTTTTGAAACATTTCGTTTTACGTGAGCTTGAAGCATACAATCCATGATACGATTTCATTTGCACTTTACCTATCTGTAATAAATATATTTGTGAACAAACTTAGAGAAAAACCAAATGCATTCAGATGAATAATGAAAAATACTCAGTGCTACTTTTCCACCAGGTTAATCCAAAAGGAATGATACTCAGGGACCTTCATATTTATATCATTCAAAGGTCCGCCTCCCAGCTGTTGGCATCATCAAACTTGCATGGGTAATCATATTCCTACATTATACAATTGCTAATTTCAAAAGAAATTTTCAGAGTCTGTGATGGTTATTGGGGCAGACACAGTATTTCCAAAATCGCAGAGTCACCATACATGCTTACTTATTAAATGACACTATTTGCATATATTTTTATTGGCTTTTATTTGGGCCGTAGCCGATTCCCTCTTTGCAATACATGATATAACGTTTCCAATTTGATTTTACACATACTTCATGTTCCATCTAAACAGTAGTGGTGGGATATATGTCTTCTTTTCATTTCCCCCTCTTTTTCTTTTTGTAGTTTAAGGGTCCACCATAAAAAAAAGGGGGAGGTCAGGACCCGTAGATCTGCCCCTAATTTTTTCATGTATTTCTTACAGTTTCATATTGGGAGAGTAAATTATACTGTTAACTGATACTACCAGAGGGCGCCAAAAGTACTTTAGAGAGATCTAGGTTTCAAGGAACTAATGTGGTGTCATCTAGCAGTATCATATACCTTCCTGTCCCGAGGTGAAGGAAATGCCTAGTATTTATTGGTTGAAAGGGATATAAGAAAAATGTGAGAAAAGCATGAAAATTTACAGGGCACCACTGATCATTTCTTCATTAAAAAGAATCCATGACGCAGTGATTTTAGAAAATGTCACTGGGTTTTGTATATATGGGCCTATTTACTCCATGGATTTCGGTCACTACAAAAGTACCAAAATGAGTAAAGGTCAATATTTGGGGCCCTTGCTCAAAATTCTCAGGGTCGACCTATCCTGAATTTTGATATATTTTGTCTGTCAAAGAGACCCTAATAGGTTTCCGAGTCCTAATGTTTTGCAACATTCTCAGCATTTGTATTCTCAATATCCATTATATTAAACCATACAGGAAAATAGTAAGTTCCATGAAACCTCAAGCACTGAAGATTATGAATTAGTTCATAGCTTATCCAATGGATGAATTTCTATCGTGCCATCCCCTAGATGACTTCAGTTTTACTATAATCTTATATTTCTAGGATAATTCTAATATTCCACTGAGATATGTAGTGTGCAAATTCTGACATTAATATAGTTCCAAAAGAAATTTTTTTCTCATTTTCAATTTTATTTACTTTATAATCATGTACGATTTGTTGAACTGAAATCTTCGTGCATACAAGTCATATCAATTGAATTGACTTTATCTGTAAAAGAAGAATGATATATAATGAATATTGACAACACAACATAAATATCATCATTATTTACACTTTATTTACATATTTCAAGGAGAAGTTCAACTTTCCCACGGTAACAAAGAATACAAATGTTCCGTCTTTTTAAACATTTTACCTGATGCACCTGATATATGTATTTATATACATATATACAAATATATATCTTTGATTTTTATGGGTCTGAAATGGCCTGAGATTTTTGTGACTAGAGCTTACTTATTTCTCAAAACAATTTTATTTTTAATTATGCTTTATATTGTACATAAATTACCATTTTGATCTGAACTTGTACAAAGCTATGGTAATCAATGAAACTGATTGAAGATTCAGTGTGATGTGTTTATTGCAATGGATTATTAAGAGGTAACTTGAGTTCTTTTCCGTCGATTGATGGTACCTTTTGCAAAGTATGCTATTTCATTTGAGTTGGAGCTGCCTAAATCTTTTTATTATATATCGTAATAAAATAAAAGTATCCTTTCTCAATAGAGGAAAGTTGCTTCTATACAAAATTAAAATATATTCCCTTCATTCATAATGCTCACAGGTTATTGCCCATTCACCAAGAGAACAAAATATGATCCATCATTCAATAAGAAGTTGGTGAAAAACATTGTTATTCAAGTTTTCATCTTTGGGTATTTCAGAGCATTGACGAGTCACAAGACGCCATCTGATTGGCTGAAAGTCCGGGGCGCCGTCTACCGATGACTAGGTGAACCTGTGGTAACTTCCGCAGCACGCTGTAGAAGACTTCTGGTGTCCTATTCAGCATGCACATGTCATTGACCTGGGGAAAAGAGGAGAAAATCTTGTTTTACTTTTACAGCAATTACTTTTAAGTTAGGTTTCATCACATGAGCATAGGAATATCATGGTTAGAAAACGCCACACATTTTACCTATGCATAAGAGGCGCTATGAGAAATATCTGAAAAGCTACAGGCTAGAATATAAATATAAGAATATGATACCCCTAACAGGAAACGCCAAAAGTCGTACCTATGCAGGAGACCTAGGATTAAATCCGAGGATCATGAGAGGCACTATGGAGTTATCTACCATTGAAATTGCGAAGGTCTACTACCAAGTCGACAACAGAAAGTTTTTCATAGATTAGCTGTCTGAACATGGTTTTTCTTGCCAAAACCCTTTATGGTTATACTGCATATTCATCCCGGATTGTGATAACAGACCACCTGTACTCATCTCAATTCAGTACATCATCAGTTATCAATCACCGACTGGAATACGTGAAGTTGGCGACTAATAAACTAACTCAAAAGGAAAAGAATACAACCGGGGAGGGTGGCATTAGGGGATTTCAGGAAGATACGTTAATGCATTATAATGTAAAGACATGGCTTCTGTTGGCTATAACGACCCCGATGACAAGGTCAGATTTTGATGATCTTATATTACACCTATTTGATTTTATTGTTAAGGCCTAGGAGCCTACAAAGAAATGTTATGACAAGGATGCTTTACTGTTTAGGGGCTTCCATTGGGTACGTACAGTTGTTTTGAAGCAGGTTTTTTTTGTAAGCTTGTACCGATATAAACCATGCCATTCCATTTAGTTTTAAAGTCAACAATATTTTATATTTCAGTAGTCTTTTGGGAAATAGTTGATATGAATTTTTCTTATTTTAGTCGTTTTAGGTTTAAGGAAATGCGTTACGCTTCATTGTGCATTTCAGAATTCCCATCTAATAAGATATAGATAGTTTGTAATTGAAATCTACAATTTTTTATTATTGCTATACCCATATGAATTTGTGGTTTCGTGTATATCCGGAGGAAGGTAGCTACAAACCTATATTTGTTGATTCATCTATTAATACTGTTTACAACATGAGAAAGTCCACACCATGTGCACCCTTTCGCTGGGTTCTGTGTAATTCTATATTATCTTTTAATCATAAATATGTAAATTTTGCCTTGCTTAGACAGAAGTCTCAAATAGTCGTTACAGTAGTTACCTTTGTGTTTTAGATTAAAATATAGAAAAAAGCTCCCTATACATTCTTACGTCAATACTACGTGGTTCTTGGTTCAAACAATTCTAAAATATGGCTCGAGGTGGCAGCACCAATGGACAGAGCTCATAGAATTTTAGAGCTTTACACTTAGTATTGCCAAGAACCTTGTATGTACGTGTATTACGGTTGTCTCTTTTTGCATACCATCCCCATGCAATTGCCAATTGTTTGATAGAGACAAGGAAGCTTCGATCACAGGCTAGACATTGCATGTGTAGCTATTATGGGGGTATTAGAATTAGGCCTCTCATAAGAGGCGGATCCAATGGGGATCCAGGTTGTCCTGACCCCCACGCCCCATTTGGTGGACCCCTAATAAACTACTGCAAAAAGAGGTCACGCACAATTTTAGTACTTAGTCTTTATATGCTAACACCCCCCCACCCCCCCACACACACACACTTTTCCGAAATCTTGTATCCACCCCTGCTCATTCAATGACCTGTGACTTACTAGATAATGATCCTACCAAACTAGATCAAACTCTATGTAGGTGGCACAACATAAACCAATAACAGTAAGGCCCCTTATTGCTACCTCTTCCTGCTGTAACTTGTTGGTTATGGCGTAATAACCTCATTGGGGGTCTGTGCTCTTGACCTCAGAACAATCAGACTGTGAAGGGAACCGACCCAGAATGTTGTTAGAGAGAGCACAACAGGGGAAGATGTACCGGGGAAACACTGTTATGTTACCGTAAAATCCCTGATATGGGAGTCTGCATTATTTATGTTGTGACACCTTGTGACAAAATGATTGCGTCCCCGTAAACTGAGGACATGGAAAACGATGAAGCATGTTTCATCCTACTCCTGCAGTGGTCCATATTGTTCCCGAGGGCCATGGGTGGGTAGGATTAGGTTAACTATATGCACAGATATATCTCATAGTCCTGATATAATCCTATACAATATGTGAACAAACGCGATCTCTTGTCATAATTATATTATAGAAGCAGAATTATATGAAATTTAAAAATGATAAACGGAATAGCTGTATGATTCTGATCAAAGACATTTTCTGTATAGAGACTTTGGTGTTAAGGGTAAGCAACAATCATTATTTTCAAAAATAAAGACCCTTTCAAAACTGCATTAACGATAGGATTATTACAGTAAGAGTCAAATTCTCTACCATGCGTATCCTGTAATTCGGATGGATATATCCATCCGAATTACAGGATATATGCAGATTTAAAAAGTTGCATTCTGGGAGTTTGTACAAAGTAATAAGTCTTGAGTATAGGTATACTTATTAATCTTGGCATCATGTGATACATAGATAATACACACCTTGTATCCGGTACTTTCCTTTCATGTTTCTAGGCATATTTCAGACTTCATAATTATATTATCAGTTAATTTTACTTTTCTAGCATTCTAGTTCGATACATAGGAAATATAACCACTAATTCCGTCAAACTGTTTTGGTTTCCCTAGATAACTATAAGGATATAGTCCTCACCTCAATGATGTGGTCTCCAACCTTCAGCCCTCCTGGGTCCAGCTCCATCCTGGGGTTACCCAGACTTGAGATGACCATAAAGGTGTAGTGTCCAGCAGGAGAGTGTTTGCCCACTGCCCGGAAAGCCCCGCTCTCTGAACTCAACACACTCGCCACACTCCTTGCACTTGGTGACCCCGATGACCTTGAAGATGACCCGGGTGACCTTGAGGTTGACCCAGGTGACCTTGAGGAGTTGCTTGGTGACCTTGAGTTATTTTCCTCCAGGGTAAGGTCAGATAGGTATAAGCGAAGGTTTCGAAGGTCAGTCCAATCGCCATATGTAACATGGAAAAGCCTGAAGCTGGCGGTTAGCTGAAAAAGGCTGGGCATTGGGACTGGGAGATCTGCATGTTTGGGAGAAGTAGAAACATCTACATAACCTGCACCTCCTTGAACTCTCCCTTTGGAAGGTTCAGTTCTTAGCCCTTGGCTGTTACCCAGAGGATAGTTTCCACTGGTAGTTCCACCCTTCTCACCTCCTTGGCCTTCCTGTGGTTTGGAAGGTTTCCTCGTGGCACCAGTGAAGAACGATTCCAAGGACTGAGTCACAAAATGGTGCAGATGGGACTGGTTGTCTGACCCTGGGGCAGAACTGGACGGGAGAGTTTCAAGAACACTTTTCAAAATTTTCTGCTTTTTCAGCGATTCCTCACTATATGGCTTACGACCCTTATCCGGCCATGGTTGTCGCTTCAGCGAATCATCTGGACAGCTAAGTTGGTAACTTTCAAGTCTTTGGTGTTGAAGCTGCAACCTCTCTTTTTCCAGTTTCACTGCAGATTTCTTGTCCTCTTTACTTGAAACAGCCATGATATTGGCCACCTCTAGTGACGTCACCGACATGGTGTCCGTCATTGAGATGAGTGACGTCACAGAGGGAGGCCTCTCAACTGGTTCAGGAGCGATATCAGCTGATTTTGTGACGTCATATCCTGAGGAGACGCCACTTTTCCTGGACTGAGAACTCCCAGATTTTGAAGTTCTTTTAGGCTCTGGTATATGCTCCATACTTGTCCTTAAAAGTTCTCTGTGCACATCCCCATTTCTGGTGTGTGGATATGGATTCCCTCCACCTTGGGGATTTCCTATGAGGGTTTCCCTTGGGGATTCCTTTCTCAAAACTGACCTTTCAGTTTGGCATCCTTGAGTGGAAAATGATTTTGCTGCATGTTCCTCCTCATCCTCAGGGGTAGGAGTAGCTGTAGGAGTAACATCATCACTTAACTCTTCACTACTTGTTCTTAAACTGTGCTCAGTGTTATTTGTAAATTGGTCATGAGCCTTACTAGACTTACATGGTTTACTTGAAGCTCCACTAGTCTTTGAAAGCACTGACCTTGGAACATCATAATGCCCTTGGTCTATCTGTCTCTGGGACTTTGAAGGGTCAGCCAAGTAGTTTTGCTTGGAATTATGAGGTAGCATGTGTCCTTTCAAAGAATGACTTGACATACTTTCTGTGTTCTTTTGAGGGTTCCTAACCTCCACAGCACAAAAGCACACACCACCCACCTCAACAATATGGGTATGTGTGGACTTATCTACCATTTGCCCATTATGATGTTCACTTTGTAAATGCCTAGCAGAATGGTCCTTGTTTTCCCTCAAATGTGTCTCTGGGTCTCTTTGATGGTTCATTTCCTTGGGTTTATGATATTTCCCTTTGTGTTCTTGAGGATATTGCTGACTATGTTTGTACATTCCACTATCTGGGTGTTTCCTTTGTTGTTGTTCTAGTTGACTGTGGTGATAGTAGTGTTCCCCACCCTCGTGTACGTTACTATATATCGGATATTGGTGCTCCATGTGTTTCCTAGGGTGCTGATAATGTTGGTGTTGTGTGTGCTGTTGGTGTTGGTGTTGGTGTTGTTGATGTTGGTGTAGTTGTTGGTGTTGTTTATATGAAGGTAATTGTCTTTGATGATTTTGTTGGTGATTATGTTGGTGATGCTGTTGTAATTTGTGTTGTTGCTGATGGTGTTGTTGATTTTGGTGTTGTTGTAATTGTTGTTGTTGAAGATGCTTTTGATGTTTCAAATATTGTTGCTGCATAATCCACGGAGTCTGCAACTTAGGGAAGCCCAAATCCACCCCACTGTCTTCAAAGATGTCAGAGGACACATCCCCCAGTCTACTCTCCTCCAGGGTGGGTGAGCCTGAACCACTAGAGCTGGAGCTGCTCACATAGCCCCCAGGGAGCTGATCCCTCCGCTCCACCACCACATGGGGCTCATACACCACCAGACACTCAGGGGATGAGACCGAGCTGTGGTAGAGAGTGTCGGCAGAGGACCTGGACGACGATCTCCGGCCGAAGTCGCTGCCACAGGGGGAGGAGAGTGAGGTGCAGGAGGAGGGCGACTTGCACGCCGTCTGGTGGCGGAGTTGGGCAACACTCCTCCTGAGCTGCTCCATGTAGTTACAGTGGTGCCCCCTGGTGTCGCCCAGCGGAGGCTGCCCGCCGAGGGGCAGGAGGTGATGCGACATCTAGCGCCAACCGCTGGAACTAAAAAAGAGAAAAATCATATTATTAATTTTTGAAAATGAATAAAATAATTCTTAAAACTGAACAAAATGAATAACTGTGTCAAACATAACTCCAAGCTTTTGGTAAATAGTTTGTTATTCGATGATTATTCGTCAATCAATGGGTTTTGATTTTTCAACCTTCATTAGGTTTATTTTTCGTATGAAATAATTCAAATTTCTTAATTTGCCATACATCCAATATGAACATTTATACATATTAACATTACTAAATTATTCTTCTTTACCTTTAACTATATTTCACCTTTACTATGTGGATATGGAACATTACACTTTCAATAGCATGCACTGAAGTATCCACAGCTGTTCCAAAAGCAGAGTTTTTGCAGCCATATTTTGACTCCAGAAATGATTGGATAACTCTCAGAACAAACATACTTCAAACCTTTATATGGCATTAAAATAGTTCAGATCATTTCTCTCATTGACAGAACATCATATATATATTGCTTCAAGTCATTCCAGTTCACCCGGAGCTTAACCCAATCCTACAATTACATTCTACACCTTGCCAGATGTAAGAAACCATCATCCTCTCCTACCTAACACAGCACAAAAGACCTCCAAGCTCTTCACCTAGTTTTTATTCAACCAGACACAATGCATTTTGTGTAAACCACATCTGAATCTACACTTATCATATTACATATTTCCCCTGGCATAGTTTGTTTTGTGCCCAGGCTCTTAGCTATGTCTAACATGTTGGCTTGGTTATGGTGTAAGGGCACGTCCTGTCTACACTATTTGATACCCACAAAGCCTGGTGTATACAAAAGAAATCCCTAAGCATACCTAGAGAGCGTGTGATTCTATGTTAAAGATGAGCTGGATATGTGGTGTAACCAAAGCAGCAGTTTTCACACCCCTTAGAGGTTTGGTAGACATTTGAAGGAGTGATCAGTTGATCAATTCAATGTTGGGGTTTTAATCTGGTGTAGGAATTCAGTTGGAAAGGGTTATGACCGCCCTGTCTAAGGGAAATTTTGTATTTTGAAAATTCGGACGAACAAGAAGGTATTTTAAAACAAAACATCTAAAGGCTGTTAAATCAACACCACATGTAATCTATTTTTGCTTAAAATGATTTTTATTCATCTGTTCTCTAAAACACAACTAGCGATTATAAACAACTGTGAGCGTGAACTAAATATACCAAAATATTAGACGGAGGGTAACCTTTTTCGTGCAAATTAATGATACACACATATAGGTCTTTGTGTAATACAACACAGAGATCTTTGTGTGTTTGTTAACTTGCTTTTAAGCAAAAAGTTAAACTCCTTAAATGTAATGGCTGTGAATTCAAGGTAGGGGGTTAAACAGGCAGTCAACACCAGCTAAATGCATGGTATTTAACACTGACCTCGTATAAACCAGCTAGGTAAGATCAGAAACACCACAGATAGACAATCGACACTTTGTCCATGCAGTACAGATGCAGGGTAAGATTGCAGTTATTGGTGTTGATCTACAACTGTGATCTTTATAGCCTTAGCTTTGATCCACTGTCCGATACCTGTCCTCCCCTTACCCCGATTTCCCCAACACGCTTGGAAGATCAGTCGATGAATATCTAACTGTTTTACGAGGGAATATACATGACTACAGCCTGTATGCCACTCACCGACTTTGATACAGCTGGTTATTTTGTATCTGTTTCTTAAATTCTACATTGGACATACTAGTTTGTCAAATTAAATCATTTGTTCAATTTTCTTTCAGAATATGGTATGAAACCGTTCATCCTATTTACCGTTCTAAACAGAAGTGTAAAATATGTCTAATGATATGCAACATCTATTTATTATCCACTCTGCCGATTATTCAGCATGTGGAGTATTTATGTTTCAGGTGGTTTATTGTCGAGTTTTTTAAATGCATTTCTAGGTACATCTCATTGCTGGTTCTGTGATTGTAACACATCTGTGAACATATTAATTCTCGCCATGTACATGTATATGTTCATGCATTCTGTATACAACAATGAACAAAAATATGCGAGTCTCCACAGTACAGCAATCGGATAAATACCCATAAGGATGTGGGAGATTATGATAGCGAAAAATACCCAATAGGCTGTAAGCACTAGATGAGCGAAAAATAAAGAAGCGCGAAAATATAGATGTTATGAATAGCAGAGATAACAGATATTCAAATAAGCCGCCAGTACATTAAAAACAAGCAAAAACGATTATTATCAAGACAATGATTTAGGATCTGACAGATTTATTTTCTAGGACAACAAAACATATTGTCACATTTAGAACGTCACAGACAAACGTTCACAAAAAGATCAAAGTAAGCTATGACCTCCAAGAGAGTAGTGGAGAGGTTCTTCGTAGTAAGTGGGAAGGATAGAGTCATAAGAAGTGGATTATGGTAGTTTTTTTTGGAGTGTTCGGAAAATATATAGATTGATATTTTGTGGTATATGCACAAGGATGGAATTGGGAAATTACATACAGAATAGGATGATTTTGCAGCATTTCTCTTAAACATGATGGAAATAAATTATCTGGTTTCAGAAGTATCATTCTTTTATAGCTCCAGGTTTATATGCATACATGTTCCTAATCTAAATGAATAGGCTGTCAATTGGTAACAATCCAGCGTTGTGAACAACGTTCCTGCAACTTTTCTGGGAGTCTACATATTTATGTTGTGACACCGTTTTATTTTTATTTATTTTTCTTTTGAAACATTTTTCTTTTAGACTGGGTGGCTTTCAGATTAGGCATCTGTGATCCTGCACCACCCAATTATTGCTGGGGACATGGCTAATAACGAAGCCTGTTTCATCCTACTCCTGCAGTGGCCCATAGTTCCCGAAGGCCATGAGTGCAGGGTTGGGTTAACTAGGCACATATTCCAAATTGGGTTAATAATAGCAGGAGGCAATTCCAGGAATATTGCTCTCTTGTTTCATGTTAAATGGTAGTATACTACCCAAGGATTATGTGGGAGACCAACTTGTCAAGCTGAACAATATATATATAGCTTATAAGATATCTGATTCAAAACATCTAAGAGAAGAATTGTATAGCATGATGTGTGCGATTCTAGTTAAGGCAAAAATAAGCCATTGGCCAAAGTGCATAATGAATTACTTAGTTCTAGGGAAGAAATATTATTTAGAGGCATTCACTACAGTTATCATACACATGACGTCAAACTCTCAGTGGGAAAATATAATTTTCGACTGTGCGTTTTTGGAGACAGTGGTAATAGAAATAGCATAACATTTCTCCGAATAAGTTTTTCATTTATGTTTTCATTGTAAGAAGTAGGTCATGTCGTCAATGGCAGTTGTCTTATTCCGTGAATGTTTAGTCATACTAGTTGAATACCAAACAACTTGTGAACAATGATGTGTCCTGAACTAAGATCTCAGAAGTAATCGCTCGGAAGATCAAGCCACATTGAAACCTTTATGGAAATAAACAATTAAAAGCCTGCACAAGACAGTCATGGTTCGAACAATCATGGGGGAAAGAATGTTGCTGTCATCTTTTTTTCTGTGAAATGACTAACTGCACTCTAGCTGCTATGATCAAGCGATCCTTTTATGAAGTTGTCACATGAAAAGCCAACCATAGTCACCTTGTTGATTTGACAACAAGGATATGATACTACATCTCTGTCCTGTACACTCGAATTGACATGGGCCAGACAGACAATAGTTCTCATCTTACCTTATATATAAACTCAACCCAAATGTAAGGTGTAAAAGCTATAGGCCTTACCCACTGTCTTTAGATTGCTAGGCATCCTTAAGCTTTTTGACAGAGCTTATTGGGGGTAGAGCAGTCAACAGTATCCTGGTGTTCTGAAATCTCTTCGCTAGGTTCAGCAGAATGACCACCTGCCTTAGTAAATGTGTAGGGGTATGGTCTCTTCCTACTCTTAGTAGAATAGTTCATCACAGACAGAATTGCCAAACCTTGTTCTAGCAGTGATGTGACCATAGATATTGCTAAAGCGTTAAACACCAATAACCAACCAACCAATCAACCAATATAGGATTGTTGTCCCCTAGCCTGATGCCTGCCCCAACGACTAACATTTAAGATGGTTTTCCACAGAGTGAAGAACTACGTTCGTCAGCAGCAATCCAGTGTTAACCTTAAGTCTTTCCATCCACAACGACCAACGCTTGTTGGTGCCAATACTACTGGAGGCGGAAAGGGTTACTATTATTTATTCAGGTTTGTCATCCTCTAGACACCCACCTTAACTCACCTTTATAAATGATGGTTTAGTTGGCTGGTCAGGGTTCGCCTTAACATCCCGCGTACACTACTGTACAGTATATCAAATTAGAGTCCATCAGGTAAGCATTACCTGTCGTTAACACCCAGGTACTACCACTACAACCTACAGAACAGGTGTCCAAACCAACAACCCAGGTGTGTTGTACAAGTGTCCACTAAGTGACAGGGTTCACCCCGCTCCAGGTGTCAGGTCACATGACAGGGGTCACATGACCTCGCCCCATACCACCCATACAAAGGGTAGAGTCCACTTATACAGGAGGCCGATTCCAGGACTCTCCGCTAGGGGCACTCTCTTGAAGATTGCCCGCAGGAAGTGCCTAAGGAATCATTACTAAAGGCTGTATTCCAGTATCCGATTTTATTCCCGATTCCAAAAAAGAGACAGTAGTGAGAAGGATGATGCACGTGTCATATAGCCATGTCGTATCATTAGAAAGTATCTTGAATTGCCTCGCAAATGATGTGTAACATACAGGGGCTCTCAACAAGTCTAGGGCCATGATTTACAAAATCTCCACACTACCATATATATGTATTATTTGAAATTTAATACCTGAATGGGTGGTTACGTTGTGTCATAAACACTGTTGTGTGTGTCTCTCGTTTTATTGACAGATTTTCTCGGATTTCTATTTCCACTTACTGTTTCTGACATAATCCTTTCCAGGACTAGGCATATAGACAACGTATTAGGCATTTGTATACGGTTTATTTTCATGCAAACATTCAGCAACTCGTTTGGACAACTGAAACACTTTTGGTCAAGACCTTTTTTTCACCCCACCCTGCACACCCCACACAACCACCCCCACTCCCACACAGTCCAACCCAACAGTAGGACACCTGTCTGAAAGGTGTGAGGAGGACAAGAACTGGCCAGGACTAACAGGAGGGAATAGGGGGTATAAGGAGGTGGGGGATAAAGGCCTGGAGGAGGTGCAGATCTTGACCTGGGTGACCCCTAACGGCAGTTTTCTCTACCCTTTGTATTGTGGCCGTGTGACCGTCAACCCACGTGATCACTGGGCGTCCGCCTTCTTTGGACCCAGTAGGTAAAGGATGTCTATTATATCTTAGAGCAAGCCATTAGTATTATTTGTTTAATATGCGCAGTTGATAGTTTTCCAGATATTACTGTTTTATTTTTTTGAACCCTATGGATATATTAAACTCTGGCCTTAAGTCTTGAGAGTAGCTTTTATGAGTTCTATGTTGCCAGCTGATGGCTTTGGTTATGAACATCACTCCAGACTAGTAGAAAAAGGAGGTTTAATCACCTAAGTGCTTTTAGGCGTATGGCATAGTATCATAATGATAAGAATAAATCAACGGCCAGTAGCAGATCTAAAATTAACGATTTTTCATCTAGATCAGTAGATCTAATATCAGACCAGTTCAAAAATTGTATGCGAAAAAATAATGTTTTCATCGCTATGCCCTGTTTTCTAAGTTTCGAGACCGCCCCCTTTAAATCAAGAGTGCTTCTTCACCCCGGATTCCCACACCACAGACACATCTAATGATACACCTTGGTTAGCATGGTTAGCATGCTGCCCCTAATTAACATGCTGTGTTAGGGGCCTATTGTCGTAGGTACACACCCTCCTTTGTCACCTACACAAACCACCACACACTCCTCAGACGTTTACCCGCATACTTTCATGTATGGCGACGCCCCCTCACAGGGCCTATATCCTTGATCTATTGTTGCACTAATTGTTTTCTATCACTAACGATTCATTAGTGTTTCTCAGAAGAGGATGGTGAGAGAAAGGGGTCACGAATACTTAGTGTCTATTAAACAGGCTCATTCGGGGATTATCCTGGATTAATATGGTAATGTTATTTAATGGGTGTTGATATGTTTATAGATATGTGCTGATCTAATAATTATGCCCATAAACTTAAGGTAAAATTGTCGCCCCCCTCACACCCCTAAAAATGTTTTAATGCAAACTCAGGCATTTTCAAATAATACCAAACCTTTCCAGACGCGAAACCTTAGAATAAACCAGCTATGTATTTTTCTTATATGATGAAATAATAAGTTCATCGCCCTATTTTAAATCACCTAAAGAGATTAGGTCAATGACCGCTGTTAAACATGTTTGAACGTTGCCCGTATAATCCTCGGTAAAGGCTTTTCACACTCAATGTGTGTTATGTATACCAGCTTAGGATCTCTTTTAACATACACACAATTAGCAATTAGTGGGCTCAGGGGCCTTTTATGGTCCAATTATTTGTTCATCCCCTCTGTTTTGGAAAGCCTGCAAACGTATGTACACTCTCTTTTGTACCATATCCCGGGGCTATGTGGCATTACGAAGTCAACTTATTTTTACTGAGGTACCTGTGAGTGATGTGGGTACTGCCGTGAACCAATACTGATTACATATTAGTCGTTAAACTGTACAAGTCAATGTACTTTGAAACCACCTACTTTTACATTTTGGCATATTTAGAGAGCCTATGTTTCGTCCATGTTTCCCTTGGCGCGACACGTCACAATTAAAGTAAAATTTAATTAAATAAATGTATCCCCCCCATTGCCTGAGAAGCCATAAAGTAAAAGTTTTGTTCTTATATATATATATTTTATATATATATATTAAGTCATGTCGTTATATGAAAGAGTGGGTCAAATGATGTAGAAAGGTAATGAATACGGAAAACATGTATAGCAGTAATAAGATTGACATAATAACTCGCGATAGAGTGTTCCTCTAACCAAAATAAGGTTGAAATAAAGCAGATATGCTTCTGAACTTTGTGCAGACTAGCTACCATTTCACACCCGCCCAGATCTAGATCTAGAGCGAGTGGTGAGACAGAGAACTAGATAGATCTATGCCTACAGAAAACAATGGAGAAATTCCACGACATCACACAAGTCCGTGTCAATATAGACATTCCCAATCTAGGCCGAATAGGCCAAATTGAGAAACATAAGAAGAACAAAGAAAACAATTCGTACTTACCCTAAACTCTTTCTAATATTTTATGATTGAGACATATTGTATTCTGAAAACATCTTCCTATATTATTAATCAATAAATGCCTGTAAACATCTTGTGTAGAGATATGAATTTCAGAAACTGTGGGACAAGAACCAACGATATTGGTATTTTCTTCTCTTGGCCTAAAGTCAGAGTCACGTACCCAATCTGCAGATCCCAACTTGCATTTCGTCCACGCCAACACATCCAAAGACTTTGTCCAACAACATCAAAGTACACAATGTCCACCACGAGCTGTTAAGTGGATCGAAATGCGCGTCTGGCCTCGACTTAGGGCCAAGCCCTCAGGACATTACATAAGTTACATTTATTTGCTGGCCGGGGGAACTGCCCGTCTAATGGGTAATACCTAGAGGGCATTTCAGGAAAGTTCCGACCATTACAGCCTGGCTGTTGTTGATGTTGGCAGTTTTCTTGATTCTAAGCCTTGTGATTTTATTCATTTGTGTCCGTTATTACTAGATTACACATGCTTCTCAAATAAATTATTGAGTGCATTTAGGCTTAACAAGTTGCCAAGTCAAAGTTGTTTAAACCTAGATCCGTTTTCAACATTTTAGCTTTTCTCCCCTAAGAGGATTGTTCCAAAGTACCTATCTTCTGCCTCACTTATTTCTCACTGAACGATAAAGCCAAATAACCGAAGTTACATACATAAAAAGGAATATGATTACATTTCTAACAATCCAACAATCCAACAATGCAGAAGGCTTATATCCATATTTATACCTTAGGTTGAGTGCCCAATATTGATGTTTAGGAAATAGCATATAACATACTGTTATGACTTAAGTAGCCTTGTACCTCCTGTTTTGAACAAAGGCAAATAATGTAAATACTCCCAGATGAAAATATAATTCAACAACATGAATATGTTTACATTAATGCCTATATTGACTTAATTAAAAGTTTACCTATCAAAAGAGCTTGGGGCATTAAACTAAACATTTCCTCCCTGATCAATGTTAAAACATGCTTTGAAAGAAACTCCTACACCTAATCAAATTCCTAAGCAAGACGGGTTCAGACGAATTAACAATTGACGTGTTATTCAACCCCCGAGTGCACACACATACTGGTACTGAAATCCCTTCATTGTACCCACGTCTGGGATCACTGCATTCAGGCCTGATCGGTTGAATCAGTGGACCATAACATCTAATGGATCGTAGAGGTCAATATTGTCACACCCCAACGATCACAAGTTAAGAATTACCTACCCTTAAAGCGGATTTAATCCTAAGGACAGGGTGAAGATTCTGTGACTGATTTTGCATGAATGTAAATTGATTATGTTTCTATTGAATGGATTGAGATTAATCTTTTAAGACATTTAAACAGGGGGTTATGGTTGAAGTGGCTGGCAGAAAATGTCCTTAATCGAGTATTATATAATGTAGGTTTTGAATTAAATATATGTGCGTCAATTTCACAATGAGCGTTGTCCTGTTGTCTTAAGGGTTAATGGGCATGCCTGGTCATGGCAGTAAATCTGCTGATGGGTTAAGCAAAATCAGACATATATCCTAAATTTAGAATAACATATCCTATTTTCAGCCTTATTCCATGGGATTTTGACTGAAATTATCATTTTGTTCCTGTATCTCTAAAGAGCTGTCCTCTAAAGCGGGAGTAGAAAATAATATATGATTTCAATATCTAACCTGTTATCAACATATAAACACTTTTTTTCGGGAACCTATAGTTCGGTAGATTTGTGTTGTTGTGGTGTGCGGGGCGTTACGCTGAGTAAATCCATTTCGGAACAGAAATAATTGGTATCCGAAATAACACAGCAAATACCTAGACAATGTCATATCAGAACCAAGGCCGGTGTGGTGGGAATGCTGGTGTCCAGTAATAAGGTGAATACCCTTACATAATTCACCCAGACACGTGTGTTTCCGTCCTCATATTCTGAAGTACATGTAGGCTAAGTTTCGGTGGTTTTCGCCGGCTCGATTCTCACTATAATCAGGTATTGAGCTTGCAGCATTTGAGTATCACTTTTTATATTTTCTGTGGAGAAATTGAAAGTCAATCTGCATAAAATTGCCAAAAGGGGAATCGTGAATGGTGGAATTTCTTCATCTAGTTATATCAGCGAAGCGTCGGGAATAGCAAAACCGACCATTTTCACACTGGATAGATCATGTCAGATACTGGTTGATAAACATGTTTTTTGACTTCAAAAACTTGTTTTATATGAAATCAAATGAGCAATCTACCGTTACCATATCAGTGATTTCCTTAAGACTGTAGTTGTTTCTGGTCTGACGTCCAAATGGACATACATTTTGTTAATACGAGACATAAAGAAGGCTGAATTAAAACTTAGCTGAAATAAAAATGCTTGACTGAAGCGCAATATCAACAATATATCCTCACTTTTGAAAATGATAAATTCAAAAATGGAAAGTGACCCAAATATGAAAAAAATCTATTTATGCAAGGGTCTGAAGAGTTAGCGGGAATGGGAAATTTACATTCCTATGGATCAATTTTAATGTACTTGCTGCCAAATGTTACATACCATATTCAACCACAAGTCCCTCCTTGTACCAAACACCTCTATCAACCACCTGCTCACTTTGCCCCTTGACCTCCAGCCCTTGACCTTCAACCCGGAAGTACTTTAAATCAGACTTAAAGCATAATACTTAAAAGCTAAACCATAATGCTTAAAGGCAATCGAGACCAGCTTAAAGCTCTGCTGGTCCCGGCCTCAAGTGTCCCCTTTTACAGCCTGAAAGCATAACATGCCAGGAACCAGTGGTAACTGTGGTAAGGAATGTGGTAAAGTATGGACCCCCTGCTAATGACGGACCCTTGAGAACGAGGTAAGAAGTTAGCGAATGGCGGACCTAATTTACGACTTACTGGCCATGGTTCAATAATGAGCCTTACTTGAATAAAGTGTTCAATATTACTAAGAAGTCAAGGGAGAATTTTACATAATATTGAACTTAGTGTTAAGTCAATATAACATAAAGTGAGGACATTTAGTTGAAGCCCTTCTGACAAGGATTCATTATAAGACACTATTATAACTCAGATGAAATTGTACATTTCAAATTATTTCATATTGTTATAGTCTCGATTCTTTTTCAGAGATCTTCAGAGAAAGCTCAGATGGAATGATAAATTGCTAATGATTTTATACTGTTAATGTCTCAATTTTCTAGAGATTTTCTAGAGAATACATGGCATATAGAGTCACTAAACTAAAAGAAAGAAAAATATACGATAGATTCTGCCGGTTAGGCTTTCTTGTAAGTCAAAATAATTTAATCCGAACAATATAACTCTTTTTATTATCAAGATGTGCTAAAGATGTGCAAAAATGAACACCAAGGCACCATTTCCACCTACACCTCTACAGAAGGCGTCTTATATAGGATAAGTTAATTGTTTGATGGGCCTATCTCAAAGCCTACAAAGGAGGCTCCCATGTGCTGAACATAGGCTTCTCACCCCACCAGGCCTATTGTAGGCCTATTGTAGGCCTATTGTAGGCCGATTGTGGCCTTTTTCTAAACCTAACTGGGCCGGCGCCACCTCGTCAATGGGATCCAAATATAACCTGTAAGGGATTGTAAAGATAGCGGTAAAGGGACAATCAATGTTGTGTTGCATTTCCCGCCGTAGTGGCGCAAGGTTATTCAACTGATGTAATTCCCCCGAACGACAATTTAATCCGATTTCAACGATCGGGAGTTTGATCACATCTAGCTGGGAAAGCTAGGTGAATAGGCCTATACGGTTATTCCACGACCTACTTTGACCTATCGAAACGAATAGATCAAAGTTTTCAAATGCGTCAAAGGTTTTGCGCTAATGCGCTTTAAACTACCCTTTTAGAATAAAATATGATTAGGTTATTTCAGTATTGCATATACCATACTCCGAGAATATTGAGCATTACTGGGTGCTTAAGACAACGATGGAAACACACTGCCGGCTTTAAGATTGTAAAATGGATAGTTATTTCATAGCAATATTGTTTCAAACCGAAACCGAACTGTAAAAACTAGATACAATCATTCAAATGAGGGAATGGTTTTGATGAATGAACTTTAAGCAACCCTTTACAAATGAAATATAATTCTATCTTATGATCATTTTATCATTTTGCTTTTGCATAAACCATTTTTTGGGAATATTGTTGGTTGTTTTGGACTGTAACGGAAACGTGCAATCAGCTTTAAGATCTTAAAATTAATTGTCATTCCATAGTAATGTTGTTTCAAACTTCAGTCACCAAGAAGGCATATTCCAAGATGCCCAGACAATAGCTCATTGTAAACCCCTAAAGCTACATCCTCTCACATCTCAATGTGGTTAATGTACATAGATAATGAACCAACTTTATTTTGGTCACGTTTCTAACGTGCCTTCACGTGCTTTGGGTAATTCTTATAACATCTTGGGACGAGTTTAGCTGTTTTTCAATGATCATGTACAGCCAAACTGCCATTTCCTGTGGGTATTTTGAATGAATAAAGGGAAGCATAATTTTCGCGTAATTTATAAGCATATATATGTTTTAGAAGATCATAAACGCACACCTGCTTAATTCCTCTAAAAACTGTAACGGTTCTCGTTGGATGATCAGTTGTAAGATGTTTTTGTAAAGGGACAGAAGAAGTCCACACTCTAAGGTATTGCTTCCCGTTGGGCCACATTTCTCATTCTATCCCGTATCAAAATGATATCCTCGAACGATTCCCTAGGTTCTCTCTGATAAGGACATACAGACATGCAAAGAAACACTTCAAATACACGAGAGAGAAAAATAAATTAAAATATTCATAAGATCTAGCGTCGTTATAATACTATAGTTCCTTACCAAAGCTGCTAAAAATCATATTCCTAGAGGATTCATAAATGTGAGCTATTTGGTTTTGTAGTGAAATCATTAACGCCAAGACTTTACATACACATTATATAAAGTAGATATTACTATATATACATATTTGAATACAATCTTTACAATTGAATGGCACAGACCCTCCCTGAGACTTCCAGCAGGTGATCCAGTTTTATTTCATTGGTGAGGTAAATCTATGTTTTACTGAAACTGGGAGACCAAGACGTCTGCATCTAAACATCTACACATCCTCCTACGCCTTGACTTGACTGGCTCGACTCAGATCACCACCTGCCCGTCGGTGTAGCTTTTACACCCCGCGGGGGGCCGCCCAAACCTGTAGTACTGTTTACAGTGAAAAACTTACACTATTACGTAATAGAATCAATCGCAGCAAGGATTTCAAAACAATAGCTTAAGTGAGGGTCTAGAAGAGTCGGGGTTGGGGTCAGCAAGTCACGAGTTCAATGTGTATGATATATGCTCATGATTGTATCTATGACTGACGATGATATACATCTATATGTTCGAGGGACATTTGCATACAGCTGAAGAAAAAGCTGACAGAAGAAACTGTGCTCGGCTGAATAAAGATACACTTTGGCCTATAATTATATAGACTATGGGCTTTTTATAATATCCTATGATAAACATATATATATATATATATGTGTGTGTGTGTGTGTGTGTGTGTGTGTGTGTGTGTGTGTGTGTGTGTGTGTGTGTAGTAGATGGTATACTTCATGCACCCTACATTTGTGCAATCTTTCCTTAATTTTACCTTTCAAGAATTTTTACGTTGCGATAATGCACACGAAGTTAGATTCATTTGATCAGACCCTCAATGGATATTAACGGAAGGGCGAAATCGGATTCCTGGGTTTAGGTTCTTTGATGTATGAAAATCCGTAAAGATGTATTATCAATGTAAACTATTACCATAACTTCTTTATTTTCAACAATATCGAGTATGCCCATAACGTCAAAAACTATTTTTCATAGTATGACGTTTGTCACGATTCTCATTCAAGATCATTCAGCCGCAGTGTTTGTATGACAATGAGATTGAAAAACACACATTGGTGATAATTAATAATATAATATAACCGTACACAAGTTTGAGGTAAACCTCAGTTGGTAATCAAAAATATCTCAGCTGACCTCACCTGTCTGTTAGTTGTGTTATTGCCAGTGAGGCCCAGATGATATACTAGTGGAGCAACACTCTGCAATAACCATATGCAGGAAACAAATTAAAGCAGCACGTGTGCAACCAGCATTGGATGTAAGCAGTGGCTGACTGATATTGGTGTAATACTATTGGTATGACACTGCTGAGAACATTCAGATATATACAACATCTAACCTGATCGTCCCAGGTTAATAACTAAAGCACCATACGCACAAGGTGATTTTGATCAAGTCAGCGGACTGATTGATGCAGAAATATATCAGATTCTACCAGACTGATCGGCCAATATTAGCCTCTAGAGGGCTGATTCATAAGAAAAACCTGTACATTTCAAAAGTGCATACTGATTGGTGATCTCAACTGACACAAAATTCCACTTATTCTTTTGGTGTTTACGCACCTATTCAGTGGGTATGGGGCTTTAGAAACAATACCCATCAAGTATGCAGCTAGCAGTGGTTTGAGGCAGTGGTTGACTAATGATTCGTATAATACAATGATTAGGTCACTGTTGATAATGCACAGATGAATAAGATATACAACTTATTGCCTGGATATCCCTATGTGATTACTACTACCCATAACAGACCAGGCATCAAAATGCTCATTGGACCTGTATGTTCTGTGATCAGAGTAAAAATGGGTACAACATCCTTTACAGGCTAGCCTCAAAATGCGCTCATAATGGCAGTTCAATACGGGCACAATGCACATTCTTAGGCTAGTAAGGGCTATATGCAAAAGAAATGCAGTATTAGCATACAACTAGCATTGAGTTCAGGCAGTGACTGTCTAATAGTTAGAGGCATACACTCATTAGTATAACCCTACTGATAACACTTTGGTACCTACCTGTCATTGTGCCCCCATCGTTGATGCATTAAACTCTTAACTACTAAGCCTGTATCCCCCTTGCGTATCATAAACTGACTTACCTGGATGTCCCAGGGCAATAACTAAGAAACAAGCATCAAGTTTAGAACTAGCTTTGGTTTCAGGCACTAACTGACTGGAATACTGGTACTGTTGTAACATTCAGCTGTTTAAGATATCCGACTTCTTACCTTGGTGTCCCAGCCTGTTAAAGGTATAGGTCCCTGGCCTCACCTGGCCGTGTACACTACACACCTGTCCCAGGTAAGTTCCCACACTGAGCCAGGCCCGCTCCCACCTCCCAGCACGGACCTGCCCGGGGGCGTTCAGAAAGTAACTCAAAGTGTACCTAAAGTGACCCAGGGCTAGGCTGTTCATTGCGTCCTGAGGTAAGATCAACAAACAGGACCAGAGGAAATGTTCTGCCTCATAAATATGGATGGGACAGGAGATTTGTGGTTAGAGGTGTTTGGCAGTTGAATTGGTTTTAACATGATTATCTTAACTAGGTTATTATTATGTTTCCATCTAGGTCACAGAAATGATATTTCGAGGTATGCTGATGAACTTTAATAGAATATCTTAAAAAGAAGATGTCATGTTATTGAATCTTCAATAAAATGCTCAACCTCAGAAATATGGATGGAATAGGAGATATTGTTTAGAGGGATTTAATTTTTGAATAGGTGTTAACATCATATAATTATGCACCTTAACTAGGTTATTATGATGTATTGCCATCTAGGTCACATATATGATTATGTTTTGAGGCATAATTATAAGATTTAATTGAAAAATGCAGAGCAAAAGCCTAGTGTTATTAACGAATATGTAGCTTAGAAGTGTGGAGATGTCCTTCACTAACCCCCTCCCATGCCCTTTTACATAAAGGGTAATGATATGACTTTTTAGGTAACTTTAACATATAGTCACATAACTGAATAAAAAAAAAACGGTTCTCACCACTCCAACAGTTTGCTGTTTTCATAAATCTTAGTTTGTGAAAACAGGAGCAACAACCGCATGCTCTGTGAATTGTGCTGAATCAGTCAAATGTAACCGTAATATCCTACAAACATCTGGGAGCCTCACAGTATGCTATTATAAGGTGTGTATACATAAGATTTTATCTCCTCTCCTGGCCCTCCCCCTCTATATATATATGTATGTACAGAGTGGAGTTGGAGCGGTCCCAGACCCTAACACTGGACCTGTATCTTTACTATTATCCAGCTGTCTATGAGGGTGCCACATGTTCACAACATGTTGTATCACATAGCAACATGCTGTATTACATGTGGAGTAATATACATTTATATAACTAACTGAGGAGGGGTCTGACATGAGTTATCAAACCCATGATATGGCAGTAAAGGCCGCTATACCTTATATTAATGGTTTACAACATGACAACTAAGGAAACCTTGCACATAACTGCAGGATGGTTATTTTTCAATGAATTCAACCTAGCATGTTAGTCACACCTTGCACTATCAATGTAAGCAAAATGGAAGGAAAATATTTAGTTTACATACAGTTATTGGACATTTAAAAGCTTGTATTTCTTTGCATTTTTAAGGGAAATCCCACAATTTATGACGTAGTTAGGGAAGTTCTTGGGGAATCCCATCTGCCATAAGAAGGGATTCCCCATCCCTGTAGAATTTGTAATAAGAGTTATGCTCTCTAACCCAAAGTATATATATTTGACCTAATGCAACTAATAATGAATTAAGATATATATATCCATCTACAACCATTTATTAATCAGGGAATCCCAAAATAACTTTAAAAGGAATTCCCATGGCTGTGACGAAGCAGGGAGAGTACTGAGCAGCCCAGCACCAAGGGAATTCCCTAAATTAAATTTGTTTCCTGAATAATTCCCTAAGATCTCAACATTTTCGAGTTTTCATTTTAGAAATATCTTTAGAATACTTATGTCAAGTTAAATCCACAAAGAATAGCACTCTGTGAATTTATGTGCAAGCTTTCCTTTCACTATAAATACATTGTCCTGAATCCTGGACCCCATCAGCCTGGTAGACGTATTACGTTTGTACAGTGACGTATATTTATTTTGTAAAGTTTCAGACCCCAGCCCAACCCTGCTAATTATCTCATATTCCAAAAGATAGTCAGATTATTTACCACTTCATTGCCCTCGTGATAAGATATCGAACGCCTCATTCGTCAGGTAGGTAATTTATGAATAGATATTTACATCATCTTAAAGAACAATTTCTTATTGGTGTTTATCATTTAAATGGTTCTTCAAGACCAATCTCCTAATGTTAAATCAAGTTTGAAATTAAAACTACAATTTGACAACTAAAATAATTTCCTAATCAATTGGATAAACACCCTGGCAACAGTGACAAACGGTGAAATACGTGTATTAAATCTGCGCCTAAAATGTATTATCGATCAATAGACCTCTTTGTCTACTTTTTGACATATTTGTCCCAGATAGAACATTCTAGAAGATGGTGTCAGTTTTATATATCGTGTGGATGAACATTTTGTAAAGATTACGATGTTTCTTTACACATTGTGAAAACAAATCATGAAGACCCAGATGTAGTTTTTAATCCGGCATAGTAAAACCGAACAACCTCCTACGATTTTGTATCTGAAATAAAATACATGAGCAAAAAACACAAAGACAAGAACAGAGTTTTGAATGGAAAGTAAGTTCACACAGTTTACACTGTTGAGGTATGATTTATACCGGATCTTTATGAGCTGCCTTTACAGAAATCTGCCAAAGACCACACGCACACGGCCATAAAAGTAACATTATAGTGCGATAAATAAACCTGACGTCAATACATAATTAGTTGACTCCGGCGTCATGGCTCCAGGTAGGATGGTATTCTTGACAATCATTGATATATATAATTTGGGCCCTTCCATTAAATATATATGTTCACATGTTCATACCCCGACCACCTGCTCTTTACTCCTCTTTTGCTAAGGGGTCTTCAGGTGCGTACCCATCAAGGGGAGTGTGGGGGGTTGGAAATGTACATGTCTTTAAAAAAAAAAAAAACTACCAGTGCTTTTCCCACCAAACTCTGTATAAAACAAGTATAGACAATTTCTCAAATGTTAGTTGAAAAATCAGCATTTACCATTTGTGAGATTAGTCATAGTGAACAAACTTTAAGATGTGAGCATTATTTTGCTTTGGTCATTTTAGTTAATATTACCCCATTCAGAGAAAAAATGTTTGCATGGTACCGTTACAAAATCGTTTAGTTCTTAATATAACTCCAAGGTGGCACCCTGAACGGTACCTTTAATGCCTAAATGCTTAATTGAAGGTCACTATACTTGAAATATCTAATATTAATCACGATTCTTGACTTCTTATTAATCCAAAAATCTATCGGACATACCCTGCAATCTTCATTCAGCCACGACTAAGCTATATGGCTAAAGATAAAGCTTATGAGATTTATAAATTACACTTTTTTGAAATAAGCAATAATCCTCACTACCTTAGAGGTACCTATTTGTTTCTCTAAGTCTATTTTCTTGCGTGTTTTCTTTCAATATATAATCTTCATTCTCACAAGTAGCTACCAGGCATTCAGTTCAGTTCAATTTTTGTCAGCTCTAATAAGGGAAATAGTGTAGTCATAATATATCAAAGCAACCTCTGGCCTCAAGGCATCTTCGGGAAAAAAAACTAATTCGGAGCATGATCCAAGGGACCTACAGCAGCTATAATCAAAAGTCACATTAAATCATAGATCGAGTGTTAATAATATATTCCACTTGCCAATTTTGCTGCCGATTTTAATTAAGGCTAAGTATCTAGACATGTTATTTAAATCCTAGTCTGGGAGGGGTTTGAGGGGGTACTGTATAATGTAAATTTGTTTTCTTATTAATATTGTCAATGAGAGGCTGGATATGGGCAGTCGTAAAACTTGCGTGCATGTGCTACCCAACCTCAGTGTATCAGTGTATCAAGGCAGGAACCAGCGGCAGACAAAGAAACCGGTATGAAAAACTGCTCTAATCCATGTAAGTTCAATGAGACGTATACAGCTAATCTATAACTAAATATAATTAGCTTTTTATCTTTTAAATGGTGGGTCTTAAGTAAGAACAGTATAAGCAAGTCTAACTTTTACATCATCGTGTATTTGGCAAACCAAAAATCTTACCTTTTGCCCATGAAACTCTGGGCCAAAAGTAAGTGACATGGATGACAGGTTTACACAAGTTTAAGTACATCACATTTGTGTAGGGTGACAGTTGCCAAAGACAGCGAACTTGGCAACGGGGAGACTTCTGGGCTGGTGTTACAATGAAAAACCATTAGAAAAATTGTTCTTTATTATTACAGAGACATATAGTTTCTATGTTTCAAAAACTACGTTATTGAAATAGATTATTGGACTAACTAATTTCTAAATCAGATTGGCCGTTATTCAAGAAAAAGACTGAATGAATATGTATAATTTGTTTAGCGAGACCTAAAAAATGTATTTTCTGGTGGAGGTGGTGATGTAACTAGTTCCGAGACCATGGTTATGCTCATTTGTTGTCACACCACTATGCAAATCAGATGTACAACCAGTCTCGAATCAGTTGCTCTCTTCCCACCTTCCACTACACATCGATATTTTAAGGTGTAAGCTGTATGTATTAAGATTATATTTAATAAAGGTCTAATGTTATTTAGTTGCCCAAATACAAGTACCTGATTGCTTGTTATTTATATTATCCATATTATATAATTCCTAATTTAGCTTCAACTATGGCGACTGCAAAAATAACGGTTTTATCTGAAACTGTAATGCAAAAGGTTTGATTGGAGGCTAGCCTCTTCAATTTCCGAAATTATCAAAAAAAATACAACAATATTGAGCAATCGGTAATTCTCTTTCCCGTTGATATATAGACTGGAATTACGAGAACCTAAAAGTTATTCAGGAAACTGAATATAGTTACGTTTGAAGAATAATCATAACTTGGAATAGACAACAGAATATCGTACCATAGTATTCTGGGATTTTCCAAAGTAGCCAATATCACCAAAACCATTAATCATATTCCATGACTTGGGAGTTTGCCATACAGGGACAGAAGGATGCCATCCTAGTAACGCAGAGTTTGGAGTTAGACACCAATTGTCCCAGCAATCATATAAGATCAAAGCCTGGCACTGTACTGCAAGCATTATGGAACCAGTCCCTCCTCAAACCATTCAGAAACCATCCTCACTGGGGGCAATAGGGTACTACGAAGGTGTGAACGTGTATACATGTATATACTGCACAGCTAGATTTTTGCGTATCAGACATTAATGCCCGTTTCTCACATATGGTAGTCGCGAATTTTTTACTGGTTCAATAACTGTCATATATGAATTCAATTTGTGTGCGTATATCTTAACTTGTGTATTATTGACAATGCGTTGAAATGTTGATTTATAATTTTACGGATAAAAAAGGTACAGCTGCTTCAGAGGGGTTCGTCGTAGGACTGGTTGTTGTATTAACATGCAAATACTGTATTTTACTTAGGTTCATCTTCTGGTCTTCCAGATATTGTAAAATGTTATTAGCAGCAATTCTATAAATTGTGTGTTATCCCATAAAATAGACTTGCCATCAATTGTACTTCATTTGAAAGGCCCCTATCTTGAGCCCCGAGTTTCTTTGGTGGGTTTCAACTTAATTTATGTCTATAAAATAGCCTATCTGTCTATATTTGTGGATTTTCCCACATATTATTGTCAAATCAGCCCCACATTTATCCATGCCAACAGTCCATGCAATGCGTTTAGTGTTATATATCGACATGCTTTACCAAGCCGATCAGTAATAAGTTTGGGTCATTGTCTCATGGTTTGATGAATCATCATTATTTGCAATTCATTCAGGGACATTATGTCCCATTTGAGATTGGAACAACACACTCATGATTCAAAAGTACAATAGGGTGATGATGTTGAAGGTTTTTTACCTTTTGGCTGATACTCCAACAATCTAAGTATCTGCTTGATATGTTGCATATTTTCTTGCAGTCTGATCATTAGGTCATTCCAGTTATTCTTCTGCTTCCCGTGTTTGATACTTCATGCACGAGTATATTGGAACCGTTAATTCAACATCAAATGCAAATGGGAGGTATCACCTTACGGACTTCAGGTGCAGGGATTTACGTTTAACATATATATAGGTAGACGCTGGTGCACAATACATTCCAATAATGATAACACAAAGAAACTAGACAAGTTCTCTCAACACCAACAGTTCGACCCTACCCAATACTACACAGTAGACATATAACAGAACATGTAAATACATTTTCAGATAACATGGCAGGGACCCAAATCCCTGTCCCAAACTTTGCAGGCCATAGCAATAGTAAATACCTTTCAAGTAACATATATGGCCTGTGGTTTCAGGCCCTATAACAGAGATAACTATCTGGTCATGTTCAGGCTTGGCAGTGGCTGTCCAAGACAGGTGGACAAACATGTAGATACGTATTCCCACACTCTGTTTCTATTGTGTGGTTATTAACCCTTTTAATGCATGTTGTTGTTACTAACGGCTACTCAGATTCTTTGATTTAAGCCTTTCCATACGGCACCAACATTTCAACCAGGTATTAATAACTGCCAATCTACCATAGTTGGTGGTGACAAAAGACGCCGCATATATATCATATATAGTCTTCTAGACCAAAGTCAAGCTTTGCGTGAAATAAAACAAGTCATTCTAAACATGCTTATTGTGGGATAGTTTTATGGAAACAGGAACTGTCATTCTATCTTGAATAGTTACCTTGTAATTCCCTATAGTGACATCCATTGTAATGATGCCTTAAATCATCTGGTGTCTTTAAGCTAGTGATGCCTCACAGCATCTGGCGGAGTGAGAGGGTTAGAGTAGTATGATAATCAGATATGATTTCATTGGTATAAACGTTACGATCAGCCACATCGTGATATGGTGTGGCTGATGGTAACACTTATACTACGTTATATTAGAACGGTGTAAACGGAGGTAGTTAAGTACACAATAATTATATTGACTGCTCACAAAGATTATGGAAATACCATCGAAATTTGTCATCAAAGGCTTCTACAGCACTGTACATATGCACGTTTTTAGAAATATCTTTACTTCACAAATGAGGCCCTTCCTGGAAATAAAGGATTTAAATGGCATAAAAGTCAAATATTCCATTCTTGGACAATACGTTGTCTTTATATATTCGGATATGACTGAATAAACCACTGGAAAAAAACATTATTGAATGGTTGGCCGCCAATTCTGGAAGTATTTTTAATATTATGTGTTGAGGTTGAATAACGGGTGCAACTCCCAACCGTGTGAGTCTGATGTTAACATTCAGTTTTCTGTGGTCACCTAGTGATCACTGTAGTTGACCTCATGACTGTCGGCATAAACATAATAAATTTGATTTAGTCAGAGGTCAGATGAAATCTGTTCACACGCTCGTATATAATATATTCTAGGAAGTAAATGGAATGCCTGACCCTACCGGCTGTTCCCATGACCGGAATAGTTTGAGCCTGTCTTCCACACACCGATTTGACGCTGGCGATTTTGAACTTGTTTGATTTTCTTTGAGACTATGGCACGGAACCATACATGCTATATATATATACCAATTAAAAGATCATCGTAAAACCTTTCTGGTGACACATACTATGTCTATATCCATCCTTATATCCAACCGACAAGTCTTTAAAAATCAGCAGCCAAATCGAGAAGAGGAATACAGGTATAACTTTTCAAAGGTCTATATTATAAGAACCTATGCTTTGTTAAAAATACGATCTGTAGAACACTATTGTACCCTATTGTGCTCATTTGATATCCAAAATATAGAAAAATGGCATAAAATTGAGCAAATTTAGGTTATAAAATATAAAGGGAAATTGGTAGATATCCTACGGACGAATGCCAAGCGGAATATGAGATTTTGTCCATATTGTTAGGGTTAATATCACAAACACGTGTGGACAAAATCCCTGCTGTATTTAAGAAAAGCAGATTGCGTTATGAAAAATGCAAGATTTTTTTCTGAATAATTTTATGGTTATCTTTTATTTTACAGTTTACTTTTACAAAATGATATGGGAATTCTGATGAAGGATGTAACAATCCGAAACATGTTAATTCGACCATGATTTTAATATCTTCGATAAACATCAAGTCTACACCAAGCCGCCGTCGATTTGGATGTATTTTCCACAAATTTATTATAAAATGATATGTTGCATGAACAAACTGTAGATCTGTGTATCTGGTAAATGTTCCGTGAATAATTGGATGATTCACTTGTTGGTAGATAGATAAATAAGGCGTATCTATAACGGCCATGCGTTATAATGCCCATATAGTACTTGATTGCAAGGGAAGAAGCATTCAATGGAAATAATCACTTATGATATACTTCCTCTCGCATTTTTGTTACCGTATTTTTTAATCAGCCTTATTTTCTATAACATGCAACATATAGATAATATAACAATAAAAATAAAAAGCGTATGACCCTTACGATACCCGATCTTAAAGAGTAGTAAAGCTTGAAGAATGAACTCAAATTCGTGATTCCAATGGTAACCTTTCCACCATAGTCTTTGTACCTGGTATCATCAACTTCCCTTGATATAATATATTTGTCAATAATTCAAAACTTCCTGGATCCGTCGCTCCTTTTCATTGACAAACAACTTCACATACATTTCTGAGGGGCTCCGGATAGGGGCTCCGGATAAAAACTCCTCCTCACACACGCGCAGCATTCTCCCTCTTGTTGAAGTGTTCCAAAAAGGTGTAGGTCAAGATACCCCTCGATCCCCTCGACCCTGCAGGGGTAGAAATTAGTACCATGGCCAGGTGTTCAGAGGGGGAAGGGGGCGGGACTCTATTATAATTACAGGCTCACTCCTAACCTCTCGCACTCACACGCACACACGCAGACCCCCTGGATGCATCTCTATCTTATTGTCCCTATATTTATACAGGGGCAAATATCTGAGGGGGGGGGGGGGGCAGGGGGTCCCATTGGTGGACATCTCAACTGTCCAAAGAGGGGTAAATGTCATGTGCGTGAGCGGGAGTACGCCCCGTTTTAGTACTCATGCATTCTATACGTGCAGAACCCCGCCCCTTTTCGGATATCCTGCCACTGATGCTCATCATAGGAAAGCACGTCCTCCTTGTCTTTACAACTAATAGCGTACAAAGTCATAATTTTTGTCATTGTTTCTTGTATATTTTTGTTCTGCCAATGATGTGAAACATCTTTTTTTTCACAACGGTTAAATATATTTGAGGTACATTGATGTATGTGGCGTATGAGATTCAGGCATTACTGTCTGGAGATATCCACACTCCCAAAGCCGCTGCACAATCAACCCCCCCCCCCCCCCCCAATTCCTTCAGTAGTAACAGCATTGTGGCTAGACAAAGTATTCGTCCCTGGATATTCCCATTCCAGGGACGAACAGAACCCTCCTAAAGAAGATGTACTTCCATTTTCGTTGCAACGGGTTTGTATGAAGGGACCAGTCATTTTGGGAGAGTGGGTGGTACTCTTCTGTACGGGAGACTCTATAACAAGTCTATTGAGATAAAAACGGACTGCTCCCTTGGAGAGGAAGGAGATGTTCCCCGATTTACTAGGCGCCATGTTTGAATGAGGATCGTTTCAAAAGTTTAACATGCTGGGAATAAGTTATTCTGTGCATATTTCCCTCAAAAACCAGTGCATCTAATTTCTTATAATGTCACGCTGGGTTGGTCAATTGAATATCATCCTACTTGCCCCACTCTGACCCACCTCAACGTTTTTGCTACTACATGATCGGATCGGGGCAAGCCCCGTACAAGGGGAGGGAGGGGCTTGATTTGCAGGCTACATTGTGGCATGCCTTCACGTCTCTACAGGTATACCGACAAAGGTGGAACCTTCAAAGTCCCCAAGGTTTCTTCTAAAAATGTATCACTTACAAGGTTCATAAGTTTAGTTATATCTATATATGAATATGTTAAACACAATCTGCCGCCAACCTCTGCTTACATATTAGTAGGAGAAGGGACTACTGCATTAAAAAATGTCCCCTATCTCAACTCAAGACGCCGAATTATTAAGCCGAATTCTAGAATATAAGAAAATGGCCATGAGTTATTATAGACTTTAGGGATCTATTGGTAACCCCTACCCCGCTTCCCAAACCACAACCCAACCCCACTTCCTTCAGCAGTAACAGCATTGTGGCATGCCTCCACGTCTCTGCAGGTATACCGACAAGGCGGTACCTTCAAAGTGCCCGGATGACCTACTATATCCGGGTCAGGCAGGGGTCACGCTCTGATTCGTCATTTGACCGCCAGGTGTCTCCCTAATTACCGTGACAGGCAAGGCTGGGTGGGAAAGTGGCATGTCTTAGTTTTTATTTGTTTTCTTCTTTTTCTTTTGTTAATGTAGGCCAAGGGGGACTTAAAGGTGTCTATAGATTTAAAAGTGTGAGTGTGCAGGCTTGGTATAGAGAAAGGTGGGGAGGTGGGAAGGAAGTGTGCTTACTATAAGAATAGTGTCTTTCGTGTTTGAGTATACAGTAGAATTCAGTTTCATTATTGAGAGTAAGAGATAATACTTTGTTAATGTCATTCTCTATTGATGATTGATAGCTGATATTGGTCTAGAGATCTGGTGCCCCACTTATGTGAATTACAGAGAGTATGGTACACACACACAGCCACACACACATGTACACACACACACACACACACACACACACACACACACACACACACACACTTATTATGTACTGATTTATTCAAACTACAATTTCAAACATTTAATTTGCAATGGTATTCCACAAATTCAGCAGGATGAACGTTTTTCTTGTATAATAAGGTATATATGATACAAAGTTGGTTATATTCCTATCTTTAGGAAGAGTCATATTGTTCTACACTGTATGAACTACACATGATATAATTTGAATAAAAACTTGCATTTTAGTCGATAAATCAACGTTGGTGAAACGACTTGTTTCCAGGTCCCTCAAGAAACGTCTCAATTACAATTATGAAGTCAACATTAGCGTTTGGTTGCACTTGACAGCCCCCTATTAAGCAGAGACCACCTACCATTACCACCTCCCACCCCGCCCCTCAACGACCGGTAGTCAGAGTCTCCTCATTGACTTTAGCCTGGGGCCCTAACGTGAACTCCATAATATACCATATATCTCCTTGCATGCCTTGACAGACCCGCCCTCGTATAGATACCTTCACAAAAGATGAACCATGTCTGTCTATGTGACTTGGCGGTCGCTTGAGCAATAGAGAAACGTTGACTAGCAGTGAAAGGTATCATTGTTTGTAATTGACATTCATAAAGCCTTCCTACTTTACGTTAAAACTACCGTTTAGCCTTCTAAATTCCTGATCATACCCATAGAGTTTATCTTCCTCCTGTCTTTGGCATTCAAAAGACTCTAATCAAAGCAGTAGAATCACTAAAACCTTAACAGCAATACCTATGTTGCGATAACTTGCAACCACAGTTATTGCTGTTGTAATGTCCCTATTGTGGTGATTGTGGGAGATACTGTTCTGTTAGTTGCAAATTTTTTATTTGCTTAATTCCAATACAGTTATTTCCGAATCGAAGTTAAAGATAGGAGTTATGCTTCGCAAAACCGTCAATCCCTACCCCCCCCCCCCCCCCAAAAAAAAACAAAAAAAAAAAAACACTCTAAATGCCTTACACTTGATGTTTTAGATATTATGTAAGTAGGCAAGAGTAGTTATGTGCAAGGGCATGCTGTCCATCCATAAAGGGGATGGTCATGAAGGAATAAATGGGAACCCTGCATGATATAAGGAAGAGGGGTTATTTATTGAGGTGAGTGACAGGTATAAAATGGGTTAAGAAAGACCCAAGTTAGTACCGGTAGTAAGAGGCATAGACATGCTGTCCAGCTTTAAAGGGAGATTCTCATGGTATGAATGGGTAGCCCTGCCTGGTATAAGGAAACGGGGTTCTACTAAGGTGAGGTTGGCACGCAGCCTACTGTCATCTGTCTGTTGTCACCACGTAAATAATACCTGGGTGTTGGCCCCGCGATGACAGGCAAAGTGTAGGGTGGGGGAGAGAGAAAGGTAGGCAGAGGGGAAGGTAGGTGGACAGGAAAAGGGTAAGGAAGTTCACCAGGAGTGGATCCAAGGGGGGTTTCAGGGGGTTCTGACCTCTCCCCCCTCTATTTTCTTCTTTTTTGCTTTACATACTTCACATAACGAAATAAACGTTGTCCGTATCCTATGTGTGTGAATGTGCAACGTTTTAGTACTTAGCCTATGTGGGAAAAAACAAAGAAGGAACGAGCACAGACAGTCAAAGAAAATAATCACTTGCATAAAGACAGAACCCTGTACTTAAGAGACAACTAGCTGAATGAATTATCTCTACTTGATTTAAAGTACTGAGTGTCTTTAAATTGCTCACTGCAATGACAACCTTGTACTGTTTTGCCTTTATAAGTACACGTCTGTTCGTGTTCACAGCCCATGCCATAACGTGATAATTCAATTTAAACAAATCAAACCTGCTTGATAATTTGCCGGGACAATTGTCGGGGCTCAATTTTCTTTGACAAAGTCCACCATTTCACAGATTTACGATGTTTTTAGACGAATTATCATAAACTAAAAAGGCGTCTGTGAGGTGGATGTCTTCCAACTAGAGTTTCAATGGATATCTTCTGACTGTATAATTTTACATCAATTTTGGACATTTTCAATTATCACCATGCCATAAACTATAGATGTGTATTTTGTAGTTCAACTGTAGTGAGTCTGCATGCAATTTGAAACTAATAAAATATGACCGTTATATTCCAAAAATAAAAGAAGAGAAAACAACCGACTTCCTAAAAAGCTGCTACCCATAGTATAAGTGAAGACCAAACCTATACAGCTACATGGAATATGATTCAATTCCCTCCAATATGTGCTTTCCTCAATTGGTAACTACTGAACACCATCATTTTTACCCCCAAGAACAACGAATATCCAAAAATATTAATTTTGCCTTTCAAGAGCCAAAAATGTAAGACTGTATTTCACATACCGATTTTACTAAGATGGTACATAATAATTACATTATTGATGGTGAGGTTGAAACCTCACCAAATCAGAACGTTATATATTCGGCCTAAAACATTATTTTTTGGTGAGGTAAGAACATAACCAAAACATTATAATGATATCACAGTGCGACGTCACAGCAGTATGTTGTGGCAATGTTATTGGGAGCCATAAAAAAACATAACAATGACCAAACCAGAATGTTGCTGTGACGTTATTATAATGTGACAACTCCGGATCGATCCGCCGGGGAAGGCTTATATAATGTTAATGTCATTTATTCCAATCACTATAGTGGGAAAATAGCTATAATATACACGCTTGATAACAGTCCACCAGTATTGGATCTAGAGCTCACAGATCTGTAATAAATCAATCCATATACAAAACATCCACAGCTCTCAGTGTCCCTGGATTAAAAACACACCAACGTATATAGGACAAAATAACACAGACTAGTCTCATTCTCTGATTTGAGTAAGCCAACTTAAACAGGATTGTAGGTATATTCTACATCTACAGGGGCGGATCCAGGGGGTCCTGCCCCCTCTCCCACACACACCTTTTGAGGGACTCCTAAACTGCAAAAAGAGGGGAAGACGTCGTGAACATACACAAAAATGACCGTTCTGACACTTAGCCCAGATACAGACAGAACGCCCCTTTCGGGAATCACGTACCCGCCCCTTCTCCGGAGCTGGATCTGAAGCCCCCTTTACCCTAAGCAGATTATCTATGTGAGATTAACGCAGGGTACTAAACCAAAGCTGGGACTCACCTGCTGAGGGTAGATCGGGGAACTACGTCGGACTGGTGTACAGTCATGACTGAGTGGACAGAAAATATACATCCCATCTTGTGCGTAGTAAGAGGCTGCTTGAGGGGTATGGTAGAAAAAAACTGGATCTACAGTCTATCTCTTGTAATTTGATCACAGAGCGTCTTTTTCAGATCAATGATGCTGGGCCTCGTCCTTACTACATTCCACTGACTCGTTTACAAATAGATTTAGGATAACAAGGGTTATTTCACTGCATCTTTTTTACTCAGAATAGTAATGCTGGGACAGGAAAGCTCATCATGGGAGTGGAGATCATAGCATTATCAGGCGAAAATTGCTTACAGTTAATATTTCATTGATGGCTAAAAACTGTATTTCATAAGAACATTGGTCATAAAAATTCCCCCTCTTAGAATTTCTTATGTTTCCCCGAAACCGTCGTTATGAAAACCAAACAGTCTTTGCTAAGGTGTGGTAAAACAGACATATTTTCTTAAGTTATGAAACACGCTAGATAAAGGTATAAGAATGAGCAAGGATATTTCTTTTTTTTCCAATCATTGTTTTTAATTGGGGATCTGTCCGTCCATCGTACCTTCGGTAACTTCAGTAAAATCCCATCGTCTTAGGTATGCTGATATAGAAGGCTACTACAGTATGTATACAAGTCTTCGTTTCTATCAACTTTAAATGGAAGTAGTGTAAATGTATGCAGATACACTGAGAACATCTGGCCAAATCACCATGCCTACCTTAAACTTCGAGGGCAACCATCCAGAAAGTGGCTACCAGGAATGGGAAAAAAGTGTACCATTGCCAAAGGATGTCGCCAAAAGTGATACAGATTTGCTGCAAAAACTGTCACCAAACTCCTTAATGTGGTGTAAGTACCATTGGCCGTGTAATTTTAAACATTAAAAAGGTTTAAATGTAAATGTCTTCTCAAAAAGTGTTAACTTTAGAGTGAAGTTCATTGAGATTTAATCAACAGCAGTAATTGCTATACACGTCATATCATCATAATACCAAATCTTATACTTCGAAGTTTCTTATAGGCTTTCAAGCAGTGATACTAATCAAGAGAAAAAAACATTGGCGGAGGAGGGGTAGAGTAGCCATACAAGTTAATACACACCACCCTTCATGCATATATGTGTAATATAATATCTTGTTAGTACTCAGCTTATTTTACACACATTAAAGGCCATATTCCACTACGCGGTGGGTGACCAATAGCGGTAGTCTTTTTAGCCATCGCAAGCAATTTGCTTTTCAGAAACATGTTCGTTTCTGCCGCTGCAAGCATTCAATAGAGGACCTACATAAATCACTTGCGGTGGTCCTCACGGTGACCCAGCGAAAGTAACATATCAAGTAATGTCTATATTCCACCATGCGGCGCCCTGATTCACTTGCGGTGGGGACAACCACCGTTAGTGAAATGGCCACCGCATGCAAAACAACCCTAAATAAAGACTTTATGTACAAAAAGGATGTGCAGATCGGTTAGCATAATTCCCATTCATTGACAGTATAAACAGCTAGATACTAATTGTATAGCCAGTAGAATCTACCAGGAGCCATCTAAGTTAGCTTGAAGGAAAATACCTCAGTGGAAAGTACCTGGATCCATGCCTTTGAAATGTGTCCAGGTGACCCCACATCCTGACTTTACTGGCTGTGTCCCAGATGACCGAAGACTTCGTTTGACCTATACCACCTTATTGTATTGATATTATCCTACTTTATGTCATCTCAACCTAAGGACACGCACAGTAACTGAGAACTTGCACTGAAAAGAATCGGCATTAGAAAGTTAGTCAAAAGTCCGAACTTTTTGCAAAAATCTTAGTCATTTTGACGGTGCATTTTTGTCCGAACTTTCTAACCTTTTTCTGACTAACCAATAGACAAAATGACTAACCTAAACATGAAAAGTTAGTCACTTCAATACGAAAAACGTAAATCAAGCAGGGATTCGAACCCAGGCCTCTCATATGGGAAGTGAGCACTCTATCCACTACCCTAACATATATCTCTTTTCCGTCACATCTAACTCTCCGATATTATGGTGAAACAAGGTTGTATTGCATGTATAGACCTTGATCAAATGTGGTCTAATAGATGAGGATTGTTGATGGACCATTGTTGTTATGGTTAGAAGTTAGTCAATAAGAGCGAAAAATGTCAAGACAACTGGGGGATTCGAACCTGGGGCCCATACCATTAACTGCATTTTGACAAGTGTTACAGTAGAGGAGCTAGTTTTCGCGCACTAAGTACAGGAAATTATGTTGTAACAGAATATATAATGAGAAAATTAAGTAGATACATCTTTTTTCACCTTACCATAGGGGGACAATGCCCACAAACATAATCATTTTGAAAAATATTAAGATTTGAAAATATTTTTGTAAAATCTTAATATAATTTATTACTTTCAGGGAATTATTATTCAGTTTTCGTGCACCTGGAGCCTATTTTCACTCATTTTGCTGTCAGTTTTCGTGCATTTATGTATATTTTAGGTGCAAATGAGTAAAATATTTAATAGGAAGAAAATATCATATTTGAAGCATCAGAAAACGATTATCTATCAATAGGCCCTATGTAAATTAATTGTCGACTCCTTTATAGTTCATAATAGGTTTGTTAGTAATGCTGTCATCTGGCAAAATCTAAACCAAAAATATATGATAAACTTTAATAAATAAGTATAGATCTATGAGCCTGCATGGCTATGAATTACATTGACCCTTGTGTCCTACGTCCATGCATGGTAGTCCCATGTTGCAACTCACAAGATTTGGATTACATGTCATCATAATTATTCCAGCTCCCCGTCACAGTTAATAATTTATCCACATTTATGTATTTACATCTTTTATATTCCCAAATACATTCTTAACCTATCAAATAGGTCTAATATAGAATTTTGATGGACAAAGGTTAGAATGTTAGTCAATTTGACTAAGGGGTCAGTCAAATTTAGAATATCATAAAATATTCTTATTTGTTTCTCAGTGTGTAGGTATTACCTTATAATAAATTTTAAGGAAGCCTTCTATTGATAATAAGGTGAATATGTCTCTTGACTAACCCTACGCTTAAAAGTTAGTCAATATGACTAAGGGGTTAGTCATGTTATAGTAAAATGTAACTAGAGAAAAGTTAGAAGGTTAGACTCTCACTGACTAACTCAAAGTTTTGCTGGTCAAAGCCAGATTTGACTAACTTTCTAACTTTTCACTTTTTTCAGTGTGCCAGAAATTTCACTTTAATTAATCAAGGGAAGTTTTAAGTATTTATTCTTACTTCCTTACCTGTCATGAAATATCAAATTTGGTACCGAGAATCCAGCTTTAGATTCATACTACTTTACTTTACAATATGGATTTTGAATGAGGAAAAGAGCAATACAGAACTGCCAGCCTATCAACCTATTCCATACAGCACCTGCATGAAATTATATAGTAACCTAAAAATAAATCTAGCCATGTTAAAGGTCACACTCCGATACTAATTAACTCAATTGTTGGCAATTATATTCCCAACGATCCCTTTGTTAAATCCAAAAATACATTAGGCAGTACAGTAATCCAAATAGTTCCTTAGCATGCCATATTCACCCCTCAGTACTCCCGTGACTACTGAGCATTCCTTGAGCTCCAAACCCACGAGGGGATTTCGAGCAGAATCAGTCGACAGATCAGTGCTAACATCAGCTGATTCTACCAGGATAATCGCCAAATTTGAGCACCCATTCATATCAAATATGTATCTTTCAATAATATAATTGGTGAACTGAATCAGCGCAAAACTCAGACGCTTCTTTTGGAAGTAGTCTCAGATCTGTGTACCAATCCCGCCTAGTGGGTACGGAGCTTAAGGTTAAGACCTGACAATAAACCCATAATGTGGCCAATTCCCACCGTGGCAATCCCCATTAAAGGCTCGCCCGCCCCCACACCAAAGGGTGCGGGGTTATAATAAGCTCCAGGATTGTGAACCCACTTCAATTGCAGTTATTTCCTTTTGAAGTTTAGCATACCATAGGTACTGAGAGAGCCGGGACAGTAGGTGGGGTAGGGAAGGGGGGGGGTACTTAGTTACAAAAAAGATGGAAGTGGGTTTAGCTGTAGGGAAGCTGTCGATGTTGAGAAAAGGACCGCTAAAACGGGGCCTGCCTTAAGGGAAGGTTAAAAGGTTGCTTTTTTCTTGCTTGATTAGCACCTGTAAACTGATCACTATAGTTACCTGAGTTCCCAAATTTGTATCAATGATATGGTTTTGGCAGGCGTGGGGAAGAAGAAGGGAAATCAACCTTTTTCAAGTTTTCGTCCCAAGGAGAAATACTTTTCAAAACATCAATATAATTTTAGCCAAAATATGACTAATAAAAGGTTGATTTGTGTATAAATAGCATATGAATCGCATATTAACATTGAATTGATGTAGCTGTTCATGAAATAAACGCAAGTGTTTATGCGTAATGTGTGGGATACAACAAAGGTAGAGTACCCCCCGGCCGCATCTAACCTAAAAAGGTAAGGCGGACAGGAGAGAAGGATCCACTGTAGCATGGATGACCGACCCTACTGTAAAATCCTGGACTCCCTATCCTTCCCCAACCAAGCATTAGCTTTGGGTAAATTCGGGCCGCCACCCAGTTTTACTGATAGGGTTTGATATTGGGGCTTCCCGATCTTCTCAGTTAGAAACAAAAATATTAGTGGAAAATACCTGGATCCATGCCAGTGAAATGTGTCCAGGTGACCCAATATCCTGACTTAACTGGCTGTGTCCCAGGTATCCGAAGACTGAATTTGACCCATACCATCTTATAGAATTGTTATTTCTTTACCTTGTGTCATACAATTATATTAAACACGCAGAGTAACAGATAACTTGCCAGAAACTATACCTCCATTAATTATATCAAGGAGATTTTAATGAATTGGTGTTTTAGTTTTCACTTGCCCAGAATGTTGATCTTAAGACTAAGGATCTAGATAACTAGATATTGTGACGTTCCTCGGTAGTTCGGGGCTTCCGATTTCTATGACGGAGGGACGTGGGAGTTATTTTGGTTTCGAGCTGGGTGAAAAGCCTGAGCAAGAAGCCGAGATGTGAGATCAAGAGCTGTGCCCCACACACGAGGGGGAATGAGTTGATCGGTCGGGAAAACGGTATTGGTTGAGGGGGAGGATGAGTACGGGTTTGGTCGGGCCTGGGGTGTTCTGGACATTGGGCAGGATAGACCGGGAGGGTCTCTGCCACCACACAGAGGATGCTGGAAAAGTGGTGGGGATGGGCTCGCGAGGACTGGATGGATTCTTCACTGGTCCAGAGGATGGGGATAGACCTCTAGTCTCCTGTGGGGTGTCAGGCCGACGCTCGGCTAAGGGGTGGTAGTATGGGGGCCGAGCCGGTCGCGCCTTCATACCCATGGTCATGGGACGGCCACTGACTATTTCGGGCTTTCGTACTTGTCCCGTTTTCCTATTCTGGGTCGCCATGTGGTGCGTTTCGGGCCGTCGTACCATGTCTCGGTCCTTAGGGCTCTTGGACCCTTGTTTCCTTTTTCTTCAAATTACTTGTGAACTTTACCTTAATCAATTCACTTTTCTAGAGAACTATGTGTTTCTTGATCATCTTATGGGTTTTAATCCCTTCGAGGGCTATTCTAGTGGAAGAAGACACATGTGAACACAAGGAGTACCAAGGAGGAACTGTTTATTCCGGGCCTCACCGCCCCTTTTTATACCTTACTACTCAGCTCTGATTGGCCATTTCAAGTCACGTGATCATACTGACATCATATCCGGTTTACATTGTTTTCTGTTTTCGGGTTTTCGGCTTTCGGGCTTTCGGGCTTTCGGGCTTTCGGGCCCTTTACAAAATATACTTTTAATCTATTATTACATTACTTTTCGATACCTGACTCTGATACTGATGAATGGACATTCATCACAATATAATAGTGCTTCACTTTTCCTCCCCCTTTTTTAGATCGCACAAAATATGATTATTTCCAAAAAGCAGGCCAACTAGCTAAATACATCAATACCATATAACCTAATATTTTCTTCGGTTGACTTCTCTTACCTTTTAGACATCAATCAAAAATATTCTAAAGAAGCAAATACACTCGCCCCCAGCTGCTTTTAACTGTGGGTAGGGTTTCACTGATCTTATCTCTATCATAGTTGGCAGACCCTTCCCACACTCTAAATATGATAACTCATCCATAACCTAAAGTTCACTCCATGCTGATTTCCCTTCCTTTTCAGACCTAAAGATCTTCTCTCTATTATGCATATGGGTGACTGATTTTGCCCTCAAGTCGTAATATTTGTAGCTTTCTTAAATGCTAATATTTGGTATTTTTATGACTTTTTATATAAATTGACAGCAAATAAATCCATCTGTCAAACACATTGAGTATGATTATTTCCGCATAACCTAAATTCGTTCCATGCTGACTTCCCTTTCCATGTGACGCACAGATAAAATCTGACTGATCTTATCTCTATTAAACTTGGCAGCCCTTTGCAAACTTTGAATCTTTTCTGCCCCTCCGAGGCATTTGTGCCTTTCCGAGATGCTAATGTTTGGTATCTGTAGATGCCCTTTTTACATAGAGATGGGGCCATAGATTAGGTGTCATGTCAAACGTGTGAGGTGGTTCATCATTGAGAGCCTCTGTGGAAGGCTTGTGAATAGACTTCGTTCTAAAAGAGGCAGCTTGCTACTGGGTCTTAAGGAAATGAAGGTAATATATGCCAGCTCTAGTTTAGGCCATATGCTAAGACCTTATATCCAGGTTTTTCACAGATAAAAGCTGGCCTATATAATGTACCGTCATTTTGGGATGGAACAACTGCAGTGCTATCACATCACTACTGTTTTGCTATCTCTTTGCTAAGATTTTTTAAAACACAGTTTTCTGAATATAATAGTCACTCTTGTGATGATGATCACAATAGTACCTAAAGTCTGAACTAGCATAAGACACTAATCAGTGCCAGTGGTGTACTGGGAATCTGGCAGAAATTACTATTAAATAGTAAAAATAATACAAATTTTGTACGGTGTTCTATCTACATAAACTCACACTCAGTAGAACAGTTTTATGCATTTACTGCTGCTTAGTTGTCTTATAACTGTCAATGATTAAAAGGATTAAAGTTGAAGACAATCCCAATTCTGAGTCCCATTGAATAAAGAAAATGCTATTTACCAACCCTATCATACAAATATTCTATAGTCATTTACTTTTCTGCAACTTGTAGGTTTGTAGTAACCACTTCTATTGTCAAACAAACATGATAAAAACTGCAAGAATTGATAAAACCTATTTGACAAAGCTGTGGTATATCAACTACAAATCATCCCATATTCCGTGGAAACCTAGTAATTGTAACACATTTGTTTGCCATTAAAACGAAATACAACTATGAGGTTAGCATAGTGCATAGTACATCTACTATCAAATGTCAAAAGGGTTTTAACTCACCTTATGATTTTGCAGCAGCTTTAGAAGAGGCACAACTCCCGCCGACATATTTATTTGTTTTTGTGTCAATCATAAGCTAATTCAACTGTATATGCAGAATGATTCTCGCTGGTGCCGACTTTTATTTGCTCTCATGCTCCGAGAGAAAGCACTAGATTAAATCATCTAAGTGATCACCAGTGTTAAATGGCTTTAGAATCATAGAATTAAATTTTGAATGACCTGGGTGAAAGGTGTATAGGATTCGATACAATTTCGAAATATAGTTTTTGCTACTTCCTGATACTTTCAATATAACACTGCAATGGCGAATGTCAGTGAATCCAATCAGTATTATGTGGTCCTATTGTTTTACCTTTGGTAAACCAAGGTGAGTTTAGGTAGGCACACGAACCACTTTCCCCCTTGGCACCCACTCACACACAGTCCTTACTGCTGCTCCCAGCGCCAGGTGTGACAACCTGGTACCTACACCACTACAGGTGTGCAGCCTCCTCCTGCAGGTAGTTCTCCTGGGTGGTAAGCTCCCCTCCAGGGTCTAGAAACAACCCTCAAGTCCCAGGTCTACCTGAGAATCCTTGCTATGCCCTGACAATGGGGAGAAGCCCCTGTGTATACACATAGTACTACACCTTCAGGTGCTAGCCCTAGATAGTACACTCAATTGTATATAATACAACTGGAGCTTCACTGTGTTCAGGGGGAGGGTTTTGGGGTGGGAGGGGGTCGTTTTCGGGGTCATGTGACCAGGGAGAGCCAATAGATGAGGACCTTCTGTCATGGTGTCGCTCTGTTAGGTCGAGCCTGACGCCTCCTAAGCCCCATAACCACAATGCGATTTTGACCGAGTTGGTGCTAAAATGGGCCGATTATATACCAAAATAATCTGCCAACTTTGGCAATGCGTCACATCAGATATAGTATAATATTTTCGGACGCAAGACTTCAAAATTGTTATTTCCGCGGAGTGATGTGGGACGTCACTGTTCTGTCACGTCGGTTACGTAGATCTGTTGTCACGTCACTATATATATATATATATATATATATATATATATATATATATATATATATATATATATATATAGTAACTATTATTTTCAGGATTTAACAAATATTTCCCATATTTATCTATGTCCAAACTTGTTACTTGTTATTTCCTATATTTTAGCTAATTTTAAATTTAATAACAAATAACATGTCGGTATATGATTACAATAATGCATACTGCTTATAGTGACAATTCTTTAAGACCAATCGGCTGATTTGTGCGTCGATTCAGCCTAGTCGGTACAGGGCTTTAGTCTGCTGGTTGGAGAGGGTGGAGGGGTTTGGCAGTCTGGCTAAAGTTATTTGATGTAGATTAATACTGTGTGGTATGTGTACACAGTGGGTTATTCTACCCCCAGGTCGGAGGTGGTCCAGGGGGTGTGTGGGGTTTAGGGCAGAACAGGTTGAGTAAATGACTCTGTATAAATACTTTAATTCACCAAGAGGAAGTCTCTTTTAACCCCTAGCCTTAATTCCTGCCAAATGGTTCGTCCTCAATATATTTCTCTTAAAGGAGGGGAAATAATAAAGATGCAGATCTAATAGTGAAGAAAGACTATGCTGGATGCATAAATTTAACTATTGATGTTGGGTCAAAGATGAGTTGTCACCTCTCAGTGTTTCAGGGATATCGGCCTTCACGTACTGCCCTCAGGCTGATATCCCTGACACAAAAGAGAGTTTTGAATCCGTGAAGGACTCCCAAATTGGTTGGTTATATATGTATTCACCTACCATAATCTATTTTTAAGCTTAAACTAACAAAATAACCGGAACTCTTTTCTACTACTGGAACTACTTTTCATAATACCTCCAGTATGGTAACACTTTGATTTTCACCCTCCTAGTGCTTTTTTTTTCTTTTTTTAATTAACATTTCTTTAATGTAAGCTGGTTAAATCTCGGGAAGAGACCGGTTTTCGTTTTTGCACCAGCGGGCTTACAATATTCCTGTTATTTGTAATTTTACATCAATGTTTATGTTGATGTTAATGTTAATCTTATTAATGTTGTTAACTGCTATCAGTCTCATCCCAGGTTATGATAAAAGGCCACATGCCGTCTTGTTCTGCAGGTTCACTTTGGCTCAATGCACGTCTTAAGCTGTATGGGGCCTTTCAAAAATAGAGGGCACCAATAGAAGTAAGACCTCAGAGCACCATCTGGTGTTAAGGGGGAGAACTATGTTTTTGACTACTTCAATTGAAAATATAGACTATTAAAACGTGTGTGTCTGTGTGTGTCTGTGTGTGTAAGCATGTATTCATTGTGTAAAATTGTATATACAACTGATCCCTTATTCGTGAGATATTCTGGCTATGTAAGCACTACTAGTACCATAATGATTCATCAGAAGTACTTGTGTGTGTGTATAATACCCATATATATATATAATATTAAAGGGAGCCAAAAGCAATATTAATGACGTGAATTAACACACTCTTGGACTATCAATATGAACTAAAATGCATGAAATGAGAGAATATTTTGCAAGTATTAAAAAAGTGTTAGAAAAGTGTCTGCAGCGGACAGGATTCGATATCTGGTGGGGCCAAAGGAGGCAGATAGAGCAAATTTGTTTTGTACAATACAGGATCTGAACCATCTGATAATGCACCTGTATTTTGGGATACGCTTTATACACTTTTATAATTCAGGTGTCAATAGTTCTTTGATAAGATACATATCCATGGTTACATTAAACTATCAAATAGTATAGTAGTCTGGCCAACTCATCTGGTGGTGTTCTTTTATTTTTCCAATTTTACACTGTTTTTTTTAAACATGATAAATTTGTACAATGAATTCTCCTTGAATAGGAGCGCTTAACGCACACGTTCTGAAACACTAAACGAAAGAGTTTCATAAATAAAACAACGTATTCACAAGTTTTAATTCTTATGAGAATTGTTTTTACAAGAGTAAGCCCAATCATAGTCCGATCGTTTTCCTTTTTGTTACAACTAATTAACGATCAAATAAGATAAAGAAGTTTCTTTCAGATCAAACTCAGCAATTTTACGTCAAACTTGGCTACAAACACTCAAGAAAATAATACAATCCTAGCTTATCAATTCACAATTCTCCTACTATGGATAACTCATTTACAGTATTTTAGGCACCTTGATTTTGAATGATATTTTAGACTTAATCTATGGACAAAATATGGAAGATTGACAATTGTTTGCTATAACAATATCTTTGTCAAATGAATAAATTTTCAAACCAACTTGGAAAATATCAAACATATATATAGATGCAAAATGGATAAATAGTCCATACTAGTTTTTAATCATATTAACCGACAAATTATGCAACAATTATTTAAAATGTCTATACTCAAGCCTTGTGACTTGTCTACATATCTCCCAGCATGTACCTTGATTAAGACTAGTCTGCAGGTGAACTACAATAAATAAGCTATCTGTGGTAGGGAGAATTCATATCGAATACATTCACTTGCTCAGTATTGTATCTCTTTTAATTGTTACATCAATTTCTCATATGTCTGATTTCCATGCTTCATATACTATCTAATATCGTTCACGTTGGGTTATCACTTTTTTAATTCACCCACAGAACACCTAGGTGTGTACGTTGGGACAACTTAGCTATAGCTAGCTGTGGCTAATCAAAGGTGGGCATACATGCACGTACAGGCTTGACCTCATTCAGAACAATGTAAATTACAGATTACCTTAAACTAATGCAGCTTTCTAGCCTATACCCATACCCACACATCTCACATTATAATTTAAACTTGTATACATGCAAATTTAACTTGCACTACTAATCAATTTGAACTTATGAATTTAGGTAGGAATGGTTGTAATCAATAATAAAAGTTGAATGCAATAGAACTTAAGATTAACACATGATTTTTACAGCAAGGTTTTACAACTCCATATATATTTTTTTTTTCTTTCCTTTTTTTATTGAGAAATACACGTCTTACAGGTGGAATCTTCCAGTAATCTACCAGTAAGATCTTACAGTAGTCAACAGAATGGTGAGGAATATTTCCCAACATCTTACCACTACATATAACCAAATTCCGCACTTTCCAGAGAGCTAATTACAATAAGGTAAAATTTGATGTTCTCCTCACATAAATAAAGGACTCTGGCAAGTCTAATACACTCTTTCCTCGGTTTGTTATTCATGAAACACAGATGGAAGGCGGACACAATACACTTTCCTTAACCTATTTATACCCCACGCTGGCTGGCACAAGAATGTAAACATTTGGGGACATTGGGACAGACTCGATGGAATTGTGAACAAGGACACATTGGATTACTACTAGAGTTTCAGAGGATAATATATAGGATCATAGAAATATCATCCCTGTGATGCACAAGTGTGTCATCCAGGTTGTTCTGCGGACTGGTTCAGGTTCAAATAATATTGAGGCCATGCCGTTACCAACTAAACATCCAGCTCTGGAGTGGTCGAACCTTCTGTACCGACTTTGGAACTAGTAGTAATGACACTTCTCGGATGGCACTAGTATAGAGGGGTCGTTTATAAAGCACCATACAATTGTTAGTTTCTGTACATGGCCGTAGTTATGCAATGTATACAACTACATTGGATACAGTTATGCATGGTGAGATACACTTATATACAGGAATGTGGAGACTGCTCAAAGATTGACATGTATATGGGTCAGGCTCACGAACTGAGAATCAGTGAGGCTGGGTGTACCCAATGACATGAAAGTGGTGCGAGGTCCCGCTTTAAACTTGTTAGAATGATTATATAGGGGTCCATGACAGGCGGCAAAACTGGATTCTCTCTGGCCTCTCTGGGAATATGACCATAGCTGTTGAAACGGTGTAAAACAACCATTACTCACTCACCCACTATGTTTATAATACAGAGGGTGCTAAGTGTGTGGAGGGACTGGAGGTGGCTATGTAAACCATGGAGTAAGAATAAACCAGCAGAATACCACTGTTATAGGGACCTGGATTATACCAAACCACTACCTGACAGGACACAGACCAGTTCAACCCTGGAAGACCTAGTCCCTTACCTGACCAGCCCCCACACCCTGGAGGGGTACCATAAGAGGTGTCTGGATCTGTACCTGCCTGGCCCCAAGGCTAACAACTCCGGGGCGGCTGCAGCTGGAGGAACCCCACCTTTAGTGGTGTTTGTGCATGGAGGGGGCTGGAGGAGAGGGGACAGACAAGCCTGGAGACACTTCCTATCTGACCAGGACACCAACTTCTGTGTAGCCTTTCTGTTCTGGATCCTTGGGCTGTATGGTAACATAGGGGAGACTATGGCAGGGACAGGGGTGGCATGTGCAGTGGTGTCCTACCCCCTGAGTCGGCTCCCCTTCCCCAGATGTTTGACTGAGCAGCTCATTTCATTCTGCCTTAGCCTAATTCCAACCTGGATCTTGCTCAGGCTCATCCTAAGTCTTACCACAGGAGTATTATTTAACTATACAAATTCTTATGAGAATTTCAAGTGTGATAGTGTATTTTTTTCTAGTCCAGGAAAGGTAACATTCATCGTTTCCATGCTTATCCGGTGGTACATCATGTTCAGGACTCATATCTTAAAGCAGGTCTTAACAATCAGAACAGCAATTTGCACAGTAGTTGGAGCAATAGCAGCAATGCTTTCCTGCCCTTATATCATTGCATACCGGTCTGACAATCCCCAACCAAGCAATGGTGCCAGTGACAACTACCTCAGACACACAACATGTCCGATAATCTCCATAGCAGTGCCGACCCTGCTGGTGGAACTTTACTTTATCTGGAGGTACTTACACACAGACTCCGCCACCCACCCTGACCATGTCCAGGCCGTGGCCTCCAGTGTGGCCTGGCTCCTCCAGCTGGGTCAGGCTGCTCCAGGGACCTTCGACATAAGCGGGGTGACCCTGATTGGTCACTCGGCAGGCGGCCATCTTGTTTCCCTGCTCACCGTTGACCAGCGGTATCTCAGGGAGGTCGGTCTGGACAGACGGGTCATTAAGGTGAGGTACTGATTCAATTCTATATCAGGATTCCAACCCCTACCCTTGCTATTCTCCTGCCCCCTAAAATCTTGATTGTTAGTATTCCCCTGCCCCCTCAAATTCAGGTGAATTATCAGAGCTGTACCCAGGCAAGCAGCAACAAAGCAAGCATGCCCTGCGACCATACTTTTTTTAGTTAGTCTTTAATCTGCTCAATTTTCACGTAACAGTTATGTTATTTTTGGTAAAGTTGAGACTTACTAAAAAAAAGAAAGTTATAATAAATGTTATATTTGAGTGAAGTTGAGACCTTACTGATAAATAAAGTTATGAAAATGTTATTATAACATGAAAGAAAGATACAAGAATGTCACGAAAATGTTACAGTGCAATGTCGCAGCATTAGGTTCAAATGACATTTTGCGTACCCACCAAAATAACGTAACAAGAGCCAAAGCAGAACTAAACAGAACATTGCTGCAGCATTATAATAACCTCATATTCTTGCTTGGGTATTGCCCTGAAGGGAAATATTGCCTCTCTGTGAATGTTCATGTTTCGCACAGTTTTGTGTTGTCAATAAAAATTTGCAATATCATCAGTGTCCTTAATGTAAGATACATCAAGTACAGACTGCAGATGTATTCAGCAATTGTTATTGCCCCAAACTACACAAGTAAAGTCCCAAACTCAGGTCAAACAACACATAGTAGAATAATTATGGCCTTTTGGTAAAAAAAAAAAAACTCCTTCCAGAAGATTCGAGTTTGAAATATACGTGTACATATAAGTGTGTTGTATGTTACATTCCTACATACATATAATTATACACAGACCCCATAATGATCTGTATACATACATTCAAACATACATGTTTAACCAATATGACTTTTATCATAACAATCGCCAGGTTGAATTCGATATTCTATATCACTCGTTGATGCAAAACAAAACAGGTACATGTAGCTTTATTTGAAATGTGTCATGTGTGTTGTGTTGCATTATACACGGGCATTCTGTATAATCAACATCAGATAAATATCAATGACCGATGCCTATATTTAGTATGCTGTCCTTGATAATTATCAGACCGACGGGCATAAAAGCTGGAAGGGGGGGGGGCACTTTGGTCTTGTAAGGGCTCTGTAAAGAGAAAGACAAATGGCTCTGTAAAGAGAAAGCAGAGAACTTCAAAATCTGTGGTCATTCAGCTACTTTTCAGGCAGAAATGGTGTGTGTGGGGGGGGGGGGGGGGGTTCAAAAACTTCCATATAATAGTATAGGGCAAAAAGGTTTTAGTGGTTACTTTATTTCACAAAACATAATGAAAATATGATCAGAAAACTCCGTGAAAATTATAATTTTTGGGGCAGTGTTTAGTACCCGAAACATATTGGGGCGGTTAACTAAAGGTAGGACTATACTGGGATTTTGAATGGGAGGGGGGTCGCACTATTGGATTTTTTTTCCATTAATGACTTTTTGGGCGAATATTAAATTAAAGAGATAAGCATAACATTTTCCACAAAAATAAAAATGTGAGGGAGCCCCTGCCCCCTGCCCCTCTGGATCCGACCATGGACTGGTTACTCCTGAAAGTTAGTAGTGACAGTTTGGAAGTGGATCGTAACCTTTATAAAGAAAGTAAGCCCCCCCCCCCCCTCCTCCTCAATATTGCATATCCTTGCTCCTCTTATTTATTCAATGCCAACCTTCACATTGCAGGGAGTGGTGGCCGTGTCCGGCGTGTATGACCTGGGGTGGATGTCCAGCTCCCCCCTGGACCAGTACTACCTGCGCCCCACCTTCGGGCCTCGTTCTCACACCTGGCGCCAGGCGTCGCCACTCAGCCTGCTTCGCGGTGAGGAAAAGGAAGAAACAGCAGACGACAATTCTCCTTTCCCGCCATTTCTCGTCTGTTCCGCTGCCTGCGAACTTCCGGGACTTGTAGAACAGGCAGACGACTTTTGTAGGGAACTTCGGGACAAGGGCGCATGGGCAGAACATCACGTGATCGCTAATTCTAGTCATTTCTCTGTCATTGCCAATTTTAAGCCTGATGGGCAGCTGGGGAAGATATGTATTGAATTCGTGAGAAGTCGGTCTATGGGATGGGAATATCCTAAAGGAACTTAAGGGAATTATTGTCTGAAGTTATTCCATGCTTGATTTTGTTATAAATAATAAGGACTAATAAACAGACTGATAGATAATAACATGGGAGGGTGATTCGAATGGAAAAACTATAGTATGTGAACTGAAAGAAATGCATTTATGATTACAAACAATCATGAACACATCATTTGAGACTTAAATATAACAAATATGAATAAAACAACAAACTTTAAAGACTTTTAAACTTTCTAAGTTCTCCTTAAACCCTTGTTGTTGCTTTGTTGAATACGTATGTTGCTTACTCCTCTGACGGCAACCGTGAAGTGAGGGGTGTCTCACTCTCCAACACAGCTCTCTGCCTAGTATGGCTCACTTGATTGGTCAGTTGGGGGTCAGGTGGGGCTCTTTCATATCCATGTTGTGGTCTCTGGGGCCCAAGTGAGGTCCGGCGGGGTAACATTGGGAGTCAGGGGGGATGGGGTGCTGGGTCTGTAAGGGGTGTTGGGAAGTGGAACCGGTTAGGAGTTATAAAGGGAAAGTTGTGGACAGACGGAGGTGGCAGGTGCCACACTATCCGGTCTGGTTAATGTGGTGGGTGGTCGGGGTTGATCCAAGCGGCGGCAAGGGCCACTCTGCTTGGCAGTTCTCTCGTGGGTCCTGACCGGTTCTGTAGATAATTGCAGGTTGGGGGCGGGGGTTTGTGTTTTGCGGGGGGGGGGGGGGGGGGGGGGATCACAGAGGGGGGCCTGACATCCCTGGAGCCTGTCCTACGCGGTCCAGGTCGCATCAGAGATTGTATAGGCTAGGTGTTGCCCCCTAGCTGTCCTACACGGTCCAGTCTAGGGCTAGGGTCGCCCTAAGGGCAGACCGACAACAGGGGGAGGTCGGCGAAATTTTAAATTATTAGGGTTGACCAAATCATCTTCCCCAGGTCCGTCTTACACAGTCCGGACCCTACTGTTGAGGGGCGATGTCAAGTGGCTGTCACGGTTTCGGTAAATACCTCATCAGGCAGTTTTAATGGTTGAATTTCACGGTGTCCACATAGGATCTTAGGGTATACTGAGTGTATTTGCATTGGCTAATGGCATGGTGATAAGCTTTTTGCAGTCCTAAAATCCCGGTGGTCAGTAGCTAGGCAGAGTCACTGTATCTATCCTTTAGTGGGGCTCCGGGGGGGGGGGGGGAGGTTGGGGGGGGGGGGCGGCTCAGTTAGTGGGCGTTTGACGGTTTAGGTCGTGGGTGATACGAATAAGTGTCTGAGGCGTGCCCCTTGAGGTTGGGTTCTAGTAGCCCGTATCGATGGTGTTGAGGCCCATCGGTATCTGGCTACGTAGCCTGTGGATCCAATCAAACTCAGCATTGAGCTTCTGTTGGAGGGCCACCGGCTTACCCGGGGTCGTTTTGCAAAATTGTAGAATCCAGATCTCAACGTTGTCCAGGCGGTTATGTCCTGTGGAGTTGAAGTGTCTGGAGACTTCAGTCTTCGTTGGGTCGTTCATGATATAATGGAAGTGGGATTGGAAGCGTTTCTTCATGCTATTCTTTGTTTGACCTACATATTGTTTCCCGCATTTTTTGCAGCTGATTGCATAGACCAGATTGTTGCTGTTACAGTCAACTTGCTGATGGGTGAAGTACTTCTTACCTGTCACGTGCGATTTGATGTTCCCAGTTTTGTTTATTCTAGGGCAATATCTACACGTTTTGGTCCCGCATGCCTTCCTGTGCTTTGACTCATCGTGGACCCGGTCGTCGGGTGAGTCTTTCAGTCTGGCCTGGACCAGGATGTCTTTCAAGCATTTAGGTTTCCGATGTCCTATCTTGAAGTCCCTACTGTGTAGGTGAAGGGTCGATGCGGACCTGTCTAGGAGATCCCAGGTCTTATTGACTTGGTCTCCGAGTTGTTTGTTTGTGGGGTTGTAGGTTGTTGTGAGGAAGAAGGGGAGTTCATCCTTCTTCATGGCTTTTCTGGGGGGTTGGCTAAGGAGGGTTTCTCTGTCTGTGTCAGCTGCCTTCCGAAAGGATTCGATCAGGAGTTGATCCGGATATCCTTTCTGGATCAGGAGGGCAGCATTATTGGCACAGTTGGACACGAAGTCTGTATCCTTACTACAGATCCGTCGTAATCGTAGGAATTGTCCATATGGGAGACCCTTCTTGCAGTGATAAGGGTGGGCGGAGTTGAACGGTAGGAAGTTGTTCCTGTCCGTTGGTTTACAGTAGAGGTTGGTGGTCAGTGTCTTGCCTTCTAATGACACCGTGGTGTCCAGAAAGTTAACCTGGGAGGTTGACTGTTCGACCGTGAACTTAATGGACTGGTGCACCTTATTTAGATGCGCCGTAAATTTATGTAACTCCTGTTCACCATGTTGCCAAATGCAGAAGATATCGTCTATGTATCTGAGCCATATTTTCGGCTGGAGGGGGTAAGTGTATACGTGTTTATCTTCGAACTCACTCATAAAAATATTGGCATATGAAGGGGCTACCTTGGTGCCCATTGCGGTGCCACCTATTTGTAGGTAGTTGGTGTTGTTAAATTGGAAGTTATTCATAGTGAGGACCTGGCTCAACCTTTCCAATAGTGAGAGGTTGCTTGGTTGTTGGCCCAGTGCCCGATGTCTGTACAGGGCCTGGTATGCTGTGTTGCAACCTTCATCATTTGGGATGTTGGTGTACAGTGAACTGACGTCCAGGGTGAGTAGGATCTCATCACCTGTGATGCCATCTAGCGCAGCTACCTTATTGAGGAAGTCGGTTGTGTCATGTACATAGGATGTGCCCGTTTGGACAATCGGCGCCAGGAAATGGTCAACGAATGCCGATATTCGTTCGGTGGGACTTTCGTTTGCCGACACTATCGGGCGACCGGGGACTGGCGTGGTGCCCTTGTGGATCATACATTTCTATGATTTTTACAATGACATTTTTAACACGGAAAACTTTGACCATGCAAACCCTTGTTGTTGCAATAACTTGATTATGCAACGCGTCTCTTTACAAACAACATAGTTGTCACAATGGTTAGGTTTATTGCACACATTCATTGGCCCGTTGCACAATGGATTTTTGTAACAACGATAACTTTGAGATCATTTTCATAACAGCAATAGTTTTCGTAAAAGCAACACCCTAATATCTCTGTTTCTACTGGATGAAATTAAATTCTGTAACTGGATATATGAAGGGAAAAAATCAGAAAAAAACAGTAACAATTACAGCTCATTGAGGGCATTCTTAATAACTTTTTTATTGTCAAAACGATCATTGTTAGGATAAAAGTAACAACGAAAAGTTTCGTTGTTTAATTTATTTTCGCTGTTACGATCAGTATTGTGCAACAGTGGCCCGTTGCACAATGGGTTTCATAACAACGAAAATAATTTTATTAACGAAATTAATATTTTCTTAACAACGATGGTTTTGACACATTTTTGTTCTATATTTAGAATGTCCCCAGAGAGCTGTAACTTTTACTGAATTTTCTCTAATTTTTTTCCTTTTTACATCAATTTACAGAATTCAATTTCATTCGTTAGAACCAGAGATTTTACTATTTTTGTAAAATCGTAACAACGAAACCTTTGTTAAACATATCTTTGTTTGATCCTCACAACGAAATTCTAATGTGCAACGGGCCACAGGGTCACATATTAAGATACTCTTAAAGTTATCAATCAGTTGTTCTGCTACAGTGACCCATTGTACAATGCCATATTACGAAATCTTTGTTACGAAACCCCCATTCTTTTTGTACTTGATCAAATTCTGTAAATTGATAAATGGAGGGACGCTGTAGGTCTATTTTCTGTGAAATAACAGCTCATTTACAGCAGGTGTTTTGATGGGGCAAAAAATGGCATAACAACCATCAAAGTATGCAAGGATGGGTATCGTTGTTGAAAGGCATTGTGCAACGGGCCACTAGGCTGGAAATCCCAGGATGTTCATATGTAGATATTCAGATTTTAACGGTGTGATTCAACAGAAGGACCCATCATAACAGGGACATCCTTGCTGAATGAGTGGTTAGTACGTTTCACACCAGATGGCAGCTGTCGTCCATTTATTGCGCTTTGGGAGTCTCCGGAGCTAATTCTTTGTAACACATTCAGCTGTGTGTGTGTGTGTGTGTGTGTGTGTGTGTGTGTGTGTGTGTGTGTGTGCGTGCGTGCGTGTGTGTGCGTGTTTGTGTGTGCGTGTTAGTGTAAATGAAATAATGCCTTTTCAATTTCTACTTATCCAATTCCGTAGGTATATAGTTCTTTATTGGTGTCAAAACATTGACTTTACAGAAGCATCAATTCAATATTACAATATGATAGATAATAAACAGTAATTAGCATCATTTACATATCTATCTACGTTAGGTGTGGTCATAGCTTTAAAATTCATAAGATTATACAGATGTAGATCAAGAAGATACACTAAACTTGAAGACAGTGTTTTTGGACAGTGTTGATTATTTGTTCAAAAAACATTTGGATAATCACTTGGTTCGATCAACATGTTAAAACGTTTATTACGGCAGTCCCCATAAGGATATATATGTATATATCATTCTGATGATAATATATATACAGAGTCCCCTTACTGAATGGTCTCATCATAAATAGAAAATGTCTACAGTAGTTTACCACAGGTCCATTCACAGAGTAGAGTCTCAACCATGTGATTATGATCTCAAAATCCCTTGTAGTGAATGTTAAATTTGATTAAGAATGACTGCCAATTTTTTAAATTAATACTTATAGTAGGCTACTTGTTGTTTACATTATATTAATACTCGGGTTCATTTTAAACTACATGCAATGATACTTTCAGTATTTTGTAGTGTCGTGTTCAATCTATGGTGAGGTTGTCAAAAACAGAATGTCTAGCCCACTGTAAAAAGGATTCTGTTAACGAACCTTCCATTAATTACGTACTCATTTCCTCCGTAAACCCAGACCATCCCCTTGGCCTAGGCCTGACGCACGCGTTATATATAATATAATGACGTTTTCAGATTGTCAAGAATTTCTCCCATCCCCTACTGTAACCCCTCTTGGTAAGTACACGTGTACTTATGTGTCCATTAAGGCAATGTGGCTGTAGGGTGGTGGGGATGGTGGGTCGTACACATTTCTTCTTTTTTTTTCACTTTTCATTTAATGCTAAATATAACGCTTTTAAAAATTATATAAATTAGTTGAGCTACTTAACCAGAAAATAGGTTTCAATTTAATCTTTAAATTATATTGATTTTTGATGGTCATTAACTGAAAAGAGGTGTCGAGGTTAAGTCTAATAATTGGATTGGTGAAGCTTTTCCATATAGCCACCGCATGACACGAAACACAGGAAACAGTTGCACCGAAACGGGCATGACACGGAACAGGGGGACCAGTGGCATATGGGCACGAGGCACAGGCACAGAAGAACAGGCTGACAGAGGCACAATGATGCCAATGAGGGGCATAAGGCACAATACATTAGGCCCGTGGCTGCCACGCTACCATTTTATCTTCAGCGGCGCCAACTCAACGTGTAGGCAAGGAAGAAGGGAATTGGCCTGGTGTTAGTTAACATAGAGCATGAGTACTAGATGGACCAAAGCCCAATGTCAAGTAGGACATCACGAAGACCCTAGATTCCTCCCTGGTGTCTGGGCCCGGTCTCCCCTCTGGTACACGGTCAACTGCACACACATACACCGTCACCTCCATCCTTTTGTACTTCCTCGGGATGGCCCGTACCCTAGAAGGCACATCCTCCTCCCTCCCACACCACCAACAGTCCACCCTCGTCTACACGAGGTATGGCTCTGAGCGGGACCCCTGTCTAGGTGTGTTTCCATTCCCAGAACACAGACATGCAGGCACTTACAAAAGGACAAATCCCGAAGTCGTGAAGCATGACGATCGATCCCTACATCCCTTGTTGTACTTTTTGCGACACAATACTTAAAAACAAAATATAATTTGTGTATAATACGTTGATCCCTTACCATCATAATATGTCATAATGCAGTTTTCTTATATGAAATAGTTACACACAGTGTTGCAGAAATGTGAATGACGCAGATGGGATAATTAAGCCAACAAAAAATAGGACTAATACTGCCTCATTATTCCAATCACCCAAAGACAAACAAATTATTGAACACAAACCTAAGAATGTTTTTAAGCGATCATTTTATTGCTCTTAAAGAAGTTCATCATGAACATAACAACATGTAGTTTACCTCCATTCACACAATAAATAACGCAAAATATCCTGGATAAATACTTCAACAAGCAGTTTCCAAACGCATGTTTCGCAGGTTTTTACCCATAGCTAAGACATTTCCACGATTGCCTTAGTTACTCTTGGAGACTTTACACTGTCTACTTGGTAGAGATCTCTGTGAACGCTGTTTGACAGGAAAAATACGATATTTCATGAAATCATGACCAGTAAAACCGCATAAATATGGGTGTTATTTCATGAAGTCTCATTTTATTATAATAGTTGAAGCATTGTTCAGTTATTCATAAATACATTGTTCAGTTTTATGTGGGAGTTGCAAGTTTAATTTGGTTTACTCTGTCATGAGACCAATTTTCTGACTGACTCAATTCGTGACTTGCGACCAACACTTTACCGTCAAGTCCTTCTCTATATAGAATAATACGACTTCTTTGAATATGCTACATAATGCCCAATAGACTAAGACGGAATATTTTGCTTTGAAAAGGTATTGAACAAGGCATGAAATACATTATAATTACTTACCCTTGCTTCATTTTATTGCAATGACCCCCCATGTGGCCTATTACATTAGGACCATGCAAAATGTGCTATCAAAAAGATTACTTTTCTGATAACCTTGGTTAAATTGCTTCCAACCTTCAACTTGGGTTCAGAACATTAATTGACATGACAATCTTCCTATGTAAGTAGATGTACTGTCCTCATTCCTCGTCTAACGTTTCATTTGGATGGGGCAAATGTTTGAAATTTCACAACACAAACATTGTCATGACCTGAAGGCACCCAGAGTGCACTACATCATTATTTCACATTTTGTGTTAAATATTTGTTATAAAACAGGGTATCAATGATTCCTCTTAATATGCGGTATTGTACGTATCTTATATGATCGATAAATAGGAATGCTACTTATGATAAAATTTACACCGGACATAAGTTACAATCAAATAATTGCCTAACATAAAGTCAACATCACCGAAGTTACTCAATAATACATTTAATGTAAACAGTTTGCGTAAAATATCACTTAATTCTGCCGTAATTTGCTATAAGAAGTGATAAATAAGATACTTTAAGTAGACTTAGTTCAAGTAAACACAAGAAACAGTATACTTTTATTTTACTTTACATTAAACTAAAGATAAATAACAAAATGAGATAGGGGCATTTCTTGCATATCCTTGGAATAACAGTAAATGGCATATCTACATATTAGACAATTATTGTGGCCAAAATGATTGACAGGAATTTCAGTAAGTAGATCACAACCGTAAACTGTCGATATGTGTTGTTTGTTATGTAGAGGACTTCCAGTCCATACCCTTGTTAACCTTATATATGTGATGTATACAGGCATTCAAAAGTCAGAAAAATGTTGAGCACTTACGGTACAACCATCCTGAGCTAAAGACTTTACATACTCGTATCATAGAACATGAGAGTTGACCAAAGAAAATCTGCAATATCATCACCGCTGTCAATATGTGACCCGATCTGACAAAATGAGTTGCAAGTCGGCAATGAGTCACAAGTCGCACGACCCTTCCATAGCATTCCTTAGCTAATTAGCTTTCAAACGAGGTGTAACGTGCGACATGCGACTTCTTGCGACTTCCGTCTCAGTATGTCAGATCGGGTCACATATAGTTATTTTGAAAGATATTGTGACCAAAACAGGTACAATGATAAAACTGCAAAACAAAGGTATGATGACAATGGTGTTTTTGATAAAAGTGAATTCGTTTTTCACAATATTTGCGTTAGTAATTGTTGTACGCAATAATTATCTCCGCGATATTTTAAAAGCATATCGGAGACAGTCACGTTAATTGTCGTGGATTTTCTTTGGACGCCTCTCCTCATTTAAAGGTTTGGGTATGTGTACAATATCTAATTGAATTATCCATGATTACGACGCTTTTAAAACAATTAATAGGACAGCAAATTATGGACCGTTATGAAAGATTTCTTCTGGGTTTTACAAGAAAAACAATACAGTATGGGTGCTTTTAAACAGACTAGGAGCAATAACTACAGTGTAACCATAGGTCAATTTACAAAGCCTTGTAAGTATTCTACGGCCAAAAATACTATGGACCAAACACCAAATGACTCAGAACCTAAGGACTACTCTTTTCAAATAACAATAATGGGAGAGAGGAAGCACCACAATATAAGGGATGGATGAACTGTAACAGTAAAACAAGCATTCACTCCAACAGTAAGATCCAGTATCTTACAACGATTATCAGATAATAAGTTACTAAAGAGTTTACAGACATATAGATTAAGAATACAAGACTCTGTCACTTTTGTTAGGAAAACAAAATAAATTGTTACCAAATCCAACAATTTTGGATGAAAGAAACGGCCATTACTGTTTCTGAGGATCATGACACTACTTGTTTATTTCTAAATAGTAAACCTGGAAAACACATTATGAACAACCTGTGATAATCGTCTATTGTTTGAGACTGAGATCAAACGGTCTCCTTTCCCCTGGGACCATGTTCAATCATTGATTGTTTTGAGACATTAACTTCATGTAAAACATTCACTAAGGACAATGATGCCATTCCCATAGAAAGAAATATTCCTCAATATTCTAAATTTTCTGAACAACAGCACATGTAGGCCTATATCACAAAGGATATAATACTATAAGCTATTAATATCACCTCTAGGATGTTTTGGCATAATGCAAAGGATACGTAGTCAAATGGATTTTCATGAGATGTCGAACCAAGAAACGATCCACAAAGACAATAACCTATAGGTGAACATATTTTCTTCTTAACAATCAAAGTAACTAAGCTATTTAGATCGACGGGTCTTAAATAAGACTTTGACATCAAATATAAGAACACACTGAGACAATGGGTACGACACCTTCGATGAAGGTCAACCATATGGTATTTATACAAGTGGAAATCGACACGAGACGGCTGTACAATAATCAATCCATTCTTTATGAAAATGTTGCTGAATGGCATATGAATATTTAGATTTCTCCTGTAAGAAATACTAAAATCAGCATTTAAAATGCACTCTGTAGAAGTACCATGACATATGACATTTTGCAACACATGAATAACATCTTAAGGTGATCCACTGTGAAATACCATGCTTTATCCACATTTGTAAGTTATATTACCCTTTAATTCAGAGCATACATGACTGAGAGCATGGAGCTTTGCTGATATGGGGTCTCAGGAATTTGCTTCATGTTTAATCTTTCTTTGTGTGAATGATGTTGCTACTAATGAAGCATTTCTGCTTTGAATAAAATTACTGCATGAGTCCTATCTTAAAGCATGATTACTGTATTAAAGTATAAGCTTGACCTAGGAAAAATACATCTTTACTTGTAAAAGTGTGACTCTGGGAAAGAAATAATGAAATGTCTGTTGTGACAAAAGGATACAATGGTTATCTCAATTATCCTTTTATGTATGAAATGTTAAGACCTTTACAAAAATGTACAGCTTTTGATTAAAAAAAACACATAAAATTTAATGTACTATAAAGCACCATTATCACTTTTTGGGAGGAAGTCCTTTGAAGAGGCAGTCAGTAGAGCCGAAAGGAGCTACACTCTTGATGATGCGGTTGCCTGCAGCTACTAAGTCATTGAGGCTGCCGCGTGGTGTCTGGAGTCGGCTGAGATTCTCTTCGGAGGTTGCACGATGCTTTCTCTTGCTAATAGGACTGACCTCATTATCATCACGAGACATGCTTCTTGCATGGATCACTGCGAAGGGAACCCTTGCTTTCTGTGACAGTGTCAACTGGATCTTGTTACTCGCTTTGGGTAGCTCGTTGTCAGGAATGCTTTGACATTGCTTTTGATACAGTGGTTCGAAGGTTGCTCTTGTTTCCTCACTGCAGACAGACAGATTCAGCAGTAGTTCTGTTCTCTCACCATTGCCTTTACATTGGTCAGCTTGCTCTTCGATTCGAAGTCTGTCCCCATCGACTAGCTTCATTGGTATCACATGGCCATCTTTTCGCCCAATCACAAAGAAGTACCCATGGTCCAGGGACACAAATGATGTAGGCTCCTCATGCATACTGGTAGTTGCCACTACCTGTCCGTCTGATAGGCGACATGCCTTGATGATCAGGTCTTCGATCCACACTGCATACTTACCATCATGAGTAAGCTTGACCTGCTCATAGCTCTGCATCATGTATTCACTGCCAATGGTAACTGTCTCGATCTTCTTGCCTTCGACTAGGTCAAAGACCTGAAGGTACTTGTCAATGCCAATTTTTCCATCCTTCGAAATGTCAACAAGACCACCCGGAGCAACGAGCTCAAGTTGAACTTCAAGGGTCTCCTTCATGTTCCAGAATTCAACGACAGTTCCATACTCATTTTCTTTGGTTAAGATGACAACATCTTGGTTGCATGGCAACAGCTGGATACTATCAGCAAGTGAAGCCTCCAAGGGGGTTTCAATCTTTGACTGAATGTCAAAGATGCCGACATTTCCATCGTTTCCGAGAACAACGATTCGGTTGCCATCATATGTGAACAGGGCCTGGAATGTGTCATTGAAGGTCACCACTTCCTCGACAACCTCCTTTTCTAGGGACCACAAGCGGATGTGTCGCTTGGGGATCTCGGAGTATGAGACAAGATGGGTGAAGCTGTGGTTCAGCATTATCCATTGGGCTCCTTGGTGTTTGAGGGTTGCAGATACACCATTATCATGGGTGTTGACAACACAGACATACGTGTTGTCGCGAACCGCAAGGAGCATCACAAGGTGCTGTGCATCAGGGGATACCTCCAGCTGCTTGAGCTCACCATACTGCCCAAAGGGAAGGTAGTTCATGCAAGTACCTGTGCTCAGATTCCACACATCAAGGCCAAAGCAGTCCAAGTGCTTGTAGCCTCTAAGACTATTCAGCGAATAGTACTCTTTCACGAACAAGAGGCGTGAGTGCCATGCACAAGCCACCATATCCACTGGATTCTCATAGATCCTTAGATCCTGACTGTAGACCTTGTGGATCTTGTCAATGTCCCAGACCTTAATGGCAGTGTGGATGTTGGAAGCGGTTGCGACCAGATTGTGCCTCGGTGAGACTGCCATTGGGAAGCTGTTGATGCTGTGGATGTTGAGGCTCGAAAGGGAGGTACCCGAACTGGCTCGCCAGATGTGAACCATGTTCTTTTCCCCAGCCAGCACACACTGCCCATCAGGGGAGAACTGACAGTTGAAGAGGGATGTGCTGTTGTTGGCACCTACTGCCTGCACATCCATGAGTGTTGCGTCTGAGATGGTTTTGTCTTTGACTCGGACAACCACCAGGTTGCAGCGACGAATGTTGAGAACGACTGTGCTTGGATCATTTTTGGAGATTGAGATTTCAGCTACTTCACAGTTGTATGGAGATCCGATAAGGAATGTTGCACCGTTGAAGGACTTTTGGTGGTTGAAGGTCATGAGAACCTGGCCGAAGGATTGACTAAGCCTGTCAATGTCATAAACCTGCAAATACAAAATACAATTGCAAAATAACAGTATACGATTCATTTACATTCATAGAACGATTACTGAAAGGTTTTTCTTAAGCTTTTCTAAGGCTTCATGGTGATTATCTTATTTGTCATTTTGTTCATCATGATGCATTGCTTAATTCAAAGGAGTATAATATATGAAAGGTTCTTACTCAAGAGGTAGGATATATGTGAATAATACAGTACTACGGCTTCATGGTGACAGTTTCATTAATCCCCTTATCCATTATGATGTACTGTTGAATTTTGGATAACATATCTACTTAAATGTGGGATTTATGTGTATCATACTTTACAGAGGATACATAGTGATTGTCTCTTTAATCTTTAATCTAGAATTATACTGCATTGTTGAATATAAATACGCTATAAATATTGATGCCTATAACAAAAGATTAAGGATGAAGGTGAATTATTTCACGAGTGTGTTGAATATTTGAATTAGATAACATAAATAATGATATGAAATTATTTAGGAAATGAACTACTAGAATAATCACCTTGAACAGACAGTCTACAGCATAGCCCGCATAGACTCTGCGGCTGTCTCTTGTCACCTTGAAGACACTCGGGATGTTATCCCCGGGGAAGGAGGCCACCACTTTCTTCGTTATGACATCATACATCCGGGTCACCTTGTCCTCTCCAATCAGAACATGCTTCTCGTCCTCTGTGATGGCCATTGTGACATAATGTCTGGTCTTGGTGAAGTCATGCAGCTCATTGAGAACCCTCCCAGTCTGCATGTTGATAATGCTCTTCTTGTGACACAGCAAGTTCTGGACTACGAATACCCGTTTCTGTGTCTGATCTCGCCTTCCGCATTTGTGCATCAACCGCCCAGTCTTCATCTCAAAGACAAAGACCGGAGTTTCACTGTCACTATCACAGACTAAATACTTGCCATCATTGGACTGCAGCAGCTTTGCATCTGCTCCTGGATTCAACTCAGAGACATCCAGTGTCCTGGACTTCTCCCCTGTGTCTAAGTTCCAGAAGGCAATTGTTCCATCCTTGGAGAGGGACACCAGTTCATTGGTGCTCTTGCTGAACAGTAGGTCAACCACACTCTTGGAGTGTTCCTCCAGTACATAGAGGAGCATCTCTGAGGGAGACTCAAAGCACTGGAAGACAGGCAGCAGGGAGGAGTGTTTGGGGGCAGACTTGTCACACTGCTGGAGCAGGGACCTCAGGTTGGGCAGGTTGCCATAGAAGGGCAGGAGGTGGCCCAGGAGATCAAAACCCAGGGTGGCTGGGTTCTTGTTGACATAGCTGCCTCCCATTCTCAAGGTGTTTGAGAGAATCTAGAATAGAAGCGAGAAATGGAATTAGACTGGTCAGCAGGGGAATAGAATTCTCAATGTTTAATGCTTAAACATTTAAATTGTAATTAAATTCAATCATTAAAACATTTCATTTAACTTGATTTACTACTTCAATTTTTAATTCCATTTTGATATTTCAAACACTCATTTTAGAAATGTTTGCAACATGGATTTATGTTTCCACCATATATCTTCTCTCTCGGTTCCAATTTGCCAAACATGATAAACAAAAGGTACTCCTTAAAAGTCATCACAACAGGTAACTCATTTTTAAGTATTCCCTTTCAACGATTGGGGATCTATAAGACATTTTTAACAAGAGACTCAAGTATATTCACTTCTATGTTGTATGTGTATATTTAAGACCTTTAATTTACTTGGCATAATATTGATCCTCTAGTATTGATCCTCTTACTCTACTACAAAACGAAATCTTCCAGTACCTGTTGGTAATTGTATTCCAATTTAAGTAATAATATATGATCAATAAAAAAGTACCTTGATTTCCTCTGCTCCGAAGCCTTCATCCATGGCCAGCCTGAAGTCGGAGAGGATGTCAGGGAGGGAGAGCGCCTGCAGCTTGGTATGGAGCCATTTGTAGTTGAACAGGATCTCCCTGTTGAGATCTGAGATCCTGCCGCTCATGGTGAGGTGGTAAGGCAGCTCGGACAGCTTCCTCAGGTTGTATCGTATCCGCAGTGGGTTCTTTGTGATGACTCCGAAGGTGAGAGGCTGCTGTGGAACCTTGCGGTCAGCTTTGCCCTCTCTCGACGAAAGGCCAAGGTTTTTCATGTTTGCCTCTGAGTAGTAGAATGGCTTTTTCATGCCTCCTGCCCAGGTACCAAGGTAGTAATCAGCCAGCATGGAATGGATGTATCGCCTGTCTTCGGCATCGGTAAGATACCGGTCTCTGGTGACAGCGATGAACTGGCGATGGTACCAGTAGTTTACCAGCACGCCATTGGCTTCGCGTTTCACAATGTAGCATTTGAGATCATCAAGGAGGCGTGGCCATAGCAGGGGTGGGATACGTCTGGTAGGAGGGATCCAGTAAGTGAATACATCATTCAGAATCACGTCGTCGAGTGACATGGTGTCTTCCAACTCCGTGTCGCCCAGACCGTTCCTGGATGCTGTGATGTAAGAGAGCGCGTGCTTCACGAAGGTCTGCCCATGGCGATGCTCGATTCGGTCGAGCAGCTTATTGATGACACCCTTGATGGTGGTTTCCAGGTTCAAGGTGCTGATGTCATGGTAGCTCTTCCAGAGAAGCACTTCTTCGAAGACCAGTTTAGTGTAGAGAGGCAGGCTGCAAAAGTGAAGCGCAGTCTGCACTTTCACCATTTGCTGCGGAGTGAGTTGGCGATGCGCATGCTTCAACCAGTCGCGAATGATCTCCATACTCATGGACTGACCGAGTGGTTGGATCTTGATGTAGTTGTCACCGTTGGTGTACATCATGGTGAGAGTGGCCAGGAGGTCGTGGTCAATCGGCAAGGTGGACACGATGAGCTTTACGTGGGGTGGGAGAACCCGGGGGAGCCACATCAGGTTGTGGGCATGGTGGGAGGAGGACAGCTGGTCCAGGGAGTCCAGCATGATCACCAGGGGCCGGTCTGCTGTCGCCCGCTGAAAGAAAATAGAATTTGTCAAATCAATAATCAATACTGTGAAGGTATATATGTTTTAAGCTGGTAGATTTTTTTTGCACCTCGCAACAAATTGGATTTTCAAGAATCCATGAATTCATGCATTTAATAGTTAATTCTATTCATTTTACAGTATTCCTAAAATTCACTCAAGTCATATATTTGTGCATGTATAGCGGTGCCTGAGATACGCGAATATATGTATAGTGTGAAAAGTAATAGGTTTACAGTAACCAAAAATACTATTGGTCTGAAAACGATACACGTATTGTTTGTTTTGATGAGAGAATTTGGATAATTTAACTGAAATTGTAAACCAGTATTTCTAGTTGACACATTACACAAGAATTCATTCTTATTTTTCCAAATAGCACTGTTTACACAAATAATTAGCAAAATTGCAGCAGCAGGAGATAAGATATTCAGTTACATTTATACAAGGCAACATTTCAACGATATTTTACCTTGTTATCGTGGGCTTGAGATTTACCAATTTTGCTATTTAATATTCGAGTTGACAGAAAGTATATCAAGATTCTGATACAAACTTCCCTCTGAATGACCTGTCCACACAGGTATACTGGTACGATTCATGTGAACAAACGCCAAGGCCTTTGTGAAATTAATTCTCTATAAATCACAGGGAAAAATTATATTTGATTATAACAGAGGAACTTAAATCTTATGTAACATGTCTTAAGCCCCATATCCACTAGGCAACTTTGACACAGTCGGCAAATGGACTGGTGCTAAAATCAGCCGGCTCTCAAGGTTGCCTAAAGTATAGTATATTGGAATGTGCATGTCTCATCTGAATCAGCATTTAAATCAGCCAATTCTACCCCTAGAATCAGCGGATTTAAGCATCGATTTGTCGGCCAATTGTGTAAAAATGGCCTAATGGGTAAAGGGCTTAATCATTACAGAGTGATAACATACCTTGAGCAGGTCGTGGAAGTGGACGATGAGCTCGGGGTAGTCGGTGGGGATGTCGGACACCTCACAGCCGTACATCTCAGCGATCTGCCAGCACATGTTCCCGATCACCAGGCGGATACTCGTACTGCGCGCACTCGTACCTAGTAACAACAAAGTATGGGGTTTATTTAGTTTCTGTTGTTCTGTTTTATTTCCTGCACATGTTACTGATCACCAGGCGGATACTCGTACTGCGTGCACTCATACCTAGTAACATTAAGATATGGGGTTTATTTAGTTTCTGTTGTTTTGTTTTATTTCCAGCACATGTTACGGATCACCAACACGAGCACTCATAACTAGTAACAACTATTATATGGAGTTTATCAGGGTTACTTGTAATATATTATAATGTAGTAATGGGTGTTTGAAATTCTGTATTGAACAGAAATTGTAAAACCTAATATGGTTCATGTAGAAGGGTTATGTCCCCAGTGATTCGTTTCATTTGTTTAAGTTACATTTAGTTTTGTTTTATATTGGAACTGAATTGATAATGTGATTTTATCTATTCTCAATATTGGTCAAACTTATGGACACCCCAAGAGGGTTGGGGAACTAGATTTCAGTCAAGGGGCCCAGGGTTCACTTTACATGCTCTTCAATGGCTTTCTATTAAGGACTTCCAGTAAGGAATTCGTTTTATCTTTTGTGATTCTATTATACTAAATTCCTTTTAAATATTGAAAGAAAATATTGAATTTTTTTTTTTTTAGGAAAGAGAATTCTATGTACATACCCAGGAACCTGAGGACGAGGATGGGGCTGGCCTGGGGGGCCATCCAGCCATGCAGACTGCTGGCCGCCTTGGCGATGACCGAGGTCTTCCCTGACCCCGACACCCCGTGAATGACGAGGGGCATGATGGACCGCCCCGTGATGTAGTCACGGATACGGGCGATGATCCGGTCACGGCCTGGGAATAAAGGAGGTTTTCTTTTATTAAATTGTATCTTTTGCAGGTTTTAGTATAATATAGCTGTCAAATTTGTGCAAGATCAGTTGATAGACATTACTAATCATTACTAGTTCATTTCAAGCATCAGCTATAGGACGGTGAAAAATTGGTCATGTAAGGATGGTTTCAAAGGACGCTGGCCCATCCATCAATTATAACAAAGTGCTTTTTGTTATTGTCTCCTAGAGTCTAGATTATTTAAATAAGCAAGAATAATATTTTTCTATATCCCTAAGTACTACCAAAACATCCTTTCTTAAATTTTATCAATTCACGGATCTGCAAGCCAATCAAAATCCTGTATTTCAGGGCAAAATAGGGCGTGACATTATAGGTTGGGCTGACAGGATTACATTGGTACCAAAATATAAGGTCCCATTATAGAAGTTTTATGAGCAACCAATCAAACAGATTGCTTGGATTTATTTTGTGTTATGCAACTGTCTTCAAGAAGTAAGCACAGAAGCAATTTTGAGAATATTTCATGGTAAACTTTATTGTTGGTGTATACTGGGATTAGCTGATTTTGTAGCCTGTAAAACGTACCTTTAAAGATGGAGCACCTCATCCTGCAGAGCTCGAGGTGCTGGATGACCTCGACCACCAGGTTCTCACTGACCAGCGTCTCCTTGTCCTCCATGGCGTCCGACACCAGCTTCGTCATGCCGCTGTAGAACGTGTCGCAGAACTCCTCGATGTAGTCCTCGTCCGAGTTCGGGTCTTCGTCGACACGGTCTCCCCACTTGGTGTGAAGGACCTGAGAAAGAGGATAGTCAGTTCCTACGTAGAGTAATGTACCTGTGGGAAAGAATAGTCAGTTTTTGTTCTTTGCCTGAAGAACCTTTACTGGAGGAATAGATAAACTGTTTTTGTGAAGTATGTGGGACCATGGTGGGACAGAGAAGAGTAATTTTATTTGAAAGGTCCCCATTTTGAAGTATCTGCGAGAAAGGTTTTACTTGCTTTTGTGGAGATTTTGTGTAAAGTTTCGTCTGTATCTAGAGAAGAAATTGGTCGTTTCTAGTGTCAAGTTTTTATTTTATGTTAAATTTAGACATTAGATTAGTTTGTTGGCGAAAGAAATGGTGGGGCTTCATCAAATAAAATGAAAATCGTTCACGTGGAAGCGTCTGAATAGATGTAGTAAACATTGTGGCAATACATATATGGTTAGAGACAACATATCGTCCACAATAGGCCCTACGTACAAATACAAAACAAAAGGTAAAGCAACCGTTTTTGAATAAAGGATGCACTGAACCATAGCCGCTTTTCCATAGGGTGCATGGTATGGGATAGATCAATTACTATATTTAAAACTTTAACCAACGAATTGGAAATGAATTTGTAAAGGCCTGAAGGGACTTGATATATATACTGAAAGCGTAGATATCAAGGGCCAAACTGCTAATATTGATATAAACAGAGTTTGGTCATATTCGCTATATTGTAGTTCAGATGTGCGCATATATTCATGAATTACCGTCAGATAATGATGGATAGTATTTATAGTGCAATATAATCGGGAGAGCTTTTACATGTAAAAATGATGGTTACACAATAAGAAAAAAACATATTTGAAATATTGAAAGGATAGATATCATCCATATTTCATTTGATTTCGTGGAAATGCGGTTGTTGCCCAGTGGTCATTTGTCATTTGTCATGATAACATAAGAAGAATTGCAGAAGTCCGAGGGTGCCGTACGACCCAGAGGGGTTTGTCATGGCCCGCGGGTGAAGCCTGAGGGACGTACGATCCTCATGGGTTGTACAGCAATCCAAGGACGACCCTGAAGGCTCTGCTATATTTCATCTCCCAAAAAATATTCAAAGCTGTTGAAAATACTGTGTTTTACACGACATAAAATACGGTTTTTGCCTGCAGTAGTGCCAAAGTATGACTCAAAAACCAACTGCTCTACCAAAACAACTTAAAGGTAACTCCCATGGGCGCGGCCAAAACCACAAGGTTTTACCCTGCACAAAGAGTTGTGGTGGGTGACACTTTTTGCCACACGTTGTCAGGAAGTGAACTTTGCCCACTGGGGACAAGAAGAAGAATGGAGACGGGAAAGTTCCTGGGTACAGGCGGATATGACACCGTAAAATGAACTACTGAATAGAAAAGGAAGAAATAATACAAAAAGTCATAATTTTAAGGGGGTATTACACTACACGACATGAGCTGCAATATGACATTGTTGTAGAGAAATCGCACATATTAAAGACAATATAAATTTGTTGTTACACATGTGACAAATACTTCAAATTGTCAATTCCACGCAATGATGTCACTCTTGTATGTGAACTGTCATATCTCCCCGATATCACAACTCAAGTCAGTGTATTAAAGTCTTTACTCCAAAAGGTATGACACATACCCAGGGACTTTCCCTACTCCATTCTTACTAGTACTAGTACTAGTTCTGGACAGATTCTTTTTTGTGTCTCACTTCCTGCATTGAGTTAATTCAGCATAAGCCTTTACCATGTAGGTAAGGCGTACGTTCTATCTAATGATTTAAAGAACGTGTATGCATTACTGTGAAAGATGTTTCTAGATTCCTAGATTTAACTTCGGACACATGACAATCTTTATATCATATTGTTTGACAAAATACGTAATGCATTTCATGGTATTTATAGACCTCTAATTTCATTCAGTTGTTGACCATAACGACCAGAAACATACCCTTGCAATTGAATAGCTGTGATGCGTTTTCGGAAGGAAAGTGTATTATCTTAGTGATAAATGTGCCATGAAAAGAAAGTTCGAGATTAACAGTAAAATAGAGCAGGGTTCTCCGAGTCGTAGGAGAAGCCAGGGCACACAAACCCCACCCACCTTCATGTTCTCCGAGTCATTGGAGAAGCGCTGTTTAGACCCACTGTTTAAACCCCACCCACCTTCATGTTCTCCGAGTCGTCGAAGAAGCGCTCTTTAAAGCCACTGTTTAAACCCGACCCACCTTCATGTTCTCCGAGTCATCCGAAAACCGCTGTTTGATCTTGAGGTCCCTGAGCATGCTGAGGAGGTGCTGGGCCTCCTGGTTGATGGTGGTGGTGCCCGGGTCGACGTCGATGAACCTGACGGCGGCCGGGTGGTCCAGCCGCTGCTCCAGGTCGTCCACGTGCCGTACGATGGTCATACACGTCTGGTCCGCGTTCTCCTCCACCGGCATGCCCTCCCGGATCTCGTACTCCGTCACTGTACGGGGGAAAACAGCAGATTCTTTGATATTTGGTTCAGGTTATATCAAGGGAAATTATTATTAAGGACGGAATGAATTTGGTAAAATCCTGATGGCCTTCCATTGAGTAGGAGAAATACTTTTCTGGGCCACTTGGTACCAGCAGTAGATTATCAGTGTAAAATGCCGGGAACTTTCTTGGCCACTGGTGCCCGGCGTGTACACCTATAACCTTTGGCTGGTACCCAGTGGCCCTGAAAAGTCGTTCTTCCCCTAGGCATTTCTAGATGAAGACCATTCCAATTTAAGGATAATGATCGTGATCAAACTTCAGTCCATAATACATTTAAAATAGTTTAGAACTTATTGCTAAGGGCTCCTCATAATATCTCGAATATCCTACGATAATTTTCAGACATCAAAGACTAGATTTTCTTACACAAAGGGTAATTATCGCCAAATGTATTTCTTCATTGCTTAATTTACTTATCGTCGGAAGACAAGGGGGCTTACCCTTGATGATGATAAATAAAACAAAATACAAACTATATAGACCCTTTTCATTATTGAGACGCCCTTCCTGCATTTCGGGATGTGAATTCCTATAGGCACAGACTAAAACAGTTGGGACCAAGGCGCCTGTGGGAACGTTCACTGCGCAGACGCGTGAACAGGGTGTATACCTGAGATGAAGTACTTGTCCCTCTCCTTGAGCGGGAGCCACTGGTTCCTCACACACCGGGACACCCCCTGTCGGAGCAGGGCGCGCAGACTCTCAAAGGCCTGCATCCACTCCGTGTTGGCCTCCGCCGCCTTCTCAGGGTCCGTCTGAAATAAGATAAGATGGTGCGATGAGGAGAAGAATAGCCTTTTTGGCCCACAGTACAGTCTTGGACTTTCGAGGTATTCGGAATTTCAAAAGAATGATATTATGCTTTTTTGGCTTTATGAATTTTTGGTTAGTTTGCATTATTGTATTCTACAAGGACTACAGATTTGCCATATTCTTGTGAAGATTAAATCAAAGTGCACTGGATTTGTCCATGGACAAAAATACATTTGGGGCCCTTGATAGGGGTGGGGGGGGGGGGGTCCCAATGTCACATGTCGCATTAGAGAAAAAGCAATGCCACCTTGTCGAATTTAAGAAAAGGCAAAGTCGCCCTGTCGAATTTAAGGAATAGCCATGTCCCATGTCACTACTTTTCAAAATCCCATGTCGCATGTCAGTAAGGCCTAAAAACGGCCATATCGATATGTCGAATTTAAGGGTCTAGGGCCAAACAGTTACTAAAATTTTAGACCACTCCACCCCCCTTGGTGTATATAGTTTTCCCCTTTTGTCCCTTAAACCTTAAGTTAATCCCCAAGGTTACCTTGTCGCCGTAGTGGGGCAGGACCTTGCTGATGGGCCACAGGCTGTACATGGCCGGGATGAGGTTCTCGTCCCGCACGAACCACGTGTCCAGGAGCCCCACGTCTATACCGTCCCCCACCAGGGCCTTCCGGATCAGCAGGAACTCCTTCTCCGCTATCTCCGGCGGGAACGGCCGGTACCCGTACTTCTGACCCAGCAAGATCTGAAAGTAAAAGTCAGCAACCATTAGTCAGTGTGTGGTGGGAAACAGTTTTTTCTAGAGATGTTTTTTGAGTTGTTTGATATCATTTCTGGGAATGAAAATGGATTCTGTGGAAAGGGAATGGACGTAGTTGATGTTGATGTTGATTTCGGAAGCGGCAAGTGACATAACCTTTCTGCTACCACCGTTACAATAACTTGCTGACATGTTACTTTAAATAGCAAGTGCTGTAACCGTTCATTTCAACAGCTAACTTGTCTTTGCCAACTAATTTCGTGATATTTAATTGTACTTCAGTGTAAATAGGATTGATTTTAATAGATATTGATATATATCTTTTTTCCGAACATGATCACCTCGTCCTTATCGTTTTCGTATCATGAGTCATTTCTATTCTAGGTAAATATTATTGTATATTGGAAAATGCCCAAAGAAGTTCCGCTTAATGCTTTTGCCTTATTGAGTCAAAAATTTGACCGTTTAAAGTGTTCATATTTTCAAATCAAAATAAGAAAGGATAAGTGGTATTTCCTAAAACTGTAAAACAAGACAAGAAAATAAAATATGTTTTGTTTTATATGAGTACTGTATATGTCATAATAAACTTGACATTTCAAAACAATATGATAACTATTCTACACTTAGTTACCTTCATATTACACCCACAATGAAGGGATTGGCATATTGATACCATGCATAAACGGGAATACGAAATAGCTTTGACCTTTGAAGAAACTTATGTTCCTATTATGAACGTAGGAATCCTCCTTTATGATAGACATATATGATAGATGAAAGAGCAACCTTTGATATTTGATTTGGTATTAGATTATACTTCAAAGGTAAAGAATATCAGGGAGTGGAGAGATAATTGACTATATAATGATAATGACTGCAGTTCAGAGGACGTCGAACACTCCCATATCTGATAATGTACCATCCCCTTAAATCAGGAAGTGTCCTGGATCATTTTTAATATTTGCATTTATACAGGGATTCTGAACTAGAAAACCTGCTTATTAGACTACGTTAAACTGCCCTGTATGTCTAAATGTTATGACATTGTTTCTATTTGTTTTCAAAATTGATTATTCAGCTTTGTATAGCGGTTGAATCTTATAAGAGTTTATCAATACTTTTAGTTCAGTCCGTAAAACAGTTAATTTCACTTACATTCTAATCATAAAGGGATATAAAGGGAAGAAAATGGAAGAATTATGGAAAAATTAGAAATGGGATTAAACAGTTTCGATCTGTTATATTGCTATGAGGATCAAGTATATCAATTTATCTAGGAAACAACATATCGACATGCATCGATCCAATAGTAAAAGGGTTTATTCCTATATAGGACAGTATGTCTGGGTACAAAACAACAAAAATAAAACAGGATAAATAAAACAGAAGATCAACGCTTCCCTATAAGCAATCAATGAGAAAAGAACAATTTTAAATTTCATTCCAGGAAACGCAAAAAATGCTAATTTCCTTGATGCCCAGGGACGAAATCAATTGGTCATAGATAATTGCAAATATTTCTTTCTGCGAAAATAACAATGCTTGGCCTTATAATGTTAGGGTAACCCTGGGTTCCGGGGGAAAGTGCCAACGTGTCAACCATTTCCTGTCTAACCAGGATATAAGTTTAGTGGTATCTTCAACCTCTGTGGCCCATCACAATTCAATGTCTCCTAAAAAGGACGTCCCTTTTGCGATGGGTCCCACTGTTGAATTGTGGCTGTTTTACTGGGCCGATTTTAATTCTGTAAACAGTTCTGACACAGAGATCTTTGTATTTAAAAATCTTGAGATTTTTAGCCCGAAAATTATTAGAATTGGTTCAATTCGATTCTGGATTTTTGCACAACAGTGCGGGATTTGACAAGGACGTTGTTTTCTGTTATATGTCCGTGTCCATTATGAGACGGGCCACTGATAATGCAGTAGGAAACGCCACTGTCAGCATGGGAAGGATTGTCTAAAGGGTTATAGGTCACTGATCACAATCTTGGTGTTAAAAGTTCACTTTTCTAGGAATGCTGAACCAACATAAAAATCACCCATGCTACGCTTGGCCAACTTGTCGTATTTACCCAACTATGAAACACTTCCTGTGAGGTGGTTGTCACTGTTTACTTAAGCGTGTATAAAGCAGGCCCTTTTGGTGCCGCCGATTTTATATTTATTTGATTTTCTCATGGAAAAAGAGTATAGTACCGTGCATCATGTATACCAGTCGAAAATAAATTACACAACTTTTTATTTTTATTTATAAATTGTTTACACCTAACATTTATATCTTCTCCTGATTTTCAAAATCGGCAGCAAAATCGACACGTATGATAAAAGCTTAACACTAACAAAGTAATGTACTTATGACAGTGTCCCTTGAACAGTCAATCACTTTTGTCCAGATTTTATTTTCATGTCGATTTCCAATCGACCTAATCAGTGGAAAACACTTGGTGAGGATAGCGTGAAAATAAACCATTTTTTAATACCCCTTGAAGCTGTCAGGCACCAGGGAAAAAAAATATTGTGCAATTAGGCTTGTTTCCGGCATCACATGTTGACAAAAGGGCACTGCACGCAGGGAACCAGCAGTGGGTGAGGGGCGCTGCCGGTAGGTGGCGTGACCGGAAGTGGTCATTACAGGCCGACAGGTTACATGGTGTGTGGTGCATGTAAACAGCATGTAAACAACATGTAAACAGTATGAGAATAACATGTGAATAACATGATCAGTGTTAGGACTCCCAGGCCGTCATTCATGATCAATCGGACCTGGAGGATTCGCTGCCAATGTATATTCATCTATTAGCCTACGTTCGTTCATGAGAGAGATACTCTGAGTTACCGTGGGAATCATACATAGTGATAATGATAGTTTACTGTTCCCACTGTGCCACAACTCCTGTTCCGCTTCGCTCCACACAAAGTTGGAATATTGGCACATGTTTTACATTTTGGTCACATTTTTTACATTTTGACCAATTTGACACTGGCTTTTACATCCAGGCTTATCTATGCCCATTATCGTTAGCAGAGAGCAGCATAACCAAGCATATAATGATCAAAGACAATACAAATAATAGTGCTAACAACCCCTCTTTGCTACTGAATTACAACTGTTCAACTGATATCCTTTGATGCCACCTCGAATCTTTCTTTAAAAACTCTAATCACGTACCTTGTATACGCAGAGGAAAAAGTGTTTTTTTTAAACTACAGTTCATTTTAACTGTGGACATGTACCTAAGTTCCTGGTGTTCCCAGAAGAGGTGCAGTGACTTATAATTAGCATCTGACTGAGTAGGAAGTGCATAATAATTATGCTGACTCTAGCCTTTTCATGTGTTTCTTGTTCAGTAACCACACCATCTTTACATGTTGTGAAATCCAACCTTCTTGGGGGGTCATTCATCAATCGATTTATTCGTGAATTTCAATACCATATAATACCTCTTCTGTAGCCAGTATCTGCATAAATTTACTCTTGGAGTCTTCACTGACTCCATCTTAGGAGCCTTCTCTTAAATACATACGCCCATTTAAAAAAAAAAAAAAATCAGACTCCCACCCCCAACTTGGCTGAATTATGGGTTGGATTTGTAGAGAATTCGAAACCTACAAACTTACAAACTTACATACACTTTCAGACACATTCAGTCCATATATATATATATATATTAAATGTGCATGCTATTAGAAGGCTTCTTATTAAACATGCAGCTGTGCACTCTTTTTAAATATACTTGAAAGTACAACACTCTCAGATATATATAAAATGAATACATGCCATTGCGTCAGTGTGCACTCTATTTTATTCTGTTGTTGAACGTAATCTAAGATATATTAAGATAGGCCTATATGAGTTGTTTAATAGATGGTTGTGAGATTAGTAGATTGTATTGGGAAATCACGGTGTGGATATGGTGGATTAACCTCGTGTGACATACATGTGACACAGATAAATCTTATCAGCTGATCTCCACAGTTATCAGGTGCCACTTATGTCCCTCCTCTGTAGGCCTTGTAACATGTACTCTAGACCTACTGGTCGGTTATAACTACACTGATGTACACAGACCTCAGCCTATAGCCCATATTCCACTTTGCAGTGGGGGACCGGCTGCGGTGGCCCGTCAACCACCGCAAGTAATTTGCCTTTCAGATACCAACATGTTGGTATCTGCCACCACAAGCATTCCATAGAAAACCTATGTAAAATCATTTGCGGTGGTCCTTGCAGTGGCCCACCACAATGACCACTGCAAGGACCACCGCAAGTGAATCCCTATATTCCACCTTGCGGTGCCCAGTTTTACTAGCAGTGGGGTCAAAAACCTATTCCTACTGCTCAATACGAATTATTATAACATATGAGGCGGAAAGGGAAGGAAGTTATTCTCTAAGACTGACATATTTACCTGAGATACTCTTCAAATGTTTCCTTATGCACATGTTTACATGTTAGGCATACAATATCGCAGTCAAACTATCTTATTTGAAAGATCGGATCTTTATAGGGTGTGAAAGATCCCTTCGGTTCTTGCTCAAAATTGCATTCTTGACCCCCACACCTTTACTTCATCTGTTCAAGGTAGATGGCGCTGTTTTAAACGTTCTTATCCAATAATTGAGACACTTGAAAATAAAGAAAAGCACTGAAATACTCCGGATCGCAGGTTACGAATGAACCACATATCTGTTATACTCCTATGTACATTGTGAAAAAACAACTTATTTTTGGGTTTGTGAGGTCACTCCCTATCACGCGTGTGACATGATTGATATAATTTTGTCTGGCCAACAATGCTGAATCATGGGTAATTCATGTAGTAACTTATTGGATAATGATAACATACTATTATGCAATATGCCCAGGCTAGTCATTTGATCTTTATCTCAATTAATCATACAGAACTCGTGTCCATTACTCATCTAAATAACTGCATACTTCGACAATAGTATATGAGAGGAAAAGAGAAAGTATACAAGAACCCATTTGATAAGAATAATATGAATGTATGAATTTGCTGAACACTGGACCTCCGTAATATTGCGCCGTATACAAGATTTACTTTTTAACCAATATTATTTTTTTCTAACTATTGGCTAGCCCACTAATTTCAATACGGTTTATAGCATACAGTGACCTACCTTTATCTAAATCATTAAAAGAAGCTCTTTGCATGAATTTGCCATAGTAACTGATTTCAATATAATTGATTTTAGAAAGGAATATAAAAATGATTATACTAAGAATACATATAAATATATCATATTCATATATTGTATTATGGTCTTGAAATTGGTCGTGTATTGAAAGATAACCCTCAGGAAACATTAATTTTTAATCAAAACTGTTTTTGGTTTATGTTTTCTTTTATCTTCCATTCAGAAGCTAGGGAAAGACAGATACTTATCATATACATGCAGTAGTACTTTCACATTTTGCTGAGTTAGCAATGTACCTGATAGACCTAGAATTAGAACCAGAGAACACCATGATCAAAACTATATGGGCCTATATTTAAATAAAATGATTGAGGACTTCAATCATAATACTACTAGTTGTTATTAATTGGTGCGCGTCATGAAGGAATATAACACCAAGCATAGGCGTGATTGTATGACATACAATTATATATATATATATATAAGCTGGAATATAATACATGTTAAGGGGGTCTACTTTCCAAAATTGCCATATCTCTTTTTTCATTTTTGGTGATAGAAATAATCATCTGTCAAAGTGCACCATATGTAGGGTTTGTCCAATAATGGTGATACACCATGTAATTTCAAGTAGGTTATTCGTATCAGCAATGTGTCAGAAATATTTATAGCAACAAAGCATGTAGGTAAGACATGGATGTGAACTACTGCCAGTCTGTTGACAAAACAAAAAACTAAACAGATGTTTTCTCAGTCTCAGTCCAAATAACACCAAAAAAAGTATTACATTAACAAAGCCTGAAAATGTTTTTTAAGTGAACTTCCCAAGTCGTGATCACTTCATATTGAAGGCATACATAGCTTCAAATAGTTAGTACCCAAAGGGTATGAGCTTTTCGGTAGGACAATTGATGGAGTAATCTGGCTTTATGGTTCCCATTGACGTAGATATATAAATGTCACCAAAGTGCGTCAATTAAGGTGATGGTGGGAAGTTAATTAACAGTGTAATGAATGACCTTAAACGGGGAGTTAAAGGCACTCCTGTGGTAATGATGGTTTATTATCTCACACGTGAATAATGGTTTTTTTCCACATGTTTGCTGACTCTGATGGTACGCATGTACCTGTTGGCACATTAATTTTTAGGATTCTCGATGTCGAAAAATACTAATCATATAAACTTATTGTATTGTGAATGTTCTGACTCTCATTTCTTGCTGATATTTAAAATATCCTATAATACAAATATAGAATATCCAGAAAAAATAAAATGAAATTAACAACTTTCGAGATCTAAAGGCCATAGTAGACTTTTCATTTCTTGGGAAGCGTTGTTAATACACTTACCAATTGCACGATTTAATACTATATACATGCAGAAAGAAAACATCGTCTTAGGTAAAGGGTACGCAACTTCATATGAAAACAATTATCAAAACGTAAAGTGTTATGTAGCATTTTTGAAGTATCTAGAAAGAATAATACATGGAAATAAATATGTGTGAGGTTTAACATTTTTAGAGAAATGTGTCAATTTCACTTCTAGTTCTTTAAAAGTTTGTCAAGGCGTATTGTTATATGCCCTTAGTAAGTCGGTCCCCAAGTAAAGTAAGTAAACCCAGTACATTCACGATTAATCTATGTCATGTCATGTCAGCTCATTGCAGTACCTCAGACCTCATACCACCTGTAAATTGGCTTGTTAAATGTCGGAAATCGTCCGACCCAAATTTAATCGTTTAAAAGGTCAAATCAGGTCAATTAGGAAAGTCATAGTCTAGGTATTGGCAACCAATAATAAACAAAGAATTCGTCAATATAGGGTCACCCCCAGGTGAAGGATTACGTCAACAATGTTGGTCAGGATATTAAACCACCTGCAGGTTAATGTTACGTCACAACTTCGCTGTTTCCCAGACGTACCTCATAGGTTAGCCAATACCGATTGTTCGCTGGTGCCCGCGCCTCGAACTCACGCTATCGCTGTACGTCACGAATAGACGCGGGTTCACCCTAACGCCCAGTTCGTCAGATTTTGGCTAACTCGGCGTCACGTGATCACTTTTCAACCAATCAGAGCCATCGACACAACGGGGTGAACCTGAACTCTCTCAAGCCGTGTCCTCCTCACCGGGAGAGAAGGGAGCCCAGCATAATACACATTGGTGCTACTTGGGAACCAGCAAACTTTAAAGGGCACCTGAGGACAGCCTGCAGGCGTGTCAGAAATCAATAAGTTTTGTTTCATGCCAGGAAATGTGCTAATATGGGGAACTCGGGCAGGCATGTGGACATGAAACAAGGGAAGGCTTTCAGGTGAAGTGGACTGTTTTGCTCTTTTCACTTATTTAACGTTGATCGGGTTCAATTGATTCAGGTAAATGGGTGCTTGCGCATTTGCTCAATTCATACTTGAAATGTTGGTAAATATTTTTCAATGTGATCTGGGAATATTGAGTGCGTCAAAGAACCCATGAAACATGACCATAATGGTTGGTTCATGGAAATCTAGAACAACACTTTTTTTGAGTTGTGACAAGCTCTTGTTTTAAGGTGACAACGCAAGTGATTTGGATTTTAGAAGGCACAATGTGGCTATCAACCAATGCAAACAACAATATAGAAAAAGCATATGGATGTGATTATGGTGTGACTCGCTTTGCCTCAAGTTTTTTAAAATAATTTTTTCCGATCCTTTAATTTCTTGTGTCTCTATCAATTCAATTATGCACGTGAAACACTTGATGTAAGTCAATTAATGCGTGGTGGAATATGACCTTAATCGGTTTTCGAATCCGGCATTCACCATTCAGTGGTCAAACGATCAAGTGCCATATAAAGGTATAAACCTCCTGTAAATGAGTCAGGACCCACATGCACTGCATACCAACAACAGTAGTTAACTGATTATCTTTATAGAAGGTCACCAACCGCTAGCTTTCTTGTGTACAGACTACTGTTATTGGTGAAAGGTACTTTGTACATCACACTGCGAGAAGTCAAAGAGCTGGTTATAATGTCATCACCCTACGCAAACGTGCACGATCAGATGTTCACACCAAACAATAAATGACTTTTAAAAAATGTGGTCTGACCAAATATAGAAGGAGGCCATAAGACAATGGAATTAACATCACTTATAAGTGTAGTCCAGACTATAGGGAAATTTGCTTATTCGGAAATGATTCAGGAAAGAGATAGACACACCGCATAATTATTAATCCGCATATGGCCTTTTCGGTGAAGGGTAAGCATTGTGCATTTTCAGCAATTAATAAATTATAAAGTATGCGATGATTCTTCCTATCAACTGATTGTTTGTCAGCATCCACTGACGTGTTTTTCGTGTTAAGATAGTTTTTGTACCCTTCATGACATCTTAGTATATGGCATTTCTTTAGTGAATAAAAAACTCTATTCCCTAATACTGTAAGTGACTGATCCAAGAAATGAACATTACTGCGGTGGTCACGGAAATTTCGAGTCATGAAATACCACGAGGGACAACCATAACAATTTTAAAATAGTAATATTGTGATCCAAATCCCGTCCAATAAATAGTTATGGTATGCCACAGATTATCATGTGACATTACAATAATATTGCAATAGAGTATCACTAATTTCGTTTTCACTAAGAGTCAAACATGACAAGAAGTGTATGTGCTTGAGGTGTACAAATAAAGATTTATTCAAAGCTATACAAACAGTTGTCATTTTAGCAATAACCTTTTCTGCTATCGCCCATTATTTGCAAAATGATTACAGCGAAATATTTACGGTCATCATTCCAGCTTGTGTAATGTCTAACATTGTTTTGGGGACTCATTTCATATTTTATGATAGCATTTTTGTATGTGCAGACAAATACTGAAAGACATCCCTTTGTGGATCAAAGTGGGATTTGGATTAAAGGGGAAATCCGCTGACAAAAGCAAGACTGCTTTCATCTTCCTGGATGAGGAAACGGCTCATCATAATTACTTCTATTATCTCTACACCACGTCGCCGTTATCCCATGATATATGCAATGTAAGCTCATTTGGACAAATTATGCTTGGAGGTGGTAGGGGGTGCTACAACAGCAAAATAATTGAGTGAGCAAGTTAGTGAGTAATTGAGTAGATGAGTAGAAGAGTGAGTGTGTGATCGATGATGTGATATAGAGGGGAAGGGCTGCTTTCCAAGCCGAGACGTTTGTCGGTGTTGAACAAAACTCAGCAACTAATGAAAAGTGGCGCCAAGCTAGATAGTTGATGACTAAACCCTTATTCGACATGCCCCTCCTCTGACAAAATTGGGCATGTTTGATATTTACCAATAATTGGTGGCAAGTAAATCGTCTCATGGACGAGACTGAGTTAATCATTCGGGGATGGGGTTTTATTTTGTAGAAAAGGCTAAGCCCATGACACATAGAAAACTGATGCAAAAGTTGGTGACATTTGAGTTCTTCCCTGTCATGAGCTGCTCCCGCTTTACCCATATACATCTTCCCTGTTCATGTATTGTAAAAAAAAAAATAACTGCTTAACTTAGCACAAAAGCTATCTTCAAACAGGAACTTGAGAGAATCGGGGTTGACAAAATATAATCCCCATGGGAAAAGATTTGAGGTCGGATTAAGTGTATGATAGAGTTGGACAGGGAACATAATCATGTTAATATTGCCAGGAGGTTTTCTGACATTACACACCCTGGGGTGGACAAGTACAATACATGGATCATAAAAACAAATGGTTGGTGAGCAACGATTGTTATTGAGGTCAAGAATTACTGCTGTTTGACCACCTTTTTGACATAGACAAATGCCTTTTCTAAGCTGAAAATCCTACCATATATAAATATTGATAGTTATTGTGCAATCATAAACATATTAAAGTGTTGTCGCTGTTGTGATTGGTTGTTCTGCAACAGACAACAGATCTCAGGCCAAAATGATACACTTGCAGGAGGCATTTTCAGAACAAAATCTTAGTTAAAGATTCTTTTTCTTTGTTGTAATAAGATTTTCTTAAAGATAAGAGAGGTTTTAAGAAGAAAAAAAGAGTTCTTTGTAAAGCCTGAATAAAAAATCTTTGTTAATTAAAGAGACCTACAACCTGATCTTAGACCCAGTATGGTCAATGTTATATCAATGGCAAAACACAGGTAAGAAAGTAATTTTACCTAGGTATTTCATAACATGATATTAAGAATCAATCGATTCTTAAAAAGCATCTTTGTACAATTCAACATCAATTTTGAATTAAGAATTTCTTATTTCAGGTACTAAGATTCACCCGTTTCTTATTATTTTGTTATGAAATACCCTCCAGGAAAGTTGTGTAATAGGACATATGAGCTCCCAGATTACACCTTTCATTAGTCGTGCAATCGTCTCTCCCTGGCTGCGAGAACTTGAACAGGACTAATAATCATACTTGCGCACAGTTATCATTATTTCAATTCATGAGGACTTGTATCATTTGCTGAACGCTGGGTATTCTTCAGAGATTTGTCATTATGCGAAGGGCCACGCAAGAGCTTGTCACCGTATATGCAATATATTGTGGACCCAACACTCAATGCCAAAGCAATACATTTTAAGATTCGGTTCAGAGTCCTGCCTCGCCCTTAGTCTGAGACGTAGTTAGAAAGAGCAAAATGGCGACAACTGGGATGTTTAACTGATAACCAATTAATTCGGAAATACCCCATCTCTATTTAGATATATTCATATTTCTGAGCCAATATAAATATTGCAAATCATAAATGTTCCATGCTGATGGAACTGAAACTCCTGGGTACTGAAACCAATGACATTATTCTTTATATTTTACTATGATAATCTCATAACATGGCCCACCCTTTTTATATGTTTCCTTATGCAGAAATGCATCTTGCATCACTGATAGGTGTGTCAGAAGTAGTTTTACGTGACATTTATTGACATGCATATGTATAAATGCAAGTTCATGATCCTTAAAGACATCTAGTGTGGACTGTCCTACCAATACACTGTACTTTTATTTCATAGAAGAAGATTTAAAATATTTATTAACACACCCTCCTAATTACAATCAGCTAAAGCTTAAAAATGAGATGTTGTCTGAGCGATGGTAAGTGAGCAACTGATTGCAAACCGTTGAACCGGGCCCGGAAAAAAACATTTTATAGGTATCACTATACAAATTATGTAAAACTATCATTTCCTTCCATGCAGACATTTCTCAATATCAATTCCTAAATTTCGATAGGCACATCAGAAAAATCATGATGAATGATGTTGACAAGGTTGGATTTCAGAGGCAGCCTCCTGTTCTTTTTGTTTCATGAAGCAAAGACAAAATCAAAATGTATTTACTTAAAATCATGCTACATTTCTGCCTACCAATAAATAGATAAGGTTTGTCCAATGAATGTTGATAAAAAGGATTTACTATAAACCTAAAAAACATGTTAAGGGGCACTCCTGTGCAAAGCACTGATGCACTCGTGATGACGATCACTGGGTCCAATTCACCTAATCTGAAACTAGTGTTTTTACAGGGCGCAAAAAAGGAAGGGGACATATTACTGAGTATTTGGGAATACAGTCGTCCTGACGGTTGGATAATGAAAATAAACATAGTCGGGGTTAGTCATGGACAGGTCTCAGCATCAGTTAGATGTCATCTGTACTTAAACAAACACCCGGTGAGTACTACTCCTACTATGTACGGCTCGTAGTGGGGCAGGGCAATCACTGTGACCCCACTAAACTGGAGCTGACATTAATGTTGGTGAAATGTTTAGTTTATCAAAGTAATTATTGCGCTTATGACTTGTAAGTAAAGGGCCTATTTAGTATGTGCGCACATTTAAAAAGATCCAGACCCCATCAGCACCCCGTTGATGCGTACATAACCAATGGAGCTCAACAGACCTTTATTGGATATTAAATAGAAGTATGTGACACGAGCCATTGGATTCTAAGATCTAATTGTTATTATATTTCATATTTCCTTTGTTTTTTGGTAATTACCAACAACTCTGTTTAAAGATGTCTCAAGGATTTCTACATCTCAAAATTATATTAACATGCATTATACAAGGAGGGGAGAGTAATGCTAGATAATATTCTTAAAGGCACACCAACTCACTTTGTCTTTTGCAAGCGTTATCGACAAGACGATTATATACTGTAGCACAATTAAGTACCTTGTGCATAGGTTTGGCATTAAAGAAACGCTGTAGTTGAAAAAAAACAATACCAGTCTGCTTCTTGGAAGCTTGGGCCTCATAGGTTTACATATATACGCCAACATAGTTCTGGAGAGTCGCCAGACACTCTCTGTTCTAAAAATAGATTAAGCCTTTTTGACCTACTTCCGGGGGCCAAACTAGGTCAGCTAACTAGGTCACTTCCGTGACGTCGTCAAAGAGATCAGGATCCGAATTCCTTTCTTACTCGTAATAATGCAAATAAAAGGTTGGACGAATTGAAAAGAGAACTGTTATTTTAAAATCTCCTATCACAGATATTATTATTGAATATGGACTGCACGGATTGTATTTCAAAATATTAATACAGTCAAATTTCCAACGTTTAAATATACATTGAAAATAGAATCTTCGGCAATTATATCCCATGATCAATAATCACAATCATTATATGTTGGATTTTTCAAGTGATGCAGTGGCTAGTTTTACGGACGCCCCGTGCGCTCTGGGTGCATTAATTGAAACAGAAATTTACGCACGGATCCAGCAAAAATGCGTAATTTCCTCCATTTAATTAGGCATTATATATAAAAAAAAAAAAGCGTCTTTATAATTCATTGTTTCTTTTCTGACCTAATCACTTTTGATGTTTAAAAGAATCGTCTATTGTTCCTTTCTATTCTCAGAAGCAGTAGAAGTAAAAGACGTAAACTAGTTCTTTCGGATTGCTTACATCCTGTATTGCGTGATAGGACGGACATATCCATACACATCCTTGGTCCTGGTTCAGAGGAAACATCAATCTGAACTGTATTTTCTTTGTACGACCCTGACATTAGATAGGGCTCAGGCCTATAGCATTACTTGTACTATAACAGGAAATGTGGAATACACCCAAAAATTGTGAATTGAAAAGATTCAGAATAATTGAAGCGGTTTTAGTTGATCATGTTTGGGTGACGACTGAGACAGATATTTCTCTGTATAAACAAATGATTTATAAATCATAGAAATCTAAAATGTATTCCTCTGATAGAAGTATGGTTAGATAAAACGTGGTTAAAAAGCTTAACTTTATCATGGACTGTGTGCATATCTGTCCTTCTAAATTTAAAATGACGATTTCAATGGACAAAAGGTTGAAAAATATTAATACGTAAAGGTTATGCATTCATAATGATTCAAGGAGAGTATATACATCGACATGTGTCTACCTGTTCCAAAAGCAAATAAAGAAATACTATTTTCATTTCAGTAAACTGACTGTGGGAACGAGTTCTCCGTGTCACGTACGAACATTATTAAGTGTATTGGGTTCATGCCAGTTCCAAGAACCAGGCTAAACTATCTTTCTTTGGTTGTTTGTTTGGTTGTTGACAGATTGTATTGGTGTGTCATAAATCATGGAAATTGTTTGTGCCCGACTTTCTTTTCGTGTTTAAATGAGGTACTGTTTCTCACAAATCGTGTGAAAGGTCTAAGATATATATTTTTCTATACGGTTTTTATTGCCAACATCACGTAAGTGCATGGTCTTCCTAAAGGAAACATGTTATCTTCACTAGTCTAGATCTCAGACATCGTAAGGATGTTTTTCCTACAAAACAATTATGGGGGAAGTGTAAGATCACTGATTTTCAAGACACTTTGTTTTCCAGATTTTGAACAAAATAAGGGACACTATTATGCTGTGACTTTCTTACATTTTCATCATGGCAAGCTCTTAATTCCTGTCCTCACATCCACATGTCGCAACAACAACGAATTTACCTCCGCGAAATTTCCTGATTTTTTTCCTTAAATTTATCTATACTTATATCCTTTTACTTTTCCATCCACATTATGAGAATTATCTCAAGAATCTGCAAGTTTTATTCCCGAGAGATAACAGTATACCAAATATAAAACAATATGAAAATGAATATGTACATCCAAGAGAGAAGTCGTATATCTGTGAACAACAATGTAATTATAACATATGACGCTTCAAGGGAAAGAAGCAGTGATAAACATTTAAAACTTTCTGGATTTAATTAGCTCTCTTTCGTTTAATTATCTTTGATGCATGCTATAATTGGATAATCTGATTTGTTTATTTTGACAGTGCCCCGAAATAGACTGAGCAGACGTCTATGACCTTTACCTAAAGGTCCTGTCTTCATCACACAGAGTTCACGTGATACAAAACTAATTAATGATGTTTGTGTCAAATCCCAGTAGCTCATTGTGAATATGTTGACTTACAGCACTTTTTATGGAACTTTATGTGACTCTTTTTTATGAAATAACCTCTTTTTCTCAACAATGTTGTCATTTATCAGGGATATCTGTGATTTAAGACGATAATTACTTAATTAGTAGAAAAAGTTTTATGAGATCAAGGGGGAGGAAGATCCATCATGCTATATTGAACTAACATCATGTTGTTATTCTATTACTTATCAGTCATTACCCCAAAATATGAATAAAGAAGATCAACTATTTGAAAAAATAGGCATGTAAGTCGTAGAAAGTCACTTCTGCTGGAAAATTTACTAAGGCAAACTATAACCTATTCTTCAAAACATAGAAAAACGGTAACAGGTTATTTACTCTCTTTTTAAAAAATCGTCAAGGGCACTCCACCTCCTATAATCTTATCAGTAAAGTGAGTTAATTATAGGAATAAAGAGGTCCATAATGTAATACTCAGATAAATAACTAGGTCATGACTTATAGCTTCATATTTTACTTTTGAACCAATCGCATTGACATTTGGAGTACCTTTGCTGGTTCCCGTTGTGTTGTGATGTTGTATTGAATACAGATTCACAGTTCTTCATAGAAGGCCAAGAACCAGAGACTATTGACTAGGCTGACCAGCCACTGAGGGGGAATCCCCTTCTCAATCCAACCAATAGCAAGTCGTCAATGCTAAATGGTACCTTCAGGAGGGCCCTTGGCCAGAATGGTAAATAATAAATACAACAACTTTCGCCTTGCCTGCATTTAGTATTAAGCCTGTATTCCACATGTCGATTTTGCTACCAATTTGTAGCGGGGGGAATCAAGGTTGAATAGAGCTGTGTTGTATATCACGAGAAAAGGTTTGTATTCCACATACCTAAAGTGTGCTGCCAATTTTGGCTGCTGTTCTTTTGGCAGTGCCGATAATATATAATCGGCAGCATTGCCTATAGAATTTTACCAACACGTTGGTAAATTTTACTCGCCGATTATGTACTGCTTACCGATATCACAATTTTGGCAGCCGATATCACACTTTCGGCGGCCGAAATCACGCCGTAAGTACGGGCCACCGATATAGAACAATACCATGCATATAAAGAGGCTCAGTATCGGCAGCGCGTACTTTCGGTATGTGGAATACGGCCTAAAGAAAATCAAACAAATACAAAATCGCAAGCATCAAAGTCAGTATGTGGAATACAAGCTTTACTTGTTGTCCATGAAGGCAGTACTTTGGCATTGGGGACTGCTTGATCTTCTATACAAAGTAGACAGTTTGGTATGTTGTCATGGTAACTGGCTAAACAGGCATACTAGGTATGATAAACTGAGCCAAGGGGCAATGGGGGTGGCCCCAGGGACACTCTCCCGGCACAAGTCCAGTATTTAGATATGCTGCAGAGCTAAGCAAGTCTATGCTTGGAGAGTTGGGATGGGAGGCAATAGGGTTGTAGTAGGAGAGATATAGGAAGAGACTGAAGTAGGATGGTATAGGGGTTAGATTGGATGTTGGGATGGGGTTATTGGAAAATGTCTTGAGCTTAGATGCTGTTTGAATGGCTGGGATGACGGATGTTTGATAGATGGATCCGGTGGGTCAGGGGAGGTTGCGCATAGTGTGGCAACGTCTGAAGTCCATATTACACAACGCGTTGTTTAGCATAAGCGTTGGGTACGACGTTCAAGTTAATATTCGCATTGGTATACGCGTTGGGCACTATTGGCGTTGGTTTTCACATTTAGCATTAGCCTCACATTTGCTTTATTTTGCAGACACATTATTACTCGCTTTGTAGTACTAATGCAGAAAAAGGGTTCGCGTTGGACTACGTCAGGGACCCAGTTTGCGTCCGGGATTTGTGCTGGATTTACAAACATATCTGTAACATCATTAGAATCCCTCACGTTGGGCAACGTTACCCAAGGCGTAGTGTAATACTGCCATATAACAGTGAGAGGTAGAGGTATCGCAATAATTAAGACAGCGGAGATGTAGAGGAGGAAGGGGGGGGGGGGGTAAGATGGAGGGGTGAGGGGTGATTGAGGGGGATGAAGTGGCGCGCATGCTGTTGCAAGTGAAATAATATTGAAATATGGTAGATCTCGAGGTGAGGGTAGAGGTCTGGGAGGATGTCAGGGGAGGGAATTTATGTGCAGGGAATCTTACAAACCCAGTACCTGTATGTGTACTTCTCGTTTGGTACTATGATAGGTATTTTGATATGCCAAAGGCATAATTATCAAACATACGTGTCAAAATATATAATGTCTCTTTGTATATTACTAATATATAAATATACTTGATCTATTTTGACAAAAAGGTTTGCTAATATCGACAAAATATTTAAATTTCTTAATCATGTCATGCTACAAGTTGGGACCTTACACAAATGGAAATGTTACAGCAGCTAGCATTATCAGCCCTTACTTTATTGCTCACCTTTCTGGTAATATAATATCTGAATATGGATATGGACTGATACCAGTGGTGTAATCTTCATATACGGTGAAACAGGACCCTCATCCGTGACCAGTTAGCTTGGTGCCAACATACCTGTCATTGTTCTCATTCTCTTAGCTCTTAGGTCAGACGGTAGAGTTTGTTTTACATTTGTCCTGTTTTATCGTAAGTTTTACCAGGATCTTCCTGTCGGGCATTTCCCATTCTTCCACACAGTCTTGAAGTAATATACCACCTTTCATTGCTGATACATTGTTTTTCTTGGGTTGCACCCTACTCCTTTTAATCCAAAAATATTTTGGGGGGAATTTGTGTGTGCATATGAGAATTCATTAACCTTTGGTAGAGTGTGCGCCACTGAAGGAGTGAGACATGTAACAAAGGTGCATGCCTTGTCATAATCCATGTCCCCGGTAGGAAACCAGGCTGGAATCAAACCTGGGACCGATTAGCAGACAAGTTCTCTGACACTTATAAGATAATTCCTTTTAGGGGGACTCTCAACAATAGGATACACGACCACAGATATGTGCAGTCCCTTTTACACAAGGATATACGTGTATATGACTACGATATCTATTACAGGGTTCTGAATTAGTTCCTTCGGTTATCAATCATATATATGGCATCGGAATTATCTGACTATTATGCATATTTTAGAATAGTGAAGAGCAACTCATAAATGATATCACTCTACTTATGCTCTTCTGGATGGCACAAGGGAAACGAGCTATCACATAAACCTCATTACAGATATAATTGATGATTATAATGCCTATTCCCAAACCTAAAAATAATGTACTATACACTGTAAAAAGTTGGTGTTAATTTACAGCACTTCTTGCAGTAAATTTACAGCACTTTTTATTGTTGGAAATTCTGAAGCAATATTCACTGTAAAACTACAGTATTAGTACTGTAAATTTACTCAAATACAGCAGCTTTGTAATTTTACTGTACTTTTTCATGTAAATTTATTCTCCACCAGGTGGGGCAAAAGCTTATCATCAGTAAAACGTTGGCAGTTTTTATCTTAAAACTATATTTCAAGATGAATTATTTATATTTAATTAAAATTTAATGTGATAAAGAGATCCAAATACTAATCCAGTATATCACATAATAGATATCCCTACTCTGTCTTAATAATTTCAAGGTACAGAGATAATTGTCTGATTGAGACACCGTTTTGGTAGCAAATTGCCTTCATAGGTCTGTGTTGGATTGGCAGTTCTTCATTGCAACACCATTCCGTGCATGTATTTGCTAATACTCTTA